>CM076578.1:884476573-885124000 GCA_034641835.2 Pinus albicaulis
CCATGTAATAATAAAGGAACCATCAATATGTGAATGTCCCACTAAAATAGTATTTTCAATATTGTCTAATAGGTGAAGATAAGACAATTTAAATTTGTAGTTTATGAGTTCTATGATGGACAACGCTAGGGCACGGAATCTCTTTTTCATTCTTTCATTTTTAGTCTGCAACGTATTTTTATATATGCCTTTTTTTTATGACTTATATGTATAGATAGTGAACTTCGAAAAATATAATGATACGATTATAGTTATATGGAAAATTAAAAACAATTTAATTTTACATACTTCATCTGATTTCTAAAATAAAAATACAGAAATTTATAATTAAGTGCTTTTTTAGGTATGATGTTTCAGTATATAGTTATAAAGAGCAATATATAATTTTAGTAGAAGTTAATTATTGTATTAAAAGAAAATTAACAATATTTTTGTCTACAAGTTTTTTTCAAATTTTCCATTATTGTAACAATGTTGTCAGTATGCACAAATAATATATAGTTCATCCTAAGTTATTTGTCACCCTGTAATCTCTCTTGAACTACAATATACTTTCATGCAATAATATAATCTATTTGAATGTAGAGTATAATTCCATGCAATAATATAATTTATTTGAATGTATGAGTTAACGAGCAATTAGTTTATTTACAATTTTTTCAACTGAGACATGCTCAAATTAACTTATGTATAATTTTTTGGAATAACCCATGCACAACTGATATATTAAGAAGAGAATAATTGCAATTGTGTGCAGAACTCTTTTACTTCTTATATGCCTATTAAATAGTTGTTACTCAGTATTCAACTGACCTAATTGATATATTATTCGCCTTGTTGTCTTATCAGAATTATGCGAGCGTCCAATTATCAGTGAAAAGATGTGAGTGTGATGTATTTTTCTTTGTTAATGTTTTACTGAACTGCTTTATTTCTGGTTACTTGCAAATAAATCTAGATAAGTTCAGAAACAATAATCTCAATGATAATTGGTCTGCATGGCTGCAACTCACTAAGACCTTTTGACTTGTATTTCACATTGAATACCGGGATAGCATCATGAGTTTGTTAATTTTTGTTTCAGAGTGCTTACAACAGTCCTAACAGATAGCTCTTTGTATGTGAGAAGAATTTTCAAAGCATTGGATTCAAAGCGCGTATTCATATTCAACCAGGTTGTAGGTATTTTTATTTTGAATAAATTAAGTGAACTATATTGGTTTATGAATAGGAACAACTGGATACTTCTGGTTAAATTAGGTGTTACTTTGTGTTTGGTTTAGGAATTAGTGATAAAGGCTGCTAATTGAAAAAACCATATTCTGATTTGATTTTTAAGTGAGTGGGATAAGGTTTCAGTGGTGCAGACATTTTCTCTGTTACTTTTTTTCAGACGAAAAATATAGCCGGTTTATATTCATATAGTAAAATATGTCATTTACAAACATTTCAGCAATATTTACCCGCTATCGAAAATCAATTTAGTTACCTTCAAAACAAAATATAAAGACAATATCATAATTTGTTTACATATACCAGCAGTACATCTTGTAGCCTTATATGAAAAGACCAATAATACTTAGGCAGTGAAGTGAAATGAATTATGTCAGTTTAATGTTTTTTTCTGTCATGATAGTGTTGTCTTCCATGTGTGTATAGTGCATGTACTCTGTCTCTTCTTTTAGTCTAGTGAATTCGCTACTGTGTTTGTTTCTCTGAAAATATGCTAAAAAGTGATTTATCTGAAGGCTTGAATGAGAAGCTTTATAGGTGCCATCAATCTATCTATGGTGGCTTTTGAGTCACCATAAATATGTATCGTGTCCTTATCCTTCTATATGGTGAACCATAGTAATCCCCAGAGAGCCACAACCTCAGTCCTCGTATTTGTACCCATTCCTGCAAACATCATTCAAAAAATTATGTCTTCCATCCATGTCGGCCAATATTTAAAAAAAAACAATGGAAATTAACAATTTTCCATTGTTAATTTCATACGGATAACCTTGTTACTATCGGAACCCTGTAAAACATTCAATGCAAAACATATATATATATATATATATATATGTTTTGCATTGAATGTTTTTACAGGGTTTCGACTGGGGTGTCCACAGGCTAATCCTTGAAATGATAAAACACATCACTCTTCGAATGCTCTCAGACTTCGCACTTTAAGGGGAAATTTGTTACACTGAAATTTGTCACCATGACATTTTAGTATCTATATGAGTTCATCATTACTAATATATTACTCCCTTACAAGTCTACAATACCAAAGTTCCTAAAATCAAGCCTTGAAATTGACAGAAAAGCTCATAGAAGTCTTAAAAACACTTGTACCGCACTTTCTCTTAACATTTCTTGCGGTGCTGCACCTATTTGTTCTAAAGAATGTGGAGCTAAACACATTTTTTCTTCATTAAAGGTGCAGACCCTTGTTAAAGGTAAAAAGAAGGCGAAAAGTAACATTTAGAAGCCCAGTAGTCAAATCTGGAAACTTCTAGAAGAAATTATCCGGTCGAAGGTTCGCTCCTATTATGTATGTTCATTCCTCCATTATGGGAGCCTATCCCTTGGTTTATGGGGCTTAATCCCTTCAAAAGAGGATTCTATCCCCTCTTATGTGGAGCTGCAACCTCTTCTCTTTTCCTATAAATTGAAGCCATAGTGCAGCCTCAAAGGGAGTTAGAATTGGAGAATTTTTGAGGAGAAACGCTGTAAAAACTCAGACTCTCTTAACTAATCATTATGTGGGAATGATTACACACCCATGTGCATTTTATCTGAGAGAGTGCAAAGCTTGTCAGAGTAAAGAAAACGCCTGTTCCGAACCCCAGGAAGGCATGTACAACATCAAGGCGAATACAGTTGTAAGGCTCTTTCTTCATCAAAGTTAATACGACTAAAATCCGTTTTCTCAATGAGTTCTTTAATTAAGTAGCTTGTTTATCATGTTTTATCAATGATTTATTTAATTAATTAACTTGTTTCTTGAATTCCTTGATCATCTTGATAGATATATGATTCGTGAATTAGTTTATACTATGCAGATGCTATTGATTTTTTCCATGTTTGTGATTGCAGATCTTTGAAGACGACTCTTTCAAGCAACTGGAAAGAAGATCATTACAAATAGCGCTGGACTTCAGGTAGGTCTTCAAAACCCCTGTTGTAGCTAATTCTGAATCAAATATTGTTTAGAGAAAATAGTTTTTATTTGTTTGTTTGTTGCTATCAATCCGTAGGACACTTGGGAGGTCTGTCTTGTCAGAAAGAACGACTTATCCATCCAAAAAACACTCATGAGAAAACTCAGATTCTAAAGGGAGCAACGGTTATTAATTTTCTTCAGAGGCATTTTCAATTATTGTGGATGGTGAAGACTTTATTTACAGAGCAACCAACATTCAACAGGATCAGTGCCTTTAGGCTGGAGTACCACAAGTTGATCAACTCTCCCAAGAAAAATATTGAAGTGTGGAAGAAATGCAGAGTGTGGGTGGTTTATCTACCTAATGATCCCTCATCTTCTCAGAAGGACACGTCAGCCAATCAGGAGAATGTAGCAACAACAGAGAAAATTCAAGTTCAACAGATATATTAAAGTTTTAGTTTTATTTTATCTTTGCTAAGAGATTCTGATTGTAATGAGATACTTTGATGATATATAATAGGTAGTTTAAGAAATTCCAAGTAGTTTAAGTAGTTAAGAGTAGTTTCAGCAGTTACAAACTGCTTTACATTGTATTTAAACATGAAGAAAATAATGGAAAAGGTTTCGAGTTTTGGACCTTTGGACTACAATAAATTATGTACTCAATTTTTTGATGATTAATGAATGAAGATCAAGATTCTTGCATCTGTCATTATTGATATGTTTTCTAGTTTCCATTATGTCTTTTATTTCTATGAATAAAATGAAGTAATGTAGTTGCAGGTCTCTTTTTACATATGTAAGTAAGATTTAAACATCCTTAATAGGCGCTCCTTCATTTTAACTATTCCACTCACATGAAATTCTTCTGAAGTTTAAAGTGATAGATCCTGCTTATCAACATATCAGTTTGAGCTTCCTTCATGTTCTTCCTATCACTTCAATTAATATCAGCAGATAATGGCATTGTGAAGCATTTATTATATCAGATTATTGAGGGTTTAAATAATTAATTTCTGAAGGTGATTAAGCAAAGACTATCCGATATCATATTTTCGTGACATATATATATATATATTTCTTGAGCACTGATTCCTTATCACAACCAAGGGATTGTTTCTTGAGATACAACAGATCCTCATAATAACTTTGACTTGTTCTGCCTATACCCCTAATTTTGCAAATTTTCCATGCAATAATTATTACTAGAAATTATTTATATTATAATTTTTTTGATTAATTAGGATACAAGTCATTTTTATCTCAATTTATGAATAACACCGAGGTACTACTCCAAATTCAAAGCCTTTAGACATAACCCCCTTTGAATTAACTTTAAAATGAATGTACTCATGCCTTAATTCTAATTATGGATCTTTGAATTAGCCATTTCTACTCAATTGTGCCTTTTTCCGTTCGCGAATACTAACTCAAAGGCCTACTTTTTCCACATGTATAAGAAAATATAGTAAGAAGTAGGAAGATGATGAGATAATATACAATTATTAGTTAGCCACAAAAGGGCGAAGTATTGATAATCACCATTAGGAAGGATAATGAACAAATAAATAGAAATGTGGTAATATGGCTAGTGATCTTGACAAAAAATGCACAATAAAAATAAAATTGAATGGTCCACCTTGTTTGGCATGTACTGAGGATTCGATAAAAAGGGGGGGGAACTTCACAACTACGTAGTTAATTTTTATTTTGAGCTAGCAAACTGGATGGATTAAACAAGGGTAATTGGTACCAATGGGTGTGGCAACGTTATACTTTGGGAGAATGCTTATAACTATTGTTTCATTGAGTGGAAACAAAAATAAGTGGAAAAAAAATAAGTGGAAAATATTAATGACTTAAGTCTAAATTTCAAATTAATATGAAAAACTACTTTGTTAGAATCATGGTTCACATAAGTATTTGATACAAAAAGCCTAGATAACAAAAATAATTCACTACGAGCTAGTTTTAGGTGAAAAATCAAGTCAACAATTGGATAAGAAGGGTCTCGCTCAATATAAGTACTTATTCTCCTTTGAAAAAAAATTAAATGGATTATAAATATTAATTTTTTATGACTAGGGTTGACACAAGAGGTTGATCCAAAATACATGGACTAGGAAAACATAATTCAAAGACCTTAAGGTGGTTTGAGTTTAAAAAATAGGCCCATGATTGGATAAGAGTTATTTTTTGAACATGCATTTTTTTTTCTTCATCAGTGGAAAGATAAGATAGGCCTTTAAAAGAGAAAATTGAAAGATCTTTTTACTAAAAAGTAGAACAACAATATGATAATTTAGTTAACAAAGGGTTCTATCAAACTTTCCAATAGGATTGATGCATTAGCTTCTTCTGAGACCTAAATTTTGTGAAATGATATAATAGGAATTTAAATTGACTAATTTGTAGGAATTAATATTCCCCACTTGAAATTGTCAACTTAAGGAATTTCTTCTATTAAGACAATTGCATTCTCAATTTCAAATGTATGTACAAATATTTGTCAAACTTCTTTAAAAATATTTCTCATGCTTTTGCATCCCTTTTTCTCCTACCTAGTAGTTGCATATCACTGAATGTGTTTGAAAAATGTTCCATCCACAATATCTCATTTCCTAAAATGACCATCTACATCGTATGCTCTAGCATATGGAAGCCTTTTTCTATCAAAAATTTCAATTCTCTATCTTTTTATTTTTATTTTTAATTATACAAAATGTAATTGAAACAATTGCAAAACTAATCTATCGAGCATAATTTTTAGTTAAAAAATTAAGCCATGGTTGGATAAGAGGTGAATTTTGTAAACATGTGTTTATTTTCAATGGAAATCTAAGAGAGGTCTTTATTCGAACAATAAATATTATTAAAATTGAAATAATTTTTAACTAAACACTAGAAATCAATATGATAATTGAGCTAACAAAGGGTTCTGTCAAACTTGCCAATAGGGTTGACCCATTATCTTCTTCTGATATGTGGACTCAAATTTTGTCAAATGATGTAATATGAACTTGAATTAATTAATTTGTAGTGATTAAGACTCCCCACTTGAGATAGTCAATTTAAAGAAATTTATTTTTTTAAATAATTGCATTCTCTGTTTCAAATGTATGTACAAACAATTGTCAAACTTTTAAAATATTTTCTCATGCTTTTGCATCCCTTTTTCTCCCACCTAGTAAGTACATATCATTGAATGCATTTGAAATATGTTATATCCACAACCTCTCATTCCCTATAAAGACCATCTATGTAACGTACATCATAGTAACAAATAATAAAAAAATTAACCTTACTATAATACTCTAAACATACCACTTGTACCATAATCTTTTTAAAAACCCATAAGGGAAATTAGATTTGAAATCATGCAAATTTTACATCAATACATCCATTATTTCATGTGGCTAATCACCATAACCTAAGTCGGAAGTCTTATCTCTATCTATGTGATACCTAATAGCCTATTCAGATAGATGTATATCTTTAATACTCATTACTTAAATAATTAAATGCGGAAGGACAAACGATTATGGAAATATTTTGAACCACTCATTTGGTTAAACCATAGTGCGTTAAGTCTTGTCGAACTTGTTTATATCATAAATGAGAATTACATATTTGTACATGTATCTGGATCTCTACGCCGCGTTAGGACATCTGTCTGTTTGCCTGTTGTTTGATCTGGGGTCTAAGGATCAACGATGGAGGGTAATGCGGTACCTGCTTAGGGTATCGACCCCGCAAACCCTAACCACCTTTCATAATTTCCGCATTGATATTTCACCGACGTAGCCCCTCTACAACTCCTGTAGTGGCATGGAAACTGTCGACAGGTAGAGACCATGCTCCAGTACAAATTTAATTTCCATGGACATAACCAACCAAGTAAATTGTTTTATTCACAAGTTGTGGCATAGCTATTATGGTTGCGTTGAGTTCTTTGCTAAAATTACATTCCCTCTCTGGTTTATTCTTCGCAGAGTACTATACTTAGCTTTATGCCACAAGCTATGGCAGTTTAGTGAGAATTTATGGTTTTAAAATGGGTTTCTCTGACTTTTCTCCAAGGTTTGGAAACCCACACCATTACCAAGTGTGCTCTCGTTTCTCCTGCGGAGTTCTTCCCACAGTGGCAGGTAAATGGAGGTTCTCGGTTTAATTTCTTTGATAAGGTACATGTCGATTTTAATATATCCTCTATGTATTTCCACGAGCTTAATTCTTTAATGGTTCCTCGCAGCATTTCCCTCAAGCCTGCAAAAGATGTTTACACAGGTATGCATGATTAACCTATCTTCTTCGTTGTTTTTCTAGCTCCACAAACCTAGATGGGTCACTAGCTAAATTTTTCTTATTTTGTTTTTCTTTGGAACAGGTAACCACTTAGCCCGATAGCCAAGGGTCACCCAACACGATTTCCACATTTAGAGGTTTTGTGCTTGTCACGAGTTCCTGACTATGTCGTTGCCCAAATAGGTAAAATTACTTTGTTTTCAAACTTGGGTTGCAGAGGGACCGATCATAGCTTTGGGGTTATGTGGCATTGTGAACTCTAGATCTTGTCTTTTGTGATATGGACGTCGTGCCGATTATGTCATTTCTTGTTAAATTCAAGGCTCTGCCTATTCGGAATTTTTGCATGAAATTCTATGTTATTGTAGTAAACAATTTGTTTCATGTCCCGAACTAAGAGAAGGATTTTTCGCTATGCACAACAGTATATATATATTGTTTATAAATATTTTATCAGAAGGGTTATTTGCTTCCTTATTTGTGTGTTTAATTGGAAATCTTCTGCATGCTTCCCAAGCGATAGCTAAATTTGGTCCTTATTTTCAGTATTACATTTACCCCACTAGGGTTAGTAGTGCAGAAGTTATTATGCTCTCTTGAATATGAATAGCTATGAATTGGGTTTCCTTCCCTAGTGACTTCATATTTTTTTCATATAGATTCATGCCCTCTCAGCCGAACAATATATTGATTTTTCTTGTTATACACTAATGTTTGCAGTGAGTTACTTTTGTTATACAGTTTATTATATTGGCATTATCTTTTCTGGATATTAGTTGCACATGTTGTCTCTGAATTTCCTATATATGTTTGTAAATATATATTACGTTCCAAAAAAAATTTCCTTTCTTCTTTTAGGAATGGTAATTCTACATAATTTATTCCAGTTAAAGAATATGTCTGGACCATATAGGCTTCTGTCCGTGTATATCATAGGTTGGCAGAGAACGACCAGTTCAGGGTTTGGAGCTTCGACTCTGAACCCTGAATTAACGGTTTTTTTGTTTTTTCATTTATAGTAAAGAGGTTTTCTAATTAATATTTACCAGTTTCTTAAAACCCTATTCTTTTCTTGTTTACAATCCCATAATTTTTGCATGGATATAGTTTCCTCACACAGTATAAATAATTACTGGTACTTCTGTATTTTCTGGTTACTCAAAGTAAAAATACTGATAAATATAAAATCCAAAACCTTCACTGTGTACATAATTTCCATTTTATAACTTAAGCAAAACACTTTTTGTATAGCAAATATTCTATCTAAATCCACAGTACCAGTTCTTAATATTTTCTATAGTTTGTTACTTATCTCGTTTCCAGACTTGCTGATGATGTCCTCCCTACCGTGAGGGAGGCAATTACTTCCTCATCTCCCCCCGTGCTCTACACCTGAGTTGAGTAGGCTGACGGATTTTTCCTGAAGAGACCTCAGGACCCCCAGCCCAGTACTCTTCTTTCAAGGATTCAGGAACACTGAGTGTTTCCACTGGTCACTACCAGCTCAGGAATTTTCACTCTCTTCCTACCTCTCCTTGGTCATAGAACAAAAGCCCTTTTCCTCACTGGGATGTACTTCTATCCCTATAGGAAAGATAATTGTCTTTAACTGTTTTATGTTCAACCACTTCTCATTTTTTGGAATACTTTTATCATCAGTCTTTTACTTTTTTATGGAACCACTATTCCATGATTAAATTATATTTCAACAAAATGTAATTAATTTATGTTAATCATGTAATATTTTTCTCAAAATAAATAAATGTTTTAGTCTCTTAAAAATAAAATAACATAACAACTAGTTAGCACTTAAGCCAGTTGTCACAACTTCCCCTCTGGAAGTAAACACCATCCTTGGTGTTTCACTTGAGCTCAGCAAAAAATTCTGGATAATCCTCACAAACAAATCCTTCATCTTCCCAAGTAGCCTCATCCGAGCTGAAGTGCTTCCACTGCACTTTAACCTGGGTGATGGCTCGCCTGTAGAGCATGATTTCTCTCCAATCGAGTATACACTAAGGTTCAACCAGAAATTCGTCGTCTGGTTTGACCTGCATTCAGCAAAACTTTGAATTAAATTATCATAAAATTTAGTATTCTAAGACATGATTTTTAATCTTAACCTACCTGAATGCTTTGCAAGTGGATTACATGCTTTGGGTCATGTATGTATCATTTTAGTAAGGATACATGGAACACATTGTGCACCCAAATATGGGTGGGTAAAGCCAATCGGTACACCACAGGTCCCACCCTCTCCAATATCTGGAAAGGTCCACAGAACCTGGAAGCCAACTTGGCACAGGAGGTCCACCTTAGTGTGCCCTTCTTTAGTTTAATCCTTACATACACATGATCATCCACTTCAAATTCTCGATAAGTCCTCGTCTTATCTGCATATTCCTTTTGACAATCTTGAGCCACTTTCATATTTTTTCTGATCTTTCTTACTTTTGATTCCATCTCAACTAACATATTCAGTCCAAGCATCAACTTGGTTTTGGGGTTGCTCCAATTGATGAGAGTACGACATTGTCGCCCTTACAAAGCTTCAAAGGGGCTCATCTTAAGAGACTCCTAGTAACAATTATTGTAGGGGAATTCTACCAAGTGTAGATATTATTCCCATTTTGTTGGCTGCTGCATCACATACATACGCAACATATCTTCCAATATTTGGTTCACTCGCTCAGTTTTTCCATCCATCTGAGGATGATAAGCAGTGTTGAAATTTATTTGGGTTCCTAAACCTGTAAATAGGGTCTTCCAGAATGCTGAAGTAAACTTCACATCTCTATCTGATATAACAGTATTTGGAATGCCATGTAGTCTAAAAATCTCCCTCATGAAGATATCAATTATCTGCACAGTTTTGTAAGTAGATTGTATGGGTATGAAATGTGCTGCCTTACTCAATCTATCAACCACCACCATAATGGAATCATTATGTCTTTTTGACCTTGGTAAACCAGTAATAAAATCTAGGGATATAACTTCCCATTTCCATTCAGGCACTGGTATAGGCTACAACAATCCAGCTAGATGTTGATGCTCCACCTTAACTTGTTGACATTCCAAGAATTTGTTTAGATATTCCGCAATATTCTTTCACATACCATGTCAGAAATAAACTTTTATAATTGCTGTTAGCATTTTCTGATATCGTGGGTGTCCTACGTAATTACTGCGGTGATATTTATCCATGATCAGCTCTTTTAAACTCATTTGGTTTGGAATATATAAATTTCCCTTGAAGGTTAACGAATGATCTTTGCTAATTCCATAGTCAGAAGGTTTTTCTTGTTTGTTGGCTTCCTCCACTTGCTGCCATAAAAATCGGTATTCGGGATCCTTCTTGGCTTCCTCTTTTATCTGATCTACAAATTTACATTCAATTTGAATATAACAAAGTTCGTAGACACAATGCAGTTTTCTACTTAAGGCATCTGCCACACAATTTTCCTTGCCCTTTACATGTTGTATATCAAAATCAAATTCACTGAAGAAAGCATTCCACCTTGCTTGGCGGGCATTTAGATAAACTTTCTTAAAGTAGATGGTTAAGCTACTGTGTTCGGTTTTCAACACAAATATTTTTCCTAACAAGTAGTGTCTCCATACTCGGAGTGCATGCACTATTGCTGTCAGCTCTAGATCATAGGTTGAGTAGCATTGTTCATGATCCTTTAATTTCCTCGATTCATAAGCGACCACTCTTCCCACTTGCGATAATATTTCCCCAAATCCTTCCTTACAATCATCGGTACATACTTCAAATTCCTTGTTGGATCAACTACCCTCAACACCGGGGCAGTGGTCAGCAAATGTTTCAACTTCTCGAAACTATTCTAACACTCACTGGTCCATTTGAATATTTTTTCCTTTATCTGCAAAGAGGTAATTGGAAAAGAAATTTTTGAAAATCCTTCAATGAACCGTCGGTAGTATCTAGCCAACCCCATAAAGGAACAGATATCTGCCACATTTTGGGGTAATCGCCATTCCATAATAGTTTTAATTTTCTCTGGATCAACCGCTATTCCTTCAGCAGAAATGACATGGCCTAGGTACTGGATTTGTTCTTTGAAAAAGTCACATTTGTTGAAGTTAGTGTACAACTAATGTTTTCGTAACATCTCCAACATTATCCTTAAGTGCTTCTTATTCTCTTCCATGCTTTTAGAATAAATTAAAATTTCATCTATGAATATCAGAACAAATATGTCCAGAAAGGGGTGAAATATGCCATGCATCAGCCTCATAAATTTTGTCGGTGCATTAGTCAAACCAAATGGTAGTACCACAAATTCGTAATTCCCATATCGGGTATGGAAGGTAGTCTTGTAGATATCCTCATCTTTAATTCAAATTTGGTGATATCCAGATCTTAGGTCTATCTTCAAGAATACAGTTGCTCCTTTCAATTGATCAAACATGTCATCAATCCGTGGCAATGGATACTTATTCTTGACTGTCAATTTATTGAGCCGCCTATAGTCCATGCACATACGCATGGTTCCATCATTTTTCTTTACAAACACCACCGGTGCTCCCCAAGGAGACACACTTGATCAAATGTACCCTTTGTCCAACAACTCTTGTAGTTGCATCTTCAATTCAGTTAGCTCTGGTACACTCATTCGATATGGTGCCCTTGAAATTGGTGATGCTCCTGGCATCAAATCAATAGTGAAATCAATGTCCCTTCTTCGAGGTAAACCTGATACATCTTCTAGAAACACATCCATGAAATCTTGTACTACTAGTATGTTATCCAGCATAGGAGTCTTCTCCTTAGAATTGGAAAAACCCACCTGAATGACATATAACTGACATCCTTTTCTAATACACTTACTCATTTGGGAGGCTATGATAGGACACAATTGTAGGGGTTTCTTGATTCCTTGTATTTCTTTACAAGTTCCATCTTGCATTCTGTAGTATATAATCTTTTCTTTACAATCTACCAATGTCCAATGTTTCTCCAACCAATCCATGCCCAGTAGCACATCATAGGAGCCTAAAGGCAGTATATTTAGATCCACATTTAACTGCTGGTCTCCAATTTCCAATGTACAGTTTGGAATTTTGGCACCAAATTTTATTTTTCCCTAGTGGCTAGCTGTACCAGCCAAGGAGTTTGAATTTCTGACTTTGTAATTTACATATTTTTTCTATTTTAGGATTTACATAACTTAAACTAGCACATGGGTCAACCAAAATAGAAATAGGTTATTACCTTCTAGTTCTATCATCATCGGTTGATAATCTTCCTGACGATCTTCCAAAGCTGCATTAATTCTAAGTACATTTCAGGCTACATCTCCCACTATAGAAGCTTCCTGTAGATTAGTTACTGTTTCACTTCTTCCTTCCTGTGGGAAATTTTTATAGTAATGCGCCTTGCCACACCCCCATCACTGTAGAGGTGGTTTCTGGTGTTGTCCTTGTTCAGGTTTGCTGGAAGCCTCTGTAGGCCTTTCTTCTGTAGGCCACTGGGTTCTTTGATGGTTTCTTCCAAACTGTTTGCTCACTGAATTCCTTGCATAATTCTTAAAATTATTGGTCCTAACATTTTTGAAATTTGAGCTGCTTTTCTACCCTTTTCTTGGCTGTCAATTTTTTGCCTATTTCTCCTTTTGCCTTGGACTACTGGTAACACATCCTCGCTTTTTGAATTTCCTCATCCATGGTTCTTAGATTCACGAACTCAATTCGTTCTTTCATGTGGGTTGGAAAACTACTCAAGAATCGCTGGACCTTAGCCTTTTCATCCCTTAGATAAGGAACGTATCTCAATAAGGAAGTGAACTTGGTTATGTATTCATCCATTGTCTTTTGACCCAACCTCAAATCATGGAATTATCTAGAATTTTCGTCATAGAAACGTTCTATTAGATATTTGTCTTTAAAGTATTGTTGGAACTCATCCCATGTCACGTCCTGGTCTTCAATGCTGCGGCCATTCTTGACTTCCTCCCACCACAGGGTGGCCTTTTCTCTCAACTGATAGATGGCCGGTCTAGCTTTAATATTGCTACTATACTCATAAAATTGAAAGTAATTATTCATATTAATCAACCATGCTTCAGCCACCTCCTCCGCTTCTCCATCAAACGTAGGTGGTTTAATCTTTCAAAACTCACCTTGTAATTCCAATTTTTGTTTCTTAATTTCTTGCTATTCTGATACATTGCCAGACTCAACCTAATTATAGTTTCTATTCTTGTTGCTTTGCTGTGAATGGCTTATTTCCCCTCTGTCATTGGTTTGGTCCTTAGTCTGTCATTTATTTTCTTCCTGCATGTCTCTGTCAGGATTGGGTTGTAACACTCCTTAATTCTGTTTATCAGAAAGCCTCTTGAGTATCCTTTCTTGCCCTTGTATCAAGTGCTCATTTTCACTCCTCACACGGACCATTTCTTCATGCAAATTATGCACAGTGCTTAGCAGTATATTGGTTTGGTGTTGTTGTTCCTCCAGTAGTCTACTAGTCTACTAGTGCTGATCCACACTCAGTTGAATCCACATTTCAGGATTCATTTCCAGTTGGGATTGGGGTGTAGGTTCCCTTGCATTCTGAGGTGTTTGCTATGTTGATTCCCTCCTCATATTGTCTTTTACAATGTTATTTATTTTCTGTGAATCATTTACACACACAATTTAACATGTTAGGTGACCCCTAGGGTCCTACCTACCGTGCGAACGTTGCTCTGATACCACTTGTAATGTACATCATAGTAACAAATATTTTTTTTTTAAACCTTACTATAATACTCTAAACATACCACTTGTACCATAATCTTTTCGAAAACCCATAAGGGAAATTAGATTTGCAATCATGTGAATTTTACATCTATACATCCATTATGTCATGTGGCTAATCACCACAACCTAAGTCGGAAGTCTTATCTCTATATATGTGACACTTGAGAGCCTATTCGGATAGATGTATATCTTTAATACTCAGAACTTAAATAATTAAATTATGGAAGGACAAGCGATTATGGAAATATTTTGAATCGCTCATTTGATTAAACCATAGTGTGTTAAGTCCCGTCGAAGATGTTTATATCATAAATGAGAATTACGGCTTTGTACATGTATCTGGATCTCTATGTCGTGTGAGGACATCTGTCCGTTTTCCTGTTGTTCGATCTGGGGTCTGAGGATCAACACTGGAGGGTAATGAAATACCTGCTTAGGGTATCGACCCCGCAAACCCTAACCACCTTTCCTCATTTCCGCATTGAGATTTCGTTGGGGTAGCCCCTCTGCAACTCCCGCTTTGGCATGGAGACTGTCGACAGGTAGAGACCATGCTCTAGTTCAAATTTAATTTCCATGGACATAACCAACCAGATAAATTGTTTTATTCACAAGTTGTGGGATAGTTGTTATGGTTGCGTTGAGTTCTTTGCTAAAATTACATTCCCTCTCTAGTTTATTCTTCAAAGAGTGCTAGACTTAGCTTTACGCCACAAGCTATGGAAGTTTAGTGAGAATTTATGGTTTTAAAATGGGTTTCTCTGACTTTTCTCTAGGGTTTGGAAAGCCACACCATTACCAAGTGTGCTCCTGTTTCTCCTGTGGAGTTCTTTCCAGAGTGGCAGGTAAATGGAGGTTCTCGGTTTAATTTTTTTGATAAGGTACAGGTCGATTTTCATATATCCTCTATGTATTTCCGCAAGCTTAATTCTTTAATGCTTCCTCGCAACATTGCCCTCAAGCTTGCGGAAGGTGTTTACACAGGTATGCATGCTTAACCTATCTTCTTTGTTGTTTTTCTAGCTCCACAAACTTAGATGGGTCATTGGCTAAATGTTTCTTATTTTTGTTTTGCTTTGGAATAGGTAACCACTTAGCTCGATAGCCAAGGGTCACCCAACATGATTTCCACATTTAGAGGTTCTTTTCTTGTCACGAGTTCTTGACTCTGTTGTTGCCCAAACAGGTACCATTACTTTGTTTTCAAACTTGGGTCGCAGAGGACTAGTCATAGCTTAGGGGTTATGCGGCATTGTGAACTCTAGATCTTGTCTTTTGTGATATGGCCGTCGTGCCGACTGTGTCATTTCTTGTTAAATTCAAGGCTTTGCCTATTCGGAATTCTTGCATGCAATTCTATGTTATTGTAGTAAACAATTTGTTTCTTGTCCCGAACTAAGAGAAGGATTTTTCGCTATGCACAACAGTATATATATTTTTTATAAATTTTTTGTTGGAAGGGTTATTTGCTTCCTTCTCTGTGTGTTTATTTGGAAATATTTTGCATGCTTCCAAAGCAATAGCTAAATTCGGTCCTTCTTTTCAGTATTACATTTATCCCACTGGGGTTAGCAGTGCGGAATTTATTGTGCTCTCTTGAATATGAATAGCTATGAATTGGTTTTCCTTCCCTAGTGACTTTGTATTGTTTTCGGATAGATTCATGCCCTCTCAGCCGAACAATATATTGATTTTTCCTATTATACACTAACGTTTGCAGTGAGTTACTTTCGCTATACAGTTTATTATACTGACATTATCTTTTCTGGATCTTAGTTGAGCATGCTGTCTCTAAATTTCCTATATATGTTTGTAAATATATATTACATTCCAGCAAAGTTTTCCTTTCTTCTTTTAGGAATGGTAATTCTACGTAATTTCTTCCAGTTAAAGAAGATGTCTGGACCATCTAGGCTTCTGTCCATGTATATCATAGGTTGGCAGAGAACGACCAGTTTGGGGTTTGGAGCTTCGACTCTGAACCTTGAATTAATGGTTTTCTGATTTGTCATTTACAACAAAGAGGTTTTCTAATTAATCTTTACCAGTTTCTAAAAACCCTATTGTTTTCTTGTTTACAATCCCATAATTTTTGCATGGATATAATTTCCTCACACAGTCTAAATAATTACTGGTACTTCTGTATTTTCTGGTTACTCAAAGTATACTGATAAATATAAAATCCAAAACCTTCACTGTGTACAAAATTTCCATTTTATAACTTAAGCAAAACACTTTCTGTATAACAAATATTCTATCTAAATCCACAATACCAGTTCTTAATATTTTCTGTAGTCTGTTAGTTATCTCATTTCCAGACTTGCTGATGATGTCCTCCCTACCATGAGAGAGGCAATTATGTCCTCATCTCCCCCGTGCTCCACACCTGAGTTGAGTAGGTTGACAGATTTTTTCGTCCTCCCTACCATGAGAGAGGCAATTATGTCCTCATCTCCCCCGTGCTCCACACCTGAGTTGAGTAGGTTGACAGATTTTTTCTGAAGAGACCTCAGGACCCCAGTTCAGTACTCTTCTTTCTAGTATCCAAGAACACTGAGTGTTTCCACTGGTCACTACCAGCTCAGGAATTCTCACTCTCTTCCTACCTCTCCTTGGTCACAGAACATAACCCATTTTCCTCACTGGGATGTACTTTTATCCTCTCTGTCTTTAACTATTTTCTTTCCAACTACTTCTCAGTTCTTGGAATACTTTTATCATTAGTCTTTTACTTTTTTATGGAACCACTATTCCATAATTAAATTTTATTTCAACAAAACATAATTAATTTATGTTCATGTAATCTTTTTTCTCAAAAGAAATAAATGTTTTAATCTCTTAAAAATAAAATAACATGACAACTAGTTAGCACTTAACCAGCTGTCACAATCTACATCTTATGCTCTCAAATATGAAAGCCTTTCTTTTTATCAAACTATAAAAAAATTCATACCACTATATTATCACATTATATACAATTTTAATTTATAACCAAAATGTCATTAATAAATATAAACAATTCTCTAAATCAATTTTATTTACCTATATAAACAATTTTACCGAAAATATCAACAAAATGCATACAAATTTGTGATAAAAAATAAAAAAAATGCTAACATCAACAATTAGTTAAAAGAACACCTTATCAACAATAACACCAGGGATTTTGTATTTATCTTGGTATCTTTGCCATGACAACATTACTAAGTAACTTGTTATAATAATAAATGCTATCATAATTCCTAGTGAGAGAGCTTTCCCCTGCCCCTTGATGTGGGGGTAATAGGTTTGGAATTTCCACAAGCAAATAAATAATTGTGTTTGTAGGCCTATGTTAATTGCTCAAATTCTTCACATGTAAAGGGAGTTTCTGCTGTTGCTGCCTGCACGAAATCTAGAAGGAAGAACAATTCAGCTTACTGGATTCACATCATACAGTGGCAATGTGCCATTGTCAGAGCCTGCAATAAGTTTAGTATGGTCCTTGTTACGCCAATAGTCTGTGATTTGCCTCAACTAACTGAACATGGCTGGCAATTTTACAGCCCTGATGGTTGATCACACCTGCTTTCCCATCTAAATTCCAAAAGATCATCATGCTAGAATCGGATTGATAGTATTCAGATTATCGATCAGGTGAGCCCATGTATAAAAAACAATTATCTTGTGTGAGATATGACCTGAAATAAACCTTGAAAGGATAAGCCAAAATCTGTTCTATACGAATTTCACTACTGAGATAGAGGAACCACAGATATGAGAATAATTTCAGTTTTAAGAGAAAACTTAGCTGCATATCTGCTATCAATTCCTCTATCTCCTTGTTCAGGTTGCTCTAAATTAGAGCAACATAACCATTGCACACCACTCAATTCCCAAGTACAGACAATCCTTCTCCAAGTCGCACCACAACTTCATCTGGAAAATTATCCCTCAGTGCTAAAGTTCTATGTGGGTAGTTGTATTTGGTAGCAAAACACCATTCTTGTTTCCAGCAACACATCCTTCTAGCAATCCAGGTGCCTGCTATATTTCAAAAATTATCAATCATGTTTCATTCCGAGAAGTTTGAGGGTTTTTACCAAAACTTTGAACGCGGGATAAGTTTCAAAATTTCCATTTGTTAAAAGTTATATGCATCATTACAATAACTTTATCAGTGACATTGTGAGAATTCTTTACAAATTTATAGCTGTTAGTGTTAATTTTTCTTTCAACTGTATTTTCAGAAACTGCTGATGCGTATATGGGTTTACCCAACATCAGTAAAAATGGGTAAAACTAAAAAAACAGTATGAGTTTGATTTACAGCAAGTGTAATTTGATAAATTAGGCATTTACATTATCACTAATTAGGCTTTGATGATTTAAGGATGGCATCAATTTAATATCAAATCAATTTAACTTCCCACAAGTTTCCATTTAAAAGTTACACATGCAAACCACTTCCAGTGGCTTTTCACTGTCAAAGATTATTTTTCCATAAATGAAGTAGCTAATGTATTCTATTAGTGCCTTTTCTTAATAAATATCTAAACCGGGCCTACTAATTTTTATTAAAATTGATTACAACGCCAGCTAAAATTGTAAATAATTTACAATTATTAATTATAATCCCAGAGTATATAAGCTTTCACAGTTAAACACATCGTGCTGTGTGAGTTCATTATTGAAAAATCATCATATTTAAACACATCGTGCTCTGTCAGTTCAATTATTGAAAAATCATCCAACCATCGAAGTGCATGGTATTGCAATTGCATATTTTAAAAACTGTGATTTAGGACTCCAGTAAAAGCAATAGTTGGGAGGAAATTCTAAATATAGAAAATGGCGTTCAGAATGATAAGTAAAACGCAGTAGTTTATTTATTATAGGTTTGGGAAGGTTTTCTGAAATAAGTTTTGAATCTAGTTAGAATCATAAGTTAGTTGTAATGTTCCAAGGTTTTTTAAGAAATTGAATTCATATATCCAATTTTAAATAACAAAATCAAAATGTGACAAAATTTTTTTTAGCCCTTCTCCTATCAAAAACATCATAAGTGCATATGATAAAAGTTCCATGCCTGCTTCCTGCAGGCCCAATTGAAAAAAAGGTCTAGACTCCTTTCAATTGGGATACAATAGAACCCCAAATATCATAACACCACCATTGCCAGTGGCTGTTTTCTCATTCTCTGGCTCATCTTTCCTGTTCTCTTCATTTGCCAACGGCTCGATATCTGCACTGCTGTGCATAATGCTATTACCGTGTACCAAGTCTGCTGCTTCTGAGTCACTGAAATTACTTATTGCGCTAGGGTCCGTTACTTGAGGCATTGATTTGAGGATCTCAGTACCAGGAACACTGGGAGACACAGCGAGAGAACTCTCAGGATTGATACTAGTCTCAGAGGTAAAAATGGTTCTCGGATGAAAACCCTGCAATTTTTTTATTTCGGGAGACCGACGAACAGTAATGTAAAAGGTGCATTCTGCCATGGTGCAGTCACCGGCGAAGTAAACCGTATCCCCTGCTTCCAGGTTTTTAGCCTTCACAAATCCTCTCCATCCTCTGGTGAGCACATAGGTGAAACCGCTCCTGCCCTTCCACTTTGTGAACGTGAATTTCCATTTTTTACCTTCATTATCTATAAATTTTAGAAATTTGCATTTGTTATTGTCCAGGATGTCTGTAGGAAAGTGATGCCGAGCATGTTGTATTGGGATCAACAACCTGTTTAGAGGACCAATATCACTACCAGTCAACTCTTTGTGAAATAGATGTTCTTTATGCATTGTAGAGGAGCCTGTAAGTAAATTGTCCAACTGTTGCAGATTAGGTTCACCCTGTTCTGTTGATTTATGTAACTGGAGAATGTGCTTCATCTGATGTAGTTTTTCATTATAGGAATGATCCTGGATCATTTGAACAACTTGTTCATCTGTGAAGCGATTTTGAAAATATAGCTCTGTTTCGGATATTGGTTCGTTTGGTAGGTTTCGGGGGCCATCTTTGCCTTTTAACTTGATGGAAGCTCTGTCATAAGCCAAGGCAGCTTCTTTCTGTGAGTTAAAGGTGCCCAGCCATATTCTCTCACCATTTGCATATATTTGTGCTCCCCACTTTCCATTTGTTTGAAGAACAATACCTGTGAACCGGCTTTTAGACTGAATGGCAGAGCTTGCCCTATTTTCAAGGCTTGCCTGAACTCCTTTATGACTTTTCCTTCTCATTGCCTGACCTATGAGCAGTGCTTGATCCTCTTTGGAAGGTTGAAGTGAGTCAACGGTGGAATGAGAGCCAAAGCTTGATTTTTCCTTACTTAAAACTGAAGGCTTCACCAACCCATCTGAGGCTTTGTACTGACACATCTGCTTCCCTTAGGTGAGATAACCATTTGGGGTTGGATTATATGATTCCTGCAAGTGTATTCAACCTCACAGTAAGTTATACTATCTGGTCAATTTCTTTCTTGCATCAAATATCAGCAAAATTTTCTGTAACACATGTTTTTTGGTTTCATTAGCTGAAGTCTAACTATAACCATTATATTTTCTGCAAAAATCATTGAAAACATATACAAAACAATATAAAGCAGGGTCACATTAGGCAGCTTAAACTGGGGCTTTGATTTTGATATCATTGTGCAGGAAGTCACATGCTTTTTTATGTGATGGCAGCTTAAGAAAAAAAATGGGATCTTGCCTAATAAAATATTAAAATCTTTGAGCTGTAAGTCAGTCTCTAGGGGGTGAATGGGATCTATACTTTAGCTTACTGCTTAGGTATTCGGTATATCCAACAGGCAGAGAACACAGAGAATGTGTTGCTGAGGAATACTTTTTTTTTTTTAAGGAAATGGGAAATTCAACTTAGAAGGCATATCATTAATTATCCAAAGTTTAAGCAATTGAATTTTCATCAACTTGTCACCCACTTTGACATTAAGGTCGTAAAATCTCTAAGAAACAGTAGATGGGAAAATACACAAGCCCCCATCTCATGCAAGCAATATGGCGATGACCTAAAAGGGTAGAGGCATTGATGAAAGTTGAAACATCAACAAATATTTTGGTCATCCATCACTGTCTCCAATAAGATGGCATATCTTGATTGCAAAGGACTGTCAACTTGGTTTCAATGTGAGAAAGGAGTAAGTGTAAGGCATTAACAGTAGTACAAAGAATGATCTCATAATATTTAGGCCATTTTTACATTGGAGAGAAATTGTTGTTGAATTAAATACTGAGTTTCAAAGGGTCATATATTCTGCTTATAATAACTACAACACAATGAGTCTTAAAGCTAAGCTTTTGTTTTTATTTCATAATGAAAATTAGCCTTTACTCATATCTTGACAGTTGATCCTTCCATAAAACGAATATGATGTATGCTTTTCAACTAGTTTGAACAAAATCCATTCCACTTTATGGTAGAAAATTTTGTCTCAAGATTGTTAAAGGATATACCTTCTCTGAGTTTACAATAAAATAATGGCCATTACCAAATGGAATTGTATCATAATATGTTAAAAAATAGTTGATACACAAATTATATTGATAGTATAGTTAGTTTGGCAAATGGATGATTTAAGCAAATGGAGAGCAAGTAATTTCATTTAAGACCAAGTATTTAAGTCAAAAAAACGCTTTCGAAAATGTTCCTTCCCAAAAAAAATACTCCCCAAAACGCTCTCTCTCTAAAAAAAAAACTCACCTAAAACGCTCTCTCCCTAAAATATACTCCCTAAAAACTAGAGAGTGTTTTTTCTGTTTAGAAAACGCGCTCCCAAAACGTTCCCCCTGAGAGCGCGAATTGGGAGCGGGTTCAAGAGATCCCAATGTGCAAGAATGTTTTTATTCATTTATTTTTGTATTTGCCAGTGAGTTAAATAACCCTAGTCATGCTAGAGGAAAATAACTATTTTCCAATAATATGCACTATTTTGTGGGCGTAACCATCTTGCTCGAAGATACTAAGCCTATTAAACTAATCGCACCATTGTCAATATTACCAAGCCTACATTATTTAAAAACTGTCACTGCTAAGAAAGTTCGCTAAGATGTATTCTTTGTAACTCATATGCAAATACAAACTAAAGTTTAAATGTTCCGGGCCAACATTCAATATAAATCTTCTTAGGAAACAAGGAGTACATCCATATGGAGTATTGTACACAAAACATATTTGAACTAATGAGTGGTAATTTTGAAGTTTTAAAATCTAATTTCTCATTTTAAAAAAAGGACCATTGCAGGCCTCCAAGTTGCAGAGAGCATGGGTATAGTAGAAACCCCTCCAAGTTGTTGAGAACATGTGTAGAGTAGAAACCTTATCTGGTTGTTGTATACACAACCTCTATCACTAATTCTTAAACCCAACAGAAAATAATCCCCAGGTTAACAAGAAATTGATTGCATCTGCTGCTATTCATAAATCAAGAGAGTCATGTATATGAAGTTAAAAGCTCACGTGCTCCACATCTAATTTGTTCTTGAATGGAGGGTAAGAAGACATGCAACCTAGAGCAATTCTGATTGAACCCAATTCTTTGAAACTGCTTCTCATACACAAAGACACTGTCATTGTAGTATGTCTCCCGGGGCAACCTGAACAGTTAAGCCGTTGATGAAGTAAGTGGATAATGATGGCTCAACCTGTCTGACTTAATACAGAGGCTATTGAAAAAAAAAACAAAAGGCTTATGGGGGTGTGATTGCAATAGCCAACGTGAAATATGAAAATCAAAAGAATTATTGAGTCCTTATTATGCAGGCTAGTTACTATTGATATTCTTGTATCCGGAGATCACTTGTTAGTTTTGTAAATCCGGTTTATAGAACACCAGGTTCTATAATCGGTGATGATCTCAACCAGCAATCTATAACCTGGACCAAGATCTCTTTCTTTCTTGGGGTAGGCTCAATTGGGAGGGATTTCTCTCTTCAATGACATAGAGTGACCTAAACATTCAGAGAAGGCCACTCTTCAATGAGGCTAGAGCAGACAGTTAGAAAGTTATCTGCTTATGGAATGTGCAAGGTAGAGCAATAATTCCATAGAAAAGCCATGCCTTTCAATATGAAATATGGCATAAATAGTATAATAACAACAAATATACCATGTTAGAAAAATATGGCATAGATAGTATAATAAAACTAATATGTTGTCTAATCTTCCTAGCTCTACCAAGAGGTGTTCCAGCAATCATGCACATGATTCTTCTCAAAGAAGCTAGCAGCTAGCTCTGCAGTGTAGCCATAAATAAACCTACAAAAACATTGAAAGCTTAGTGAAGGAAACAAAATTGAATAAACTTAGTGAAACATTAAAAGCACAGTAAATAAAACAAAGCAACACTGTAATCTATGGGTGTAATTGATAATTCATGCTACTGATAATTTGATGCCTGCAATAGACTTATAAGCCACAATCACAATAGAAAAAATAGTGAAAAAGAAAAAATGTAACACTGTAATCTAGGTTAATGGGACAAGTAGTACAACACTCTGAAGTTGGATCAGTTGAATTAAGTAACCAGCATCGAGGTTTCTACATCGCAGCAACTAGTCAACAGCAACTAGTCAATGTGAGCTGAGCATACTTCAGCTAAAATACATTGAGATTCAACTTTTATAGATTACTAATAGGTAAATTTAACCAATTTCTACAACTCTTTGTATTTTGTATTTTTTGGATAACTGGATATAATACTACACTTATGTTTGAGTTAATTTAACCAATTTCTACAACTCCTAACTGGATACAATACTACACTTATGTTTGAGTTAATATTTTTTTAACTGCTGGCAAGTTTGTATGCATTCAACAGCTGCTGCATGTTGCTCGATGATATATTTAAAGAGTTACTATTGATATATTTAAATAAATTTTTTTGGTAACTGATGCTGTTTTGTTTTTAAAATTTTAATTTAATTTTTAAAAATATTTGTTTTTAATATTTTTTTTTTTTGCTCGGTCAGACTAATCCTACACCCACGGGTTTCGAACCGGTGACTTTGCAGAAGGGAGTGCCTTAAGAGTGCACCCCATCACCGACTGCTCTACGCCTCGTGGGCTAAATAGTTTTTAATGTTATATTCAAATAATTATTTATTTAAATAATTTTTAATGTTATATTTAAGTAATTAATTTTAGTAAATTGGAAAGTTTTGTTATTTATTTATTTATTTAAAGGAGTGTAGCTTAATTAAATTATATTATAAATTTTTATGAAAAAATCAAATTTTCTATTAGTTACATTATTATTTTTAAAAGTTGCATGGTTTAATTAATAGGTGAAATGGTTATTTTCTGAACGTTTTTTCTAGTTAATTTTGTTTAAAATTTAATAAAGATTTTGAAAATTCATGAGTTTAAGTTGTTTAATATGCAAAGATCAAGTACCTCGGGATTTTTTTAGGGTGTTGAATCCATTTATGCATTCAAAAAGTGAATTTTAAATAATAAGAAATCACAATCATACTAAAAATGTATTGTCCAATGATCTTGACCAAAAAGTCATATGGTTTATTAGTTAGACTAAACCTTTTGTTTTTTTTTAAGTTTTACAATCTATTACCAACCAGAGTGTATTAATATTGTTTTATTTTTTTATATATTTTTATTATAATATTAACAAAACAATATTAAAAATAATTTTATAGATTAATATTTTATTATAAAATTATTACTTGCCAATTATTTTTTATTTATAATAGTCATCTATTTAATATTATAATTTTATTTTAAGTTCATAGTGCACTTTAATTGGATGGTTGTGTTATGAAATATGATGTAAAGTAATAGATTCAATATTATGAAGTATGATGTAAAGTAAGAAATTTAATGTTCAAATCTATTGTAGGTTTAGCATGTATATATAATAATTATATAAAATTAAAATTTTATTTTGTGATAAGATATAGTTATTTATGAGTGACTGGAGACTTCCACAGTTTCCGGAATAATAACAATGTGTAAATGGTTGACTCGTCCAAAGTTTCACATAGTAACTCTATCCATCATCAAAGAACAAAGAGAGCCAACTTTCAGATATAACTCCATCCATCATCAGGGACCAAAGAGAGCCTTATGAGTAAACTAGTGCTGGAAAGCCTTTTTATAGGAATTTTTTTGAACTGTATATAAGTTGGATTAAATGTTAAAAAATAAAAATAAAAATAAAATAATAAAATTTTAAATAATATATTTAACCAATTTTCTTTTATTTGAAAAAAGTAATGATTGAAATGGGATTATATTAATTATATGATCAAATTCAAACAAATTTGTCATCTAAATACAAATATAGAGGAATATGTTTGTTATTATTTTATTTATATTTGTTATTAATTAAACTTTTACTAATTTTTCAAAAAAATTATCAATCTGTTTCTATTTTTTCATTTATCTAATTTCTATTTCCATTATTTTTCTCTATCAATTCTGTTAATTTTTCATAATTAATAAAATCTCATTTCAATCATTATTTTTCAAATAAAGGTAAATTGGTCAAATATATTATTTAAAATTTTATTATTTTATTTTTAAAATTTTTATATTTTATTTTTCGACCATTAATCCAAGGTATTTTTTTTTCCTATAAAAAGACTATCCAACACTCGTTTACTCATAAGGCTCTCTTTGGTCCATGATGATTGGTCCCTGATGATGGATGGAGTTACCATGCGAAAATGTTGGCTCTCTTTGATCGCTAATGATGGATGGAGTTACCATGAAAAATATTCCCTGATGATGGGTCAACCATTTACATAGTACTATTCTAGAAATCTCTCTCTCTCTCTCTCTCTCTCTCTATATATATATATATATATATACACACACAAAGGTGTCTATCAAAGTTAAAAGGATATGAATGTTTTGAAAGTTTTATTTTTTTTAATGATATCTTGGTATCATACAAACATAAATTTTGATTGTCAAAAGTGTGTTAGATTACTCTTCAAGAGGTAGCTTATTTTTATTTTTTTAATCAGCAACAATGTTTTGATATCTATATTAAACTATTTAAAAAAGAAATTACAGAGTTCCAAAACAACAGAGATGGTAGCAAGAACAATCAAAAATTATAATTATGGCTAACCTAGTATAATTATGGCTAACCTTGTTCGTGGAGTTAGAAAAATATATATAGTATTTAAGGCCAACATGCGTTACAAACAATTGTAACTATGCAACTAAGTATTCCAAAATTACAACAAATGACACAAATGTCCATCTAACAAAACACAAAAATATATATAGTCTTTAAGGCCAACATGCATTACAAACAATTGTAACTGTGCAACTAAGTATTTCAAAATTACAACAAATGACACAACTTTCCATCTAACAAAACATGGATATAAAATGATCTTCTTAAATAAGAAGATTATCTGGTTCTTAAAAGATTACACAAAAACGAAAAATAAATTCTACTTGGATAGGTGTTGACCTAGATGTCTAGGTTGACTTTGACTATTCTAATTGTTCCTCCTTCGAGTAACTCTAGCGACAACCACTTCTGGAAGCTTGAGCTTAAGGCACAGGGTCATTGTGTTCTAGTAATTAGTGGTCATCCTTCCTATAGCTCGGGCAAAGAAACTGCAATGTCCCAAATTATTTAGGTGGGCGATTACACTAGAATATAGATCTATTTAGTGAAAAGAATGCTTAATAGTCATATATAATCACCTTAGCACACTAAGTTTTTTAAAAGCATAAAACTGATAAGGAAAGCAACAATGTATAGGGGAATGTAAGACGAAATGGAGGTAATTGGGTCTCAGAGGGTGTTTGGGACGTACTTTGGGTAGGTTGAATTTGGAACCTGTCATCTGCCCCATGCCCAAATTGTTGTATTTCCTCGTGTTCAACTCCCTCAACTGTTTGAACCAGAAGATCAAAATTTTCTTGACTTCCTTCTTATTTGGCTTACGAATATCTAAGCTTCGTTTGTTTATATTGTTGCATCATGTGTTCACACTTATTTTCCAAGATTCTTCTTAATTAACTAGAATTTGATTCCGAACAACTAGTCGATCTCAGGGTTTCCTCAAATGTTCATTATCCTTTGTCAGAGCCTGGTTTTCCAATTTCAATTGAGCACATCAATTTGTAATTTTTTTCACTCTATGTCGAAGCCTCTTCGTTTTAGACTTCTTACGAGAACTAAGTTTATCTATTAGCTCCTTAGTAATTATTAATTCTTCAGGTCCAAGGGTTTTTTGTGCTTCTTGAAATTCTATTTCTCCTTTAGATTCCTATGGAAATTTCTCTTCTTTACCCTTAGGAACAATTGATGATCTTGTCAATTCTGTTTGATTTAGTTGCAACGGTACATGCAACTCCATTGATTCTTCAAGCAACATGTTGACCTCCTTTTTATGTGCATCTAACTCCAAAGCTAATTTCGCCATCCTATAAGTTTTCTTATATTTAGGATTGTCAAAAGTTTTCACATCAACTCCAGGGTTTCTTGAAACTGATATTTCCTCCTTTATTTCAACCTTAGGAGTACTCAGAACTTGGGTCTCATTGGCTTCTTAAATTTTAGGATTATCAACCACTTAAACATTATTAACACCCTCATACCCAGAATTGTCATTCTTAAGGTCATTTCCCACCATCTTATGTTCATCTTCATGCATAGACTCTGATTCCATGGCTAAATTTTCAACCTCCTCCTCTTCTCAATCGAAATAAGGCAAATTGAACAAAATATGATCAACAAATTTACATGCCTGAGACACCATGTTTTCTACTAAATATAGGCCCATGGCTGGACTCAATGGGGATATTTCTGGTTTGACCACAAACTCCACAGGTTCATTAATGAGTTCTGGTCCTACAATAGTGCTTAAGGGAATGGTTGCAGGTTTAGACGATCCCTCTACACTTTCACTCTAACGATATAATAAGCGGGTATTCACAGAACGAGGAAATTTTTTTTATCTCCACCACCTCATCTAACTCTTCCTTAGATCCTTTCCTCTTATATTCTCCTCAACTCTTATTTTTCTTTGTTGCGGATGTTATGCCCTTTTTGTTCTCTAGTAGCCCTTTTTCTGAGGCTTTTTCTCCGCCTCCACTAAAAATCCTCCCTTCTTGAGCGAGGATTTCTTCTTTTTATCAACGAGTGTCTTCTTCTCTTCGACTAGACATTCTTTTGTTTCACTAACTGAGATATTTTCCCTCTCAGTAGAGGATGTTGTGTCCTTCGTTTTTCGAAGAAAAATTAGAAAATATGCTTAGAAAGTAGTTACAGAGAAGAAATGACTAGACTTGCCAGAAACGACCACCATAAATCAGGAAGTGACAGAGCATTTAAAGGTTAGTTACATTGGGATTTGTGAAGCCACAAAAGAAGGAAGCGTAGGTCGGATTTTTAAAATATCAAAGGAGATAAAGACAAAAGCACCAGAACATGTCAAAGTGGACCAAATATAGAAAAGGATCAAGGAATCTGCATGATGGATAAATCAGACCAGATCAAACGAGTGTGATCTATAAAAAGGGCTAAAGATGTACAAATTGGGCCACTAAGAGTTTTAGAAGTTGATGTGTTGAAGAATCTTAGAGTTCTACTGATACAACACTATGTGATGGCTCAAATTGAGTTTGGTGTCTTTTCTTTAAGATCATGTCATACCTTTATGATGTAATGCAGTCCATAGTTTAAGATTTCACAGGCATGTGCGAATATCTAATGTGATGTTTTGGTTAATGAATAAAAGGAGTTGTGGGAATAACGTGTGTTGCGATGTTCGATTATTGTATGTCCCCTTTAAAATTTTAATTGTATTTGTAAGATCGCTTTACTATTTTAGTTATGAGTGTTTAATCTGCATATTGATTCTTTTGCACCAATTAATAGGATGTTCATGGTGAATGTATAATGTTGTAATTAAAACTCCTTCCTAATCATTCTAGATCCCTTATCTCTTTCTGTTCTAGCATGCCTCAAGTGAGACACTCCTTTTTCCAAAAGGGAGTGAAAATGCCAGCGATAAGCTAGACTACGATGATATCTTTTGTTGGTAACCTAAGGTTGAACCCTGGGTCTATGACGCTTAAATTTTACGCCAACAAATGGTTTTTTTGTGAGGACATGCAAACTTTAGAAGGGATCTAGACCATGGTGTCAAGGATTCTTAGTGGATATATTCAGGATTGGTGGCGTGAGAAGATTGACCATATTATTTTGCAACAAGCCCAAGTACGAAAAAAGAATCTAGATTGGGTTAAGGAAGAGGTTTTGTACGCAAAACTGGCTTGTGACCAATATGAAATCTCTTGGTGCAAGTTTCTTGAAGAGTTGTAAAATTGGTTGAGGTGGTTACAAGTTAAAGCCAGAGTTGGGAATCACCTCATGATACACAGAGACTGGATGACAACTGACTTCATTGAGTTGCACCGGTCAGACACTAAACTAACAAGAGATATTGATTTTTGGGTGCATGAAACTTTAGAAGGCTATACTATTGAGTTCACAGCTGAAAAACATCAATATTTTTCTAAGGTGGAAGTAATATTTAAATACCAGTTGTGAGGGAGACTATTGAAGGATATGTTATTTTGGATCAAAATTATAATGGTTGAAGAAAATCGGTTGTCGTTCCAAGAAAATAGGATGGCCCCTTAAAAACATCGGTGTTGGGGAATGAATATAGGGGGAGGAGCGATACATAGGGCACAAATAGCTAATGAGTGGAGGGAGATAAAGTTGAAGGGAAATTAGGTTAGGAGAAGAGAATTACAGAGGATAGGAGAAGCGACAATGAGTCCAACGTTGTGGAGAAAAGGCATGGGTATTCTAGAGTTGCGAGGGAAAGGATAAAATGAAGGATCTCCTTTTAGTAGAATAGAAGGCATCAATAGAAGTGTTGCAGGAATTTCGAATGGGAAATATGGACCCCACTTAGATTCATGAGAGTTTCATATGCCCGAACTAGTTAGAAATACGATTAGAATGAATGATGAGCACACTCCAATAGATGATGACATGCATTTTGTAATGAGGAGAGTGTTCTTTGAGGATGAATTGGTCCTTGTCAATAGCATTTTTCAAGCTAGTGGTGCAACTACTCTCTCCCTAAACTTCCCCCGGTACTGTATCAAGATCCTGGTATTTTTTTTCCTAAATTGTGTAAGATTTTAAAATTTTAGCAAGTTCACTTTAGATATGCAAAAATTAGTTTTAGTGGAGAAAATAGTTCTGGTAGTAGTTTTTAGTCAAGTTCAGGTAGTTATTCTCAGTTGGGTTCCCAAGGATTTGTAATAGTTCAGCTAGGGAAAACAACCATGGTTGGAAATATCACTGGATCCGTTACCCATTACCCAGAGTTTTCAGTATAGGGCGATGAATATGTCGAGTAGAATTGGTACTTGTGTGAAATTGTTTGGAGGGAAAGATAAATTCCTGATGCCACCAAGCTCATTGAATTTCAGAAGACCTTGCAAGACTGGACTCTATGATGGTTTATTAAATGGTCTGAATTAAATTAAAAACCCACCATGGATAAATTTAAACAACACTTTCTTCAAGATTTTAAACTTCCTCAGTCCAATTAGCAAGGGTTAGCATAATTGTTGGATATCAGGCAAAGAGAAGGAGAATCTGCTTGGAAATGTATGCAACAATTTAAAGATGTTATTAGTAATTTTTCTTATCTAATCGATCCATGTCATCAAAGGTATTGCTTTATTAAAGCATTGTTTCCAGTGACCAGGATCCTGTTGTCGCAACAGAAGATTGATACAATGCAGGATGCTTTAGCATAGGCGGTGCAAATTGAAGCAATGGAGGGGTATCCTCACGAATACAAACCGGGTAATTCTTCCACTGACCCTGCTATTATGGGACTCCAAAATCAAATTTCTAATTTGAAAGAGAGATTAAAGGATCTTACTCCTACATGACCGATAAAGCCTCATGTTTGGTGAAATTTTTTTCAAGTTGAGGGACATCATGTCATAGAATGTGCATAGCTAAGGGGTATGGGGTTGTCTAACATGCCTATAGGGCCCCCTATGTCACCGTATAATGTTGGGGTTGAAAAAATTTCTTCGACCATGCCATTCAAAGGACACACCTAGTACCAAGTGTTTCCTAATCACCAAGGTATGTCTATGAATGAGTATTGTGAAATCTGCAGATCTTATGGTCATTTTCCACGTCTGTGTCATATTTTGCAAAAATACTCCAATGTGCCAAACAACCTATTTTGTGAATTTTATGGGTCACCCAGACACCATACAGATCTATGTATATCTTTGGATGCTTTGGTTAATTGCCTTGATAAAAAAACATTCAGAGTCAATGAAACTCCTCGTGATCGAGGAGAAGATGCTCCAAGGGGAGGGATGACTGGAGGAAGAGTTCCAATCAAATGTTATAATTTTGATCAATAGGGTCATGTTGCGAGAGACTTCTAAATGCCAAGAATACCTTAGTTTTCACACTACCGAGTAAACACACGTGATACTGAGGATAGTCCCGAACTCAGTGCTCGTTGGGAGGAGCACAATTGAGAAAAATGAGCGAATTTGATCAATGCAGAACTGCGAGAACTAGAACCATCTGTGCAACCATTAACATTGTTACCAGAAGGGGAAAAGAATTGGAGCTGATGATGGGACTCCTGAGAAACCTACTGTTATAAATCCTGCATCACCCAAAAGGTCCTATGATTACAATCAACTAAAAGAATATTATAACGATGAAATTGAACTCTTCATGCAGTTGGCTTCTTCTCACAACCCTCGCGTAGAGCAGCGGGAATGAGTGCAATACAAGATCCCAAGTTTCTCGCATGGAACTTCTCAAACTATTATAGAGTGGCTCAAGTTGTTCTTGTAGATTATGAATGATAAACAAATGATTGGTCATTTGCGCAATAAATTGAAGGCAATTGTGAAAAATGACCCATTCTCGGAAGCTACTATTTCTACCAACTTACCTAAGAGACATACTAGAAGGGTTCAGAGAAATAAGAAGAGAACATGAAGGGAATTAAAAATGGATGCAAATTGCAGGGTATCATATTAAATATTCTATGCTATATCTGCGGTTATATGTGAATATTTTTCCAATGAAAACTTGGGAGGTATTTGGGAGACCAAAACTAGTCTTTTTCCCGATTCAGCTACGCATGGAAAATTAGTACTAAATCCTACCTATTGGTTATTTGGAAGGTGTTGAAGTTGATATTGCAGGTGTCAAAACATATGCAAACTTTGAGGTGATAGATATTATGGGTGATCAAGATCCATATCTAGCCTTGTTGGGAATTGATTGGACATTTTTAGAACTATGTAGTTATCAAACTTAAAAAGGAAAACTTTGATTTTTGAAGTAGATGGAGTCTGGGTCATACAACTTTTAGACCCCTATCAAGGTATGATATTTACAGAAGTTGTAGATGATGTGGAGGAGCCTAATATTTTGAACTAATTGTATCAGCTCACTGTTGGAAAAAGGGAAGACTACATCAATATGATGACAACTGGTTCTATTAGCTGGAGAAGCATTCAAAGTACTAAGGTCGGATCAAATGTTGCAATGGATGACTAGAAACAAGGAGATCATGAGTTGTATTATTGGAATTGCACAATTTTTCGATGCATTCGATGGATTGGTACTAAGGTACGAGAATATCCTACATTTAATGGTACTGAATATGTTGTAACTTTTCTTAAAAATATTGATTCCAAGATTTAAGAAGCCGAAAATATCCCTTTAATGGATGTTGCCTTGCATGCAACCCTTGCGAGATGGTGGGGAGCCCATCACAACCACCTAAAATATTGGGAAACCGTTAAGTCGGTTATGCTGTGTAGATTTTATGCTCTAGAGAGTCATTTTAGTAGAATTCCTATATATGATGGGTACACCAGTCCACAAAAGCATGTAAAAATCTGTAAGTTTTTTTTGTTATAAATTGGCTTACCAGTTGTGATATGGCCACACCAGTTCATTCATACATTTGGAACTCTCCTGCAATATTGGTATCTAAAGGAGGAAATGAGGAGGCAGATGATGGATTGGGATACATTGCTAACTTAGTTTTGCAAAGATTTCTCTTTCTTAGATATTGATGTGAGGATAGTTGAAGCCTTAAAAGCTATTAAAAGAGTGTTGTTCCATTTTGGGAAGGTTGTTGATGAATGCAATAGGTATGGATATTTTGCGCACCAATATGAATATGGTTTTCACGAAGTTGTAGCTTGTGGAAAAATTTATAAACAACCCAATGCTGATCTAGAGGAGTTAAGGATCATGTATTTTAATGAAGATGATGGGAAGAGAGGGATAAAAGATGATCTTATAAAGGATGCACCTCATTGCAACTACTCAAGCTACATAAATTGAACATTGGGATTGATGAGAAGCTAAAAATTGTCGATATTGGTGATTATTGGGATGACTAGACTATAAAGGAAGTCTTTGACTTGTTAAAGGAGTACGAAGATTTTTTACTTGCCTTAGTTTCATAACTTAAGTGGATTAGAGGAGACTTGGGTGAAATGAAGATAGTCTTGTAACCTAATGCAAATCCAATTGGTTGCAACCAAGCATAGACCATATAGATTAAATCCACAAGTCAAAGAGAAGGTGAAGAAGGAAATTGATAAGATGTTGATTGCATGGATTATACTTCCATTTGATGAAGCAGACTAGATTAGTCCCATTGTGATCCAAGATAATAAAGACTCATAGGAGATCAGGGTTTGTGTGGATTATAGGAACCTTAACAATGTCTGTGTCCATGATTTGTTTTCTACTCCTTTTAGTGATGAGGTCTTAGATAACGGTGTAGGTAATGAATCCTATTCCTTCACTAATGAATTTTCTGGCTATCGCCAAGTTCACATTGTGGAAGAAGATAAGAAAAAAACTACCTTTACAACTGAGTGGGGTTCCTATGCTTATAAAATCATGTTGTTTGGTTTGAAGAATGCACCTGTTGTGTTTTCGAGGATTGTGATTGCTGCATTCTGAGACTACATTTATAATTTCCTTGAAGTATATATGGACGATTGGACAATATACAATTTATTGAAGGAGCACTCCAGTCTCTAGCTTACTCAGGGTGATGTTCGATCATTGTAGGCAACTACAAATTTCTTTAAAATTGAAGAAGTGTATTTATGTTGTCTCTTTTGGAACGTTGTTGGGGCATATAGTTTGTAAGGAGGGAGTATGTGTATACCCTAGCAAGGTTTTGGTAATATTGAATATGCCGCCACCGAATAGTGTTAAACAATTAAGATCAACACTAGGACACACATAATACTATTGCAGATCCATCTGTTATTATTCCCTAATTACAGAACCATTGGAAAAATTGTTGAAGAAATATGAGCATTTATTTTGGTTTGTTTAGTGTGATGCTGCATTTGATACATTGAAGGAGAAGCTCGCAAGTGCACCAACATAGGTTTATCCATATTAGAAAAAATAATTCCATGTTCATATAGATGCATCAGGGATTGCTTTGGGAGCTATCTTGACCCAGCCCAGAGAAGGTAATTTCGATCACCCAATTTATTTCACCAACAAAAATTTCTACTGCAGAGAAGAACTAAACCACTACTAAATAGGAGGCCCTTGCTATAGTGTATTCCTTACATAAATTTAAACACAATATTTTGGGTGGTCCCTTTAAATTATTTACAAATCATTCTGCTCTAAAATAATTAGTTAATAAATTGGTCCTAGATGGAAGAATATGCAGATGGCTCTTGTTATTCCAAGAATTTACATTAGAAGTAATGGTCAAGCTAGGATGTTCGAATGTGGGTCCAGATCATTTGTCTCGATTGGAATGGGGTGAATTTGGCGCATAAGTTGATGACCAATTACCCAATGCACATTTATTCAAAATTGAAGCAATTCTAGATTATTTGGAGGATATTGCAATGTTCCTCGCAACTTATAAGTGTCCCGATGATTAAACAACCACTCAAAAGTGGCATATGGTTTTCTGTGTTGTCGATTATCAACTTATTGTAGGACAATTATATAAAATTGGGCTTGATCAAGTTTTGCGTTGGTGTGTTTTGGACCATGAAAGGGAGAAAATTTTATGGGAATGCCATGTGGGAGTTGTGGGAGGTCATGTCTGAGGTAAAGTCGTTGCTTCGAAAGTCTTGCAAGCTCGCCTATGGGGGCCAACACTATTTAAGGTTGCTAAAGAATATGCTAGGAAGTGTGATATTTGTCAAAGAGTTGGTTGAACATCTCATAGGGATGAAATTCCACTACATCCAGTCCGAGCAATTGAACCATTTGAAAAATGGGCAGTTGATTTTACATGACCGATTAATTGACCTACATGGAAGTCACGTGCTAGGTACATTATCACTGCAAAAAATTATCTGTGCTAGGCATGTCACTCCTGTTAAATATTGCACTGTTGATACTGTTGCACAATTCATCTGTGAAAACATCAATACCATATTTGGTTGTCTAAGAAGTTGTTGACGGTGCTGGAAATCCATCAACCAAGGTTGTCTTCCTAATGTGAAGTACCGATTATACCTCTCACCATTTGGATTAGAATCCCCATCCAAAGTATTAGCCCAACCACCATAACTCAAAGGTTTGCCTTAGCTGCAATGGATAACATAAGAGAGTATGCACATAACCTTTGAAATCAAGAAATAATTTGACACTGTGAAACACCAATTCAAATGTATAAAATGAGACTTTCATGAGGGGAGAGAGAAGAGTGAATCTCTGGAAGGAAGTAATAGTACTAACCTAAGAGAGACACATGAGATCATGAAAATATTCATTGGTTATCTAGTGAAGTAGTTCATATAGAAATAACAATACCTCCGCCTATCATATAAAGCACTCCTGATTATGCATTAACCTTAGTTTTAATATATAAATAAACCTCCCACATCATTTAAATCTCAGGCCCCACACCATATGAACCTTAATCTTTATCGCACAATCCAAGTCGCTCGCTTTTCAACCCCCAGATCTAATGGCGAACATCCCTTGTCATACATTTCATTACATAATAGTTAACCTACCCTGAACCTTGCGACAAGTGTTGTTTGCGGCCTTTCTCTCCCCTCTACATGGTGGATTTCCATTGGATCGCATCGATCAATCTAATTCCACTTACCACCTTTGAGCATTGCGAAAACCTCTTGGCGGTTTTTTCCTCCCCCACGCCCAAACCACCAGCTTGTTTGAATTGACCCCGCAATCAATGCATTCAATGTTGAATGAAAATGCATATAAACCGCCCAAAATTCATTCTTCTCACTTTCTGTTGCCAGTTTCACAAAGAAAAAGCATTGTAGACCAAGACAAACGTTGTTGATTCCATTTTAAGCCTACAAGAAATGGAATTCACCAATTTAACTACTACAAACAATGCAGAAGTTATCTGAGTACCTATAAGACCAGCAAAAGCTTCTGAAAGCTTTCTACAACCCTAGAAACCCTCCTTCACAACAAAAATTCAATTTTCCCAGGTATTCTTCAGAAGAACATACTTATTCATCAACCTAAAAGATTATTACAGTTAATTGAATCATTTAGGAGCCTCTGAAACTAAAGAAAACCCCATCTGCTTCCTAAATCATTATTTTGTAAACCCTGAGCAATCCTTTTACAAATTCTGAAACCCTGGACTATTAAAAATCAAAGATTGAATAAACTAAAGAAGTTTAAGCCATCTGCAGACCTAAGAAAGCCTTCCATCACCTTCAAATATTTTCCTACAGTACTTAGGCATCCTTTTTGCATAGAATTGATGTATTAAGATTGTTTTTATCACAGACAGTGCACTATAGGCACTAGATATATTTTGTGAAAACTCTAAGGTCCTGTAGTTGTTCATTTGTTACATAAATCAAAGTTTGGTTAATTGCATGAGTTTAAAACCTTTTTGCAGACAATAGAGAACCCATATTTTATTCAAATCCTTCTGCAAAGTTGTCATAACTTCAAGAGGCATTCTTATAGGCTTAAATCATTGTTTTTAAAGGTCAAAAGAGTATTGAAATTGATAAAACAAACCAAGTAATGGCTTCCAAAAATATTCTAACAATCAATCCTCTACAACCCCCTGTTGTAGATGTAGAGCATATTCCCCTGGCTGATGTAGACTTCAATATTACTGATATAGTGACAAAATAAAACCTTCTTGAGCTCCACTGTTGGAGCCAAGAAAACTCCCTAGATCAGGTTGATGAATTGTTTATCTGGGAATCAAACTTGCCAAAATATGTTGTTCCCCATACTTACCAATTCCTAGAAGTAATCATACTCTGCCAATCATGCTACCCTATTGATCAGAGAGCCATAGTAACCCTAGAAAAGAAGTTTTGTTTACTATTACAACAGATTCTATCAATCAAATGCTTCAGATACAACCTGGACCAGATGAAGTTCATTTGTCTATTGAAGCCCTCATTAAGTTATACCTAGATCTAGACTTCCCCAAAAGGTTCCATATTTTTCAGACCTTCATGCCTTCCTATGTAGAAATTCCCAAGTTGAATCCTCCATACTCTTATGCTAAATTCTCTGAAAGGACGAGACATATTATTTCCATGTTTTCATTCAATCTTGGCTATATTACAGATGAACATGCTGATGTTGCAGTGCTTGGTTTCTTTTCCACTTTTACACCTGGTCAGCCTCTTGCTACCATCTTTAACTTTTCCCACTATATCGCTAAAAGTATCCATGAGAAATTGGTCAAAATGTCTTCTGAAGGTTTTTTTAAGTATTATTCAATCCTATTTTGCATGTTCCTATATTTTCAGTCTGAGAAATTCAATATAAATCTTCAGAAGCTTGATGTGGAAGGAAATCCTCAATCATTCATATTCTGGAATTCCTTGATAAGGAAAGATTCCAATGAGTTCACCTATTTAGAGTTTACAGATTCCTTCATCCATCCCTTGGTAAATTTTCTAAGCAGCAGCATACAGCCCATAATTAGTGATGAAATAAAAAAGGTCGTGCAATTGTGTGAGCATAATAGGACAGGTGATTGGTACTTGTACCAAAATCACACTGATATAAGAGTTTATGGATCAAGTCTTATCCCTTATAAACTACCCAAATACCTGCCTATGAGGTTGTTTTCCCTGGAATACATAAAGTAGATTTTAAATTCAGATGCCGCTAATTTCCTAAGAGCAAAGAAAAAGACACAGTTCAAGTTTAAGAACTAGGTTGCACCTTTAACTTGTAACCATAGAGATGCAGGTTCTGAGGCAGAAAAACAATTGCAAGAGTTCAAGTTCAGTCCTAGTTTCCTATGGTATTATGATCCCCTTGGTGTTATTAGTAAAATGAGAGTTAAATGAAAATTAACTCCATATATACATGAAAAAAATAAAGAGATTGAGAAATTCTCAAACCAATCTGAATGGTTAGAGAATACATTGGTAGAGGCCGAGAAGCAAGGTGAGACTAGTCAAACTTTGCAGACTCCAGCCCAAGAAGACAGAAATGTGAAGAGAAACAGAGAAGAAGGATCCTATACAACAAAAACTACAATAGATACTAAATTCAAATTGAGATACAGTACAAATCCAAAGCTAAATCCTTCTAATAAAGAACATGAGACAATAGAGGTGATTCATACAGAAATTGCAGAAAAATATAATGCACCTCCTATAATAATTGAAGAGGAACAACAACCCACTACTTCTAAGACACAGATAATTCAAAAACAACACAGTATAGAAGTTTCTTCATCTAAGAAACCAGCAGAAAAGGACATGGATATTAAAGAAAGATACAAAGAAATCAAGCCAAAAATGAAGAAATAAAAAATGAAATATATTCTCAGTATCTAAAGCAAACTCCTAGCATTCAGAATAGGCTACTCTCAGCCTTTGAATACAAGAATAAAAAGATGTTGATGACAGTTCTTCAACCCACAGTTCAAACTCTAAATCATCCTTTGATTACAAAAAGGTATATTTTGAAGTTCCAGTCCAGGATATTCATCCTCTAGATCAAATTTAATTTCATAAACAAGCAAGAGAGATGATTTATTCTACGATGACCACCAAGGCTATAAGTGCACAGAAACTTTAAAACACTCTGGTAAATGTAAGAGATCATATCAGATTGGAGAAAGCATCTTCATATGAAAAGGACACTAGAATCAAATCCTTGGAAGAGCTAGTAATTGAAGTAGGATATGATCCTCAAAATGTAAAAGTTGCAGAAGAATTGATCAAAAAGAAAAATGCAGACATTTTTGCACTGAAGAAACAACTGAAGCTACCCCCTATAGAAAATACTCAAGCCAAGGAGGTCTTACAGGATATAAATCATAAAGATGAGATGATGAGTCTCATTTTATAGTTAACAACTCAGATAAAATAAATGGAGATTGAAATGGACAAATTGGTCGAGGAGAAAGAAGCCAACAAAGCAGAGGAAGTTCTTGCCACTGTCATACCTGTAGTAACAACTGTTGTACCCTCTAATTTGGTAGAATCACTGGCTCCTAATGTCCCAATGGCCACAACACTTCCAGTTACTTCATCTACAACTTCAGCAACAGAGTCTTCAACAACAACATCACAACATTCAGATGAAGCAAGAAAATTAGTCAAGGCTATGCAAGATATTTCCATTCAGACCAATGAGATAAACAGACTAAAAGAACAACTCAAGAATCTTGAAGATGAAAAGAAACTTGCTCAAATAAATGCTAAGAATGAAGAACAAAAGGGCAATAGATTAAATGAGCAACTGAAAAAGTTAGAAAAAGAATTAACACTGAAGGAACCAATGGCACATGTCAAGCAGCAGTTATGGTCCAATATCATTGAATCTGTCAATGATATTTGGCCATCAATACAGGTCATATATGAGCAGAGAGACTTAGTAAAATCAGCAAGAGAAGAAATTCAAAAGATCAAGGAAGAGCTTGGCAAGAAACCTGAAGAAGCTCTTGAAATCATCAAGTTCCTAAATTCTAAGAATAGACAAGAGCTAGAAGAGATTGGAATTAATGATAGAACAAAAACCATCCTAGAAGTTAGGAAGGTAACCTCTAAAAAGAATTTGATGATATAGTTAGAAGTTAAATGCTAGAACATTGAGGTTTCTATCACAAGGTTTATGATCAAGTTTGATGTTATAAGGAAAAAGTGCCTTCCCAATCCTCTAGTTATTAATGATAGATTAATGAAGCAGGACGATTATAATAAAAATATTAGATAGTTTTCCAGAGAGCAAGTGAAAAATTCAGCCCTGCCAACAGGGAAGGTGCTCTCCAATAATTTTGAGAATTTGTTTTACCTACAGCATGAGGTGAAACACTTATTTGTGAACAAGCCAACATTCTCAAACTATACTGAAGCTCATAAGGATGATGAAGATAAAACTACTAGAGGAAGAATTCTGGGAAAAAATGAGTAATCTACTGTAAAATAAAATTGCAGTAAGCACAAAGAAGTGAAGGTAAAAAATAGAGCTTGTTGTTTTTACATCAGCATTTACAGTTTTATAGTGAAAGAGTATCGGGATAAAGAGTATAAGATGAAAGAGTATCAGTTCCACGTCAAAGTTTAAAGTAAATCAAAGACTACAAAGCAAAAACGAATCTGCCAACGTGGAAGACACCTCATTGTCCAGTTGCAGCTTCGTTGAACAGCAAAGAGATAAAGAAGTGACAAAATCAAGATAGAAAACTATTTATTTCAATAAAAAAGGGACAACTAGCATTAGTTAGAAAGCTTTCACTATCTTCGTGCATGAAGATATTTATTTTCCATGAATAATTCCTAATTTTATTCTAGGATATTTTGTATGAATTTTTGTATAAATACTTCTCATTTGGAAGTATTGAGGGTGGATGAATTGTTGAAAATTTCTATAGTTGTACTATTCTGAACCTAAGGGTCTTTTGTACCAATTTCAAGTCAGCAGACTGGATCACAACAATAAAGAATCATATTACAGGATTCATGTGTTGGGCCACTAAAGTGAAGTATTTTCACTTGTTTCTTTGTCAAATTACTATGTTTTCCATCAATGCTTGAATGTGTTCTAAATCTTAATGATAAATCAAGAATTGTTATTTCAGAATATGTTAAACGCACTCTGTCTTGATTGATTATCATTTATATGTTTTCCACTTATATCTAGACTAAGGAACCCTTAATTTCTCCCTAGCTTCGATTGACCTATGTCTTTTCACTCATAATCCGGATTTAAGAACTCTTAATTTCTCTTTTACCCCGATTGAAACCATTTTCACCATCAGCCTTGAAGATCTGAAGTAACCTAGCTATCTTGCCCTATAAACATTTTCCCTTTAGCCTTTGATCCTGATCTGACTGCTTGACACATTGACTCCATTAGCCCAATGGAATACAGACCTACATCTATCCATCTGAGTAAGTAATTTCTTCACCAAACCAAATCAAATCAAAACCAAAACCAATTTACCCTACATAACTAGCCTTAAATCAATTAAAATCAACACAAGTAAATCTTAAAGAGAGAGCCCTCTTTGAGCAATAGGAAGGCTAGATCCTAAGGCTTAAAAGTAGGTTTGTGGTTACCTCTAATATTCTTTAAACACAAAATCAAAAATCTCACAACTATTAAGAATTACTGGAGTGATAACATGTAGGAACATTTTCCAGCTCATCGATACATGTCATTCCATGGGCGTAGTCCACCACGATCTCATGCCAGAGAATTTACTTCTTCTAGACAAAGACAACAATTTCCTTCTCAAGGCCACTAATTTTGGCCTCTCTTTCTTCTTCAAACTGGGAAATACATTAAGTGATGCATTTGGCATCTCTTACTATGCCTTTCTCATGATTTTGTGCAAGAATTATACTCCTGAAGCTTATGTGTGGCATGTTGGAGTCATTCTCTACATTCTGTTGAATGGATTTCCTATATCTTGGGCAGAAACCGAACAAGGTATATTTAAGCATGCCCTCTAGGGTCAACTTGATTTCTCATTAGAACCATGGCCTACGATTTCATAAAATACAATGAACGAGATTAAAAATATGTATTTTTAGGTTATATTCATTGTTATATAAAAGACAAAATCATCAATTAAGGATTGGAAGTTGACAATAAGTCATCGAATGCTTATGATGGGAATGGAAAAAATGGAAAATATACACTAGAAGTACATAGTTCTTGTAGATGTGAGTCTCAAAAGTTATTAGAATTACACATTCATCTGAATCACTCTCCTTAAGTTGGCCAACAACATTTGGCATCATTCAGGTATCATACTTCCTGATATATTATCTATTTATAATCCAGAATGGACATGTTAGATATTTCTATTCTACCCTTCTAGCTATGAATTTTGTAGTTAGGGATTCCCATAGTGATTTGGATATTATTTTTGGCTATCTTGAATCATACTTTTGGTTACATATCCCTCCTAATTCCAAGGTAATGTAATGGTGGGATTTTCAAATCACAACAATGGGAATAAAAAATGCGAAACTTGAACACTAGGAGGAATCATTTACAACATCTCATTGGATAGTGATAATTTATAAAGATAATAAACCATATTTCTATCAGACATATCGACAAGAAAACTATCTCATCACCGTTATGGGTCAACCACACAAAAACCTTGTCACCTAAGTCCATTTTCTAGGCTACACACTTCAACATCACAGTTGGCCCACAAGCATTATAAGGTATCTCTACCCTTAGATATTCATCCATCATGATTATGGGTCATCCATAAACCCACAATTATGGGTCAACCACATGAAACACTTTCCATTAAAATCTATATTTTAGGCTGCATAGTATCAGTATCATAGGTGGCTCATAAGCATTACAGGGTGTCTCTATCCTTGGATCTTCGTTCATTACAGTTATGGGTCATCCATAAAACCACATTTATGGGTCATCTGCATACTCCTAGTTATGGGTCAACCACATAAAACCCTTCTCTTCATTATCTCATGTTCAACAAAATATTCTCAAGAGGGAACTATATGCAATGGGGACCATTTCTTCCTAAGGAGGGACAATTGATCCGAATGCAAAGTTGCATCCAACCATGGTATCTACCCATGGTATTTTCCCTTGGTATTTACTCATGGTATCCACCCCATGGTAATTACCCATGGTATTGTAACTCAAAAGGCTATAAATTTGGGACTCTCTTTGTAAAAGCACAGATTCATCCATAAAATGTAACAAGAAAAAAATTATTTATTTTAATAAAATCTTATTTTGGTTTTTTTGTGTTTTTATCTTCTCTTTTGTTTTTTCAGCTCTTGGCTCCCCACCTCTCAATCAAATTTTCCACAATGTTTCCTCCTATTTTCTCTGCTACTCTAGTTTGTTGATTAGAATCCCCTCCTCCCTTATCAAGTCATCTAATCGACCATCAGAGATTATTTATTGTTGAACCCGATACATCTGGTTCTCCAAGATTTATTTCTCAGTAAGGATATGGCCAAACTCGTCAGTATTCCACTCTTTAATTTTAGTATTTAATTGAAAGGTACTCCCCAAACTTGCAGCTCCTCCCACAAACATTTGGATTTTTCCAGGAATGCATAGTCTTGTAACCAGAAGCTCTTCAAATATGAAGGGGAAATTGTGAGGGATTTCCTTTAGGTCCATCTTCAATTGGATAGGCTAATACTTTGATCCAGGACTCAGGAGGATATATTCTTTTGTAAAAATTTCCCTACCAAATAAAGATTCGAAGACAAGAAGGTGGTCTAGCCGATTGGAAAAATTATGTCTTCCCCCTCTCTGATTATTCCAACTATAGATCCCATAAACGATATTGTGTTTTGCTACTTGAAGATCATGAATTATCTCTACAAACCACTGTGCATTTGGGTAAGGTATACTTATCCTTCCCATATGTTCCCCCAGATATTTTATTAGATTAAATTTCCTTACAACTAAGCATAGCTCATCTTGATGGATGGATCAAATGTTATGAATATCTGCTAGAAAAGATGATTTCTCTGAGAGAATATGTGGCTCGTAAATAATTATGGGGAAACCCATTTCTTTTGAGCCTACATAATGAAATTTGTCAGACATGATGTGAGGTAGAGCCACCCAGTCCTAAAATCATACTTCCAGGGGATTCTAGAGTATAGCTAAGCCTCCAGCACTTCCTTTGGCATCCAACTTGATTTCTTCATGCCTTTCCAACACCGGTCAGCTATTATCTAGACCTTCTCACTCGAGATTTTAGTTTCTTGAAGCATAAATATTGGGGGATTTTCCTTTCTTATTCTTTCTAGGATACCTTTTTTAACCCTCACTGTTGAGGCCACAAACATTCCAAGAGATTGGATAAGATGTTTGATGGAGGAAAACACCTCTGATAACATTGTAACCTGTCAAAAATTCACCAAATTTTCTCCCACTGCCTGTATTAAGGCTTGGATTTAATGTATTCCCATTTTCTTAAATTCCTTGTGTATATTTCATTTTCCCTTGTTACCTTGGGTGTGAAATCCAAATCTCCTATTTCGTGATGTTGATTCTCCTTAAATTTCCTCTTTTTGGTTCTTTAGTCTAAGACATGTTAGTTGAAATTAAGCTAGCTAGAGTTTGGGGATGATTGTGGGATATTTTTACACCATTATTTCAAAATAAAAAAAATTTCAACACTCGTTCATCGTGACTTAAGGTCTCTACTCTCTCCTTATTTTCCATGTCCATTGCTTTCTCGCATGTGGTTTTCTTCCATGGTCATGGTTTCAAGAGGCGTTTCGAGTTTCATGCTTCGATTTCACTTGAGGATGAGCATATCTCCCATTTGAGTCAATATTCATGATATTATCCTTAGGAAGATAGATATCCTCATTGTGGTTTGAAACTATCATGAACATTTTTTTTGCACCATGAATAAGATTAGTTTCTGTGGGACCCCTCGCATATTTGCCCCGTCTTGACGAATATAATTTCAAATCCATCTTGGTTGGATTTCTAATTTTCCAACTACTATTTATCCTAATGAATCGAAATATCTAAAATGTACTTCTATACTCGTGGCTCTAACGACATTGGAAAGGGACATGCATGTAATCTAAGGGTTGGAACCAAGTTTCATCCCAATAAGAAATATTAATAAATTATGGAAATGACTAGGATGTATTCATATACTTGAAAATTATATAGCATATGAGGTATATCCACACCGGTTACCATAAATATTAACAAAAGAGCCTATAGTTTCCAATACCTTTAATAATCTTTGTGTCCTTAAATTCGCTCGTGAGATAAAACAAGCTTACCCAAACCGTAGCTACTAAAAATTGTTCTTTTCTTGGGGTTTAATTCCAAAATCTAATGAAAAGGTTTGTGTTGTTATATAAATAGGGGCTATTTTCAAACACCCTAGCCTGACCTTCTCCGGACTATAGAAAATAACTATGTTACAGTCGTTGGCCCCAAATTTGAGATCAATTAGCCTTTAGTTTCCATTTGATTTTGGATCCACTTCTCCGAGTCTTTCGTCGAAGGCCATAACCCAATAAATTTTTCATATGAGGGCATGATATTTATATACTAAATATAGCATTTTATTTCATGAAATTGAATTGCATATTTACGATTAGTTACAACTTAAGGAAGAAAATTACTTTGAATCCAGGATTTCCATCGAGCTCCCTAACCACATTCTTTTAAACATTTCCTCTAATATGATTAGCTTTGACTCATCGACATTTGGCTAGTTTTCCTAGTCACTACTTGTTTGTAGGATGAATTTACACCCCTCCTCACATGGGCATTCTGCTAAACCAAAATTAAATAAAATATAGTTACCAAATATAGATACGAAACTTGGTTTAATAGAGAGCACAATTGCAAAATTAGGCTTGCAGAAAAATCTTTAGAATCAAACCATAAAATTGGTTTAGATTAGAGAATCATGCATTATTTATTAATATTAATATAAATTAATTAATATTATTTATATTAATGGAATGGGGTCTATGAGTAGATATTGAAAAAATAACACTAATTCTTGTTCCATCTCATTGTGGAACCAAAAGTTAACCATCACTTGATGAAAGGGAGAATATCCTCTTGTTATGATGGTGTTTGTTCATAGCCTTATGAAATAATTTGGTGTTTCACTTTCCTTCTTTCAACCAATCGCCAAGCGATATACGTTGATCCTAATGAAAAGTCGCATCCACCCATGGTAGTTACTCATGGTATTTACACATGGTATTTAACCATGGTATCTACCCAAGGATAATTAGACATGGTATTAAAAATCAAAAAGGCTATACATTTTGGCCTCACTTTCTAAAAGGACAAATTCATCTAGACAATATAGATGGAAAACATTTCTTTAATTTAATAAAATATTTCTTCTGTTTATATATATATATATATATATATATATATATATATATATATATATATATATATATATATTCTCTTTGGTGTTTTCATCTCTCAATGAAACCAAGTCCAAGTTGTAGATCTTGTCATTCTGAATCTAGTGACGCAAATGACACTCAAATCTGAGTTTGTATGACCAACATATCATCGTTGGGAATTTGCAAAATTACACAAGAAAAAGAGACCCATCAAACATACATGGCAGTTGAATAACCAATAAGCCTTCGATAGGTGGAACTCCAAATATCTGCTTCCCGAGTCCTACACAAAAAACCAAAAAATAAATTAAAAATAATATTAAAAAAACCATATCATCCCCAAAATAAATCAAAAAATATATATCTCGTTATTTAATAACCATATAAAACAAAGTTATAAATGTTTGTTATTAAAAATCATATAAAACACCAACGAATATGTTTGAATGTAAAACCTCATAAAAATAAAAAATTGATATGGGGTAAGTTATAACAAATATAAAGTAGCAAGTGGTTATTTTAAAATTAATATGGTTATTAATATAATCATATTAAAAACCCACCAACGAATATTTTTAGTCCCCGCCGCTCGCGGCATGGCAAGCGGGACTATAGTAATCGTTTTTAGTCCCCGCATTAGTCCCCGCACAAAACCAAGTCAACGAATTAGCTAATATTATAAAGTTTGCTATTTATATTTTAAAAGAACTTTTTCTATCCGCCAATAAACTTCACGTAATTAATTGTTTTAATAATAGCAAACTTGGAGGTCTTATTTGGCCTCATATCGAGGCAAGACCTACAGAAATCATCCTTCCATTGCGTAATGTTCTTTTATGTCATTTTCTTTCCTCACCGCTAGAATAATGTCGGCATTAATCTTACAATATGAAATGCTAGGCTCAAGCCAAAGGTATTACTTACTAAGATGATGTAGATGCCGATGTGGGTCGACTGTCAATTAGTTCCAAAGGTTGAAGGCCGTGTTGAACATCCGTACGTGTGTCAAGGTCGTGTACAGGTGCCGAAGGTCGGCGAACATCCAGAGAGTCAGCGCTAATGTCTTACAACGATCAAAGCCACTTTATGATGGCGTGTGCCTTTTCAACGCGCGCCCATGGGAAGCATCAATTCACCCCTTTCTCCTCGCTACAACCATGGGAAGCTGCACCATGGGAAGAATCAATCGAAACTTGCTAAAGGCTATGCGTAACATCCGTATAGAGCTGAAAAATGTACACCAATAGAAAGACCCCCCCCATGGGAAGCAAGCATAAATCGATACAAGTTTGATGTAAGTGTCCATTTTTGAAAGCCAAATGTTTTTTATATGACCGATTTAGGAGCCCCACTATGCTTGTGAATCGATTACCTTATATTAGCAAGACAAGATGTAAATTAGCAGCAAAAGAAAAATTATTTTCACCTTTCATTCAACAACAAGATTAACCTAATATCCTCAAATTATTTTTCTTCTCAGAACTACGTACAACAAAATACCGCAGGACCTGGGCCAGTAACTTGTATAAGTAGCGGTGCCCCGTTTCTTGAGCCGTGAGAACCCGCAAATATTTTCGCAACCCCCATGGTCGGTCTTCACTCTCATTTCTCTTGCAAGGAAAGACCTAAACGAATGTTTTCCTATTTTCAGTTATATGAGTGGGCTTTTGATTCTTCCAAAGTTGTCTATGTTATTTGCTTGAATTGTAACGTGCCCAATGAATTTATTCAAACTTATCTTAATTTTATTTTCCACTATTCGTGTTGTATGCATTCTTTTTTTTTTAACGTTTTGCCATTTTTTTTTCAAAATACAAGAATGCTAAGTTTAATTTAAAGCATGTAGATTTATATTTTTTCTTTGGATTTGCATAATCGTAAAATAACCTTCAAAATGAAAATTGCTAGTACTTATCCAAAGGAGTAATGTTATAAGCTACCAAAAGAACTCATAAGTAATTTAAGAACGTAAAATAAATCTCTTCATCAAAGAATGAAAATTGCTACTACTTATCCAATGAGCAATTTTATAAGCTACTAGTAACATATAAGTAATTTAAGAACCTAATATAACTTCTAGATTTGAACTCAACTCTATTACACCGTACATTGCCGAGCGCAGAAATTACCAAATCGAACAATAAAGTCTATATGTGACATGCTTGTCTTTAATGTTGGAAGCAGTGTCTTGAAAAATACAAGAAGGTCTATGTCGTCTCTTTAAAGTGTTCTCTCTCGCGCTCCTGCACTACGTCGGTCCCGACAAGGTCTCGTTCCCGTTCTAAGCCGGTTCCGGACTATGGTAACAGAGCTACATTAAATAATCGTAACTAATCGCGCCCACCATAGACACAAGTAGAATTTGTTCACGTAAAAAAAATAAACTGGAACAAGAGCAGTATGAGGACATGCATACACGCTAAAATTTCCTCTTGAATTAAAGCTCAAAAGTCTAAAAGACTAAGGGCATCGTAACTACGTTGAATAACACAAAACATGATGTGAAGGTTAAAGCGAAACCCTCATGAAACATGGCAAAGGAAGCGTGGAATTTGGTTGCAGCCTCGAAACACGCCATTTCCGTATAAATTTGTGTTCGTGAGACATATCCCGCCGAAGAATTCGCCATCATTTCGACAAAACATTAATGGGCAGTGGTTCACAAGATATGGGTACACCACTGGAAAAAACACCTTAAACCATGCGCTACCGTATAGCCGTAAATATGCCTTCTGCTTCATTTCTTCTTCCACCACTTTCCGTCGACTACAGATCTAGCCCTTGAAATGGTTCCTTTGTGGATTCAAGTTGAAGCACACGTTGAAGAAGCAATAGTTTCTTCTTGGCCGATCCATAACATAAGACCTCAAATGAGTGCAAGACCTTTCGTTTTCCATAGCGATTTCGATAGTCCAAATTTCCATGAATACATACCTTCATCTAAGAAATACATTCCAACAATTCTTCATGTTGTCTATGTTAATCTACCTCTATTCGGTGGCGTTTATACATGAAAAATGTAAGAAACGTGGCACACTCATTTTGACGTGTGATAGATATTCAATTTTTTTGGTAGAATACATCTTCTCTTATGCTTTGTGTATTATATTATATAATTTAAAATATATTAGTATAAATGGACATAATTTTCCAAGCAAAGAGAAAAGTAAATCATCATGTCCGTAACGACATCATTCAAATCCTAAATCGTCTTGCTATTTTGAAGTCTCCGTTGCAACTCCTTCCGCCCAAAAAAACCATATAAGAGTCAAACCAGAAGTAACGAAATCAAACACAGATCACAAATATATACTAAATCGCAATAATAGATGTGTGATCGAATAACATCCCCTCGATTCGTTCCATGTCCTGACAGTTTTTAACCATTATAGCTTGGAGCCATCACCTCTTCCGTTAAGATACCGCATCAATTCCTTCCGCTGCCCCAAACGTGAAGATATTCGCTCACTTCGAATCCCGCTTACGACAAACCCGTAGAAAGACTTTCCGCCATGCCCTTCAATTCGAGCGAAGAACACCCTTCCCTCTTTCATGATACTCAATTTTCAACATAGGCCACCGCCGATTTTGTTGATCATGACAAATCAACAACATTATAAATCAATAGAATAGTCCCTCATTTATTATTTCATAGTAATAACACAATTTAAGTAATTGAGAGTATGAGACTCACTACTGCATTCGATATTGTGTAATGCAGTAGTGTTGATGCTTCGCCCTTAGCGACCTTCTCCAACATCATTGAAGCACACATTGTAACATTTGTGTGTTTCGCAATGTACAATGTAACGGGGAAGCACGGCCAATGACCGAGCCATTCCAATTTCAAAATTGAGGTAAGCGCCGCTACAAGATTCACACCCATTGAAATGCCCCCGCTTCTTAGCCTCTTCTTCGATGCTTTAGTAATTCGGGGGCAACGAGTCTTTCAAGTAAGCTTCGCACAATTTCCATATACCACAAGCTCTGTGATGAATTAAATTGAGAAAAAGGCTCAGAAACTAAAAATCAATGGCGGGCCGAACAAATGTGGTACCTTCAAGATCTCAATAAGGGAAGGTAGGCGACTTCACAAGCTACGCAGTTGAAATAGTCTTTGTTCGGCTAAATTTAAGTTCATTACCTCCCTAGAACTCAATGGTTCGGGTGCGTAGGTATTTTGATAGTCGACTAGATGGGACTAGAATTATGAGTTTTTCCATTCGGTAGATTCAATTCAGATGGAGGACCGAGGGTCAGCGCCATCTTATCAATTGGCTCTACTCTTTCGAGTAGCCGATTTATGCACAATCCCGTCATTTTCACACACAAAAAACTAACCTTTTGTCGCACAATACCTAATCAAACTGCTCGCAAATAATATCATATTCACAATTGATTTAGATCACAACTTTGTTAAAAAAAAATTACTACTTACCAATCAAAGCAAAAGTAATGAAGACCGTGCCAATTTAGTTATCTTCCAACCCACTGTTATGGACTTGTCGCCCATACCTCTATCTTGTTATTAAAAAGAGGTTGGGACTTATTTGTTTGTTATGGTTTGTTATGAAAACTATATATATGGTTTACAAAACCATGTAATACATAAATAACTATTATAACGATTGTGAATAGCTCGAGGGGTTGGTTATATATTAATCAATTTAAACGAGTTAACGGTTATGAACCTGGTGGTATAAACTGGCAAGTTTGGTTTGTATGTTATATAAATTTAAAGCCACGAGGATTTAAATCAAGCCATAGCCAACATAACACTCACCGTAGCATATGGTTGTATTGTGTGGCACCACCCATTCTTTGTCATTCTTTGTTATGTCCGCCACATAAATTTATTTAAATACTATCATTCGTAGTTATCTCAAATTTTATTATTAACTACGAATCTTGGAGGGATTTTGGATTTTTTAGAGGAATCTTTTAGAATTTTTTGACAAAGGTAGAGGTATATCAAGTTTATACTTATTTTTCTCATGATCTTATATGGAATTTGATGCATGATCAATTTCTTGAGCTCTAGCAGCAAATATTCGACTAATTTGAAGATGAATCTTTGTGAAAAACATGAGGAATCTAAAAGAATCTCTGCAAAATTTGTTGACATAATCATGCCAAGTTATACTCATTCTTCTAAATTTTTTGTAGGTTCTGATGGTGTAATAAGTTTCCCCATTTGAGGAGAAGAATTTCAAATAACCCATAGAGAAAGAATATTTATGAAATCTTAAGGAATCCAAAAGATTTCCTCGAGGCCCAAAAATGTCAATTTCTGCAACTCACAGTAGTTTATACCATTTTCTTAGTTTTTCACAAGGAGCGCAATAGTGAAGTCGAATTATCATCCGAGCAAAGAAATTCCGCCAACCGAGAAGGAATTGGGGAATCTTTGGGATTCCCAAGGGTCCGTATCGACCGAGCGAAGGAGGTCACGTTTATAGTCATTTGACATGATTTCACGCTAGGAAGAGATAGAGGATCTAGGTATAGGTAGAGGTTCCGTAGAGGGTTGATATCGAGGCTCTAGTAAGAGGGTATAGTTGGAGGGTCACATGGTTTTGTCGACCACCGGCGCTCGCGATTCGAATCTCGTAACTTAGCGCATCGCAGGTTAGGGAGTGTTCAGACCTACTTAACGAGAACCACTAAGTTAGATATTCGCGCTTACGATGCGATCTAGAGTCCTTGCCTTGACCCTATGCCCTAGTTAAGCTACTCCATTTGACAATTATTATATACATCACTGTACTCGTGGCCTAGTGTTAGTTATGGCAATAGGTCACCGAGGGGTGTGCATTTTCATGCCATCCTCGGTATGGAGGTATATGTATTTTGTGTACATACATATAATTTGATTTTTGCTGAATATTAATGAAAGCAACCTCCCTTACTTTGCATAGAGCCTAAAGGCGTATCCCACACTATGTGAACTATGTTATCAACTTATGTGTGTTCTTTGATTTTATGGTTGTCATTATGTTTCTCTTTAAAGTATGCATGTGTGGTTTTTGATACTCTTTCACATGAAATTTCTACTAACATCACAGAATTAAAAGATCTTCGTTAATTATGGTAGCCGAGAGACTATGGATCACTCGACTCTCTACATCCAAATTAGTGGTATCAAAGTGTGTGACTTCTCCTTGGTAAAGTAAAGTTTTTTATGGCCTCATGAATAGACCTTGTGACTTTTACCACAACAAGCCTAATGCCAAAAAGATAGTAGAGGAAACTCATGATGAGAACAAAATAAATGTTAAGCGTGATTTCATAAACTCTAGTTGGATTGAAGAACCACCATATTCCAAAGATGGATATGAGGAAGTTTGATGGTATGATCCCACAACATGGATACTATAGATGGAGAAATATTTTGATCTCAATAATGTGCAAAACACACAAAAGGTACGCATTGCAACTTTAAATTTAGAACAAAATACATTTGTATCATATCGATGGTTTACCCCGTAAAAAAATTGTCACTTAGTCAATTTTTATGGAGGAAATGATAGCACATTATGAGGATACAAAGAGCAACACCTTCTTTAGCCAATTGATAGATCTCAAATAAAAGGGTTCATGGTGGAGCATTGAGGACTTTCAAAAATTGAATATAAGGGCACCATATTCCGCAGGAAAACAAGATTGATGTCTTCATAGGGAATTAAAGGATAACATCCAACATGAGGTTCCCTTTTAGGAATATGATTCATCGAGAAGGCATTTAGGTTGGCAAGAAAAATTGATCAGAAAATTAAGGCGACAAGGAAGCCTACCACTCACATATAAATATAGAAGTGTTGCTACTCCTAGACTTCCACAACCTACAAGGTTGACACCACAACAATTGGAAGAAAAAAGAAAAAGGGCTTTGCTACGCTTTTGATAGAAAATACATTAAAGTTCGTGTTTGCCGAGAAGAAATTATTTTACATAGATTGTGAAAAGGAGGAAGAAAATGAACACGAAACTTCAAAAGAAGAGGATATACACCCGTAAACCAACCCTAGAGAGAGAATGAGTCCGACCACATCCTCGTAATGCATTGGTAGGAATTACCACTCATAAAACTCTTAAGATAGAAGGACATATCAAGAAGAAAAAGGTAATAGTGTTGATTGACTCGTAAAATTCCATAATTTTATTCATTGTAAGTTTGTATCTGAATTGTTTCTTATACCCAACACCTCGTAATGTCAAGTGATGATTGCAAATGAGTGAACCATAAATTCTCTAGAAAATTCGATAATATCAAGTTAACCATGGGGGAATATGTATTGAATAGTCCAATGCTTTCCATTCCAATGGGAGGTGTTAATGTTGTACTAGGAGTACAATGCTGGTAATCTTTGGGGACGGTTGCTTTTAGTTTTCAATAAATTTTCTTGGAAAAAATTTCGAAAGGAAAGGAAGAATTACAAAGTTATTGTAGAGAAGCCACTAAAGATAATAAGCTCTAATGTCAAGTGACAAAGCTTCTGAAAAAAGAAAAACTGAGGCTAATTGCACAATTATGCTCACTATAAGTCCCAACATCAAAATCATATATTTTTCTAGATCTCCAAAAGTCTTGGACAAGCATTTCAAGGCATTTAAAACTCCCAAAGGATTCCCACCTATTCGTAATCATGATCATGCTATTCATTTGATTCCGAGAAGTATTCCTACAAAACGTCAAGCCTTATAGATATCCTTATGTCCAAAAGAAAGAAATAATCAGATCGTTATAAATGTTAGAGGTCAGGTATAATTCAATGGAGTCAAAGTTATTTCTCTACTCCGCAGTATTGTTGCACAAGAATATGGATTCAGGCGTATGTGTTCATATTATAGGGAGCTCAATAAGCTCACTATTAAAGACAAATTTCCCCATTCCTACATTGATGAATTATTGGATGAATTACATGGAGCAATTTATTTTACCAAGTTGATCTTCGTTCAGGATCTCATCAATTAGAATGAAGACCGAAGATATTCCGAAAAAAAAACAACATTTCGAACTCATGAGGTTATTATACTTTTGGTTGCCTTTGGCCTTGGCCTTTCTCAATGCACCTTCTACATTTCAAGGGTTTGATAATTCATTTTCAAACCCTTCCTTAGAAAATTTGTGTTAGTATTTTTTGATTATATACTAATCTACAATAGGTTTTTAAAGGATCATGTTCAACATGTTGATGTGGTGCTTCAAACTATTGGAGGAGAAACAGCGCATATGCAAAACCTCCAAATGTTTTTGAGCACAAAAGGTGGATATCTGTCATATTGTATCTCATGAGAGTGTTAAGGCAGACCCTAACAAAATTAAAGCCATTAAGGAATGGAATCCCACAACCATAAATCACGCAGGATTTCTCGGGGTTAATAGGGTATTATCGCAAGTTTGTTAAGAATTATGAGAGAATAGCAGCATCTCCTAACAACATTATTGAAGAAAGATGAATATGGACTCCTACAACTAAGTCCTTTAACATGTTAAAGAGGCGATGTGCCTAACATCGGTCATAGCTACGCTAGACTGCTACAAACCTTATTGTAGAATGCGATGCCTCTAGAAAATGGAATTGGTGTTGTTTAAATGCAAGAAGGAAGTTCGTTGTTTTTGGAAATTTGTCCAATCAAAGGAAAGTATTTATAGAAAGCTATTTATGAGAAGGAAATGTTGGAAATAATACATGCACTAAAGAAATGGTGACCTTACCTATGGGAAGTCACTTCAAGGTGCAACCAATCATGATAGTCTTAAATACTTTTGGAACAAATATTATCTTCGAAGAGCAAAATGGGTCACAAAGATGTGGGGTTATGACTTTAAATCATCTACAAAAAAGGGAAGATAAATTTTGTTGCAGTAGGCACTTCAAGAAAGGATGAAGAGGTGGAAGCATTGGTTTGTGCCATTTCTACTATCCAAACTGCATTGGATAACCGAAGCAAGGGATGAATGGAAGAAGGATGAAGAAGTGTGGACACTCATTCAAAATTTGGCAAAGAAGATCCTAGTACATATGATACATTTAGTTGGAAAATGATTCCTTATGGTACAAATATCACTTATATCTTTGTAAGAATTCCTAAATAAAATAGAATATTCTTTTAGAATTGCACACTTCTCCCTTAGGAGGACACTCAAGATTTTTAAAAACTTACCACAAGGTGAAGAAAGAATTTTTTTGGGATGGCCTTAAATTTGATATTCAAAAGTCAGGCGTAATGTTTGGTTTTCCATTAAAAAGTTAAAACAATTAAGAACCCGGGCCTCTACAACCTTTATCCATTCCAAGTCAACGTTGGGAGGAGATTTCAATTGGTTTTATCACAAATTTACGCAAGTCCAAAGGAAAGAGTCTCATTGCGGTATTTGATAGAATTACCAAGTATGCACACTTTTGCACTATCTCATCCATTTAAGGCAAGTAAAATTGCTAATGCATTTATGGAAACAATTCAAAAGCTACATGAAACCCAAACATTATTGTAAGCTGACAGAGATCCCATTTTTATTGGAAATTTTTGGACAAAATTATTTTGTTGTTTGGGTACTAACTAGCTCATAGCTCATCTTATCATCCTCAATCCGATGGGCAAACTCGTATAGCTTAACAAATGTTTGGAAGGATATATTTGTTGTTTTGTATCTCGATAAACAAACATAATGGGTCAAGTGGCTACCTCTCGTCCGAATGGTGGTATAACACTTCCATACTACGCAAAATGAGCCCATTTGTGACACTTTATGAATATCATCCACCGTCCATCACATCATCTTTAAGAGAAAATTCTAAGGTTCAAGCAATGGAATATCACATCGAGCATCAACAAGTTCTCAAACTCTTAAAGGATAACCTAAATTTGGCACAAAATTGAATGGAAAACAAGCATATCAACATCATAGCGAGAGTTTTGATATAGGAGACTCAATATTTTTACGCTACAACCACAAGAAAAAGTGTCCCTCAAGCAAGCTAAGTAGGATAATAAATTATCGCCAAAGTACTATGGTCCTTACAAGGTGTTGCAAAATACGGTACTATGGCATACAAATTGCTTCTGGCTTCTTCTCGAGTGCATCCAAATTTTCCATGTTTCATGCTTAAAGAAGGTTATAGGTAACAAACTTCTAGTTCAAACAATATTTCCAAAACTTGATGAGGAAGGAAAATCATATTACAAAGTAGTTATGGAAACAAGAACTCGACAACTACGTTAGCCGATCAATTTAAGAGTATCTCATCAAGTGGAAGAACTAACGACCGAAGATTCTACATGGGAGGATGATAATTTTATGTACATCTAGAGCTACTCAAGCATTGAGAACAACACTTTTTTGAAGGAGAAGGGCATGTTAGGTCCCTATATTAATAGTGTAGTCCCTTATTATTGTTAGGAGTAGCCCCTATTATTATCATAGCCCCGTAACCCCATATTGTTATTATTGTGCCCTTACATTATTATTGTTATGTCGTTCAGGATTATATTGTGACCCCATGGACTCCTATATATAGAAAGGAGGTTTTTTTCATTTGTATCATCCAAGAATTGTTCATTTACGTAATGTAAAGGAGGTTATCCCCTTGAAGTGTCTTATTTCTAAGGAGTTGGATTCCTCTTTTCTTCTATTTTTGGAGTTGTTTTCATAACAGTGTTTTAACTATTTACCATGGATAGAGATCTCAATTCCTATTTGATCCTATGGATAGAGACATTATCTCTTACCCCTTTGGATATCATCCTTTCCTCATATGTGGATTGCCTGTAATTTGTAAATCCTAAACCGCCACCTTCTCCATATAAATTTACTACCTCCCATAGAGTCCGGGTTGGATTTTGAGATTTCTAGCGCCCTTATATTTCTACTTTGAGCTTGAGGTATCCATCCATTTATGCATTAGGGTTGAGTGTAATATTTGTGGCAAGGAAGGACACAATCGGGGAGGCATCATAAACGTTGTCTATATATGGTTGCAACTCTCCTTTATTTATTAATGCAAGAAACACATTGTTTTCTATCAGAAATAAGGTTGGACAAGTTATGTATTTCAATGCCGTGTTGACTCATTGATTAGAGACATTAGGCTATGTTATGTGGATATTGTAGTTCCTTGCTTGTTCACACGTTAAATCATGTTCTTGGAATCCCACATCTATTGTGTATGAGCTCCAGAACTCCAGTAAGGTCTTTGTATCATAGAACCATGAGAGGTCACAAAATCACCATAAAAAAGTGAATACAGAAAGGGATTAGATTAATTTCCAACTTCCTCGCATCATATTCAATCTGGGTCTGAAACCTAGGTGTCTCTGGTGAATCCACACTCATTGTTGCAGATAAAATTGTTCAAATCACCAAATCTAGTGTTGTATTTGAGAGTCTTAAGTAGATGTCATATAGGGTCTCATTGTCCAACACCATACATTCATTCACATTCTCCACCATTTGATTCACAGAAAGAGTGGCACCTGTATGTCTCCACCACGGTATCGAAACCTTGGGACATGGGAAAACTAAGAAAGAGCATCATTATATCTAGGTATTCTTCCTAGATATTGGAGATCAAGAGGGTTACCATTCCGCATCTAGTACCTCCTCCCAAATAGTGACACACTTGAAACTCTGAAGGAAAGATAGTCTTCACTTTCCTTCCCCGACAAAATCAAGAGCATAATCGACGAGCTTTGTGCCCTTAGTGTAATGGCTCGCTTTGGCCCTGCTCACTCGGATAGGAAAAAGAAGATATCAAGCCTGGGGGCTCGTCCATAAGTGCCTAATCCTCACAATAATTCAAGGATCTAGATCTATAAGCACAACACTAGTAACAAATCACCCACAACTTGCCTCATTGTAGTAAACATTAACCCTTTCGAGCTATAGATATGAAATGTCATGATATTCCCGTTGGGATTAATGTAGTTTCATCATAAACAACTTCCCAAAACTTGGCACCAATATGGTTTTTGCATTGGTCTCCCCGAATGTGCATTATTTCATGCATCCGGGCGATCTAAAACCTTGTGATACGTAAAATCTAAAAAACACTAAAATATGAACCTAACCCTATTAGCGAGAAACTTCGTAGATCTAGAATAGTGAAATGGATAAATCCTCAAGGCTTTCTCCACAATTGATTGAGGAAATTGTTGAACTGATTCCACCTTCGATCAATCACACATTTTCCGTAAAGAGTGAGAATGATATCACTCATGTTCTTCTTGTTTCTTCGAATCTTGTCGAACAAGGGAAATTATCATGTTTTCATGGATCCTCTGCGGTAATGACTCACTTGGTCATACTATTCAATAGGTACATGTAAGTCAACCCATTTATAACATGCCACAGTTCCAATTAGCTTCCAAATTCTATTCTAGGAATGACACACCCCTTGGCCAAGGTAAATGTTGCAAGGAATACCCCAAAGATCCCGTTGGTCAAACAACAAACCATGAAAAACCTACCTGTGCAAATATTTCCAAGGTAAACCTTTTCAACAATATCAGTGGCTTTTCTAGGACTAAAAAACCGGTATGGGTTATCCTAATTATCAAACCAATTTGTGCCAATGTGGGATGAAAATGTTAGTATTCCAACCCATACCGTCCTATCCTATATATCCCTCACCAAAAATTAACCTTCCCCCACAAGATTACCGATTTACCTAGAGGTACCGAAGGTAGTTCATTTTCTTGTGTTAATCTTGTTAAAAAATGAAACAAGGTCTCTGGGAGCAAAGTTCCTTTTCTTGTGTCAAGTCACAAAACGAACAAGGTCTTTGAGTAGAGTTCCTTTCCTTATGTCAAGCTCGTTAAAAAATGAAACAAGGTTCCATGAGCATAATTGTTTTCTTTGTGTCAAGATTGCTAACAAATGAAACATATCCCCTTCCAATTCGAGTATTTTACTAGATCTCGTAAATTCCTAGTCGAGTCTTTCACTGTTCCGTAAATGAACCTTCATTCCATCCGCCTATTATTAAGTAGTAGTTCAGTGAATGAAATGAAGCTTAGGCATGTCCTTAGAATTAATTAATTATGTTTCCGGGGTATGAAAACCATTCTCAAGAATCAAGCTATGTTTCAATCTTGTGTAAAAATGAAACCATCTTCAAAGAAGTCTCAAGCATAGTTTTTCCTCGTTTCAGCTTGTGAAAAAAATGAAACTACATTCAAGTATTCTCAAGCATAGTTTCCTATGCTTGCTTTCTAGTAAAAATGAAACCATTCTCATCCTATCTCTGCGATTTCCATTTTTGTCAAAGATATTTGTTATATGAACCTTATTTTCTCTCATTCATCATCACCATCTACTTGGCCAATCATACACTTTCAATGGGTTACTACCTTTCTTAAGGAACAACTACGATGAGAAGCCATCCTCTTTACCTCTACATGTTTTGAGAAGTTCCACCATGATCAATCAGCTTCTACCCTATACCACTTGTTCTCCAAGAGGAGTCCTCACCCTATGCAGTATTCTCAAACATCAAAATATTTTCGAGTACTTGTCTTTTTGAACTTGTTAAAGTAAATGAAAATACGTTTATGCTAGTATAAGTTTAACCCTTTTCCAGGCCGGGATAGAATATTTACGAAAATAAATAATAGTCAACATATCAAAGTTTCTCATTGGTATTCTTTTGCGTCTTTTCGTGCCAAAGAGATAAATTACTTAAAAGGAACCTATGAGTTTATTTTTTGCCCTTTTTTCAAAACTCTCTAAACATGAAAAGAAGTTGAGTTATGCCTTTGGTTTAATTGTAGCAGTTAATCAAACAACGATGGACTCGTTAAACATGAAGAGACCGACAACTCCTTCTTAGTGTTCGTTAAAATATTTAGAAGATTCATCGAAAGGATGAACTTATAGATTAAGCATATGTTATCCTCTCAAGCTTGTCAAAAACAAAGAGGTAATGGCTAGAAATGGTTGGGAAATTGTGAAAACGAGGTGCTTTTACCTATTAATAGAAACAAATCAATTTTTGAACATGCATTCTTTCACTTTTGTAATTTATGGGCCTCTAAATTAGACATAAATTAAGTCCAATAAAACCTTTCTTAGGACAATCTACCCTTCCTTATGCATGAAAAGATATATTAAATTTCTCCTTCAGACTTAATAATGTTTTTCATGATTTAATATTTTTAGGAAGGTTTAAAGGTAACTTGTATATTTTATGCTCTAATATTGGTTATTTTTGTAGAATATTGTGAGAATATTTGGAAGATTAAAGTGACGGAGAAGGAGATAATTTAGGGACTTGCCTTGCCACCGGAAGATCAAGATTGAAGAGAATGACAATATTTAGAAATATTGGAGAGATCTCAAGGGGTTTGTCCACCCTCCTTAACTATTTCAAAGGCAAATGCTTCAAGAAAATAAAAGACGATGTGCACTCAATCTATGGTTTACTTGGAGTCAAAGTGGTTTCAATCATTTTCTAGGGATTTGTTGGTAGTCAGCTTCTGAGGACAAATAAAACTGATCAAGAGCTAATTAGGGTCGATTCCATGGGATTCATTCCATTCAGAAATTTGCTGTGTCATTAAGCTTTTTATTATTGTACTCAATGATAAAACTTTCTAAAATGTAACGGCTATTCCTCTCGAATGATAGTAAATAGTCCATTTTAATGATTTAGTTCCGTAGACAGGCCATGGGTTAGGGCCCAACCCATGTGCCTCAACTTTCCGTTTTTTGTTATTCTTTCTTTCTCGCCATTTAGATAGTTTTATTTCTGATATTTTCATCATATTATAGATTTCTCTTGTAGATTTAATTCGCTTATCTATGCCGTAGAATAGTTGATGAACTCCATAAACTATGAGATAGTTTTCCCTCTCTATCTCTATCGATATAGCTCGAAGAGGGTAGACCTTCCCGCTAACCAAAAATTATTTCTTAGGTTATGATTCTTTGTTTCTGTGACTAGAAAAGAATTGTGTTTTTGTCTTTAACATGCACCGCCCATCTTTCTTGCATAAATCGCCAGCTTAATTGTAAAGGCAGGTGAGCTGGCTGCAGAAGTTCATTGGCGCCTTCCTCGCTTCATTTTCCATCTCCGTCTTCACGTCCTAAACACTTTTGTTACACCTCCATTCCCTCCTCTTCTGTCACCGTCGCACCCTTTTTATTCACAAAACACTTCAAAACGTTGAAAGTTTGACCTTCACCCTTTCTTCCTTGGATCTCCCACCACCGTAATTCCTCTCATCGAAAATCACATTTCTCATTGGTTCCTATAATACTTACCACTCCCGTCCATCGATTTCGATATTCTTTCCATACTCTCCGCCACATCATCCCTATTGCAAATCGCATTCGTGCTTTTATCCCCATAGCAAATCACATTTTCTATTGGTTTCCGTTAACACTCATCGCTCCAAACGCAAATTGCGGTAATTCTCCATACCTCGCCACATCACAAATGCCAAATCACATGTTTCATGTGGTTCCGTGCTATCATTATTTCTCCCAACGCCAATTGCGATATTTTCATCGCACTTTGCCATCGGTCCTACCGCCACGTCACCCATCGCATTTCACATTTCGTGGGCTTTATCCTGCTGTATTTCACATCATAGCTTTTATCCCATCGCATTTAATTTTTTCCCCGCTCCTAAACAACACTGCCACTCCTCCGTTTTGTGATATTATGATTGTATATCACATATCGCATATCGCACTTCCGTCCTCCCATCGCAGGTCCGCCATCGCATATTTCAAGCTCCCACTCCAAAGCATAATTGCAATATCATAATATTTAATGAATTCTAAACCCATCTTTCCACCTCCAAGCCTTGTCCCATGTGTTAACTTCCATTAAAATATTTAGCCCTTTCTTCTCCAAGCTGAAAATCAACACTTTTTCAATTAGAATTAAGTCATGGATAGCTTAGTCAGATGGACAAAACATGGTAGATAGAGCATAAGATAAGTAGGGTGTGTTTAGCCGATTGGCCAAGTTAAGTGTGGTTTAAATTAGTTTCCTTTTATTCTATTTATTTTTTAGCAAGTTAAATTAGTTTCATTTCCGTCATTTCCCTTTCGTAGTTTATTTTAGTTTCATTGAAGTGCAGACAGATTTACCGAGAACCCCTAGAAGTAGCACCTTTTCGTAGAGATGGGAAGAGGGTGACATGAGTAGAATGCATATGTTGTGTATATAGCATTGTCACCTCCAAGTTTGTACGAACCCCCGGGTTGGAGGCAGTTGGCAACCCCTAGGAGTTGCGCACTCTTGATGCAATACTGTGGCTCACCACTTTTAGCGTTGTTGCCGAGGAGGTGTCTATGAAATGCTTTGATTCTATTTTAGCATTTTTTTATGCTTTCCTTTTTCATGTTGTTTCTAAAATATTGAAAAATACAAAAAAAATCTGATTTTCATGCCTCATAGGAGTAGGGGATACTCATAATTGTTTTTAAAAATACTTCTCCAATACCAACCCCCCCCCCCCCCCCCCCCCACTTGACCACAGAAAAGAAGAACCACATCACCATACACTTTTGAAGGTAGAAGAGGTGGAAGGATATGATGAAAATGAATAATATCTTATTGGGTTTTCCGAAAACATTTCTCTTTGAATTTGAGATACTTTGTAGATCTTATGCTACTTATCACACACAAAATCTAATATTTTTTCCGCAACATTGAAGGATAGAGCTCTTAAAATGGTTCATGAGTCTAGGTACTAATTAAATAATATCATGGAATGATATGCAATATATTTCTAGAAAAATATAAAGATCGTGATCTTATAGAAGAAATTTTTAGAATGAACCAAGAAGAAGATGAGAGCCTTGAGGATCTAATAGATAGGTTCATGTATAATGTTAAGAGGGAAAATTGCATCATTTAGGATTTGACACACTAAAAATCCTCTTAATTAGAACAATTAGGGATGAGTGGATTGATCTCCTTAATCTCATGAGTAGAGGAGATGTATATCAATCGTCATTTGAAACATTGTGAAACATGCAATCACATATCAAGAGGAAGGAAAGAGTAAATAAGTCAACATCAACATTGGTAAGGCAAGATGAACTTGGAAATTTGCTTGATAACTTTAAAACATAAATTCTTAGCAATATAAGTGAACAAGTAGAAATGTTAAGAATGCAAAATGAGAAAAAAAGAAGATGTCGATATTTTTGTTATCCATGCAACTTAATCTTATGCTACTAAATTTTGTTCATCATTCTCGCTTAAAGAAGTTTACCAAGAGGACAATGGAGCAAGGAAATCACCAAAGAAGATATGTTATGTAGCTCAAGGATACCCCGCACTTAGTCAACTTGATATGATGCAAGGACCCACTTCACAATTTCAAGCTTATCCACATCCATCTCAAACTAATTAGGACACACTCGCCCTTGGCAACCTTGGCCATCTCAACCTAAAAGCCAATCTTGGCAACATGGGTGGCAAGGACCTTATTGGAAAAATCCTCAACATCCTCAATATTTCGAACATCCTCCATACCCAACTCCATGCTATCCCTACCATCCACCTCCACCACAACCAGAGCTCTACTACATCCATCTCATATCCACCCCTACCCCAACTACCCGTACTCACCATTTCCAAACCCACACCATGAAGTATCTCGCCCCACTTACAATGTTGAGGTACAATACTACCAAACATATCCTCTTGATCTAAATGGTTTGCATCCTAGTTAAAGAAATGTATTGCGTAAAAGAGATTTTTAATGTCATTGAAGATGCTTATCAACGAGAAGAAGATCCAAATGAGGAGATCAAAAGATAAAGTTGCACTTGATGAAGAGCCGACATCGAATCGCATGTTGAGAAAGTTTCCTCATGTTTACCAACATTTCCTCCATGTGTCGAAGAGACAATCAAAGAGGAAGATTTGAATGTCATAATAGCAAAACAGTGACATCCAAGGTGATCCAACATAGCAAGGGATCTAAAATTACAACTATATTTACATATGGTTCTAAACAATCATTAAGTTGCAACAACACACCTCTCCAAATGCGCACTCTGATACAATCCCGCTTAAAGCAATTCATCTCTTATATTCAGCATGTCAGCATGTATTCCAAGAGAGCACCTAATTTTATCCGTCATCTTGATGTGTACATGGCTCCATTGGAAGTATTCCTATACGTGGAAAAGGTTTTGTTTTTTCAAGTAGAGTAGGAAAGTGAAAAAAGAAAAAGAAAAAAAAAGAAAAAAGGGAAGAATAATAAAATCTCAAAAAGGAAACCTCCTTTGGAGGCGTCCGATATTGGCCCACTTATTGAAAACCTCCATGAGGCGGTCATTGGGTTAAAAATAAATAAATAAAGATCCTAGGTGAAAAACTTCCTTTTGAGGTGCCTAGGTAGAACTACTAGTGTAAAACCTCATTGAGGCAAATAGTAGGCCTTAAAAAAAAAAAATTGCATTTCTCCATGTATCTCTCTAATGAATGTAGGTGTTTCCAACTTTTGCAAAGGTAAAAACAACAAGTTGGCAATAAAAAGAAAATCGTTCAACACCCTGGCTAAAGGTATTCAAACTTGAACTTCCTCCTCCCAGGCTCGGGGAAAGCTCCAAAAGTACCTCAAGTGTATTATCACATGCGTACCAGAATCCACTATCAAAGACAGCTTCAACATCCATATCAAAAGCTTCAATATCACCTACAAAAACAAATCAATGGTAAGGCTCAGTATGCAATCATCTAACCCTTCTTCAAATCTATTTTATCTTAAGAAAACTTTAAAAGTGTAGGAAGGAAATTTTTCTATATAGCCAAAACCAAGAAGAGAGAAATCTCACCATTCAGCACACTACTTTTTCCCCAAGAAGAGGAACAAGACAAAAGCAAAAAGGACTGAGAAGTGAGAAAATACTTCATTGTAAATTAAAGACAAGAGTGAAAAGGGTAAATTGCAGAATCAACAATGAGAAAAAAAAAAAACAAATCTCTTGAGTTTATTTTGCATGCAATCAAAAAAAAAAAGGAAAAAGAGAAGAGAAAAGAGAACAAATAGAAAAAATAAATAAAAGGTGGACCCACCCGAACTTGGCATGCAAAATAAAAATTTTCTTAAGGCATCCGAGGACCTCCATGCAACACCCACAAGAAGAAATGCAAGAATAATAGCAAGAAGATTAGCATGAGGGCGGATAACAAGATGGGCCACAATAAACAAAACGAAATAAGCTAGCATGCTAATGAACCATATTAAGGCAGGGAGGATGAATAGGTTACTCGCAGATGAGAAACACTTAAAGAGGGGTGATGATGGGCCTCTAAATTAGACATAAATTAAGGCCCATCTAACCTTTCTTCGGCCCATCTACCTTCCTTTATGCACATGAAAATATATATTAAATCTCTCCTTATGCACTTAATAATTTTTTCTTATGCTTTAATATTTTCTTAGGAAGGTTTAAAGGTAATTGCATATTTGTGCCTAATATTGGTTATTTTTGTAGAATATTGTGAGAATATTTGCGTATTGCGTATTTGGAGCAAGGTGAGATACTTAGGGACTTTCTCTCGCCCTCAAAGATCAAGATTGAAGAATAAATGACCACAATATTGAGAAATATTGGAGAGATTCAAGGGGTTTGTCCACCCTCCTCAACTATCAAAGGCAACCAAGCAACCGAAGGCGATGTGCACTCAATCTATGGTTTACTTGAGACAAGGACTCAATCACTATTTTCTATGGAGCTATTGGTAGTTACCCTCGAGGATAAATAAAGTTGATCAAGAGCTAATTAGGGGTCGATTAAGGGGGATTTGATTCCATTCGTAACTTTTGCAAGTCGTTAAGCTTTTTATTATTGTACTTAGTGATAAAACTTTCGTAAATATAACGAGGCTATTATCTTCCCGAAATGAGTAGACAAAGCTCCATTTTACCGATTTAGTTCCGTAGAGTTGGGCTCGTGGGTTAGGGCCCAACCCATGTGCCTCAAACTCTATGTTGTTTTTATTCTTTTCTTCTATCATTTAGCTAGTTTATTTCGATATTTTCTTATCATATTATAGTTTTCTTCGCTATAGATTTAATTTGCTTATCGCCCTAGAGAATAGTTGATGAACTCGATAAAAATGTGAGGCAACCTTCCCTCTCATCTCTCGTCGATAGAGCTCGAGGAGGGTAGACCTTCCCGTAGACCAAAATGCTTTCCGGGTTATGATTCTCTCGTTTCCATAACTAGGCTAGAATTTTTCTTTGTCTTTAGTATGCATTGTCCATCTTTCTTCATAAATCGACAATTAATTGCAGTACAAGTAGCCGCAAAGAATTTAATTGGCGTTTCGTTTCATTTTCCATCTTTGTCTTCCTCGGTGTGAACATTGTTGTTATGCCTCCATTCCCATCCTTTCTCTCTTAATGGGCCATGGGGTTCTTTTATTCACAAAACACTTTAAAATGATAAAATTTTGACCTTCACCCTTTCTTCGAATCTACCACTACCATACTTCACTCATCGCAAATCGTATTTCTCATTTGGTTCCCGTAATACTTACCGCTCCCGTTTGTTGATTGCAATATTATTTCGTACTCCTCGCCACATCATCCCTATCGTAAATCGCATTTACGCTTTATCCTTACCGCAAAACGCAAAATCACATTTTCTATTGGTTTCCGTTAACACGTACCACTCCAAACGTCGATTGCAGTAATTCTCTATACTCTGCCACATTGCAACATGTTTCATGTGGTTCCCTTTGATACTTATCACTCCCAACACCAATTACGATATTGTCATCGCACTCCGCCGCCGATCCTACAGCCACGCCACCCATCGCATTTCTCATTTGCAATAATGCGATTGTGATATCACATATTGCATATTGCACTTTCTTCCTCCCATCGCAAGTCCACCATCGCATATTTTAGTCCTCCCACTCCAAAGCATATTTGCAATATCATAAGGTTTAATGAAGTCTAAACCCATCTTTCCACCTCCAAGCCTTGTCCCATGTGTTATGCCTTCCATTAGCATCTATAGTCCTTTCTTCAATTAAAATTAAGTCATGGATAACTTAGCTAGATGGATAGAAGCATGGTAGATAGAGCATAAGATAAGTAGGGTGTGTTTAGCCGATTGGCCAAGTTAAGTGTGGTTTAAATTAGTTTCTTTTCTGCCATTTCTTTTCAGCAAGTTAAATTAGTTTCCTTTCTATCATTTCCTTTATGCATTTTACTTTAGTTTCATTAAAGTGTGATAGACTTCACTAAGAACCCCTAGAATTAGCATCCTTTCATAGAGCGAAAGAGGATGACATTAGTAAAATGTATCTACTTTGTATATAGCATTTTCACCTCCAAGTTTGTACAAACCCTGGGTTGATAAAGTAAAGTAGGGCAGCCCCTGGGAGTTGCAGCACTCTTGGTGCAATACCAGGACTCACCAGTAATATTCCAAATTTTCCATCAGTTAATTGGAATATTAGATTTCTTACTTTTTCTAATTAATTAAGTAAATAAGAGGGTGGAGGGACCCATAAACCCCATAGATTAATCAAATCCACTTTTGGTGTGTGTATGTGGGTTATTGGATAGTAGATTTGCATTATGGAGTAGTGGAGAAGCTTATTAATGAAGGAAGAGTGGAAATCATGCATCATTAATGAGGAAGATCATGGAGATAGTAGAGGAGTCAAAGTAATATCATAGAGCAATAAAATTAAGATCATATAGCACTAATGATCAGATGGTGGAGGAAGTGGTGCATTAAATGTACACATGATGGAGAGAGTGGAGACTAAATGCAGAGATGATGGAGATCATGGAGAGACATCACAGTCTTCATGGAGGCTAGTGGCCACATGTGCAGCGCAGTTATGAGGTGGGCCAAGGCTAGGGGAGGCTCACAAATCATAAAAGGAAGATGAAGGTAGCCATAGAAGGCATATTTTAGAATTTGATTTTAGATCTGGATTTTTCAATTGACATTTCTGTGCACACTTCAGTTGTTTAGCTAAGTTTGCAGTGTTGTTTAGCACATGGGTGTTTCTGAGCAGAAATCCCACCCTTACCCACAGGAGACTTCTATTTCCTACTTTGGGAAGGTTTTCTTTGAGCAGCCATTCATCATCAGGCATCGGCGCCACATTCAGCCCCTCTCTACAGCACATTTAGTCTCAGGAATTACGCATTCCTGCTTGAAGGCTTGAGAGGAGGAGGTTGTTTCCAGCATTTTCAGCTAGGAAACCAGTGGAGGATTCATCCTTTCACCTTGTGATTCAAGATCAGTCTTCCAGGAGAAGTATATTGACATCCAGCATCATTCCATTAGCTTATACTTCCATGCAGCAACATTTCCCTCAGGAATTGTGCAATCCATTCCTATACATATATTGGAGGAAGGAAGTTTCTAGTATTTCAGCTGGAAATCCTCTGAGGGACCATCCCCTCTCTTTGGTGATATTGTTTCCATCACACTTGAGATTTATTGCAGAATATAGCATCAGTCTATAGCTTTAGCCTCCCCTAAAACACAATTTATTCCAGCTATTGTGAATTCAACAACTGCATCTAGTGTAGGAGGAAGGAGGAGATATATCTCAAGCTTCTAGCTTGGAGATCTGAAGGAGGGATCATCCCTTCACGCATTGAGCTGATGGTACATCATTGCAACCATATTATCTTCATTTCATGTAGTAGATCTGCATACCCAATAGTTGTATAGTGCAAGCCCTAGGAGGGTGATTTTCCAATATTGTTAGATTTGGAAATCCTTTCTAGTTTATTTTGGGTCTTCATCATAGAGCCTGTATCTTAAATATTGGCATCATATGAGCTCTGGAACAACTAGATCTATGCATTCCCTTTAAGCCAACAATTATATTTACACCATTTTCATAAGGGACAATGCAGTATAGCCTCCAGTAGTTATGCAATGCCTTTGATGAGAGGACTTCAGGGACATTCTAGTCTACTTGTTTGGCTTGAGTGCTTCCAATTTTAAGCATTGTTGTAGTTTTATTTTCACCTCCTAATAATAAAATGGCTCATCTATTCTGTCTATTTGTATGGTGTTTATATCCTATGTGTACATTGATGTAGTTTCTAGTTATTGTGTTTCTATATTCCTATCTTTCCCATTTTGGGATATTACAGTGGTATCAGAGCATGATATTTGGCTTAGCTTATGGGAAATACATTTTATGACATCATAAGAAGAAATAGAAAGAAGAGAACTATAATGGCAGAGGGTTTAAGTTTTGCCACACTTCTCTTCAACTCTATGCAAGATCTCTCCAACGAGTTCAAGCAAATGATAAGGGAAAGGCAAAAAGAGACCTCAAGAAGGTTTCAGAATGAGGAAGTTCCAAGCACTTCCTATCAGCAGCATACACAATCGGCAAAGCAAAGAGCTCCACAACAATATAATATGTCCAGTTTCTTTGAAGAGGAAGGTGAATGGAATGGATATGGAGGAAAATTGGAGTATGAGACTCAAAGTAAATATATGTCAGAGTACAAATCACAGTCTAGAGAATTCAAGGAGAATCTAACTCTCCAACAGTTTTTACAACTCAAAGAAGAAAAGAGATCTCCCAGAAGAAATAGAAGACAAAGGCACAAATTCTTCTTGCCTACATTTGATGGATCATCCAAAATCACAACAAAGTCTTGGAAGAAGGAGTTAGATGCATTATTCCTACTACACCTAGTAGCGGAAAGAGAGGTTATTGAGATTGCAGCACTGCACCTTGAGGGTGAAGCAAAGGATTGGTGGTTCAGTCATTTAAAACATGAAAGAGTGACTTCTTATGCAGACTTCACTCAAAGGGTGATCAAGAAGTTTGATAGAAGAAAATAGGAGACACTTTCCATAGATACATTTTCCCACATTGAGGAGAAAGTATGTGAGGAGCCAAAGGAAGATGTCAACATTATCACTCCAGAAAAAGAGCACCCACCACCACCTACAGCTGCAAAAGTACTTGCATCAGGAGAAGGAACACTTGCATCCTTGCAAGATGGTCTTGATCTCTTGACATTGGGAGTCCCATGCATGATTCAGGAGATTCATGAGGAGGAGGAGACAGATACCATCTCTGGTACAATGGAAGAGGAGCAACCATCATCATTACCAGCAGTTGGAGAATCCATTGAATCAATTGGAGGAATTCTTGTAGCTATGCAAGATGTTCCCGAGATTCAGTTGATCTAAGGTTTGCAAAAATTTCCATCCCATCTTATTTATGTACGTCAACTTCAGATTTGTGTGGACATTCCATCAGGGAAATTGCATAACCAAGGATTAGAACACCTTGCTGATATAGAGAAGAAAACTATCACTGCGCAGAAAACCCATGACTTGGTCAAGGAGGAGATGTATAGCCATCCTAGTTTTTCATTTTTGAGCCGCACACAACACTTTGGGTTGGAGTGTATAGTTTTGGAGGATATGATGTGCATAGTCCTAATCAATCCAATGCAGAACTTGTTGGGAAAAATACTTTGAGGGGGGGGGTGAATCAGTATTTTCAATAATCAGAATACTTTTACTTTTCTCTTACTGATTTCTATATGCGACTTTGATTAGCCCAACTAGCGTATATACGCGGATACACTAACAGAAAATTGTGTATACTGAGATAAATTTATTGTTAAATAAACTTTCAAAAAAATTCTTTAACCCATATTATCAGTGATGCATCAGAGATTTAAGCAGTAAATATGTGTAGTAATAACATAATAAATCATCACACACATGAACACCAAGATTTAAGGTGGAAACCCAATTCGGGAGAAAACCACCGTTGTTGTCGCCTCTGTCTTCAATATTAATTATATGGAAAACTGTTACAATATTGTACTGATGCATATTCATATCAATATGCAGGCATCTACCTGCAGAAGGCTGCAACCTTCTTTTTTTCTCCATCTACTACTGGAAGGGAGCTCCAACCCCCTGATCTCGTTTACCAGCCACTACTGGAAGGGAGCTTCAACCCCCTGATTAGAACACCAGATTCTACTTGCAGGAAGCTTCTACTTCCACATTGAAGACTTCAACCCTCAGAACCACTGCAGACCACGTTTCATCAATTTTCACACTGGATCCCACAGTTTCAACAAAACTCATCATAAATATCATCAATAATAAACTTAACCCAAACGTCAATCATAACAATGAGATCACTATAACCAGAACACAGTAAAAAATCTAGATATCATAATCAGCATGCAGAATCAATCTCAACCCTGATCATTCATTTTCTTGAGATGCATACGCTACTTCACTTTACTGAACCCGCATGTATACACGCTACCCTTCACACCAAACTACGTATAGATCTGAGAATACTGAATTTCTAGAATATGAGTAGTCTCAGAACCAGATCCGAGGCTTTCAGTCAAATATCTTTTCATATTTGCATAACCCTTATTCAGTCAGCATAATTATTCATATTTAATCACTCCTTCATCAAATTTTTACATATTCAACTTAGCAACATATACAGTATTCAAATAGTCCAGATCTACATGAAAAATTCATTGACAGCCATCAGAAATATAGCATTAATAAACAGATAACCTCTTCAGCAAGCTTCATAAAACTCTGACTTCCATATATGCTTTATCTAAGACAAAGCAGCATATATACGCGCTTTCACCAAGAAGAAATAGCGTATAGATCTGTAAATATTATTACTGCATAAAGATTCAGATCTACCAATAAAATAGAGTCCATCCCATGCAGATATTCTTCAAAGAGAATTATTCAGTAACAACCTTTAAAATTGCACCCCCCTTTGCACCTATGATCTTCTTCTCCTTATATATATTTAGCCTTTCCTAATACCATGATCCAAAACCACACAAGTGCCGATGGCATTCTTGGACAAAATCAAATAGACGACACAATGCTCAATATTGTGGGCTAAAACAATGGTAGTTCCCCCTGGTATTATAATTTTATAGCTCAAAAGGCATACGCGATTTGGATCATTCTTATCTGTGTGTATACGTGACTTAGCCTGTACTAACTGATCTGAAAATGGAAGTATTTGTAAATGTTGTAAATTCTGTTCAAAGTATCCATTTTCATTTGATTAAATGTGTGCAAAATTCTCCATGTCTTTCAAGTTAAACAAAGTGTATTTGGTCACTGTTTCTGAGTTTATGTGTGAGGGAATGTTAATTAAGTTTGTTGTTTAACATATTAAATCATAAATACACATCAAAATAACTTCAACATAACATGACTTAGATATTTGGTGAGCAGTTCACCCCTCCTGGGCTACGTCTACTGGACCAAACCTCCCAAATTGGCTTGTCCTCTTGTATTAAAATGCTCCAAAATGCTAATACAAGCTTAAAAGTGCCTCAATAGGCAAATCTGACTGTAAATACAGAATCATAAGACATGAAAATGCTAAAAATGCCTTTCCATATTCACTAAACAGTGAAGAATTACCATAAATAGTGCCTTCTTTAACAAGGCCCTGATGGCTCTTTGAACTTCTCTAAAGCTTTTCAGGTTGTAGAAGTCCTAAAATAGTTATGAAACCTCTTCCATTAGGTTTAGAAGGTAGAAAATAGTCAAAAATGGTTTTTGGTTCACCTCAAACAGTGAGGTACAACTCAATACAACTCCATTTCCCCAATGGCCCTAATGGCTCTCCAAACTTCCCTGAAGGTTTTCGGGCTCTGAAAGTCTTCAAAAAGTTCTAAAACCTCTTCCATTAGTTTAAGAAGGTGGAAAATAGCTGAAAATGGTTTTTGGTTCACCTCAAACAGTGAGGTACAACTCAATACAACTTCATTTCCCCAATGGCCCTGATGGCTCTCCAAGCTTCCCTGAAGAAAAAATGGTTGTAGAACATCTCTAATACCTCGGGAACCTATCCAAAACACTCCAAAATCCTCAGAATACCCAAAATTGACCAAAATTTCGTCCAATCTGGTCCAATATTTGAGAAGTTATGGCCAAAACAAATTTCTGCCCAATCTTGCCTAAAAAAACTCCACCAAATTTGGGCTAACTCCAGTTAGCCCGACCATTCTGGCCAATCCCGCCATAAATTCCACCAAACCTTAAGTAGGGATTAGCTTAATTTAATTTTGTTTTAATTATCGGATAAGCATGTTTTAAAAATAAGCTCGTTTTGTGCGCTAAACAACAAGATTAATGACTAAGCCACGTTTTAGTGGTTAATTAAACCACAATTAAAAAAAATCCGCCCATGGTGTTAGCTCCCGGTCTTCGGCACTGGGTCACATGAATATAGGGGCTGGCCCCCTTTTGCCGCCCAACGAAACAAAATGAAAACTTTATATAGTCTGCATGACCATATATGGTTAAGTCATAACATGTAGAGGAGTTGGTTGGAGCGCTTAGTTAGCTGGCAGAAGGTCTGGGGTTCAAACCCGTGGACTTCCAAAAATTTTGAACGCCAAACTTTCCACGGCTAGGGGCCATGTGGCAGCCTCCGGGCTTGCCATGTGGCAGCCCCTAATTGGTCCGCCATAACCACAGTCAAACCAACAACGAATCAGCATCTGCCAAGTGTTGAAGTATGATTGGTCCAGATGGAATATTTTGAGGAATATTCTAGGGAATATTCTAAGGAATATTCCAGGGAATATTCTAAGGAATTTTTTTTTAATAATTCCAAAGTCAAAGTCAACTCTGGTCAAACTCATTTTTTTGCAGTTTACTGAAAACTTCAAACTTGCATAACTTTCACATACGATGTCGGATTTGAGTGTCGTTTGCAGTGCCAGGATCGTATCGACGAGGCCTATCCGGTCGTTCAGGTTGCAAGTGATTTTGAACACTTTCAATTTTGAGCTTTTTCCATAGCTCAGACTTGAGCTCCTGATCACACCTCCCAAATGAGAAGCTTTTGGACCCCAAAAGCTCCCTGAAATGCTGAAACTACAAGTGAACTGTACAGCAAATGAGAGAATAACAACATCCTCTTTTCTTCAACCTTCAAAATTTTTTCTGACTTGCCAACTGTCCTCATGGCGTATTTTTGCTGAATGAGCCATGTACTTGTGCCGAATCTCGACCAAGTTTTCTCGCCATACCAATCTGCCATTCTGAAACCAGCAATGACCCTTGTTGAAATTTGCGCCATCTTTGCTTGCATGCCTTTCCATCTCACGAAATCTTGCACCGCTTTGCATTGACACTTCGTTCTCTGCACCAATCGACACCAAAGGCACCTTGTGCAACATACGACATCAACAACAAGTTGACTTGAAATGTGCTATATAATTGACACACAAAATATATAACAAGTGTGCACACAATCAACACAAGTCGATAAACAACAAGATACATTTTTACAAACATGTGTATGTATCATGTACAATGAACTATATACAATTTGCTAATTACACATACAACCTCTATGTACATGTGCAACTTCAACTCTTCTTTTCAAATACCAACAAGTACATCATACCAAAAACATGTGGGTTACTAAGAGCCGAACTAAAAGACATTTCTGCAATATAAGTGAGTATCTTACTCATCTTTTACACCTCCATGGGAAAATTTTGCAACAACAAAGAAATTCATTGAACTAAAACTGCTTTTACATGCAATCTTGCATCAACTTTTCAATTGAAATACATGCATACAAAATCTGAAATTTGCATGTACAAAATGAGTATGAATTACTGCATTAAGAAGTTAATCCACTTCCTACCAAGCCAACTCCATGGCATCTTTTCCTGCTGCAACGTTTCTACATGTGAATCTTCCATTTCCACATCGATAATGGAATCCATAGATCCACTTGCGCCAATCTTTTTTTCCTCAAGCTGCATGTGCTTTGGACGACTTGTTGGATGCAAAGTCCAACAATGAGAGACATCATGTCCCTTATTTTGACAAAATGTGAAAATCTTAAGCACTTTTTGTGAAAGTTTTCTTTGCCTCTTTTGCTTCTTGTGTGCTTTCTTTTTCAACCAGCATCTTGAAGCAACATGGTTAAATCCACCACAAAATGTGCAACAAAAATTTCTTTCATTTGAACAAGAAAAATTATCATTCTTTGCTGAAACATAACCAAATTGATCATGTGAATAATTATACCTCTTCTGCTGCATGGAATGTCCATTATTTTTGTCTTCGAGAGACGATGAACTAGTAGAGGAGACGACTTTCCTTTTCAGACTTTCATCATTTTTCTTGTCTTGAAAACTATTTACATTTGCATGCTCATCATAAGCGACATGTTTACCCTCTACTTGCTGCAATGATGGCTTAAAACAATGGCAATCATCCTTAAATTTTTTTTGACATATATGCATTTTGGAACTTGGAATAAAGGTTCTCTTTAAATTTTCATCACATGCATTCAAGGATTTGGAGTCTTCGCCATTAAACTGCACATAACCAAGATCAACATTATTGGGTCACTCCACAACTGAAATAGGGTCAACCATTGCTTGTGCATGCTTGCCCAAACCTTTGCCTTCATTATAGCCCATCTTAAACATTAATTTGGACCCTATACCCCTTGTATGTTTTTCAAAAGAACCAACATACTTTTCAATTGAGGAAATTGAAGACAAGTTGGAATGGTTTACCTCTTCCTCACGCTTGTTCTTGGACAAATCTTCTTGAGCTTGAAGGAGTTGTTTCTCCATGTCATGCAGTCTTTGGAGAATTGTTTCCTTCTCTTCCTTCATGGCTAACAATTGTGCATGAAGCTTAACACTTTCTCTTTGATCCTCAATTAGAATCTGCACCATTTCCCTCACTTTAATGAACTCATTCTTCCTGTCATCATTGAAGAATCTCGTGAAGGAGGAAACTTCACTTGTAGAAGAAGTTGACATCATGTAAATGGTCAAATTAACAAAAGGAAATTCCAAAAAAAAATTCTCAAAGCTTTCATACAAACGAAAAGCTTTTAACCAAATGTCTTTACAGCCATACTCTTATTCAAGCAACCATAAAACACAAACTCCAATAGCTTTTGTAGCAAACACTAATCAAGTGGGTTTGTTTTCCAAAGATAATCTTGAGGTAATTTGGGGTAAGGAAATAGCCTACAACTCTTTTTTCCTTTCCAAGACTTAGCTATCAAAAACTATCTTTTCAACTCAAGAAAACTCATACAATCAACCATTTTTCAACCAATAAAACAGTCAATCTTTTACACTGTTTTAATACCTTTTGCACAAAAGCAAATGCTCAACCTGAGCTCAACCTATGCTCTGATACCATCTGATATGAAAATGGAAGTATTTGTAAATTCTGTAAATGTTGTTCAAATTATTCATTTCCATTTAATTAAATGTGTACAAAATTCTCCATGTATTTCAAGTTAAACAAAGTGTATTTGGTAACTGTTTCTGATTTAATATGTTAAACAACAAACTTAATTAACATTCCAAAGATTGGGCAAAAATTTGTTTTGGCCATAAATTCTCCAATATTGGACCAAATTAGACGAAATTGTGGTCAATTTTGGGTATTCTAAGCATTATGGAGTGTTTGGGACAGGTTCTAGAGGTAGTAGAGGTGTTCTATAGCCATTTTGTCTTCATGGAAGCTTGGAGAGCTATCAGGGCCATTGGGGAAATGGAGCTGTATTGAGTTGTACCTCACTGTTTGAGGTGAAACAAAAACAATTTTAAGCTATTTTCCACCTTTAGAACCTAATGGAAGAGGTTTCAGAACTGTTTGAAGACTTTTAGAGCCCAAAAACCTTCAGGGGAGTTTGGAGATCCATTAGGGCCATTGGGGAAATGGAGCTGTATTGAGTTGTACCTCAATGTTTGAGGTGAACCAAAAACCATTTTTGACTATTTTTTACCTTCTGAACCTAATGGAAGAGGTTTCAGAACTTTTTGAGGACTTCTACACCCCGAAAAGCTTTAGAGGAGTTCAAAGAGCCATCAGAGCCTTGTTGAAGAAGGCACTATTTATGGTAATTCTTCACTGTTTAGTGAATATGGAAAGGAATTTTTAGCATTTTCATGTCTTCTGATTCTGTATTTATAGTCAGATTTTCCTATTAAGGCACTTTTAAACTTTTATTATCATTTTGGAGCATTTGAATACAAGAGGACAAGCCAACAACGAATAAGCATATGCCAAGTGTCGAAGTATGATTGGTCCAGATGGAATATTCCTCAGAATATTCCAAGGAATATTTTGAGGAATTTTCTAGGAATATTCATTGGAATATTATTTTGTTAAAAAATCCAAAGTCAAATTCAACTCTGGTCAAACTCACTTTTTTGCAGTTTAGTGAAAACTTCAAACTTGCATAACTTTCACATACGATGTCGGATTTGAGTGCCGTTCATGGCAGCAGGATCGTATCGATGAGGCCTATCTGGTCGTCCAGGTTGCAAGTGATTTTGAACACTTTCAATTTTGAGCTTTTTCCATAGCTCATACTTGAGCTCCTGATCACTAACTCGCATATAGAACCTTTAATTATGAATATTAACCAACTTCTGCTGGTCTTTACACATTTCTTCTGATAGACCTTCTGCAAACTACTGAGCTTCTCCAGAAGACATATACTCCATTATTTGCCAGAGAATTTCCATCAAGGAAAACATATTAAAACATAAGAATCATATTACCAAAAATCTCCCCCTTTGGACTTGATGGCAACCATGATGGAGTTTGATCACCACATCTTGTAGATACATAGACATTTATTCAAACAAAAAACTCTCTCCTCCTTTGACATCAAGAGCAAAGGGCGGACAATTTCTCGCCCTGAGCATATGCGAACAAAATTTTAATGAAATGCATGAATCTTTAACTCAACCGAGTATGACCAATCCTATCACCAAGGACTCATACTTACATTAATGATCCAACCAAGTGGAATTACATATTTGACTCAACTACCCAACCAGGTGGGTTTACAAATTTAACCAAGTCCTTATATGACTGAATATAACAATTTAATACCATAGGTCTCAACATGACCTTTTCATCAGATAACATATATGACTTTTTTTATATCCAAGACCAAAGAATCTCAAACATGAGATTATAACAACAACCAACATAGTGCCAAAAATGCACTATTTTCAGCAAGGCAAGTGCTTCCCCTAAACCTGTGCATCCTGAACACCTTCAACAACCAATTCATCAAGGAGATAAATATCGAGGAAAGGTATGTTGGAAATACTGTGAGGGGGGGTGAATCATTATTCCTTTCAATTAGTATTATTATTAATCTTTCAGAGCATTAGTTTATCTTCAATTATTATCAGTGTTTGTACAATGATAACGGTAAACAAAAGGAACACAAATGCACACAGTTTTTAAGGTGGAAACCCCCTCTGGGACGAAAACCACCTGAATTATTTTCTAATAATTCTTTAATATTCAACTCCAATTGAAAATAAAGCTCCAACTTCCTATAATCTAGAAAAGCATTCTTATCTAGCTCCCACTGGATGGACGTCCCAATGCCCGAGATTCTTCAATAGTCAACTGAACGGATGCCCCATCACCCAATGAGCTACAACTCACCCTAGCACCACCCTACCACCCTGAAGTTTTCACAATATTGAACCTATTGGTGACTTCATGCACCAGCCTAGCAACAGCCTAGTGCCCTATAGAATATTAAAAGAAGAATGGACTCTTGTACCAGGGAAAATGGTCCACTTTACAATGATATAGAATGATATAGAAGAAGAAGACACACTAGACCATAACCCCAACTATGAAACAAATACCTAATGATGATCCTAGACCTATTGACACTTCCTCTTCACTTCTTGGCAGATAAACACTTTTACAAATTTTACAATGATTCTTATACAATGACTCAGTAAAATGATACCTTTACAATGACTGTGTGTAGTGCTGCCAACGTGAGGACTTCATGTGGTAAACTTATTGTTTCTTTTTTGAACCTTGATTTTTGCTCTTTTCATGCTACCCTTTCTCACTCTTCAGAACATTAGATCATGCATTGAATCTTATCTTGATGAATATATAATACCTGCAAAAAGTCTTCACGGAAATACCCATGAAATGATAATAGAAAAACTTACCTCATGCTGCAAAGCATATGTCAGTGCTAAACAAAAAGAAAAAATTAGAATACAAAGAACCTAATGCAATTGAGAGATGAACATGAATATATAGAATGTACTTACTTGGACCTTACCTCTATTGCATCTTTCTTTGCTTTTCTGCCCTAGAAAGTCTAGTCCTTTGTAGCCCTTGACAACACATGATCTAGCTTTTTCTTTCCTTCTAGGAGCTAGATATTGAATCTGGTGTATCTCTGTTATTTCATGTCCACAATATGCAATTTTCAGTCTCGTGGTAGTCCTCTGAGTCTTATTTCCAATGCCACAGGTCTAACCCAATTTGGATTCTTCAAGACAAATTTATGCCCAATATCTCACAATGACCTAATTATGGAGTGGTTCAGTAGAGAAAATTTTTACGGTGTGACACGTGTCGTTCTTTCTTCATTCGGCTCTAAAATTGGTACAGAGAAAACCACAGTTCGTTAAATATCTGACAATTTTTACATAATTCAAATCCGATACTCAGAGAGAGAGTTATGACGATTTTCCCATGTCACCTCTTTGAGATGAAGTTTAAAATCTTGCAAAAACCCTAATTTCCACAAATCATATCTCCGAAAATTTTGGGCACCATGTACTGAAATGTTTACAGTAGATTCCTCAAGATTTTGGATTCAGCTCCTAAACATTTTAGCTTCTAAACCTTTGTAGAAAAATAGTTATAGCACAAATTCCATGATGACCTATTCCAAGTAGTGAAATCCCCACATGAGGAGGATATGAGGATCATAATTTATATAAATGCTTAGGTTGAGAGGGTCTTCAACAAGTGAACATGGGAGGGATTTTAGGAGCAAAAAAATTATTAATTATTGACTTTTCAATGACCCATGCCACAACCCCATGGGGTTTAGCCCACTAACTAGGGTTACTAACTTCAAACATGAATATCTCTCAAACCGTGAAGAATTATGTGGCGTGCCATATATCAACGAAAACATCTCGACAAGTGGAAACCATAAAAAAAATTACTGATCCAAAATATAGTAATTTGGTAGGTCAAAATTCCCATGCAAGATCGAGGTATCCCCTGGTGCTACTTGGGTTGACATCAATGACAACCATTGATAAAAAATCTCCCCCTTTGGCATTGTTGGCAGCAAAAGTACTCCCCCTACGATCATGACACCTATTCCTACAACATTCTCTCCCCCTTTGACATCAATGGCAAAAGGTAATTCCCCCTGACACACAACCATCCTACGAACCTTTACACACTTCCACTCCCCCTTTATTTTATGAATAAGGAAAATTTAATGAGAACTTGGGAGAATCCCAAGCTTCTGGCAAAGATATTCAAATGCTTCACGAGTACTCTTACGATCATCAACGCTTCCTGCCCAATTTGCATCTATAAAGGCTTGAATAATGAGATTGTTACCCTTGGGATACCACAAGCCATATTCTATTGTTCCCTTTAGATATCGAAGAATTATTTTGATGGCAATAATATGTGATACTTTTGGTGTTGCTTGGAATCTTGCTACTTGTTCAACTTCTTGCATAACATCTGGCCAGGAGGCTGTTACATATAGAAGACTACCAATCATAGATCTGTACAACCTCTGATCCACATCCTTAGATGAGTCATCTATTCTCAATTTGCAACCTATTACCATCGAAGTAAGGACAGGTTTGCAATCTTCCATTTTGAATTTCTTGAGCATTTCCTTGATGTACTTGGTTTGACATATAACCTATCCCTTGATGAAATATTTGAATCCCTAAGAAGTATGTCAACTCACCAAGAAAATACATCTCGAAATCTTTTTGCATATTTGCAGAAAAGTTATTACTTAGTTGATCATCATTTCTATTAAGATTATATCATCCTGTTTAGCTAGTAGATGTGCCTTAGTTTCTTCATCCAGAACATATATGTCATTTGGAGCTCAACTTGTTGTAGCCACAATTTTACAATACCTGCCTTTCCTGATTTCACATTTTGTGGAGTTGAATAGTATTGTGTGTCCTTGATCACACATTTGTCCAACACTGAGCAGATTGTGATTCATGTTTTCAACCAATAGAACATTCTTGGCTAGAGCATCTTTGCTTCCGAGAGTGATGGTACCTGATCCTATAACATTTGAAGATCCATCATTTCCAAAGGACACAGTTCCATCCTTCTTCTCTTTCAGAGATACAAATTTCTTTCTATCTCCATTCATATGCGTTGAACAACTGCTATTAACATACCACACCTCTTTGTTGTTTTGAGCCTTGAGAGTGAGACCATAATTATCAATCTTCTTCTTCTTCCATGTTCGTTCGTTCTGTGGATTTGAAGATTCTTCTAGAGGATTTTAAAGTCTACAGTCTCTGGCTATGTCTCCAAAGTTTCGACGTTTGTAACATTCAATAGTATTTCTTAAATGTTCAAACCTATTGATGTTTCGTTGAGCCCTGTGGGGTTCATATTTGACAACTCTCCTGGAATTTTATTAGTTCCTAGGGTATGTGTGACATTATACAACTTTATGACCAAATTTTCCACATTCATAACAATAGCCATGAAAAATATGTTGGTACCTGGATGGAAATATTCGTCGGGGAATTGTCTGCCAAGGCTGTTCTTGCGAATCTTTTTCAATGAATTCTACATGCCTGTCAGATCTCATAGGTTAATTGTATTTTGTTGTAGAAGGTCCTGCTTCTTCTTCTTTGTAACTGAGGCCAGTTCTATTGTTGTAACATCGTTGATTGTTGATGAGTTCTTCCAATTCCCTTGAGTTGTTGGCATAGTTTTGGACAATTTTTCCCTTCTTCACTTCCTTATGCAACGAGATTACTTCGGCTTCTAATGCTTCCCTTTCTCGGTTTCTTTCTTCTAACTTGTTTTTAAGTGACTCTTCAATACATTTGTGTTCTTCAACTTTAATTTTGAGACCTTGAACTTGTTCTTCAACGGTATTGGAACGGATCTTCTCAGCCTTGAACTCTTTTATAAGCTTGATTGCCTCCTTAGAAATTCTTCTATGTTCAACCCTTCCTCTTCATTGTTTGATACCTCTTGTTTATTGTGTTTATCCATAAACAATACTCACTCATTGGATTCTTCTTCATTGTCACTATATTCATCAGATGATGAGATATCTTCTTTTTCTTCACACTTGCAGGTGCAAGTCTTTGCCTTTGAAGGTTGCTTGTACTTATTGGTTTTCTTAGATGTAGCAAACATTGTTTCTAGATGTGAATTACCCTCTTCTTCATCAAGTCTCATTTCATATGCTATGAGAACTCCATGTAATTCCTCTTTGTTGGGTTTTTCTATATTTGCACTATATTTGAAGACCGATACCTTTGGGTTGAACCTTCATGGTAATGTTATAAGAATATTTCATATAAAAGTATTCTCATCAATAGGCTCTCCCAATTCTTCCAGAGTGTTGGTTACTTCATAAACATATTGGAAGTATGCATCAATGTTGCCATCTTATTTCATTATGAGTTGCTCAAATTTTGCTCTCTAGATTTGAAGCTTTGCTTCTTTGACATTTGAGTCACCTGCATATATATTCTCAAGCCTGTCCCATACATTTTTAGCAGTTTTACAACCCAACACCTTATGATAAGTAGATTCAATAAGTCCACTGATAACAATATTCTTTGCTTTTGCATCATTTACCAAATTCTTCTTACCTTGTTCATCCGCGGTTGATGTAAATCCATTTTGAACAATGTCCCATACTTCGTAACCTTGCGCCAAGAGATAGAACTTCATTCTTCCTTTACAGAGTGCATAATTATTTTCATTGAACATAGGTACACCATTCTTGTTATGCTCCATGACCTCCTTCCAAATGTTAAATTGTTATTGAAGGAACCAAGCTCCGATACCAATTGTTGAAAATACTAAGAGGAGGGGGTGAATCAGTATTCCTTTCAATTAGTATTATTATTAATATTTCAGAGCATTAGTTGATCTTCAATTATTATCAGTGGTTGTAAAATGATAGCAGTAAACAAAAGGAACACAAATGCACACAGTTTTTAAGGTGGAAACCCCCTCCGGGACGAAAACCGCCCGAATTCTTTTCTAATATTTTTTTAATATTGAAATCCAATTGAAAATAAAGCTCCAACTTCCTAGAATATAGAAAAGTAATCTTCTCCAACTCCCACTACATGGATGCTCCAATGCCCGAGAGTCTTCAGTAGTCAACTGAATGGATGACCCAACACCCAATGAGCTACAACTCACCCTAGAACCACCCTACCACCCTAAATTTTTCACAGGATTGAACCTGTTGGTGACTTCATGCACCAGCCTAGAAGCACCCTACCACCCTATAGAAGAATAAAAGAAGAATGGACTCTCGTACTAGGGAAAATGGTCCACTTTACAATGATATAGAATGATGTATAAGAAGAAGACACACTATAACATAACCCCAGCTATGACACAAATACCTAATGATGATCCTAGACCTCCCGACACTGCCTCTTCACTTCTTGGCATATAGAAACTTGTAAAAATTTTCCAATGATTCTTTTACAATGACTCAGTACAATGATACCTTTATAATGACTGTATGAAGTGTTGCCCACGTGATGACTTCATGTGGTAAAATTCTTGTTGTTGTTCTACACCTTGATTGCTGCTCTTTTCATGCTACCATTTCTCACTCTTCAGAACATTAGATCATGCATTTAATATTATCTTGATGAATATATAATACCTGAAAAAATTCTTCAAGGAAATACCCATGACATGATAATAGAAAAACATACCTCATCCTACAGAGCATATGTCAGTGCTAAACAAAAAGAACAAATTAGAATACAGAAAACCTAATGCAATTAAGAGATGAACATGCATATACAGAATGTACTTACCTGGAGCTTACCTCAGTTTCACCTTGCTTTGCTTTGCTTCCCTAGAAATTTTGGTCCTTTGCAACCCTTGACAACACATGATCTAGATTTTTCTTGCCTTCTAGGAGCTTGATATTGAATCTAGTGTACCTCTGGTATTTCAGATCCCCAATATGTGATTTTCGGTCCTGTAGTAGTCCTTTGAGTCTTCTTTCCAATGCCATAGTTCTGACCCAATTTGGCTTCTTCAAGGTAAATTTATGCCCAATCTCTCACAATGACCTAATTATGGACTAGTTCATTAGAGCGAACTTGTATGGCATGCCGCATGTCACCGTTTCTTCATTGGGATATGAAATTGACACAAAAAAAACTCTACTTTGTGAACTATCTGAAAATTTTTACAAAATTTGAATCTGATACTCAGAGAGAGAGTTATGATGATTTTCCCAAGGTCACCTCTTTGAGATGAAGTTCAAAAGCCTTCAAAAAACCCTAACTTCCACAGATCATATCTCTGAAAATATTGTGCACCATGCTCCGAAATTTTTACAGGAGCTTTCTCAAGATTTCAGTTTTGCCTCATAAACATATCAGCTTCTTAATCTTCATAGAAAAATATTTATAGCACAAATTCCACGATAAACTGTCCCAAGTAGCGAAATCCCCACATGAGGAGGATATAAGGATCACAATTTATATAAATGCTTAGGTTGAGAGGGTCTTCAACAAGTGAACGTGGGAGGGATTTTAGGAGCTTAAAAATTATTAATTATTGAATTTTCAATTACCCATACCACAACCCCATGGGGTTTTAGCCCGCTAACTGGGGTTACTAACTTCAAACATGAGTATCTCTCAAACCGTGAAGAATTATGTGGCGTGCCATATATCAATGGAAAGACCTCGACAAGTAGAAACCATCAAAAAAATTATTGACACATAATGTGGTAACTTGGTAGGTCAAAATTCCCATGCAATATCGGGGTAGCCCCTGGTGTTGCTTGGGTTGACATCAATGAAAACCACTGATCAACAAGGTACTGTAATAAAAATACTAGATCAACAGAGTTTACCCAACTGCACCACATACTGTTCTGAAATTTTGTCCATAGAATTTATTTCAGCAAAAGACATACGTGGTTTTATGTACATAAACTCGCATATATATGTGGTTTTCCTTTATGCAACCAACGTACCAAATTTAATCTTCTAATATTTAAGCAGAATTGGCAAGAGAGGCAGAGACAACTACCAACTTCTGTCTGAGATATTTGAATGCTTCCCTGGGAAGAGGTTTAGTAAATATATCAGCAACTTGTTCTTTGGAGGGAACCTACTCGAATTTAACCTTTTTCTCAAGCACTTGTTCGTGTAAGAAGTGATATTTGATAGGAATGTGCTTGGTCTTTGAATGCATACCGATATTTTTTGAGATACTGATGGTACTTGTATTATCACATAACATGGAGATAGGAGGTGAAAATTTGATTTGAATATATTGTAATGTCTGCATCATCCAAATAAGTTGTGTGCAACATGATGTGACAACCACATATTCTGCTTCTGTTGTAGATAAGGCAATAGAACTTTGTTTCTTTCTGAACCAAGATACTAATCGGGGCCCCATATAGAGTGCACCACCACTAGTGATTTTTTGATCGTCAACATTTCCAGCCAATCCGCATTTGTGTAAGCATGAAGAGTGAGATCAGCATTCTTTGGATACCATAGAACAAAGTCTTGAGTCCCTTGTAGATATTTGAATATTCTTTTTACAGCCTGAAGGTGAGACTCTTTTGGATTAGCTTGGAATTGTCCAACAATCCCAACTACATGCATAATGTCTGGTCTTTTCCCGGATAGATAAAGTAGACTTCCAATCATGGATCTATACTATGGTTGATTCACCATGGGAGAATCATCATGAGAACTGAGGTTACATCCAGTTACCATTGGATTTCTCACAGGTTTGCAGCCTTCCATCCCATAATTCTTCAAAATTTTCTTGAGATATTTTTCTTGTGATAGAAATATGTCATTTGTTGCTTGTTGCACTTGTAAGCCAAGAAAATATGTTATTTCCCCAAGTAATGGCATTTCAAATTCTTGTTGCATAACAGAAGAATTTTTTTGACTCATGGACTCTTCATTACTTCAAAAAATGATGTCATTAACATACACAACAATAATCAATAGTTTATCATTCTCAATTATTGTGTATAATTTACTGTCAGCAGATCCCTTTGTGAAACCATGTTGTTGAAGATATTTGTCAAGATGATAGTACCATGCCCGAGGAGTCTGTTTGATACCATATAAAGCCTTTTTAAGTTTGAAAACAAGTGTTTCATCATTTCCCAGAATGAATCCTTCTGGTTGTTCTATATAAACTTCTTCTTCGAGATCACCATTGAGAAAAGCAGATTTCACATCCATTTGATAAAATTTGAATTGTTGAAAACTTGAAAAAGAAAGAACCATTCTTATGGCTTCAAGTTTGGCTATAGGAGAAAATGTTTCTTCAAATTCTATCCCTTCTTGTTGAGCATACCCTTTACAAACAAGTCTAGCTCTATTTCTAATAACATCTCCATTTTCATTTAACTTGTTTTTTAATATCCATTTTGTTCCAATAACATTTTTATCATGAAACACATATTTCATTAAATTTTGAATTAAATAGTGGATCTAGAATTTCAAAATAACCAAAAAAATCAATTCTGGTGGTGTCCTTGTGATAAAAAATTTCCAAATTTAATGAAATATGTGTTATGAGGTCTTGGAACCAAATCCCAAGTTTGATTCTTTTCAATCTGATCAAGTTCTTCATTCATGGCTTGAATCCAACATTCATCTTTACTAGCTTGATTTACATTCTGAGGTTCAATAGAATATAATAATTCCAGATAACTAGGGGATCCTACAAGAGTTCTTATTGTTTGGACACCTGATCCCTTTTCTCCTAGAATTTGAGATTCTGGATGATTATTTTGAACATACCTGGATGGAGCCTTTTTTTATATATCTTCTTCCAGTGCTTCATTTGATTCTCCTTCTTTATTGTTGTTATTTGATAAAGGGGAAATATACATCATCATCATCTTTATTTGTTGTTGTTTTTTCCATTTTAGAAGCTCTAAGAGACTCATCAATTACAACATCAATACATTCAACAATATTCTGAAGTTTTTTATTGTAACATTTATATGCTTTACTAATAGAATAGTATCCAAGAAATACTCCTTCATCTTCTCTAGGCTCAAACTTACCAAGTTTTTCATCATTGTTCTTGATAAAAAATTTTCTTCCAAAAACTCTAAAATGCTTTACAGTGGGAAGATTACCATACTAGAGCTCATAAAGAGTTTTATCACTGTTCACACAACACATGAGCCTTGTTAAGAATACTTACTGCAGTATGTGTTGTTTCTCCCCAAAAGGTATCGGGAGTTCCAGATTCATCCAACATAGCACAAGCCATCTATTGAACTATTCTATTCATTCTTTCTGCCACGCCATTTTGTTGTGGGGTTCCAGCAACAGAAAACTATCTTTTTATGCCATGGTGTTCATAGAAATCAAAGAATTCATTTGATATATATTTTCCTCCTCAGTCAGATCTAAGACATTTTATTTTTAGATCTAATTCATTTTCAACCAAATCTTTTAACATCTTAAATTTTTCAAATGCTTCATCTTTATGTTTTAGTAAACCGATCCAACACATTCTAGAGAAGTCATCAATAAATAGATTATAGTATTGTTCTCCACGAGGTGACTTTTTCCTTACAGGACCACATAGATCAGTATGTATAAGTTCAAGAGGCTTACTCGCTGATCCTTCTTTGGCATTGAATTGTACCCTAGTTTTCTTACCAAATTGGCATGATTTTCATATGGTACTTTCAGGCAGAGTGATGTTGGGAAGATCACGAACAGCTTTGAGCCTGCTAGATTTTCTTATTTGAGAGAATCTCAAATGTCCTAGTATTATGTGCCATAACCAATTTTCTATAGATTTTCCTAAGTAGCATTACTTTTGGCCACTTTTCAATATATACAGATTGCTTGGTGTTCTAGTTCCTTTTATTACTATTTTTCCTGTGTCAAGTTCACGAACTACACATTCTTTTGAACTAAAGACAACTTCATTTCCTTGATCACACATTTGAGTTACACTCAACAAGTTCTACTTTAATCCATCCACAAACATAACAATGTTAGATTTCACCTTTTATTTTAGAAAAATAGAACCTTTACCCTTAATGGCAGTAGGAGAGTCATTTCCAAAAGTAACATTATTTTCCTTTTCTAATGAATTGTATGAAAGGAGTTTATTTTTATCACCTTTCATGTGTTTTGAGCATCCACTATCAATGTGCCATTAATTTTCTTCCCCTTCTGCAAATAAAGTTATGCCACAGCTTTCATCATGTAAGTCCTTATTTCTCCATACCTTGGAGTTTGAGGGTATATGCTCTTTTGGTTGAAGTTTTCTCCCGCATTCAGATACTTCATGTCCAAATTTATTGCAATAAGAACATTCAATTTCATTTTTAAGAGGAGAAAAGTTGCTATAAGTATTCTTATTTATTCCAGTCTCATTTCTTTGCTTTCTTGCTTCTCTGGTCATGATTGTTTGGTAAGAAACACATTGAGTAGATTTATGACCAAAGTTATGACATGAGAAACATTGTCTATTAAAGAAATAATTTCTGCGATCATGAAACCCTCTATTGATGTTTTCCTGCTGATTAATACTTTTGTTATTGTTCATCCTTGAATTTAAGTGTTCATGTTTTACCTTAGTATTCTCTTTTTTCTTTTTTTAAGTGATGAAGTGTTGTTGATTGGCTTTAGCCACATTTAGATAGCTTGGAGCCGAAGATTGATAAGATTCTCCGATATATCCAAGACCTATCTTTATAAGAGGATAGCGTTGAATCTTGATAATTTCATCTAAGGTTTCAGATCCTTTAGAAAATCTAAAATTTAAATTTTTCACTTTCTCAATTTTCTTTCTTAGACTTACTATTTCACATTCTAATTTCTCATTGTGATTCTCCTTTGCTATAAGTTGATTCTTTAGAGTATATATGGCTATTTTGTTTTCTTCTAGACATATTTTGAGCAGATTGATTTCTTCAAGAAAATCATTTTCTTAGAGAGCATCCATAAATGTATCTTTAGGCTCACTAGAGTTCTTTTCAAATTCCATGAGTAATCTAATATCTTTATCAGATTCTCCTCCTTCTTCACTAATTGATAGACCATCACTATCTTCATGAGTATAATAATTTTTTCCATTGATGAAATGTTTCTTATTTCTTTTTGCCAATTCCTTTCCCTTTTCATGATTATCTTTATGAGTACATTTAGCAACATAATGACCAACTCTTCCACAAGAAAAACATTTTAAAGGAAGCTTACCTTTGAACCTCCCAGTGCCTAGTTTTAGTTTCTTTACAAAATTTATCTCATGCTCTTCTGAAACATACCCTGATTCTTCTTGTTCTTCTATATCCGTACCTTTTGTAGAAACTCTAAACACAAATTCTTTGACTTCATATGGACCTCCTTCTCATTTCACATGCAGTTAGGATCCCATGAAATTGAACAACAGTAAGAGTTTGTAGATCATGCTTCTCTTCAATAACAGATACTTTTGACTTGAATTTGGGAGTTAGAGATCTTAAAACCTTTTCTACAAGAGTAGTATCAGTTATAGTTTCACCAATATTTCTCATACGATTTACAATCTCACCTAGATGTAAAAAAAATCTAGCAATGCTTTCATCATTATGCATTCTGAGTTTTTCATATTGAATTCTGAGAGTTTAGAGTTTATCATTTTTTACCTTGGCATCACCTTCCTAGCTCATAATGATTTTGTCCCATATCTCCTTTGCTGTATTCAACTGCATGACTTTGAAAAATTCTGATTCAGTCAAACTCCCTAATAATGCATTGACTGCCTTTGCATTAGTTTCATAATTCTTTCTTGCTGCTGGAACTGAAGCTGGATATTGATAACCTCCTTCAATTATAGCCCATACATCTGCTCCAAGAGATTGAATATAGTATCTTTTCCTTGTCTTCTAGAATATTAAAATGTTTCTGTTGAAGAGAGGAGGCCTGATAGATGATGTCCCATCTTGATTGATCTTCCTTCTAGTGATTAAGCTTCTTTAGAAGGACCTGCTCTGATACCAATTGTTGGGAAAAATACTGAAAGGGGGGGTGAATCAGTATTTTCAATAATCGTAATTCTTTTACTTTCCTCTTACTGATTTCTATATGCAACTTTGATTAGCCCAAATAGCGTATATACATGGATACACTAATATAAATTTGCATATACTAAGATAACTTTATTGTTAGATAAAATTTCAGAAACATTCTTTAACCTAGGTTTTCAGTTATGCATCAAAGAGTTAAGTAGTACATATGTGCATTAATAACATAATAAATCATCACACACATGAACACCAAGATTTAAGGTGGAAACCCAATTCAGGAGAAAAGCACTATTTCTATCGTCTCTGTCTTCAATATTTATTATATGGAAAATTGCTTACAATATTGTATTGATGCAGACTCATATCAGTACGTAGGCATCTACCTACGGAAGGCTGCAACCTTATCTTGTTCTCCAGCTACTACTAGAAGGGAGCTCCTCAACCCCCTGATCAGAACACCAGCTTTGACTGGCAGGAAGCTTCTACTTCCACACTGAAGGCTTCAACCCTCAGAACCACTACAGACCACGTTTCATCAATTTTCACACTAGATCCCAAAGTTTCAACACAACTCATTATAAATATCATCAATAATAAACTTAACCCAAACTTCAATCAGAACAGTGAGATCAATGTAACCAGAACACAGTAATAAACCCAAATATCAGAATCAGCATGCAGAATCAATCTCAACCTTGATCATTCATTTTCTTGAGATGCATACGCTACTTCACTTTACTGAACCCACGTGTATACGCGCTACCCTTCACACCAAACTGCGTATAGATATAAGAATACTAAATTTCCAGAATATGAACAGTCTTAGAACGAGATTTGAGGCTTTCAGTTAGATATCTTTTTAGATTTTCATAACCCTTATTCAGTCAGCATCATTATTCATATTTAATCACTCCTTGATCAGATTTGTACATATTCAACTTAGCAGCATATGCAATATTCAAACAGTCTAGATCTACATGAAGACTTCATTGATAGACATCATAAATGTAGCAGTAATAAACAGATAACCTCTTCAGTAAGCTTAAAAAAACCCTGACTTCCATATGTGCTTTATCTGAAACAAAGAAGTGTATATACGCACTTTCACCAAGATGAAATAGCATGTAGTATTACTGCAAAAATATTCAGATCTATAGACTTACCCATATTTCTTCACTTCACTTCAGCAGACACGCGCCAAGTCACATATCCAAAAATCTCATAAATAGATCATGCAAGTACATAGTCATTTCAGGTCTAGAGATCCTAATCCATAATTGTATCCAAGGGTGCATCATAGATTTAGATCTACCAATAAAACAGAGTCCATCCCATGCAGATATTCTTCAAAGAGAAGTATTCAGCAACAACCTTTACACTTGCACCCCCATTTGCACTATGATCTTCTTCTCCTTATATATATTTAGCCTTTCCTAATACCATGAGCCAAAACCACACAAGTGCTGATGGTATTCTTGGACAGAATCAAATAGATGACACAACGCTCAATATTGTGGGCTAAAACAAGGTAGTGCCCCCTGGTATTATAATTTTATAGCGCAAAATGCATACACGTCTTGGATCATTATTATCTGCATGTATACCTGACTTAGCCTCTACTAACTCGCGTATAGAACCTTCAGTTATGAATATTAACCAACTTCTGTTGGTCTTTACACATTTCTTCTGATAGACCTTCTGCAAACTACTAAGCTTCTCCATAAGACATATACTCCACTATTTTCCAGAAAATTTCCATCAAGGAAAACATATTAAAACATAAGAATCATATTTCCAACGGAACTGTGTGTTTAGCATTGAGTATGTCCATGAGACAGCAGATGCAAAATCATGGATATCAACATCGTTTTCATTAAGCAGCAATGATGAGATGAGGGCCCCATTATTCTTGGAGCATTCCGAGGACATCTTCACTCATGAAGCACTTGAGGGATAGATGATAGATGGTAGACATCTTGTGATGGATAGCATTTTCCATTATCAAGATGGATTTTTCTTGATGAGAATCTCACAGCTCAAAGAGGAATTTATACCTACAGCATATTCGAAACCTTATGGGTTCTATTGGGCCATTGATGAGAGGATCTCATGGAGAGACCTCAAGGAAGGTGCACTTCAACATATCATGAAGCGAAAAATTTATCAAATTGAGGAGGATGGTATTCTACCTTGGGTGGATACCAAGTTCAAGCATGATATGATTCATCACCCACCGTGGGATGGATGGATAAGGATGATGAGCAAGGGGTTGACAACCCACTTGCATATCTATGATATGGGGAAGCAAGAAGCATGGTTGCGCTGGTTTCTTTTGGGTGAGTATGGTTATTACCCAACACTTCACATATGTATGATCCATGCATGGCATAGCACTGGTGTGATGTAGCATCAGGAGGCATGGTTGCGCTGGTTATTGTTGAGAGAGTTTGGTCATCACATGACATATCTTATGTCAATGGGTGTGTTTTTTTTTTATACATTGTATGGCACTCACATGATGTGGCAGCATGGAGCTTGGTTGTATTGTTCTGATATGAAATTCTACATGTAAACCAGTATGTTGTTGCTCCATGATTTGTATTATGATGATCTGAGGTGGCAGCAAGAATCCTTGTTGCTTTGGTTACTCTTGGGAGAGTATGGGTTGACCTTCTCCCATACCTTGCATGATGATGATGGAGGATAGAAATGGGAGGCTTTATTGCGTTGGCTTCTATTGGGAGAGTATGGCCACCATACTTGGTATGATGATGATGTGCTGTGGCATCAAGAGGCATTGTTGCAGTGGCTTCTCTTGAGAGAGTATGGCTCTCATGCTTGGTTCAATGATGATTTTGCATGACAGCAGGATGCATTTTTGTGGTGGTTGTTGTTGGGAGAGCATGGTCCGACATTTTATATGTCAACCCATATGTCTCTACTTCTTATTTTTCACAATGTTGAGATGATGCTTGAAGAAATCAAGGCCAACAAGGCCAAGGATTGGAGCATGGAGAGATACAATCTACTTCATGTAGCATGGGATAGAGAGATAGTTGATGAGTTGGGACTTTCAATTTTGGGAAGGAACCACTTCACTTTATGTATTCCATGCATAAAGGAGGCTCTTTTATAGCAGATGGTTGCCACTTGGAGATTCATTGATAATGAGGGGCATCTAACTTCACATTTGGAAGCCATTCTAGACATTCAAGAGAGGCAGTTATGGAGATGGGTATTCATAACACATTGGAGTAGAAGGGAAGGCCTTCCATATGAGGATGCCATTGGAAGGAAGATGGATTGATGTAGCATATGATTTTCAGTTGCTTGAGGACAAGCAACATTTTGGAGGGGAGGACTGTAATATTCCCAATTTTCCATCAGTTAATTGGAATATTAGAGTTCTTACTTTTTCTAATTAATTATGTAAATAAGAGGGTGGAGGGACCCATAAACCCCATAAATGAATAAAATCCAATTTTGGTGTGTGTATGTGGGTTATTAGATAGTGGACCTGCATTATGGAGTAGTGGAGCAACTTATTAATGAAGGAAGAGTGGATATCATGCATCATTAATGAGGAAGATCATGGGGATAGTGGAGGAGTCAAAGTAAGATCATGGAGCAATAAAAGTAAGATCATAGAGCACTAATGATCAGATGGTGGAGGAAGTGGTGCATTAAATGCACACATGATGGAAAGAGTGGAGAATAAATGCAGAGATGATGGAGATCATGGAGAGATAGCACAGTCTTCATGGAGGCTAATGGACACATGTGCAGCGCAGTTATGAGGCGGGCCAAGGCTAGGGGAGGCTCACAAAGCATAAAAGGAAGATGAAGGCAGCCATAGAAGGAAAATTTTAGAATTTGATTTAGATATGGATTTGTCATTTGACATTTATGTGCATGCTTCAACTATTTAGCTAAGTTTGCAGTGATGCTTAGCACACGGGTGTTTCCAAGTGGAAATCCTACCCTTACCCACGGGGGACTTCGAGTGCCTACTCTGGGAAAGTTTCTTTGAGTAGCCATTCATGATCAGGCATTGGTGCCACATTCAGCCCCTCTCTATAACACATTCAGTCTTAGGAATTAGGCATTCCTGCTCGAGGGTTTGAGAGGAGGAGGTTGTTTCAAGCATTTTTAGCTAGGAAACCGATGGAGGATTCATCCTTTCACCTTTTGCTTCAAGATCGGTCTTCCAGGAGCATCATATTGACATCCGGTATTAGGCCATCAGTTTATACCTCCATGCAGCAGCATTTCCCTCAGGAATTGCGCAGTCTAGTCCTATAGATCTATTGGAGGAAGGAAGTTTCCAGTATTTTAGCTGGAAATACCGTGAGGGACCATCCCATCACTTTGGTGATATTTTTTCCATCACTCTTGAGATTTATTGCAGCATCTAGCATCAGGCTATAGCTTCAGCCTCCCTAATAGCACAGTTTATTCCAACTATTGTGTATTCAGTGGCTACATCTAGTGGAGGAGGAAGGAAGAGATAGATCTCAAGCTTCTACTTTCAGGGTCTAAACCAACCAAGCCTATAGGATCCAAACCTCCTAAAATTGTAACACCTAAATCTATTAAATCTACTCCAGCCCTCACTGTTAAATCCACTGTATGATTAAATCCTCTCCAACCACCTATAGCTGCTGAAGAAACCCTTCTATCGACTGATATGGACTATAATATTGTTGATCCTATTGTAGAATTCAACCTTTTCTAAATACATAATTGGTGCTATGATAAATACTTGGACAAAGATGAAATGCCTATTTGGGAGACTCATTTGCCCAAATATGTAGTTCCATTGACCCACCTTGGATAAGACCTGGTTAGATTATGTCAAAATCATTATGAACCAGACCAAAGGGCCATTGTTAATACAGACAGAGAAATCCTTTTTACTATTACAGCAGAGTTAATAAATCAAATGCTGCAAATACAGTGAGATCCTCAATTAGTCCCCCTATCTATAGAAGCTTTGAATCAGATGTACTTAGGCCTAGATTTCCCAAAGAATTTTATGATATTTGAAAACTTTTTCCTTCACATGTTGACATTCCTAAACTAAACCCTCTTGATTCCACTGCCAAATTTCCTGAAGGGTATAGGCATATTATTTAAATGTTATATTTTTTACTAGGATACTTTACAAATGGACTCACTGATGAATCCATTCTTGGCTTTCTATCCACCTTATCACCAGGCCAACCTCCAGTAATCATTTTTTATTATGCCATATTCGTTGCAGACAATATTCATCATCAGCTAGCCAAACTCCCCACTGAAGGGCTTTTTAGATACTCTTCCTACTCATTTTACTTGTTTTTATTCTTTCAACCTAATAATTTTCCAATTGCATTGCAAAAGATGGACTTGGAGGGTAAGCCTGTATCTATTGTCTTCTGGAATTCCTTGCTAAGGAAATAGAGTAGTGAATTCACTTATACAGATTTTTCAGACCTTTTCCTCTATCCAACAATGAACATTTTGTACAAAGAAGAGCAACCTAGAGTCAATGAAGAAATGAAAAGGATCTTGCAACTATTGGAATAGAATAAAATGCGAGACTAGTTTCTCTATGAAAAACATATAGAGATAATAATTTTTGGATCCAACTTATTACCTTATAAGTTGCCAAAATACATGAACATGAGATTTTTTGCATTGGAATATTTAAGAAAGATTCCAAATTCAGACTCTATCAACTTCTTAGCTGCAAGGAAAAAGACTCAATTCAAGCTGAAAAATAAAGTTGGTCCTTTCATCATAAATAACAAAGAGGCAGAAAAATAAATCTCAAAGAGGCTAGTAGAGTTGAAATTTCAAGAATGTTTTCCATGGAACTATGATCCTCAAGGGATCCAGAGCAGCTTAAGGGTAAAATCTAAACATACACCCTTCATACATGAGCCCAAGCCAGAGATTGAGATGTTTTCCAATCAAGAATATTGGGTGGAGAAGACATTGATAGATACAGTCACTAATACAGAGACAAAAGGAAAAATGGTTACAACACAAGCCCTAGAATTTGTAAAGCAGCGAGAAAATTCAGCCAAAAGAAGCAGAGAAGAAGGAACATACACAGTAGAAACAAATGCATAAACAAAATTCAAACTAATTTATAATAAAATGCTTAAATTCAAATCAATTGGGAAAGAAAACGTAATTGATGTTGAAGATACAAATGAGCCAGAGGTAAATAATGATGAAGCTACAGTAATAATCAATGAAACTCTTGTAGAGATTGAAAAAGAGCAAGAAATAGGTAAAAATGATACTCAAATGATTGAGAAACAAAACATGGATGCCTCTTCCTCACAAACAGCTGACGAAAAGGATTTAGATATAAAATAAAAATATAAACAGATAAAGAAGAAGAATGAGGAAATTAAATCAGAGATATATTCTCAATTCCTTAAGAAAAAAACCAGGGAATCAAAATAGGCTACTGACAGCCTTTGACTATTCTACAAACAAAATGATTATGTCATTTTTTCAACCAACTACTTCAGCACCAAAGATAGTGGCAGATTATAAAAAGGTGGAGTTTGAAGTAGACACTAAAAATTTTCATGAACTAGACCAAATTCAATTTCATAGACATAGCTAAGAAATGTTGTATTCAACTGTGGTGACAAAGGAAATGAGTGTTACCAAGTTGCAGAATACTATTCTTAACATGCATGACCAAATGAAGCTAGAAAAACTATATTTGTATGCAAAGGACCTAAGGATTAAAGATTTAGAGGATTTTATTTTGCAGGTGGGATATGATCCCTCAAATGTTCAAGCAGTAGAATTGTTGATTAAGAAAAAGAATAATGATATTGTAGCTTTGAGGAAACAACTTAAGCTTCCTCAAAGTAAGCATCCATAGACCAAAGGAATCCTTCAAGATCAAAGTGAAAAAGAAGAGATGATGAAGCTCATCCTCAAATTAACTTCTCAAATCAAAGAAATGGAATCCCAAATGGACCAGCTTGTCCAAGAGAAAGAAAATGTGAAAAATACTGACACTCCTATCATTCCTTCAATTATACCAGTGATTACTACAGTAGTGGCTTCCACATTAGGAGGAAAACTAGCAGCAAAGTAACCACTGGAAACTATAGTGTCAGTGACTTCAACTGCTACTTCAAACACAGATTCTTATACAACACAGGTTCAAAAAACAGATGGAGCAGGTCAAATTATTGAGGCCATGGAGGAAATGTCCTTGAAAACTAATAAAATCAACAGCCTAAAGAAGATGATTGATAATCTTGAAGCTACAACTAACGTAGCTCAAATAAATGCTAAAACCCATGAACATAAGGCAATTAGACTTGGGGAACTAATCAAGGGCTTACAAAAAGAGCTAACATTCACTGAACAAATTTTATTTGTAAATAATCATCTATGGACAAACATAATTGAAGCCATTCACACTCAATGGCTTTCAATTCATATTATATATGAGCAGAGAGACTTATTGTTAGCAGCTCACGCAGAGATTCCAGAGACCAGGGATGAGTTAACTGATAAGCCAGCTTAGGCTTTAAAACTCATCACATTCCTGAATAACAAGAAAAAAGAAAAATTGGAAGAATTACAGGTATTGGATAGAATAGAGACCATTTTACAGATTTAAAAGGTGGTAACAAATAAAAATTTGATGAACTACCTGGAATAGAAGCATGAATCAATGAACATTGCCATAAGAAATTTTATGGTGAAATATACAAACTTAATACAAAAGGGCTTGCCAGACATTCATGTCTTCAATGAAAAAATAAATTAACTAATGCCCCAAAAAGATTATGATAAGAAGATCAGGGAATTTTCCAAGGAGCAAGTCATCAAACCATTGCCACAAGGCACTCCCAGAGGAAAATTACCCTTCAACACTTTGAAGATTTTTTCTTTCTACAACATGAGATCAAACATATTTTTGTGTTCAAACCCAATTTCGCTAAATACACGGAGGTAGATGAGAATTTTAGAAAGCTAAAGAATGTAAAAATTCCCAGTGAAGAATAGTGGCAAACATTTATAGATTTAATGTAAAAAATGAGAGGTAAAATAGTGAAGAAATTACCTTGAAAACAATCAAGAAGAAACAATGAACTAAAAGAACAGTCTGTTGATTTTTTACTACAAAAAGAAATATTTTTTACAGCAGTAAAAAACTGGAAATACCAGTCAAAAGTGTATCAGAGTTAAAGAGTATCAGATGAAAGAGGATGAGCTAAGGCAACTAAAATGAAGATATTTTCTAGTAGCCAGCAAAATAGGACAGCTAATCACTCAAAATCTCGTTATTAGATAAAGTAGTTCTATTTATTTTGGATAAGAGGATAGCTTGCTGATTTGTTAAGCAATTGTCCCTCTTACTTTGTAAAGATATTTTCTATTTCCTAAAGATATTCCTAGATGTCTCCTAGGATATTTATAACTACATTCTGTATAAATACTTCTACATTTGAATTATTGAGTGTGGAATAAAATTTCTATACTTTACTATAGACTTTTTTGCTGAACATTGGAGGCTATTATGTGTTGATTTCGAAGTAGAAGACTGGACAAAGCTAAACTGGCATCATAATTCAAGATCCCTGTGATAAGTTGATGACTGAGGTACTTTATTTTTGTCATTTTTTTCTTTTATGAGTTTCATACAATTCATTATATGTTTGTTCTATCTGAATGTGTAGCTAGGAATATTACTACAGGTTAGTCTAGTGCTCCCTATTTTTAACTAGTTACCCTTTAACTTCTTTCTTCTAATTTTCGGTGTTAGGACTTCTTGATTGCTCCTACTCCTGTTTGACCCCTACCTCCTTATATTTTTTGGATCAAAAGATCCTTTATAGCCCTTTATCCCGAACATACCATTTCACAAAAAAACACTTTTCCAAATCTCTGAGGGTTATCTACCTTGCCCTGAATACATTTGTACCTTTTTAGCGTTGACTTCTAGTGTTGCTAGCTAGATTTAGACTTCATAGCCTAATGGACAAGTATATTTCTCTCTAGTTTACCTCTAAGTTATTTTTTCCCACCAAAACTTTTTAAAAACAAAACCAATTGTTCTATCATAACTAGCCTAAAAACATAAATTAGAAAAAAAGATAAATCTTAAAGAGAGAGCCCTCTCTGAATTCTAGGAAGGCTAGATCCTAGAATTTGAAGTAGGTTTGTGGTTACCTTTAGTGTTGTTGGACTAAAAACTCAAATCCCACAACTTAAGAAATTACTAGAGTGATAACAGAGATAAGACATCAGAATTAGAGATTGAGAAGATTCCCTCAAGTTTAACATGAGATCCTCCATGTGTTTAAGAGAACAATCATCAAAAGGAAGAATATTTGAATGTCATTATAGAAGAGGACATTCAAGATGATACAAATCAACAAGTGCGCCATGGGTGTCGCAACCATATCGAAATATGGTTCCATACAGTCATTAAGTTGTAGCAACACACTCTTCTTCGACAATACTTCTTATCATCTCAGTCAAAGAAACAGGTCCCTCATATTCAGGTACATGTCAAAGCATGTATTTAAAGTGTACACATTATTTTGTCTGTCATATTGATATGAACATGGCTCCACTGGAAGTATTCCTATACTTGAAAGAGGTTTTTTTTTTTTTTTTTTTAAGGTAGAGTAGGATAGAAAATTTAAAAAAAAAAATGGAAAAAGAGAAAAAAGGAAAAAGAATAAAATATAAGGTGAAAACCTCTTTTGAGGCAGCTGAGATTGGCTCACTGATTTAAAACCTCCATGAGTTGGTAAATGGGTTGGAAAAAATAGAAAATAAGAGAAAACAAAAAATATCCTAGGTGAAAACCTACTTTGAGGCAGCTAGGGACACCTACTAGTTGAAAACTTCATTGGGGCAACTAATAGGCCTAAAGAAAAAAATTTAAAAAAAAAAGTGAAAAAGTGAAAAAAAAAATGTATTTGCTCCATGTATCTCTCTAATGAATAAAGGTGCTCTCCAACCTTTGCAAGGAGCAAAAAAAAGAAGTTGCACAAAATGAAAAAGTTTGTCAAAACCCTAGTCAAATGAAGTCAGACTTGGGGTTACTCCTCCTTTTCTCATATGCTCCGAAAGGACCAAGTTCATGCCAATCCATCACCCTCATTCAGTTCCAATATCCACCCATCATTTCCTAGCTTTTCCCATTCATTTTCCTCATTGTCCTAAAATGCTACAGGAACCCTTGTTTTTGCTACACGAAATTCCTAGTTTTTAGCAGAAAATTGTTTTTATTAGATCTCAAAAAATGTGCATTCATTTGCCAACCTATTTCATGGTCATATGGATATATATTATGGTAACATTCTCAAGCGATTTCAGCATATTCCTATGCAAGGTTTGTGAGAAATTGACCTCCATCACCTACAACCATTTTTTACGTTTTCTCGATATGCATGGATCCAATGGTTGAGATTTGTTATGGGGAGGTGCATAATGATGATGGTAACGTGCTAAAAAAATATCAGGTTAATCCTGTCTAACCTTTGATATATATGGCTAAAACAAGTCTCCTAGAAGGGGTTGTCATGAACTGCTACAAGAAACTTTGTATTTGCTACAGGATGCTACAACAAGCTACATGCAGGTGGATCGAGGACAAAAAAAAAATCACAAAGGGCCTTGATTTGTAAAAAATCAATTAGGAGAGTTTTCCCATCAGTTCATTTCACCTTCCCATCACTCCTCCATCTCAAGCACAATGAATTTTCGCTCAAATTCTACACTTTGTCACTTCTGTAATGAAACTTTTTTCTGCAAAAACATAAATTTCCTTCACATATTTCTCCCATGACCACACTACTTATTAGCCTTACCACACACCATCTCATCACCCCATGCATATTGGAAGTCAAACCAATACAAAGAAGGCCCTTTACAAGAAGGAAATATGTTCCTCTAGCAAACTTGCGTAATCACGAAAAATCATTATAAGTGGTTTTATCAATCATCCAATAAAACATGAAAAATTGTGAAGTGAATAAGAAGAGCCTATGGCACTCGAAGGAGGAATTTCACCAGTAGCAACAATCTAGACATGAAAGAGGCACCTACAAACATAGAAGAAAGGTATCAGTAAAGCATTCAAACATCAAGTCAGTCATCAACTTCAACACTCACATTTTCATGTGTTGTTTTTTTATGTATCCCTTGTTTTAATGTTAATTTTTGTTTTGTTTTTTTGGGGTTATTAATTCTATATTAATAATGGTAAATTAATTGTGATTTTTGGTTGTGATTTTTGTTCATTTAACCTTATTAGTGTTATTTTTACTATTTTATTATTAATTTTACTAATTTTATTATTATTATTATTATTATTATTATTATTATTTCTAAGTAAGTTTAAATCTATTAATAAAACATATAGTACAACTAGTTCATGGCCTTCAGAGGCATCACGAGTTTAGCAAGATAACAAAAATTGAGCTACCCACATGGGGAAACCAGCCCGTGTAATGTTTGTAAGCTGCCTCAGTGGAGGAAACCAGTTATGGCATACCAAAACTTAATACATCCCAAAACAACAAAAAAGATAGAAAAACTGAAGAAAGTTACTTGGGAAAAGTTTTATGCACTAGAGACCATAATCCTTGGAGGGTGGTTCTTCTTCAATCCTGCACCAATATCCATCATCATCATCTAGAACAGGGCATCTTCGAACTGCTGCTACACCTGCTTCGCTACCACCATCCTGCTTGCCTATATCCTAAAGGAGGCTCGAACTCCAGTCGCCTGCTTTGAGAGAAGCTCCTTTATCCACGGATTGAGGGGGCTGCCTAAGGTCAGGGGGAGCCGCCATGTTGACAGGATGCGTGAGAGGGGAGGGGTTGGGAATTTCCCCCGGAATTTCCTTAAAATAAACAGAGACAGTCACTATGACCAGAGGGCGATTGGTATTGCCCTGAAAGTGAAAATGGGTGGTGGACGGGCTGTAAAGGGAAGCAGAAACAACGGGATGGGAGAGAGGAGGCGACATTGAAGCTGAGGTGCCACATCTGGGGGAGGAGGGGAGTCGACGCCCACGCCCCCGCCCACTGCGCGTTGAAGGATAACGGCCGCAGAAGCTCTCAGAAGAGGACGACGAAGGGCTGGTGGTATGGGAGCGACGCCAACCAGAGGGGCGAGCTCTGGGGCTTCCCCGTCGACATCTCAGAGGGTGCCTGAGCCTGGGCATGACAGAACGAAGCCGAATGGAGTAACCAGAATTGACAGGAGGCGACAGGGGGGGAGGGAAAATTGAGACCAAGCGGTGAGGAAAATTGCAGAGAGCAGAAGGGGCTATGGAAGAAATGAAATCCAGGAAGAAAAGTTTCCTATTATTATGAAGTTGTCAACTTTTATATACCATGACCTCACAGCCTTTTTGATACCATATACAAGATACTATTGTCCGTGTATTAGAAGGTTCTAGTTGAGATATACTTCTTTTAATTCACCATTCAAAATTTTTTATTTGGCATTTGATGCAATCATAAGTGTAATGGTGTTCATTTTAGCTATAATTTAAAATGTGGCATTATAATTCTTTTTCTGAACAGCATTTTGGAATCAATTAAGACTATTTGGAAAATTCTTACCTTTCAGGATGCTTCTAGCACACACTCTACTGTGGGTTTTTTCTTCCTCTTAGCCGCACCATTTTGCGGTATCGAATCACGTGTTGCTTCTAAATTCCATTTTCTTTGCAATTCTCTAAAAAAAAATCTTAGCATTGTATTTCCCTATTATGTATGTATTTTAACATGTATACATGTTTTCTTTTCAACCATATTTCTAGAGTCTTTGAAGTATTGAAAAATATAACTGTTCTTTCATATGAATAAATGAATATAAGAAAGTAAGTGACTTCAAGCTATTTGGTTTCCACTCGCCCACACACATTAGTGTCAATAAATTTAAAAAATATCTTTTTTATTTATCTATTCTTTTTTAATACAAATCCATATGTTATTTTTTTGCTGCAAAACCATTACATATAAAATTTAGCATATTCATTCTTTAAAATTGGAAGACCTTTAACTATATCTTTTCCTTCTAAGTAAAATTATATGTTTGAAATTTAAATGCCACTTTTAAGTTTTTATATGCCTCCCATTATAATTCCTTGCTATGAATTTGTAGATAATTTCATATCCTTCACTTAAGAGGATGAATTCAGAAATTCAATTTTGACACCTTGATTTGCTATTGTATAAATTGAGAATTGAAAGTTCCTTTCAAACCTTGATTTGTCTTGGCTTAAATTGAGATCACATTAGTCTCATTTCCTAATACATACATCACATTTCTTATTTTTATTTTGCGTGATAATCTAGCAAATTTATATAGACATCACCATATCCCTTTCTTTCATGAAATGAATCATCCTCTAAATAAACTTTAGCACCATAATTTTCTCATATACATGGTAGTTTTTTCATTTTTAAGGTTATTAATTACTTCTACTTATGTATCAACAAAGTTGTTAATTAGTCTTCTATAGTTGGACATATTAAACTTCTTTCTTCTATGTGGTCAAAAGCATAATTTCTATCCCGACCATAATAGTGACATGTACCATTTCTTTTTCACACTCTTATTTTTTTTAATTAAACCTCACCTAGAGATAGTTTCACCTCAAATTCCCCTCCTTTGTTCTTAATCCGTGACTTTTCTTCGTTTGGTTTCTTACCTTTATTCATCAAACACAAATTTGAATTTTGAAATATGTTGTGAGACACTAATTCTCATTTCTTCCTTTTGCTAAGGGTGGAGTCAAATCATTAAATGAGGATGCTTTCTTGGTGATGATTACTTGATATTTATCCAACATACAAATTAATGTGATGGTAACTAGATTTCTAATAGATACTTTTTCATCAATATCATCCAATTTTTAATTTTAAATAAATAATGAGTAATTTTCTTATTTTTTTCATTTTAATTGAAATAAACTAGCATTCCAAACTATCACTCTATTTGTGTTTATTGATTAATACAAAATTTTTAATCTATCCCATGTCTCATTTAATGTCTTGCATTTCCTTATATGAGAAATAATCACATATTTTATAAACATTCTCAAGAGAACCTATTCATTGCTTTATCTTTTCTTCCAATCATGAGCCGAGGTTGCAAGGAGTAGCTAGTTTAGCTTTACCTCCATTCAGAATCATGCATTGTATTCTTCCAACGAAGTGTGTGTCTTAGAATTTCAATTTATATAATGTTATACATCTAACATATTTGCTTTCTTTAGATAGAGATTTGTTAGAATTAATAACATTAAATAGAAAAATGAAAAAGAGAAATTTATATAGCAATTTTACCACCACCTAACAATTTTGACCACGTTTTTACAAACACACCATTCAACACATTGAATGTTTATATCTCTAACTAACTTTTCTACACTTACAGCAACATGGTTCACTCTTTCACAAAGAACAACTCTATTTATGAAGAATTCTTCAAACTCCCACTCACCACATCCTATCCTTTAACCACACCCTATCCTTTAGATAGAATGAAACTCCTATCTCTATCTCTCCATAGCAACTTCTATCACTTCATATAGCATGTATCTCCTTTCTCTATCTCTGCATAGAAACATCCATCACTCTTATATTTATAGCATCCTGACCACATAGGATCGGACACCAAACTTTGATACAAGATAAAAATTACACTCAAACAACAAATCAAACAATATAGAGAGAGAGGTGGTTCAAACAATGTATAAAGAGAGCTGGTTCTTTATTACATATGTTGAATAGAGAAATATACAGCCACAAAATATACACAAGCAGTTAGATTTTTCCGTAACCCTTAACACATAGTAACGGATGGATTGATTTATTTTTAACACTGGTTAACTAATAGATTGTTGGATACATCCTTATTTTTATTTAATTTTCAACCTTAGAATGCATCGATGACTGCATTGAAAAATCCTGAAGTTGAAGATACCTCAAACAGTCCAATCTTGGCATTAAAGTTGATCATTCACTTACAATCCCAAGGACGTCACTTTTTTTTTTTTTCTTCCTTCCGGGACGTTTTCTGCCTGGGAGAAGACATCAATGACAGCATTGAAGAATCCCAAAGTTGCTAATATTGGGAACACCCTAAAGTGGCCAGTCTTGGCTTTGTCTGGTATTAAAGTTGCTCATCCACTTCATGGCCTCCTCTCCCAAGGACGTTGCGTTCGTATGTTTCCACAGCTGTTACCATTAATCCTTTCATAATAGTCTCTTGACAAATCGTTCTGTGTACATTCCTGTCCTCCTGTCCCAAGGGCGTTGCTTCGTATGTTTCCACAGCTGTTACCATTAATCCTTCCATAATAGTCGCTTGACAAATCGTTCTGTGTGTACAGGCTTCTCAAGATCGCAGATATTTCTTTTGGAATCTATGAAAAGCAAACCTGCGATTACCCTCTGGATAAATGATGTGTGGATGTTGAGAACACCTACCATTCCCTGAATCTAAATATGAAACTCTGATATTGACGATTCAAAGTAGCTTTATTCATGCAATACCTATATCTTCTATTAGTACTGGGGCCGCGGCATCAACTCTCATCAGATTTGGCCTCTTCCTATCTACTTTTTGAAAATAAGGAAATTTTCACGCACCTGAGATCAGGCCACTCTCGATGTATAAAGGTCCGTTGCATATGTTCGCCCTGGCGATGTTGAAAGTTCCGTTGCATATGTCGCATTTGTGTTGTATCTAATAAAATCAGTGTATCATGAACAAAAAATATGACGGGCGTCATCTCTTAGCGGATTCTAGGATATTCTTAACGTCTGAAAGTAAGAGGAGGGTTAATTGTTTAATCTTTCGTGATGAAGGGATTTTGGGATACTCTCTGAATCTGCAATTTTCATAAATTTAAGAGATATTCAAAACTACTTTAATTATTAATTTACAATTACAAATTATAAATTCAAATCATGATTCCCGGAGGAGATTGTCTTAATTAATGGTGAAAGTTACGATGATTACAAGAGAAATAGGAAGAATCCAAAGAAATTAGCGTTAACCATAATAAAAAATTTCCATATCAAGTTCTCATCAAAAATATACATGCAACAACCGATGACACTAATAAATAATGGATACATGGAAGTGTTTTCTTGGAGTAGAAGATATTCAAGAAATTTAGATTTGAATATTTTTTTATCAAATAAATTTTGAAATATTTTAAAAAGTTGTATATATTTTCAAACCTACAATCTTGAAACCCTAAACTACATGCATACCATGTGAATTTTAAAGATTGACGTACATTCGGATTTCTCGTAGGATATTCACAGTCCACACGTTGATCAGTTTATTTGTTGGCTATGTATATGTGAAGTGTGAATGTCAGTGACTGAAACAATGTCGTTATTAAAGTGAGTACCCGGAACGACAATAATAGAAGTGATAGTGGTGAAATCCGACACTTCCAAAATGCACGCCTTGTCATGGTCGGAATGGAATACCATCTGCCAATTCCACTTCACCAATGACATTGTATTCAAAGAACCAATAAAATCACCAAGATTGATTATATGACTCTAAGTTCTATCGTTTCAGAACAGTCCCCTCGGCTTAACGCGATTCAATTGGAGTAATGACGACGGACACACCAAGGGCAGGTCATGATTATTATTAATTTTGATTTCAAATCATTGTAATGAATTAAGATTTTGATATTTTGATGGAGTGTATGTGGAGAATTTTGTTGAGTGAAGTGGTGTAAAGGTTTTGAAAGTTATTGGGAAATATTTAACAAATTTATTTATGTTATAATTAATTTAGTTATATAAGTTAAATTATTTTTAAAATTTAGATATATAAATTTATGTATCAAACCATTTCTGAATTCATAAAAAAAATTAAAAAAACAATTTAAACAACACAAATCAAGATTTCACCTCAAAATTATTTTATGACTAAAAGTCCAAAAAGTCTCACTACACAACTCCTTTCAAATTGATATAGAGAAAGTCTTTCCTTTTAATCACATCATTAGGATTTTGTGAAAGTTTAGAACCAACTAATATGGTTCATTGTGTAAAAAATGTTGTTTACATTGTTTACATTATAAAAAAATTCTAAAAGAAAATTTATAAAAAATAAAAATAAAAAAATCATAAAAATTAATTAAATTATAGATGTATTGTAATGACAGGAGCTCAAATCATAAAAATAAATAAAGTATAAATGTATTGTCTTTAGGATTTCTCTAGTATGGTAGAGATGTTATGATGTATTTTTTATTTTGACTTACTAAATAAAATTAATAATTTAAATTAATTATAATTAGTAATTAAATCATCTTATATCCATCTTAACTTTGGATCTCCCAAGCGTAGAGAGGGAACAAATCTCTTGGAATGCAAATCTCCTTTAGAGTGACATTATATTTTATCCCTCTTGGCCCTAGGTAGATCCTAGTTAAATGAATGTATTTTTATTTTAAAACATTGTTATTATTAAATTTAAAATTAATTAATATATAACATAAAAATATAATTTTCACCATTGAGATTTACTCTCACTTTACCATGGAATTTCTTACCTTGTAAATAGCTTTTATTACAATATCATGGTCCAATACCATCACTTATCAATAAGGCATACTAATATGAAATGGGTTGATATGACATTTTTTATTTAATTAATTTGAGATAAATTAATTAAAATATGATAACAAGCTTGGAGATAAATCTCAACCCTTAATCTATGAACACTATTATGAATATTTAAAGTATTTTATGGAGGTTAGATATTTACCAACTATATAACAATTACTAATAATTAAATTAAAATTATGGAAGATCTATTGTGAAATAAAGTTTCTTATAATTTTATTAAATTATGGAAGATCTATTGTGAAATAAAGTTTCTTATAATTTTATTTATTACTTTATATTTATTGTAGGAAATAAAATATTTTTTTGAAAATATATTCGGAAATACTTTTTAATAATTGTATTGTTTATTTATGATTTATCTTAGTAATTTATAAATATTTTTATATTAAATTAATACAATTGTGAAAGTATTATGTAAATAATTTTCATGAAGGTCACATTGGTATAACTTATAGGGATGGCTAACTTGTTTGGAGTCTCTCTCCACTTGGCATCTACACAACTAAAGTGGGATATACTTTCATCAATAAATTTATTTTTCAATGGTGGTGGAAGATGTTATAATTAGCACAATCACATTTACCAATAAATTTACAATCATATTCATCAATGTAGTTGATATACGCATATAGACCTATAGCCACCACCCACCACATGCATTTTAACAAAAAAAATTATATATATACCAAAATATTGTATATCTTTACTTATAATATATTAATTAATATATTATAAAGTATATGCATACTATATATATATATATATATTAAAATATAAAATATAATATTATTTAATTATAAAATATATAATAATAATATTATTAATTTTTTTCTTTTAACTTAAACTATACTATAATTGAATATAACATAATAGTAGTATTTTATTATTATTTATAGTAAGTATATATATTTTACCAATATCTTAAGGGATTTTTAATATTATAAACCAAAAGAATTGATAAACCTAAGGGTTTAATATTATAAACCAAAGGAAATGGTGAACCCAAAGAAAAAAATATTAAAAACCTAATAGATCAAGAAGCTCAAGGAATCCATATTAAAAAGAGAAGAGATTAATAAAACCTAGGAATTAATATTTTAAATACAAATAAATGATAAAATTCACATGATTATTAATATTATAAAGCAAGAGAACTGTCAACCTTAAGTATTTTTAATATTATAAAGCCAATGAATTAATAAACTAAAGGATCAATAAACCCAATGGATTGGTATTAAAAACCCAAGGAAATAATAAACGCAAAGGATTAATAATAAAAAAGCAATGGTTTATATAAACCCTTAGATAAATACTATAAATCTTGAAATAAACATTAATATTTTAAACTGAAGGAATTAATAAGCCCAAGGAATAAATATTAATATTATAAATGAAAAAATTAATAAACCCTAAGAATTAATATTTTAAACTCAAAACCTAAGAAATTAATAAACCATAAGTAACAATATTTTAAACTCAACACTTTAATAAAGCAAAGGGATTGTTAATATTATAAACCGAAAGAACTAATAAAACCAAGCATTTAATATTATAAATAGAAGGAATCGGTGAACCCAAGGGATATATATTAAAACCCTAAGGGATGAGTAAGGCCAAAGGATAAATATTAAAAGCACAAGATATTAATAAAGCCTACAAATTAATTTTTGAAAAACTAATGATTGATAAACTCACATGGTTATTAATATTATAAACTGAAGGGAATAATATTAAACCTAAGAGATTAATATTATAAACGTGAAGTATATAAAATCGCTTAGATAAATACTATAAACTGTAAAATAAACATGGTTGACCATGTTGGATTTAAACATTGAGACAATTGTTGTCACAATGTGGTGTTGGACGAAGAACGACCATGGTTGGCCATGGTTGATTTTCATATTGAGACAATATTTGTGAGAATATGAAATTTGACCATGGAAGACCTTGATCGACTATGACTACCGATGATTAACAATTGTCGACCATGGAAGACCTTGATCGACTATGATTACCGATGATTAACAATGGTCGACCATGGTTGATTTTCATATTGAGACAATGTTTTTCATAATGTTACATTGGACCATGCATTAATATTAAAGTGTAGGAGTAATATTTAACGGTGAATATTGGGATTTAATATTATAAAACAAGAAATTAATAAACCCTAAGAATTAATATTTTAAACTCAAGAGATTAAAAAACCCTAAGAATTAATATTTGAAACTCAAGAGATTAATAAACCCTAAGAATTAATATTTAAAACCTAAAAACCTAAGAAATTAATAAAACCCTTAGAATTAATATTTTAAACTCAATATACTAATAAACCCAAGGGATTATTAATAATAAAAACCAAAAGAACTAATAAACTCAAGTGTTTAATATTATAAACCAAAGGAATTTGTGAACCGAATGGGTAAATATTAAAAAGCTAAGGTATCAATAAGGCCAAGGGATCAATATAAAAAACACAAGAGACTAATGAACCCTAAGAGTTGTTTGAGAATTGGTGAAACCAATGGATAGATATTATTAAATTATAAACCAAAAAATTAATAAAACCTAAGAAATAATACTTAAAACCCAAAAGTCAAGAAATTAATAAACCCTAAGAATTAATATTTTAAACTGAAGAGATTAAAAACTCTAAGAAATAATATTTAAAACCCAAAAACCTAAGAAATTAATAAAACCTTAAAAATAATATTTTAAATCAAAAGACTATATTTTGGTTTAATCATTGGCTTAAACAACAATTCTCAAACAACTATATATTCTACAACAATATGTAAATACTTAGACTAATAATTCAATTTTCTTCCATTCTCTTCAATTTACTTCTCAAACTCACAATTATGCTAATTGAAATATTATTTCCTACACATGGGCTAACATTGCAACACTCTTTCTCAGTCGGCCTCAATTTTCCATTAAGGGAACCAACCCTCCCACATTAATCTCTCTCTCTTTTATTCTCTAGTCCTTTATTTACCATGGGTATCAGTTTATACCCATGGTATTTTTCCATGGAAATTCATTTTTATTGTATCAAAATTAACAAGTTGTTTTACTATATTAGTATCCCCAAGTTTTTGAATGTGTAAAACATTTCATCCTTGATTCTCAATTATTCTAATGTGTTAAATTCAATAGCGCCATGTTTCTTTCACCTTCTCTTATTTTCCTAAAGAAGATATGGTAACATGCAATCTTCAAGTGTAGTAGTCAAATCTTTTTACTATGCTACTATAGTCTAATTCCATAATGTTCGATAGTCCTCATGGGTATTTTATCCTTTAATCACTTAACAGATAGTCCCATGTATCCTAGAGCATTACCGTGGACAAAAATCTCACTCATCGATCTTCAAACTTGGTTTATCTATTTGTTTCTCTGGTCAAATTATTAACTCATAAGCTAGGATATTGACACCCTAAGAGGCACATACGACCCCCAAGGTATTTTCCATATAACTCCCACAAGTAAGGGTTCTGACGTTTCCTTATTGGTCACAACTCATCCTTGGGTGACATTGACTATGCTTTAATTCCTTAGTTGCTTGGGTGGTGGGTGATAGATAGGACTATAATGTGATTGTGTTAGTCAAATTTCTAACAAATACTTTATTGCTCGCCGATTTATCACTTTCCCATTGATCAAAATTTCCAAATTATTGTTCCTTTATGATTAGGAGGTGGGTGGTGGTCGATGACCCCGTTATCACCCTAATTTTTTTTTTTTTTTTAAACTTTGTAAGTTTACACTGTTTTGGTCATAGTTTTAAGTAGGTCTTGAGTCACTTTAGTCTTGAGAAAGGGCAGGTCATAGATTTAGAAGTCTCAAATGTCAGTTTTCAATTTTAAATAAAGTCTTTTAGTCTCATTCCATGATTAAAAAGTCTTATCATTCACTTGGAGATCATGTCATTAGGTTTTGGATGAAATTCCTACAATTAGCCACAAAACCGCAGTTTTGTAGCATGGATAGTTCAGAAAATGGGTTTTGCGCAATGAAATCACTGCTATTTTCGTAGCGCAAAGTGTGAAAAATACACTATGTGCACTACGAAAGCGAGGATTCTTAAAAGGTCATGTCAAAAACTCAGAATTTTTCACAAATCCGTTAGGTAATGATAGGGTAACATCATGGTGATTCAGTTAGAGGTCATATTCAAAGTAATTAAACATTCATATCCATTATTATCATACCAGGGGTTTCATATTGGAAAATGGGATTTCAAATTCGAAAAGGGTTATCTGTTTTCAGTCATTCCAGTCTACATTTGCTCATACTAAACTGTTAAACATCTTTGTTTCAAACTTTAAAGTATTAGAGTTAAGCATGTGGTTGTTCTATGCCAAGGCTATTTTCATACATAATCAAGCGAGGTTGTTCCTTTTTTCTCAAGCGAGGCTGCCAAATTAAATCAAGAGAGGTTGTTTTATAAATTCTGAAGGAACCACACAGAGTTTTTTCTGAAACAAGCATGGCTGAGGACAAAAGGAACCACAAAGGAGGACATTGTTTGAGATCAAAACCTGAAAGCACAAAATTTTTAGCTGAAGATCGAACAGTCATGGATGAGTTCACTAAAGCAAGTTGTTTAAAGTTCTGTGAAAAGTTCCAAGGTGGACATACTCAGGTATCCAAAGAGTTTGCATTACATTTCAGTGGGACAAATAGAAAGGTTTGAATGTTAAACATGTCAGTGACACCTTAAACCATAACTCTAGTGACTGAAATACCTAGAGGACATTAAACTTGGTTTAAGGGTTTTAGATTTGATATGGAGGTATGCAATATATTTATGAAGCCAGAATATGTAGAGATGGACTTGAACAATGCAGTTCCCAGAAACTGTATTAAGGATAGTTATGCCAAGCTATTGTTCAACATAAAAATATATTTCACATGCGAAGGCAGGTACCACAAAGTCTACACCTATCATTTCAAACTCCTATTACATTTCACAGGTATGATATCACTGTATTTACCATTTTTCCTATATAGAAGCATTTCCAAAAGGGTCAATAAAGTTCAAGTAAAATCTGAGGGTTGTGAAACATCTCTGTTTCACCATGGTTTAATTAAACTGTTGGTTTTGAATGAGCTCTAGAGGATTAGTAGGGACTCATCTTCTTTTATTTTTATAAGTGGATTTGAAATGGAAGCTTTAACCTCAGCTAAAAAACCTAAGGCAAAGGAAAATCCATCACCATCAACAAAATCCAGTCAACGAGTAGATATAAGGACAAGGAGGTTTGTGAAATTAAAGCTAAGGAAACAAGTGAAAGATAAGGTAGAAAGAACACGAGTGATTGTTACAGAAACTCCTTCACCTTAAAAACAAGGGTTACAAAGTAGCAGGAAGCTAAACAAAACAAACATGTAGTAAGCAAATAATTTAGGGAATTACAAGGAGCCAAGCAGCAACATCAATAGGATAGACAATAGCTTCAGGATCAAGTGACAACCTAGGATTCAAATCAAACTTGGATGACATATTGCATGCAATAGACATAAAAGAATCACCTGTAGTGCAAGTTGATTTCATAGGAATAAATAAAAGCAAACATAAAAAGGTTAAATCAGCAAAGAAGTTGGAGTTTAAGGGTGAATATGCAGCATTTTTTTTCCAAGCTAGGAAACCTGTAACTAGAAATTCTAAAATGCTCAAGGAACATAATGCAGAAGTTGAAGAAACCAATGAAGAAACTACTTTTCTTGAAGAGATAGTTGATCTTTCCTCACCTGTAGCAGAACATGCAGAAAACAGAGTAATCACATCACAAGAAGAAATGACCAAGTATAAAAGCCTAGAGGAGGAGTTAAGATCAACAAACCATGAGATTGCTAAGTTGAAGAAAAGAGCGAGAAAACATGTCATTGAGAAAACAAAATTTAGTAGGATGAAATTTGTTTGGGAAGGTCAAATAGTATCCAAATCAGAAATACCAAGCAGTGAAGAACAATTCTTCACATGGATAGTCCCAGTCATTAAGGAGGCAAATTTTGTAAGAGTGATCAACACTCATTTGAGAGCTAGGAACAGAAGGTTAAGAAGACAGGTGGAAGATCTGGAGATACAATTGACAAGGTCTCAAGAAAAGTTAAAAAGGTAGTGAAACAAAATGATAAGTCCACAAGACAATCTCTGATCAAAATGAAGGTAAATTTTGATGAATATTATGTTTTCAGGGTCATATTGTTGTGTTTTCGAAATAATACCAATACCCTTAAAGTTTAAGTATCTCCAAAGTATAAATTTTGAAGACATTTTTAACAAAACTTCTTACACAACATTTTTGTAGTGCAGATAGTGCAAATATGATGAAATGCACTACAAAACTGCTGAAGCAGTCTTTTATCATATTTTCATATCAAATTTCGAGGGAATTTTGGTGAATTTTGTTTTGAAATTTCTAGCGGAAGTGTGTTAATGGAAAATGAAGGCTTCCCTGAAGAAAACATATTGAAAGAATATTATAAAGGGAGCTAAACACTGTGCTACTAAAAGCACTACGAAACTATGCTGCTTTCGTCGCGCAGTTTTATTCTTACCTTTTTGCATTGTTCAAAGTTTAGATTCTGCACAACTGGAGAATTGAAGACATATGGTGTAATATTTGGCAACAAGAGACATGTAGACATGATTCATTAATGGTCGAAGTGCTCAAAACAGATAAGGGAATGAAAGCACCTAAAAAACAGGAAAACATGTTTCCTAGATTTTAGGAGAACATTATCATCAATAGCATGGCCACATCAAAGTTAAAGATCATCATCCAAATTCGACTTCATGGGATTTCAGGTGGAAAAATATGTAATAAATATTAGATAAGGTTATGAGGAGGGTATTAAAGAGTTTTAGTCCTATTAGAAATAGGACTTTTCATTAGGATTATAGCTGTCAATTTGTAATAAATAGCATGTTTATGATTAGAAAAGGTGTCAAACTCTATGAGTTCGATGTATCTAGTGGAGAAGAAGGAATCCTATTTTTTAAATGTTCTATAAAGAGCATAAGATCGAAATCCAAAAGGTTGGACATTTTATTAGCAAAAATACTGTGTTTGTTATGTGACTGTTTACAGATTAATATGGAGTTTCTACTTAGACAACTCAAGATTCATGAGGAGTTCTTATATGTTATTGTTTTGATGGAATCATTTTCAATATTCCATTGCAGTGGTGTTTATTTATGATACTCATAATTCATCAATGGTGTTCTGACTTCCTTCATAGATAAACTGACTGTGTGTTTCACTGTTCTACATGTTTTATTCCTTGACTTGAACTCTAAATGCCTTGACTTCCACGCTAGGTAGAATGTTTTGGTTTTGTTGAAGTTACCATGACTCCATATCCCAATGAATACTTGATAATGTTATTTGAAACCAGTTATACCATTTATCTTTTTTTTCCTCATATAGAGTTAGCCATCTACTTATTTATCAAAAATCATAAACCATTGAGAGAGCCCTCTCAGGTTGAGAAGGCTAAGCCTCAGCCAAAATATTGATATGCAATATTTACACAATGTTTACTTGATGAGCAACCCATTAGGATTAATTTTGTGATAACATTTTGGTGCATCTGCCGGGAGTCTGAAGATATACATATTCCGAAAATTATGAAACGAAACTCTTGAAGGTAGCAGGAGCTCAGAATCTGTTCGAGGCTGCAACTACATTGGCGACTTCATTGTTGAAGAATTCAATTTTTTCATAGATTCAAGGTGACTCCACTGCTTGAAGATCAATATCTTGATGAGGTTTCAAGATGAGTTCCATGGCAATAATAAATTCCAGGTATGCTCCAATGAATGGTCTCATATCCCTGGTTTTCCAAATCCTATGCCAAAGCTTGAATGGTTAGATGATCTTCCAATATTTAAAGATGAAAAGAAAGACAATGCTGCTCTTCATTTGGTTAGATTCCATATGCATGTACATATTCTTAAGTTTTAGTTCCCCGAGGATTGTCTCATGAAGATGTTTATGGCCACTTTAGAAGGAAAATCATGGTTTTGGTCTGAAATCTTGCCAAATGGTTCATTATATTCTCTTGCTGATTTCCATGTTACATTTTATGAGCTATATAAAGTGTACCATCCCTCCTTATTGCTGGTCAAAGACTTGTGTAAACACTTAGTGATTTTTATTGAATATTTGGAGAATTTTTATGAAGATGATGAGTTCATGGATGAAGAAATTTTAGAGGTCGTTCATGACAATACCTTTCATCACCAATAATAACACCAAGAAGAAAGGATAACATGTCTTTTGGATGAAAATGAAACCCAGTAGGAGCTTATTTATGAAAATCATGATACATCGTCTCAGTTTGAGGAAAATTTGCAGCAGATTTGTCAATCCTTTGATCATCAAGAGTATGAGAATCATTTCAAACAATAAGAGGAAATATTGCAAAATGCTTGCTACAATCCTTAGGTACAGGAAAAATTTTATTCTTCATGTCATTTCTTGCATCAGCCTACATCAAATGATGATTACATTAATGAAGAAATGGGTGAAAATTTATCTTTATCCTTGTCTTGTAATTTGAAATCATTTGAGTGAAAGTCAAAAGATAAGATTTAGTTTGTGGATGAAGTTACTAGGAACATTGAAAAGGACATTGAAGTTTTAGAGGGTGAAATTCAATCTTATAGGCTTCAAGATCAATATCAATCTTTTCAAAATCTTTCCATGCTAGAACACAAAGAGAAGGTGTTGCTTCCTTTCTTTTTTGAGATTGAGGAAAAATACATTGTTTTTTAAAATCAGTTTGAACAACAGTTTGAGAGTACACAACTGAAGTCTTATGTGGTTGATCAAAGCATGGATGAGTTGCCCAAAGTTTTAGAATGTCATGAGAAGCATCAAATATATCATGTCTTCTTTGATCCTATAGTTGAATACATGAAAGACTTCTAGAGTCCATATTTCCAACTATATTTTCATTTTGAGGATCAGTTACATCTCATGTTGACTTGGTCATCTCAGTATCATGTTTACTTCTGGTTCAAGCATAGTTAAGAGGTTCAAGCGTTAGATCAAATCAATGACTGGCTTCATTGGAAGTTGCATGTTCCTTGAATTACAAATGGAGATTGCAGTTGCTAGGGTAGGTAGGAATGTGTGAATAAGCTCAAAAGTGAATGAGAATATTTTCAGTAGGTAAAAATTTGGTTCTTCTGTAGTGATCATCAATATTGAGCTTGAGGTGAAGGCCATTAGAGCTTTAGGAGGAAGCTTGGCAATTCAAAAAAAATTCTACTTTTGTGAAAAAATGGATAGCAGCACTGGAGCTACTGGTTCTTAGTGTACCACAGGGGCACACTATACCAAGTGGAGCCATTTTTATCACCCTATTTTTTGTTTTTTAACTCTATAAGTTTACACTGTTTTGGTGATAGTTTCAAGTAGGTCTTGAGTTACTTTAATCTTGATAAAGGGAAGGTCATAGATTTAGAAGTCTCAAAGGTCATTTTTCAATTTAAAATAAAGTCTTTCAGTCTCATTCCATGATTAAAAAGTCTTATCATTCACTTATAGATCATTTCATTAGGTTTCGGATGAAATTCCTACAATTAGCCACAAAACTGCAGTTTCTTAGTGTGGTTAGTTCAAAAAATGGATTTTGCGCTATGAAAGCACTGCTACTTTCATAGCACAAAGTGCGAAAAATACACTATGTGCGCTACGAAAGTGCAAATTCTTAAAAGGTCATGTCAAAAACCTAGAATTTGTCAGAAATTCATTAGGTAATGATAGGGTGACATCATGGTGAGTCAGTTAGAGGTCATATTCGAAGTAATTAACCATTCATATCCATTATTATCATACCAGGGGTTTCATATTGGAAAATGGGATTTCAAATTTGAAAAGTGTTATCTGTTTCAGTCATTCGAGTCTACATTTTCTCATACTAAACTGTGAAACATCTCTGTTTCTAACTCTAAAGTATTAGAGTTAAGCCTGTGGTTGTTTTATACAAGGGCTATTTTCATACATAATCAAGCAAGGTTTCCAAATCAAATCAAGCGAGGTTGTTCATTTTTCTCAAGCGAGGCTGCCAAATGAAATCAAGAGAGGTTCTTTTATAAATTCTAAAGGAAGCCAAAAGAGTTTTTTCTGAAACAAGCATGGATGAGGAGAAAAAGAACCACAGAGGAGGACATTGTTTGAGATCTGAAGCTGAAAGAACAAAATTTTTAGCTGAAGATCAAACAGTCATGGATGCTTTCAATAAATAAGGTTGTTTAAAGTTCTGTGAAAAGTTGCAAGGTGGACATACTCAAGTATCCAAAGAGTTTGCATTACATTTCAGTGGTGAAAATACAAAGGTTGAAATGTTAAACATGTCAGTGACACCTGCAACCATAGATCTAGTGACTAAAATACCTAGAGGATAGGAAACTTGGTTTAAAGGTTTTAGATTCGATATGGAGGCATGCAAGATATTTATGAAGCTAGAATATGTAGAGATGGACCTAAACAAAACAGTTCCCAGAAACTGTATTAAGGATAGCTATACCAAACTATTGTTCAACATCCAAAGGTATTTCACATGCGAAGGCATGTACCACAAAGTATACACCTATCATTTCAAACTCCTATTACATTTCACAGGTATGATATCACTGGATTTACCATTTTTCCTATATAGAAGAATTTCCAAAATGGTTGATAAAGTTCAAGTAAAATCTGAGGGTTGTGAAACATCTATGTTTCACCATGGTTTAATTAAACTGTTGGTTTTGAATGAGCTCCAGAATTTTAGTAGGGACTGGTCTTCTTTTCTTTTTATAAGTAGATTTGAAATGGAAGCTCTAACCCCAGCTAAAAAACCTAAGGCAAAGTAAAATCCTTCACCATTAGCAGAATCCAGTCAACCAGTAGATATAAGGGCAAGGAGGTTTTTGAAATTGAAGCCAAGGAAACAAGTGAAAGATAAGGTAGAAAGAACACCAGCGATTGTTACAGAAACTCCTTCACCTGCAAAACAAGGGTTACAAAGTACCAAGCAAGCTAAACAAAAACAAACATCTCGTAAGCAAATAATTTAGAGAATTACAAGGAGCCAAGCTGCAACATCAAAAGGAAAGACAGTAGCTTCAGGATCAAGTGATAGCCTAGGATTGAAAGGAAACTTGGATGAAATATTGCATGCAATAGACATAGAAGAATCACATGTAGTGCAAGCTGATTTCGTAGGAATAAATGAAAGAAAACATAAAAAGTTGAAATCAACAAAGAAGTTGGAGTTTAAGGGTGAAGATGTAGCATTTGTTTTCCAAGCTAGGAAGCCTATAACTACACATTCTAAAAGGCTCAAGGAACTTAATGCAGAAGTTGAATAAACCAATGAAGCAACTACTATTCTTGAAGAGATAGTTGATCTTTCCTCACCTGTAGCAGAACATGCAGAAAATGGAGTAATCACAACATAAGAAGAAATGACCAAGTATAAAAGCCTAGAGGAGGAGTTAAGATCAGAAAACCATGAGATTGCTAAGTTGAAGAAAAGATCCAGAAAACATGTCATTGAAAAACATAATTTAATAGGATGAAAGTTGTTTGGGTAGGTCAAATAGTATCCAAATCAGAAATACCAAGCAGTGAAGAACAATTCTTCACATGCACAGTCCTAGCCATTAAGGAGGCAAAGTTTGTAAGAGTGATCAACACTCATTTGAGAGCTAGCAACAGAAGGTTAAGAAGACAGGTGGAAGACCTAGAGATACAATTGACAAGGTCTCAAGAAAAATTAAAAAGGTAGTGAAACAAAATGATAAGTCCACAAGACAATATTTGATCAAAATGAAGGTAAATTTTGATGAAGATTATGTTTTTAGGGTCATATTTTTGTGTTTTTGAAATAATACCAATACTCTTAGAGTTCAAGTATCTCTAAAGTATAAATTTTTAAGACAGTTTTGACAAAAATGCTTACACAATAGTTTCGTAGCAGAGATAGTGCAAATCTGATGAAATGCGCTATGAAACTCTTGAAGAAGTCTTTTATCATATTTTCATATAAAATTTTAAGGGAATTTTGGTGAATTTTGTTTCGAAATTGTTGGTCGAAGTGTGTTAATGGAAAATGAAGGCTTCCCCAAAGAAAACAGATCGAAAGCATATTAGAAAGGGAGTTAAACACTGCGCTACGAAAAGCGCTACGAAACTGTGCTACTTTCGTAGCGTAGGTTTATTTTTACCTTTTTGCATTATTCGAAGTTTATATTCTATAGATATGGAGAATTGAAGACATATAGTGTAATATTTGGCAACAAGACACATGTAGACATGATTCATTAATGGTCAAAGTTCTCAAAACAGATAAGGGAATCAAAGGACCTAAAAAACAGGAAGACATGTTTCCTATATTTTAGGAGAACATTATCATCAAGAGCATGGCCACATGAAGTTAAAGATCATCATCCAAATTCGACTTCATGGGATTGCAAGTGGAAAGATATGTAATAAATATTATATAAGGTTGTTAGGAGGTCCATTAAACAGTTTTAGTCCTAGTAGAAATAAGACTTTTCATTAGGATTATAGCTGTCAATTTGTAATAAATAGCATGTTTATGATTGGAAATGGTGTCAAACTCTATGATTTCAATGAATCTAGTGGAGAAGAAGGAATCCTATTTTTTAAATGTTCTATAAAGAGCATAAGATCAAAATCCAAAAGGTTGGAAATTTTATTAGCAAAAAGACTATGTTTTGTATGTGACTGTTTACAAATTAATACAGAGCTTCTACTTAGACAACTCAAGGTTCATGAGGATTTCTTGTATGTTAATTTTTTTATGGCATCCTTTTCTATATTCCATTGCAGTGGTGTTTATTTATGATACTCAGAACTCATCAATGGTTCTCTTACTTCCTTCTGTTAGCCACCTATAATATTTTGTCAAACAAACAGGTGGCTAAATATTTTTTTGAGCCTTCAAGAGAGACATTTCCTTTGTAAATCTCTCATTCTTGAAGCCTCAATGTGTCTTCTATCCTTTAAAGAATCCTCATTTCTGTTTCCACCAATGAACCCTGCTGATTCACCAAAGAAAGTTGTTCCAAAGGCCTCTGAAACTCCCCATTTTGACTTATTTCCCTTCATTTCCACAAAGCCTTCTTTTCATCTTTGAAAACCCCCATTTCCCTCTAAAAGCCCCAAAAATCCCTCTAAACCTCTAAAAATCCCTTTTATAGGTTTAAAACACCCTTTTTCCTCTTTATAGAAAGCCAAAAAAACCCTCAAAAACATTCATTTTGGCCTAAAAACCCATTTTTACACTAAGGCCTTAAGCCCCTTTTGTCCTTGGCCCTAGCCCCTTTTCCGCACATGACTTGGAGCCATAACCAAGTGTTAATCGCTAATCACAATCAGGGATTTATGTTTCTATGTTCCATTCTCCTTGCCTCCTCCGATGCCAATCCCGCGATTATATCTGGACTGTTGAATCCACAAGAACCAACGGCCAGGATCCATCGCGCTCCTCTCGTAACCCTTATCGTTGATCACAATCGGAGCTTCCTTTCCCATCTTTTCCTTTGTTCTTCCAAATTTTCTGATGCGACGAGCATTTCTCCACCCAACATTTGCTTCAATATCCACCGTCGATCTTTTCAGATCCAATGACCTGCGCTCCATCGCAAAATCAACAAATTGTAATTTCCCTTTTCTATTTTTACTTCACTCCTCTGATGCCGATCTGCCAATTTGATCTAGATCGTTGAATCCACAAGAACCAATGGTCAGGATCTTATCGTGCTCCATCCATAGCCCTTTGTCTTCACCCTACCGATTAAATCTCGACCGTCGATCATCCTTCAGATCAGACGACTAGCGCTTAATCGCACATCGCAAATCCAAAGTCTTTCCTTTTCATTCCTTCAATGGTCTGATTCTGCAATTTGATCCTGACCGTTTAATCCACAAGAACCAACATCCGTGATCTAATCGCACTGTGCCTCTTCCTTTCCCCTTTTCACTGATTCACAATCTGCCAATTAGATCTACGTCGTCCATTCCTACAGATCCAACAGCTCACATCTGTCCACTCGTTCACTTACCCCGTTCAAAACTCCGCTTTCCCTTTCAATCTCAGCCATCCGATCTGCAGATCCAATGGTCCTAACTCAACCTCGCAGCTTCGACCCATCGCGCATCACCCGCACTGTCACATCTTCCGCCCATCATCCAATGGCTAAAAATGCATATCGTGTAACTTTTGCACTCGAGAGTTAATGTTCCAAATTTACGCGATAAAAGTGGTTTTGAGATTCCACGTGTCGATCACTGAATGATATTGCGTTCCAAAAGGAAAAACCACCTTTCCCCCTTTCAGCTGCGCAAAAACCATTCTTGGTTCTGCTTTACCGCTTACCCTCCGCAAATCTAACTTTTAATCCTCACCATCGATCTCTGAGGTCGAACGGCCCACATTATATCGTGTTTTCATTCATCCCCCATTCATCTGACCCCCCAAATGACTCCATCGAAATATCTCCACCATTGGTCTATTTCATGATCGAACAACCCACATTTAATCTTCCCCCGTACTCCTAGTCCCACCACCAAATGCCCCCGTTTCCTCTCATTTCGCCATTTTTTCTATATATTTTCCGAGGCATTAAACTTTTACGTTTTAACACTAAAAGTAATTTTTTGCGCTAATTCAGTCTAAACCCTGGTTTCATGGCATTGCGACATGAGACCTTTTCTCCGCTGCATACGCATTCTTCCTCATTGCTCCTCCGCCTCCACTAAAGCCTTTTGAAGTAGTTTTAAGCCCTCCTGCAGGTTTTTATAACAATTTTATCTTATGTTTTCAGGTTTAATGGTGTTTCATTTATATTTTCCCACAGTCACAGGCAGGTGAAAGAAAGGTCCAAGGTGACGATCCTGAGCTTGAATCAATGCAAATGGGAAACCATGCAGGGTGAATTCTAATATGGATTGATGCGTCATGAACATCAATCATACCTATAGGCCCTCCAGCTTAGCAGAAGCCCCAGATACCTATAGAGAAGAAGCATCAAGGTGCGTCAGACAGAGATTAAAGGATTAAGGAAACATATTGAAGACTAATAGTCTAATCCATAGTTACAGACAAAGATGCAGTTCAAAGACCATAAAGGATATCAAGGAGGCTTAATGAAGCCTAAATCACACTATCAAGCGATATCAGTGATTCAATATCAGCTAGACATTTTTTCTCCAAGAAGGATTAGCTACCCGACCTCCTCCATTTTCCATCAAGCACTAGAACAGTTACTACTTTGACAGAAGTCCTTAAAATTGTCAGGACAACAGTTATGGAAGTATGGAAGACCTGAGAGACCTTTTATCACCTTACCTATCTCAGAAGGAAAAATAGAGTACCAGCCGCTAGAGAGTACTTCAAAGAAACATACCTGAAGTTATTGTCAACACGACAAAGACTTCTGACTTGGCTAAGGGTACATGTTGATACGGAGGCCGACAGCATAGTGGGTGTTGGTTGTAACTCCTAGAGACAGTCTAGAGTTGTTATAGACCAGTGCCTAGGACATCTTATGAGGTGTAAAGAGCAGGATATTTAAAACAACGTTTAATCCTTTAACATGACAGAGCTCTTACACTACTTCCTTTGAAACAGAGAATAAAATAGGATGGAACCAAAACTTCGGATGGTTTGAAGTATTAGGAATAACACTGAACAAATGCAATGCTATATTCAGATACTACCACATCAGACAATTTTAAGACAGGTCACCATAATCAGGGCCAGATTCACGATATATGGTAGAGAAGGTATATATATAAAAACGATTACAGAGATGTATAGCAAAAAGGGGATATCGGCTGTCAAATAGATGATACTAAGAAAAACTTCATGGCATAAGATGGGCTTAAATAGCTAAGAATCCATACATACCAAGAACTCCCGCTAATAACATTTCAATACAGCCAATATAGTTGAAATACGCATGAAATACAGGTGGAACAATATATTACTCCTGAGCCATTTAAAGTATCTAGCCGCTACTGATATAAGTATCAACACGATAAATTCATATCAAAAGACGAGGGACACTCGCATTCCAGGATGTAATAATAGAGACATGAACGTAAATGAATTGAACAATAGAGGAACACACACTACCATACAACCATGTCCAGAATCCTTACTAAGATGAAACTTCTTATTATTGAGACCCAACGGGCTCTTCCGGGCAGTATCTGAGCTTTCACAAAACATACACACAGGAAATTCTTACACAATCAATTTTTCTGAAGAAGTGGAACCTTGTTTCCTTCTTTTTCCTGTATTATATAGCACTCCATCTCCCTTTCAGCGAGAAGATATTTTCTGAAAATATCTTCCTCGCGTGATCAAAAATTGTTAACAGTCATTATCAAAAGATCAAAATTTCATGATGGGGGGAAAACAGCCTGTCCATCATGCATAATGGGCCCCGGGCCAATCTTAAAACCAACATGTAGATCATTGTTCAATGTAAAAGTAAAAATGCAAGAGTGGGAGGAAAAACCACCCACTCGGAAATTTAAACAAAACATAACTGAATGAAAGTAAAGGCCGTTTAGGCCATGTCATGAATAAAACATGAGGTGTCATGAATGTTGTTGGGTCGAGGCTGTAGTAGACGCTGGAGGAGGTACATCGGTGGAGGGACTGGCATGCTGAGTCAGGAACTGTGTCAACCTCCGCTGGCTTTCTGGATTCGGTTCTGACATCTCTGAGAGTCTCTCTACCCTGGTAAATGCCTCGCCGAAGGTGTGGATGTCTGCATGGGTGGGGAGCCGATACCTGATCATATGGAAGAGACTAAAATCCTTCTGGAGGACTGTGATGATGGTAGTAGCCTTAAGCTGAGTTCCTTTGCCCATCTGAAGATCTGACCGATCCCTTTCTGCCTCTAGAAGTGCTGTGTATTGATCGGGGTGCATGAGTACGGCAGGAGCGTTTGGTTCCCAACATGAAGGGAGGCTAGCAGTGATGATTTCGTTCCACACCTTGTTGAACTGCTCCACAATGTCTGCGACCTGTTGGAGAGCCTTCGAAGCTGCCAATCGAGCCTCCTCTTTCTCTATAATTTTCCGACATTCATTGATTTCCATAAACCGGCTGGGAATTTTCAGAATACATCCTGTCCAGCCCCAAATGATTAAACTTGTCCGCATGCTGGAACAGGAAGAGGTAGAACACCAACGAACAAAAACGAAACTTTCGGGCCTTGGCTAGCTCCCGAAATTGGGTCGGGATGGTAAAAGACAGGAAACCTGGAATATCCAGTGTAACTCCATTCTGTATCATAAGCCACAAAAATCGAACGCATACTGAAGAAATGTCTTCAGGGGTCCCTACTCCCAGGAGGCCGGCAATGAGGGACAGAACTGGTCGGACCTCTTCATTAAACAGATTCAATGGGAAAGGCTCCAACGGAGGTAGGGCCGTCGCCTGATCAACGGTTATGGCAGCTATGAAGGCACGGCGGGCTTCCCTCGACAGTTTATTAAACTGTGCGAGCAAGGTTTCATCTTTGAAACTGAAGTAGGCATCGCTGGAAGGGAAACGGAGAGCCTGCCTTATGATATCGGGAGAAAGGGAGAAAATTATGTTACCCTGAGGGGAAATGAAAGCATCCCGATGTGAATCGTAGGAGTCTCTAAGCCAGACAATGAAATCGACACAAGAGTGAACTTGGGGGGTGATGTGGTGATAAAAGCCGGACGCGACGACTCGAAAACGATTAGCACTTTTACAGTGACGGCCAAACAGCAGGGGCTTGACATTTCGTATGTCGAAAGGGTATTTCAGGTCACAGATACCCGCCTGTAAGTCACAAAGGGGTTCAAAACTAGGGGGGTTCCTAGACTCATGGAGCTGGGGATTTTCAGGTTCGTTCTTCTTGGGCATTCCTCTCCCCATGGCAGTTATTCAACAAATCGGAAAAGAGAGAAAGGGAAAAACAATGAAAAAACGGAAAATGGATTACCTGAGCAGAGGGTGACAATGCTTGGGAAAGCGACGAGGGGAACCGTGACAGTGACTTGGACAAATCCGGCGTTCTTCCCTACTTGGTATTCGCCGTAGAAAACTACCTGAAATGATTTACCAGAGAGAAATACGGGAGTTTTTACCATTCGGGAGGACTGTTTAGGTTAAAAGGTGAAAATGTAAGAGGACAGAGGGCAAGTGTCGTAAGGACACTGACACTGAGACACGTGGCGCGTGGGGATTGGGTAAATCAGGGTGTAGGTGAGCGCCTCGTGTCGGGTTAAAAGCTGGTACGGGCCTTAGTACCAGCTGTCCTAATAGACTTACCTTACCGTTATTCCATATGCGCTATCCAATCTTTATCATGTAGGACTTCCCCTTTGCTGGACCTACACTTATCTTCCTCACCTGCGCGGGCCCACCTTAACTCCGCCACGAGACAGCGTCCCGCGGCCTATCCTTGTCATTCTATCTCTGCCGTGAAGTCTTACCATGCCACGTGTCGGAAGTCCGCTGGGGTAAGGGCCTCGTCCCTTCCCCACGGCTTGACCCCCTCGGACTTACTACGTATGCTGTCATGTATAATCCGAGGCCTTTTCCAATATATGAGTTGACATGTAACGCCACGTCTCCATTACCTTTGTGTTAGATGTTCACTATTGTTCCGCCTTTCATCACTTAGTGCTATTTATCCATTGGTTTCAATATAAGTGCGCTTCACCACCTTTTCTCTTTTCGGCCTGATTTGATTTAACACTTGCCACTTGATTATAACTTTAATGTGACCTGTTCGTCCTTTAGGTACTTCCGTGGCTATTGCTAAGAATTGAACAAACGATGGGCATTCGAATACTTCCTGCGCTCTGTCTTCATGGATCATTTAAGTTCATATCTACTACTCCACCTCCTCATTCACCTATAAGTATTCATCGAGAATTCATTGTAAAGGGTTGGGATTTTATCGACTGTTAGAATTGTTATTGAGGGGAATTAGCTAAGTAGTTTGTAATATAGTAGGTTGGGAAGAAAGTCTCGACTCTAAAGAGTCATTGGACTCAAAGTATGTGAATGGTTTTGCACATCAATTGAACAAGCAGATTCACAGGATCCTAGTCTATATTATTGGTGATTTTTTCCTTACTGTAATTCTCTCCTTTCATGTTATTCATACTGTCCATTATTCTCTGATAAAGAAAAACAACCATAGATTAGGACATACTACTGGAAGGACCCTAAATCTCACTGTAAAATATTTATCTTTCTGTTTTCCTATTATTGTGTAATCTAAGAACAAATTCAACATAATTTAACCAGTATAGAAGTTGGTATTTTCCATGCTCACTAATGTATGAATTTAGAGTTTTCTTTCTAGATGTTCTTGTTTGGTTTCATCTGAAAGAATTAGGAAACTAGGGGATTTAGAGTTAGCCATGTCCCACTAGATTCCTTTTCCAATAGTTAGCCTTTCTAATATCCCTTTGATTTAGTTTCAAAAGCAGTGAAGGTTCAAAGTCTTTCTCTGATCTTAGGCCTTACTCTGTGTTTAATCTTAAATTTTTTCTACTTTCTGAAAGTGGTTATGAGGACTGTTGGATTGTTTTCCTTAAGAGTATGCTAAAAGCAGACCTGGATTTAAATGACATCTGACCTGATATTAAGCTACCCTTTGTGTCTTTAATGAGGGTTTCCTTTGAAGTATGTCAAAAGCAAGATAGGTTCAAAGTCCTTACATGATCTTAGGCTGCACTTTGGTCTCTTTCTTTAACCCATTCTTAATGTTCCATCTCACCACCTATCTTAAAATATCCTTTGGTATAGATGACTTGCCATATGGAAACCCTTGGATAGTTGTTATGCAAGTAAACCCTTTTATGACTCCATAGCCCAATGATTGGCACTTCTCTTGACCTATATTCCCATGCTGAAACATCCTTCTATTTATTTCCTTTCTCACTACCATAACCTTCTCAGTTAATGATCTCCAACCAAACAAACAACTCAAAAACCCTTGTGCTTCATAGCTAACCTAATACCTCAATTTGAGCCTTAAAGATATATCATTCTTTACATATATAGAGAGATCCCTCTCTGGATCCAAGAGGGCTAGATCTTGATATCCCAAAGTGGTTTGATGTTGTCTTGTCTTTTGGTCTTGCTAATCTGGCCAAAACACAGGAACCACAACACCTTCATAGATAAACTAACTGTGTGTTTCACTGTTCTACATGTTTTATTCCTTGACTTGAACTCTAAATGCCTTGAATTCCATGCTAGGTAGACTGTTTTGGTTTTGTTGAATTTATCATGACTCCATAGCCCAATGAATACTTGCTAATGTGATTTGCAACCAGTTATACCATTTATTTGTTTTTGCCTCATATAGAGTTAGCCATCTACTTATTTATCAAAAATCATAAACCATTGAGAGGGCCCTCTCAATTTGAGGCTAAGCCTCAGCCAAAATATTGGTCTGAAACAGTTACACAATATTTACATGATGAGCAGCCCATGAGGCCTGATTTTGTGATAACATAACCCACCTTCTTAGACTCTCTAAAATTACAAATGCATTCAACATTTAAATCCTTTGAAAAACTAGGCATTGACACTCATCTAAAGAAATACTAAGGTGCCACATCAAGTCCATGTGCACCAATCAAAATATGGAAACATCCTCCTTTATAAGTAATTAGAGTCTACCACATTTTCTATACTAATGTTACCTTCCACATGTGTGTCCACATGTGACCTTGTACACATCACTACCACATGTCATTTCCTCATTGGGTCATGTCATTTACCTACCACTTGTATTTCCACCTTGTACCTCGAAAGCCATGTGAAGGCTTTACAACATTCGCTTCATCATTGTGCCCATTTTTTGCACTTCTCTTATCCTAGTGTTATGATAATCACCCTGGTGCTAAACTCTAAGTTCCGTGTAATGAAGGGATAAGACTAGTGGTTTCTCATGCCCTTCCTTCCCTCCCATCACTCAGTTTATTAATGAATTTTCTATTGCATTTGGGTATTGTGGTAGTACTTCTAGAACCATGATCCTTTGGGAACCTTTCTTGATCAACCAAACTTCAAACCCTTTCTTCTCTTCATTCCCTTGGAGTTAGGTCAAGGGCCATATATTATTGGAAAGTTCTCTAAGAAGACTATCCAAAGAAGGACTTAGTTTTGTCATTGGATCTAAGAAACTAAATATAAATATATTTCAAAGATATAACCTTCATCCTTATCCTCAAGGTAAGCAACAATATATCAATGAGAACACAAATACTAAGATCCCTTTGAACTTGATAGAAACAATTTTTTGACATCAATGACTTTGAATTTAAGATTAGTGACAAATATTTCCAACATGCTCAACAATATCCCCTTTGGCATTGATGGCAACACTTCCAATCATTATTGGTCATTGATGGAAGCACCACTATTGTATTCACATTCCCCTTTCTTGTAGATGACTAAATACTATCCCTTCAATAAATCCAATGTTTACACACTCTCCCCATTTCAAATCAATGGAAAAGGTTTGAGGAACTCCTCCCTTGAACATTCTCCCCCTAACATTTTGCTGAGTAATTTTGATCTTTGACGAGGAATAATTTAGTGTAGTGTTGCACCAAATACTAAGAGCTTGTCCCTTTATACTAGTTTGTATTTCTATTTTTGTACACTTGAGGAAATGCACATGAAATAGTCTCTTTGTCAATATAATATTCATCTTCTCCTAATTGATATGACCAAAGATATCAACAGGATTTGTCTCTATTACATTGGGGGATCCTCTACTACATTGTAGCTCCCCCTGTCAAGAATGGTCCGGTCTTCAGTACAACGTTATTATTTCTTCTACTGCGTGTTTAGTAACTACTCCCTCTAAAATCGTACTTATATTTTTAATATGATAACTTCTCTTGAGTTTGGTTTCGAGATTTGGGTACTTACCTTCATAATTTAATCAACCACTATTTCTCTAAGAAAATTGTACTTGATAATCATATTCTTTTACTTTGAATGAAGAAAAATATTCTTTGATATACTAATAGCACTTGTATTATCTCAAATAATTGGAACAGATTTATCATACATTACCTTTATGTCTTGTAATGCGTGTTTAATCCAAAAAATTTGAGTGCAACTTGCTGCAACTTCTATGTATTCGGCTTCAACACTAGAAACTAAGATATATGGTTGAACCAAGCCACTAAGATATTTTCAAGAAAGAAAAAACCACCACTTATGATTTTCGGCATCAATATTATGTAGTTAATGAAACATTTTTATGCTATGGATGCCATAGACCATAATCCATCTTGGCTCCTAAATATCTGAAAATTCTCTTTGTGGCTAAGAGATGAATTATTTTAGGGATTGATTGATACCTTGTAACTACTTTAGCAAATTTCCAACTAAGTAAATCTATCTCACTACCAAAAATTATGTCATAAACATAAACAACTATAATTAAAATGTGAGCATTCTGATATTTTATATAAAAATTGTTGTCAATTGCTTCTGTTTTGAATCATTATTGCTAATGAAATTTTCAACCTGCACCCATCTTTAGGATTTTCCTAACAGCTATATCCCTTCATACTATTCTATGTAAACTTCTTCTTCAATCTCACCATTCAAGAAGGCTTCTTTTACATCTTTATGATATACATTGAAATTTTTTTGACTTCGAAATACTATAAACACACATCTTACTTCTGATCATGCTACAAAAGAAAAGGTCTCTTAAAAATATATTCCCTCAACTTGAGTCTATATTTTTCATACCAATTTGTCTTTTTTTTTTCTTACAACTCATCCATTGTAATCCAATTTATTACTAAAGACCCATTTTGTGCCAATGGAATTTTTATTTTTTGGTATTGATACATATTTCCAAGTATGATTTTTCTCAATTGATCGAACTCCTCATTCATGGATTTTACCTGATGCTCATATATTCTTGCTTGATAAAACTCTTTTGGTTTAATCATAAACAAAATGGCAATTTGAATTTGCTTTTTCATTAACCTTCTTTGATTTTGAACACTTTATTTTCGATTACCAATAATTTTGTCTATAGCATTGTGATTTTGTATGTTCTTTGAGAGAGTTTTTGGGTGTGAAAATTATTCTCGTTCTTCTTCCTCTTTTCTATATTTTTTAAGATATCATACTCCATCTTCACTATTGATGTGATTATATGGGCTCATAAATATTTTTTTGTTAAGTTTTGAGAGCCAACTTATTATATAGCTCAACATCAATGTATTAAAATATATTACATAGTCTTTTATTGTAAAATCCATACCCTTTTTCTTTTGGTAGAAAATCTTAGAAATATTCCTTCATCATCCCTTGCATTAAACTTACCCAGCTTATCATCATTGTTTTTTATGTAACACTTACTACCATAAATTCTGATTTTTTTTTATTGTGGTTGGATTTCCATACTATAGCTTGTATGCAGTCTTATAATTATTTGGCCTAAGATGATATTTGCTTAAAATATGGATTTTTATGAATAATTTCAACCAAAAACGTTTTTTCCAAATTGATTTCATCCATTGTTACTCTTATGAATTGTTTTACTGTTCTATTTTGTCTTTCAGCTACACCATTTTTTGTGAAGTGTTAACGATAGTGAATTGTCTTCTTATGCCATGTTCTTCACAAAAGTTATTAAATTTCATTGAATTGAAATTCCTACCCCTGTCTTATCTTACATATTTTAATTTGTAATATGTTTGGTTCTCAACGATGGGTTCAAAAATTTTGAAATTTTCGAATGCTTCAGACACCTTTTTTCATAAATTCAACCCACGTACGTTTGGTATAGTCATTAATGATCAACATGAAATATATCTCCCCACATGGAGTTTCAGTTCTTGGGCTTGCAAAATTCTGTATGAACTTGTTGTATCGGCCTATTAGATGAATCTTCCTTGTTGTGACAGTACACTCAAATTTGTTTTCTCACTTTGACAAGATTCGTAGATTGTGCTTTTATGCTTGGATATTTTTGGAAAATGTCACATCATGAGTTTCATAATATGATGAAAATTTGAATTTCCCAGCCTTCTATGCCACAGCCATATCTCATAAAGCTTCACCAAATAACAAATTTCAATTTTTTTCTTCATGTATACATTATTTGAGGTTATCACACCTATTGCAGTCACCTTTATTGTGTTTCCTGATTTTATCTCCCAACCTTTGCAACGAAATATAACATCATATTCTTGATAACAAAAAATTGTCTTACAAAAAGTAGATTATGCTTGAGCTTACTATAAAGAGAAATTTTCTGGGATTTATCTCTTCTTTTGTCCATTTTTATTGTTCCTTTACCCCTAATGTTGTCCTTTACTCCTAATGTTGTCTGGGACATCATTCTAAAAAAAGAATACTTTTTGTCTTGCTTTCATTTAGCCACAATTATTTTTTCTATCACTAGTCACATGCTTAGAGCATCCACTATCCAGATACCAATGACTCCATTGATGCTGGGCATATAATAATATAATATGCCACATTCTTACTTATTTTCTTGTTTTTTCTTCCTCCATTCCTTTAGTGTTATTTTATTTTTATTTTTTTTTCTAACCTAAAAAGATGCTTTCACTTTTCTTGTTCTACATTGACTAGACTACTTTGCGACCATAATTGCGAAATTTAAAACATTCCACATCATCAAATAATGGAGCAAAAGGTTTGTTTATATTTGGAATTACAAATTGGTTACCCCTGTTGGACTCATAAAAGTCATTTCTTTTATTTATTAACTAATTATTTCTAAGATATCCTCTAAAAACTACAACTTTGTGTCCAAAATTTGTAGTTAAAAAACAATAACCATTGAAAAATTTTGGTACCTGGAAGAAAGTTGCCTTTGTGGGTGTGATCTTATTATTTTTTTATGATTTTCCCTTGGAGAAAATTTACGCCTTTGTCGATGATTCACTTGATCTCTATGGCTTTTCAAATTCCTATAATAACTTTTCACTTGTTGTTGTAGGTTCCGATCATTTTTTCATATTCTGTGAGGCATTGTTGTCCAATCCTTTGATTGCTTAATTATGGTTGATTGGTTCTTTATTTTTAGTATTTTTGATGATTGATTGTCCTTCATATCCCAGGCCCAATTTCATGAGAGGATATTTGTGAATACTCGGAATCTTGTCTAGCTTGTTATATCCTTTAATAACCATTAAATTGTATTTAAATATAGTTATATTTTTCTCCAATTCTTTTTGAGAGATATTATTTATTTTTCTCATTCTTCACACTCCATGGTTTTTTTCTTTTGGTTTTTGGAATAAGGTTTCTTTAACTTTATTTTCTTCTTCCAATTTCACTTTAAGAAGAATAAGCAATGAATTTTCATATTCATTTTTTATTCTTCAATTTTGTAAAGAATCTCCTTTTACTCATTATTATTTTTCTTGAACCTTGAATTTCTGCTAATTCACTAATCAACTCACTCTCTAGGCTTACTTCTTCCTCTTCCTTGTTTTGTTCTTCATCTAGATTTTCTAAAGCCATAAGCATAATATCCTTAGTTTTTTTTTTTTTCTTTCTTCATCATAAAATTTCTCATATTCATCTTCTAAGGAATTTTTATCTTCTCAAGTATAAAAAATATTTTTTTTTAATTTGTTTTCTTTTTTAATTTCCTATTTATTTTTTTATTTATAATTATTCTTTTATTTATGATTAGCTTCATTAATTCCTTTTGAGTATGGAAATTTTGATGGATAGTTACCAACTTCTGAACAATTAAAATTAAGAATTTTAAGAGTAATTTACCTTTGTACTTTCCAGATCCTCTACTCAATCTTCTGAAAAACGTTACCTCTTCTTCATTAGATTCACAACTAAAGCCTTTTGATTCTTCCTTCTCGGCTTTCAAAGCAATATCCCTTGATATATATTTTCCTTTCAGGTTCACATTTCATAGCCTATCAATGTTCCATGTAATTTATCTAATGCCAATGTGTTGAGGTCTTTCATTTCCTCAATGGTTGACACTATAAATTCAAATATATATGGGAGCTATCCCAGCACCTTTTTAAATATAAACAAATTCTCCATGGTTTCACCAATATTTAAAAAAATCCTCCATGGTTTCGTCAACTACTGTAATGATATTAACTATTTTTTCCACTCCAAGAAGGAATTTTTTTATGTCTTCATCATATTTAATTTTTTTTTGCATTATATAGCCTTTGAGCTTGCATTTATTCACTTTTTTTCTCACCTTCATAACAACTTATCATCTTACCCTAAATTTCTTTGGTTATTTTGATGTGCATGAATTTAACAAAATAATATTCAAGAAAAACACTTAGGATTACATTAATTTCTTTAACATTATTAGTGAATTTTAACTTCTCATCTTTAGTGACCAATGCATTTGGATTTTTATAGCCATTTTTAATGTGCCCCAAATATCTACACTAAAATAAATTATGTACTTTTTTATTCTTACCTTCCAAAATCAATAATTTTTTCAAGTGAACATGGGGGATTTAGGGGTGGAAGTTCCCTACTCATCATCCATTGTCTCAAATCTACCTTGTATTGGTTGGATTGTTGCAAAAATAAATGGATCTCATACCAGTTGTTAGAAACAAGGATAATATTGAGAGGTGGGTTGAATCAATTGTTGGGTTATTTAATTTTTTGTTAAATTACTTATCATTAAATTATCAATACATTTTCATATATTTCTAAAGTACACTTGCACAATATATGCTAGGAAATCAACTTACAATTTTAGTTCTAAAAGATGAATTCTAATATCAAGAAATGAATTGTAAACTCATGCAAATGGATCACAAAATGGGATGAAGTGAAAATGAAATCTTAATCTAAAAAGAAATTAAATTTTAAATACTAAAAATGTAAGTAAAATATATGATATGAAATCTAGTCAAATGACACACACAATTATAATAGAAGCAATGAAATAGCTATTTTGGAAGGCACTAAAAGAAAATATAATACTCTAATCTACTTAAGGCAAAGACAATCTATTCTAGCAAATATAATAAGTTTTAATCTAATGAAAGAAAAGACAGTTATGTTAATTAAAGTAACAAATTTAATCTAATGAAATAATTTGAACTTAATCTATCAAATCCTGAAATCCTAATCTATCAAAATATTTCAAATTTAGTCTATGAAAGCATGGAAATCGCTAATCTAGGAAAGAAACTAAATCTAATCTTGAAAGCTTGTATATTTAATATATGAAAATGATTCTATTTAACTATGAAATAATTTAAGGCTATAAAGAAATTCAAAAATTTAGTGTGTGTTCAAAGCTTTGAGTTCATTCATAAATTAAAACCATGATTTGCCTATGAATTCTTATGCAAGAAAAGTATGCTATGAAATAATCTATATGAATCAAATGAATGCAGTGGATCTGCAAAAGAACATAAATGGAATGAACAAAACATATAATGGAAATACTTGAAATAAACATTGCAAAAAATAAACATAAAAGAAACTAATATATCTTGAAAAAATGAAACATAAAATTACTCTAATACTCACCATGTGGCCATTTCGAAGTGCACAAAAGGTGGAAAGTTTGGGAAGTTATTTATCAAACACCAAATATAATCATGGAAGCATAACCATATCAAAGGATTGTATTAATTAAAATTAACCTCCTTAGTATTTATAATGTCAATTATAACCATAGTCAATCCTTATAAGCATTATAAATTTAACACCTAAGCATATCTTTAGCATTCCAAACCTTAACACACCTTTGAATGGAATGGAGAAGGCACTCCTATTTATACAAAAAATAAGAGCCACATTTCCCTCCTAGATCCACAAATATATCATGTGGTCACAACCACATGTTAACATCTAGAAAGTAACATCTCTTCATATTCTCTGAAAAATCTCTCATAAATTTGAATGGAGACGTATATCAAAAATTCCTATGATTCTTTCCCATGAAATGTGCTTGAATGATGATGTCAAATCTTCCTCAAATCTTCAAGATTTTCATGTTAAAATGTGAATTTTAGAATTAGAGGCCAAATATGATTCTGATGGAATCCTCAAATAGACCTATAGACATCACAAAACTCATCCAAATTTTATATATATTTGAATATAGGTAATTTTTCTAATATCTAACCATAAATTCACTCAAAATAACAAAATAAATGTATTGTAAAGTAATATGTATAATCCCATATTTAATCATGAATATGGTCTTAATGCATGGTTATGGACTTGCAGAATATGGTAAAATATGGTAAATACGGAAGGAGACTGAAAGGAGACAGGGTGCAATGGATGACAATTTGGATACCCAACATTTCCCCCCAACTAAAGATCTTGCAGATCCTGATGCAACTTTCCATCTATTCTAGTGGATCGAATTCATATTATTCTCTGTATCATTTTTTAGAGTATAAGATTAATTCATTTTGTTACTTTAAGATACTCTTCAAGACTTCAAAAGTCTCCTTAAATTATTTCTCATGAGCTTGCTATTGTTGAGCATCCTTTTTCTCTGAAAGATATCAATGTGGAAGCTCTTATGGCCTATTCTTGTGTGGAATCCATGAGTAATTTAATTGTCGATTCTTGTGTGGCAAAATTTTCCTTTTATTCTTCTTCTTGTTGCAACAAACATTATTTGAAAATTCATTCAAACATAAAGACCCATTCATATACATATCAAGTGATCCTTGCTCATAATTTGAATGTTTCCAAAACATATCCAACTTTTAACTAATAAACAACAACAATCAGTTGGGAGAAGCATGTCGGTCAACAATAAATGAAGTGATTGAATAAATAATATGGAAAAATGGTAATGAATATGCCCCCTCCCCTCCCCCCCCCCAACCCCCAATCCAACCCCCCAACCCCCCTGTTGTCATTCCTAGAGATAGCCTAGAGTTGTGATAGACGAGTGCCTAGGACATATTATATTAGCAAGCAGCATATGGTATAACACAGAAAGTTATCAATAAAAATCTCTCATGCTATTTTCTGAAAAACAAGGAATATTAATCTAAATGGGACCAAGACCTTCAGAAACTGACACAGAGAAAGTGATATTGCACACGTAACATGCAAAACTCCAATATAAAAACAACAGACAATTCAGAGATAGCTTACTGTAAAGAGGGCCAATTCAGAAATACCTCACAGAAATAAATCATGAGAAGGTATATGTAGTGAATGAAATATTTAGAGAATATTAGTTGTCATTGAGTTGATATCCAGATACACAATACCACCATGTAATGGGCTTACCAATCTAAGAATCCATTCATGACAATAGCGTTTTAAAAACATCCTCCCAAAGAAACTAATATAGCAGAAGTATGGTTTAGATGATTAATGGAACAGAATATCACGCATGAGCCATATTTAAAGCGCTTGACTAATTCGAGCATAGGTATCAACTAGGATAAATCCATACCAAAAATTAGTGAGCCACTCGCATTCCAAAACATGATACAGGAGAGATTGATGAAATGAAATGATCTATTAAAATAACACATAAGAGAGAAAGTTACACACTGTGAAACACCAAAGACCAGAATCCTCTTAACAAATGGAACTCCTCCTCACTGAGACCCTATGGGCTCTGAGCCTTCATACAAGAGTTCGACAAAATGTATACAAAAATCTGTTCTCTGCATAATTTTCTGATAAAATATGGAACCTTAAATCATCTGTTCTTCGGGAGCTTTATAGGAGAACAAGAAAGCTCGAAAAGGGAGTAGGTGATGAACATTTAATTTTCCTCATTAAAACAGGATGGCGGAAACGTGCATGCCCATACTGCTTGATGAATTCGTAATGCTACTTGTACCCTGTGGCCTGCTTACTGAAATAAATGCATAGGGTAGAATTCTCTTCAGGAACACGGCAAAGAAGTAAAATCACATGGACATTATGTCCTTTCCTGAAAGAAAATGGTGATGAAAAGAAAACGTTAGGGTGTTGTTTTTTTGCGAATGGTACCCTCTTCCTTCTAAACCCTGAATTATGGTTTAAGATCTTCAATGTTGAACGTTGAATTCCTCGATCATTCACTGATATTTCTCTGTTGCTCCATTAATATCTCCATCTGCGAAATCTGCACCTTTGAATGACTCTGGAGGGTTTGACAGATTTTAACCCTGCTTCTTTAATGGAAGTCTTGTCGACATAACTTCCCGAGCTTTTCTTCATAATTTCTACTCCTCGAAATGGTCCTTTGATGTGTCCTCCTTCACTGTAATAGAGAATGAATCACGGCGGTTTTCCGTCATTGTAACCCTGCAAAACCCACAAACTTGTTAGAAAAAACCATGCATGGGGATGGTGAAATGGTGGAATGGTGATGGCGGAAACACAGTGGAATGGCGGAGAAATACTCTGGTTGCAGGTTGGCGGAATGCAGAAGATTACACGTAAAACCTTAGAAATAGGCTTTGGAATGGAATATGTATATGGGATAGGCGTGTGATGAGCACATGTGGAACGGGTGACGTGGAAGTACAGGGTCGACTGGTGGAGAGGTAAGTGATCTGGACCATCAGATCTCAGTAGGAGATCGACAGGTGAGAATGCGTCGAAGGGCGATGGACCGTGGGCCAGGGGTACGGTTTGCCCATGTTAACTTTCGTGTAGCTTCGAGGAGCGATTGCCGTCGGATGGGCTGTTGTAGATCAGATGGCTCACGCGCATATCGCGCCACGTCCGCTACCAAAATATAACGCGCGATGAGTAGCGGTTTTTGGGCCGTACGCGGAGACACGCGGCGAACGATGTATGGAATCGCTCCCAAAAATAAAATACCTCCTACCGCCCAAAAGCGATGCGATAGAAACTGGGCGGGTTTTTCCACAGAGAGTGGGTGTGGGGACCACCGTGGAAAATGGGCTTCTGACTGTTGATTTTGTAGGTTTAAATGGGTGGTGGATTATGCGATCGGGCGGTGAAGGGGTGGGGACCACCGAGAATTACAGCGTAGCATGGTGAGATGGCGGATTGCAAGAGATTTAAACGCGGGGACTTGACATTTGACCTTCCGAAAAAATATACACGGGATGGCGGAACATATGACGGAGGCCTATGGGATGGTGACATGGTGGTGGACACGTCACCTTGATCCCGCGGGGGTATGGGTTTTGCAGCCTTTTCTTTTTAATGTGATTTGGGAGTCAGAAATGGAAATGATAGGCAGAAAAATGATTTCTTAGGGCGGAAAGAGGGGGTTTGAAAGGTTTAAGAGGGATTACTGGCCAAAATTTTAATAGGGGGCTGACATGATCAACATTAGCTCCACCTAGGGACGACACGTTCATCCCTGGGCGTGTCGAGAACTTCGCAGACCATCTGATAATATTCCGTGCAAGCTCTGCTCTTTAGCACTTCTACCTTTCTTTTCCATAATTCATCACGACACCCACATTATTTCAAACAAGAGTGAAAACAAACTAATATACAGTATAATACATCAGGCTATCTCTGCCTGATTTAGAACTGGAATTAGGGTTTAAGAAACTGACCATTTACAGGGGCGTCAAGCAAGTCACCCTGTAAATTTTCCAACTTGAAAGTGTTGTTACCTCCCTATTCCACAATTTTGAAGGGGTCGAACCAAAGTGGGTCAAATTTACCATGTTTTCCTTTTTCAGCTCTCCGGATATCCCACGTGAGTACTAAATCACCAATCTGCATATTATTTTCTTTAGCATGCTGATCAAAAAGGTATTTCATCTTCTCCTGATACTCTGTCAGCCTTTGATTTACCTGGCTTCATGTTTCCTCCAATTCCACCAGCTGATTCATTCTCCTGGTCATATCATCAGGCTCTTCTTGACTTTCCTGCATGAATCGGGCTACTGGTAGGGCTAACTGTATAGGGAATACTGCTACCCTCCCATATACTAATTCATATTGGGATTTCCCAGTTGCTCTCTTACTGGTAATTCTATTGGCCCACGGGGCAATTTTCAACTGAGAATCCCAATTTTTATGATTTTCATTGATAGCCTTCTTCAATGCCCTTACCAGGGTTTTATTGGAAGACTCTGCCAAGCCATTTCCTTGTGGATAATAGGCTGTAGAGTGGCTTAGTGTGATGTTATACTGCCGACAGAAACTCACAACCTTTGCAGACTTGAAGGCCTGTGCATTATCAGTCACTATTCTGGCAGGGCAGCCAAACCTGGATATGATGTTTTCCTCCATGAATTTTATTATCACAGTATCTATTTCATTCCTTGCAGGTATGGCTTCCACCCATTTTGTGAAGTAATCCGTGGCAGTTAAAATCCATTTATGCTGACCACTCGATGGAGGATGTATTTCACCTATAAAATCAATTCCCCATTGTCGGAATGGTTCGTCCACATGCACGGGAATCATGGGCAGAGGTGCCAATTTATGTCTTTCAAAAAATTTCTCACACTTCTCACAGGCTCTTACCTGGGCAAAAACATCTCCAAAAAGCTTGGGCCAATAGAAACCAGCCTTCAAGATTTTGTGAGCAGTGGCCCTCCAACTGTAGTGACCCCTACTGATTCCTTCATGAAATTCAGCTATTATACTCTCTACCTCATCCTCTGTGAGACACAGGAGTAGGATGCCTGAGGGATCACGCCAATATAATCGGCCATTGCTGACTATGTACTTTTGGGATTTCAATTTTAGCGTTTTGTATTTAACTTTATCACAACTTGGAGGGCGGCTGAGTGTGAGGAGATATTCTAGTATCTCTTTGTACCACTGACTGGTGAGGTACTTTATATGTGTTCCCGAAGTAGCTATCCCAATTCCCTTTCGCTCTTCTTTCTCTTCAGATTCTTCACTTGCTATTATGGACAAATTTATACCCAAAGCTTGATAGTTTGATTCAGATAATATTCTGGAAAACCCTTGTCCTTTGATCAGCTTAGTAGGGAGGATGTTTAATTCATACTCATGTATTTTAGCAATCCACTTCCCCCTTTTTCCTTCACTATCCCCTTGGATAAGGATATCTTTTACAACAGCTGTAGGTACAAATACAGTGATATGGGACTGCAAGATATACATGTGAAATGCTTTGAGGGATTTTACTAGGGCATATTCTTGCTTTTCCAATATGTTATATTTCAATTTTTCATCATGGAGCACCTGACTAAAGAATTCAATGGGCTGCTCGTACCCTTCCTCATTTTTCTGCAATAAAAATCCTTCTATCGTATGAGGTGATGCAAAAGAAAATATCATGAAAGGTTTGGCATAATCTGGTCCAGCTAGCACACGGGCTTCTGTAAAAGAATTTTTTATTCTGGTAAAGGCCTCTCGTGATTCCTGGGACCATTTAACTTCATTATCTTTCTTCAGCATGTCAGTTATATGTCTAACTATTTCAACATAGTTAGGAATAAACCTTCTCAGGAAATTAATACACCCTAGGAACACCTGTACCTCCTTCTTATTCCTAGGAAGAGAAATACCATTTATAACCTCAACCCCCTTAGGATCTATCTTCACCCCATATTTGGTCACAATGTGTCCCAAAAGTTTACCCTCTTCTAATGCAAATAAATACTTCTGAGGGTTAAGAAAGAGACCATACCTTATACATTTCTCAAAGGTTCTACGCAGACGTTCGATGTGCTCAGTATCATTCTTTGAAAATAAAATGATATCATCGAGGTAGACTACCAGAAATTTATCTTGCTCCCCAACAAAAGCAATGTCCATGGCCCTCTGAAAGGTGGCCCCTGCATTAATCAATCCAAAAGGCATCCTGGCATACATAAATGTACCCCATGGTGTAGTGAAAGCAGTCTTCTTTTGATCTTCTGGAAGTACAACCACATGGTTATAACTAGAGAATCCATCCATCATTGACATCCTAGAAGCTCCAACCACCTTCTGCAGGATGTGATCCATCTTAGGCAGTGGATAATTATCCTTTAAGGATTCTCTGTTTAAATTTCTGAAATCCACACACAGCCTTATTTCTCCATTCTTCTTTTGGATAGAGACTAGGTTTGCCACCCATTCAGAGTACCTCAATGGCACAATTATTTTGGCCTTTAACAACTTCTTAATTTCCTTCTCAATGGAAGGAAGCAGTAGGGGATTTATTTGTCTGAGCTTCTGCTTGTGAGGTTTTGCATCTCCCTTTAGTGGAATTTTGTGCTGCATAATACTGATATCAAAAGTTTTTAGGTCCTAATAATACCATGCAAACACATCTTTATAAGACTGAAACAATTTCTGATATAGCTTTTTATATTCTTCTAGGACTTTCTTGGACAATTTTACAATCTTGGGATCAGCATCAGTACCAAGATTCAGGTCTTCTACCTGATTTTCTTCTACCACTTTGCTTGGCTGCAGTGGGACATCATTCTTGTCAAATAATTTTTCTATAGGCACAAGCCCTCTAGGTATAATGTTTCCCTTTAATTGCAACACTTTATTACCTGCCATATTGTTCTCCCAGTTTTTTTCTGAAGTGTCTTCAGTCTCTCCCTCTTCTCTAGCATCAATCTCCATATTGGAGAATTCCCCTACTGTTTCTGGGAATCTCTTCATTTGTTCTTCATCCTCAAATACTTGCCAGTGGTTGATGTTATCTGGGATTAACAACCGGTAACATACCTCAATTTCATATCTTAAAAGAGGGTTCTGAGGTGGACAAAATGTACTGGCAGCCACAGCAAGGGAATCAGCCATCCTATTCTTTTCTCGGGGCATGAACTAGATATTGAATGCCAAGAAGAAATTTTCCACCATGTCCCAAAATTCATTCCTGTAAGCCCTCAACTGAGGATGTTTGGTTTGACACTGATTCCTCACTTGTCTAACCACCAGTTCCGAATCTCCTAGAACTTTTAAACTTTGTATATTCATGTTCCTGTCTATCTGCAATCCTAACAGAAGTGCTTCATATTCAACCACATTATTAGTAGCTTCATATTCCAGTTTGAAGGAAAATGGGACCCATTTCCCAGTAGGATAAATCAGTAATATTCCAGCTCCATTACCTTCTCTTGAATTTGCTCCATCAAAATGAAGTGTCCAAATTCCTACTTCATGGCTCTCTGAGGGCTTCTCAGTCTTGATATGGCAGAAGGATGGTTCATGAGCATAATATTGATCTTCTTCCAACGTCAAGCATGAGAAATCTCATTCTTTACTCTAGACTGGTGAATTAACAGAATTGTCAGCCTGGGTCACCATCTTGACAAATCTAGTCTCCCTGTACAACCTTCTCTCTTGGACACCAAAAACTGGGATGGTGGCATATGTTAAATCAAACTTAATTGACCCACCAATTTTTGTTCCCCAGGACCTTGATAGTAACATGCCAAATCAAGCTGGGATGTCAGCCACCACGATGTCCATTACCACACTTTTTGCTGGGATTTGGGCCAAATTGACCACCAAATCCTTGATCATCCCTAGGCATTTAACTCTTTTGGAATCAAATGAATATAGGTCCTTGTATGGACAGGTAATTTGTAATCCTAGTTGTTCCATGACTCACAAAGGCAATATATTATGGAAAGCTCCAGAATCTAGCATACAGTTATGTAATAGCAGGTCATGAATCACTAGAGACACATAAAAGGGAGGAGTAGAAGCATTTAATTCCTCAACATGTGGATGAAAGACAACCATGGGTCTTTCTTCTTGAAGGTTGAGACTATCTGGGGTGAGTGAAGATTCTGGAGGGAGCATGAAAGAGGTGACTTGGGATTGATAAGCAGGTTGTTTCAACAATTCATTCAAGGGAACTGGGATTTTGACTTTCTCAAGTTCCTTTTGCAGACTGAAAACAAGAGAATATTTTTCTATTACAACCTCTTTTGACTCTTTATTTTCAGTTGAGGGTATGACTTATTTTGACATAGACTTGGTATTAGGGGGAATGACTACTTTTGAAGAGGAAGGAATTTGATCATTATACTGTAAAGGTTTGTTTAGAGGGCCCTTACCTTTGTCTGTGGCTTTCTGCATTGTTGATTCCTTCTGAGCAGGTGCTTCTTTCTGGGGTAGCTCTCCTTCTTGATCTTGAGTATGAGTCCTCTTCCTAGAATATCTGAGATCATATCTTCTATTGAACTGTGCTTGCATGAAATAAGCAAATTGTTTACAATAATGATCAATTTCTACATCTTCTGTGTCTCTGGCCTTTTCTTCTTCTTGTAATGAGCACTCAGTGCTATTACTTCCTTGCAAAAGGCATTCTTCTCCATCACTATTTGAAAAAGAAAGATTTGGATCCTCCAGTCCATAAGCAGTGTCTTCAGTAGGATCATCTACTGGACCTTCCAAGTATAATGGGTGTGGTACTTGATCTTGTTGCTCCTTTAGTTCCCTTAGCAATATCTGCAGGGGTGGTTTCCTGTACTGAGGATTGTAACTTCTGTTTGGAGCATTGTGGAAATTCTTGGAGGCTGAATTCTTGGTCTCCAACTCAAGCTTGACCAGTTTACCAGAAAGGTTCTTAATCATTTTGCTCATTTCTTCAATTCTGTCATTAGCTGTGTCTCTGTCTTGGTAGGAGGTAGATACATCCTCTTTGCCCCTTCTTCTAGTATATTGTTCAGGTTTTCCCTTTGATTTGCCAGTGGAGGCAAAGTTTTATTCCAACTCTAGTGCATCTGTTTGAGCATCATCCAGAGTAGCAGGATTTCTTTCTCTGAGAGAGAAACCAAATTATGAATCAAAGGCTACTACAAAAACAACTTTAGCAGTAGTTTGATGAGGTTTCATATCAGCAGGAAGACTCAAGTACAATTTATTAAATCTCTTGATAAATTCTGACACTCCTTCATTATGTCTTTTCTTGAGTGTATTGAACTCAGTAAGACAATGTCCATGGTCTTTCTTCTCTCCCCATTTTCTGAGAAAAGTATCTTCCATTATTTCGCAAGTGGTAATAGAACGACCTGCCAATGTCTTAAACCATTTTCAAGCTTCACCATCAAGAGATTGGAAAAACAGCCTTAAGACCACATCTAAATGTTCCACATTAAAATTCTCTACAAATGCACAAAAGACCTCAAGATGTTTTTGAGCATCAATCTCGTTTTCCCCATTGAATCGGGGTAAAATCTTTAGATAATCTTGTGGCATATCATTCAACACTTGGGGTAATGCCAGAGGGGCATATTTATTTATCAAGAAGCCTGGAAAATTGGCCATTGGAGGGGGCAGAGGTGGTACAACAGTTTGATGAGTAAGAGGAGGAGGAGGAGGTGGAAGTGGGGTATGAATAACAATACGAATGTAATGAACAACAGCCTGAGGTGTTGAGGGGAATAATGGTCTGTTAACAGCAGATAATTCAGTGACTTCTTTAACCTCTTCAACCTCAGGAGTAGGGTGAAAATAATATTTATTTCTAATGCCTCCTTGGGGTGGACTATCTGAATAATAATCGGTATCTCCCATAATAGAGTCGGGAACTAGCACTTGAGGTACTTGAGAAGAAGAGGATGGAAAGTTTTCTATAGATAATTCAGGGATTTCAGAGTGGACTGATTTTGTTTCCCTCCAATTTTTTCTATGTATGATCTTTTCAGGGTCAGGCACTGAAGGTGTCTTTGGCTAAGACGCATCTGACCTTAGGTGTGGCTTACAAGGAGCTAGGACTGCAAATAGATTTATATAATAAACAAATATGGAGTCGCTAAGGTGAGGGATCTACAACTCTCAACTCTGCATAATCACCTACTTGAAGAGTGAATGAGATTTTTTCGAGGCCCATGGATTTAAAATTTCTCAACTTCGTCCCCAGCAACGGCACCAAAAATATGTTGTCGTTCCTAGAGACAGTCTAGGGTTGTGATAGACGAGTGCCTAGGACATATTATATTAGCAAGGAGCATATGGTATATCAGAGGAAGTTATCAATAAAAATATCTCATGCTATTTCTTGAAAAAAAAGGAATATTAATCTGAATGAGACCAAGACCTTCAGAAACTGACACAGAGAAAGGGATATTGCAGAGGCAACATGCAAAACTCCAATATAAAAACAACAGACAATTCAGAGACAACTTACTGTAAAGAGGGCGAATTCAGAAATACCTCACAGAAATAAATTATCAGAAGGTATATGTAGTGAATGAAATATTGAGAGAATATTAGTTGTCATTGAGCTGATATCCAGATACACAATACCACCATGTAATGGGCTTAACAATCTAAGAATCCATTCATGACAATAGCATTTTAAAAACATCCTCCCAAAGAAACTAATATAGCAGAAGTATGGTTTAGATGATTAATGGAACAAAATATCATGCATGAGCCATATTTAAAGCGCTTGACTAATTCTAGCATAGGTATCAACTAGGATAAATCCATACCAAAAATCAGTGAGCCACTCGCATTCCAAAACATGATACAGGAGAGATGGATGAAATGAAATGATCTATTAAAATAACACATAAGAGAGAAATTTACGCACTGTGAAACACCAAAGACCAAAATCCTCTTAACAGATGGAACTCCTCCTCACTGAGACCCTACGGGCTCTGAGCCTTCATACAAGAGTTCGACAAAATGTATAAAAAAATCCATTCACTGCATAGTTTTCTGATAAAATTTGGAACCTTAAATCATCTGTTCTTTGGGAGCTTTATAGGAGAACAAGAAAGCTCGAAAAGGGAGTAGGTGATGAACATTTAATTTGCCTCATTAAAACAAGATGGCGGAAACGTGCACGGCCATACTGCTTGATGAATTTGTAATGCTGCTTGTACCCTGTGGCCTGCTTACTGAAATAAATTCACAGGATAGAAGTCTCTTCAGGAACACGACAACTAAGTAAAATCACATGGACATTCCATCCTTTCCTGAAAGAAAATGGTGCTAAAAAGAAAACCTTAAGGTGTTGTTTTCTGCAAATGGTACCCTCTGTCTTCTAAACCCTGAATTATGGTTTAAGATCTTCAATGGTGAACGTTGAATTCCTCGATCATTCACTGATATTTCTCTGCTGCTCCATTAATATCTCCATCTGCGAAATTTGCACCTTTGAATGGCTCTGAAGGGTTTGACAGATTTTAACCCTGCTTCTTTAATGGAAGTCTTGTCAAAATAACTTCCCGGGCTTTTCTTCATAATTTCAACTCCTCGAAATGGTCCTTTGATGTGTCCTCCGTCACTGTAACAGAGAATGAATCACGGTAGTTTTCCGCCATTGTAACCCTGCAAAACCCGCAAACTTGTTATAAAAAACCATGCATGGGGATGTAGATTGAGTGGGGATGGTGAAATGGTGGAATGGTGATGGTGGAAACACAGTGGAATGGCGGAGAAATACTCTGGTTGCAGGTTGGCAGAATGCAGAAGATTACATGTAAAACCTTAGAAATAGGCTTTGGAATGGAATATGTATATGGGATGCGCGTGTGATGAGCACACGTGGAACGAGTGACATGGAGGTATGGGGTAGACTGGTGGAGAGGTATGTGATCTGGACCATCAGATCTCAGGAGGAGATCGACGGGTGAGAATGCGTCGGAGAGCGATGGACCGTGGGCCAGGGGTACGGTTTGCCTGTGTTAACTTCTGCGCAGCTTCGAGCAGCGATCGTCGTCGGATGGGCTGTTGTAGATCGGACGGCTCACGTGCATATCGCGCCACGTCTGCTGCCGAACTATAATGCGCGATGAGCGGCGGTTTTTGGTCCGTACGCGAAGATGCGCGGTGAACGATGTATGGAATCGCTTCCGAAAATAAAATACCGCCTACCGCCCAAAAGCGGTGCGATAGAAACCGAGCAGGTTTTTGCACAGAGAGCAGGTGTGGGGACCATCGGGGAAAATGGGCTTCTGACCGTTGATTTTGTAGTTTTAAATGGACAGTGGATTATGCGATCGGGCGGTGGAGTGGGGACCACCAAGAATTACAACGTAGCACGGTGAGATGGCGGATTGCAAGAGATTTAAACGTGGGGACTTAACATTTGACCTTCCGACAGAATATACAGGGGACGACAGAACATATGACGGAGGCCTGTGGGATGGTGACATGGCGGTGGACACGTCACCTTGATCCCGTGGGGGTATGGGTTCTGCGGCCTTTTCTTTTTAATGTGATTTGGGAGTCAGAAATGGCAATGATAGGCAGAAAAATGATTTCTTATGGCAGAAAGAGGGGGTTTGAAAGGTTTAAGTGGGATTACTGGCCAAAATTTTAATAGGGGGCTGACATGATCAACACCCTCCAACTGAAGGTGTTTTATGTCTTTTGAAAATGGAGAAAGAAATATCACATTCAAAATTTCCAAATACATATCTTTTAGAAAATTAAATAATTAATGATTAAAGAATATAAAATAGCATACATTCACCTACCTGAAAAGTCAACAAGCTATGCATTTATGAGATCTTGGTTGTTACTATTGGATCATGGAATATGAAGTGAAGTAATGTAATATGTTTCTTCTTCTTTTGGATGTAGGAATGGAGAATGAAACCTGAAATTAAAACATTTGTGTCTTTTTATTGCTGAAACTAAGACATTGTTTTGTAACTCAAAAACCAAATCTAGTTTATTGGAACATTATTTCAAGCTACTGAAATCATATAGTCTTCATTCATATCCATATCCTCGCATAATTATTATTTATGTGAACACATTTTTTTGATGTCGAACATAGAAATAAATTGTTTAATTACCGACCATTAATGAATGTTATTAACCAACACAAGAATACTCACCATTAATTCCAATAACAGTCAAAATTCCTATACTAAAAGGAAAATACCTTCTAGCATAGGTTATATAAGAGGTTTTTAGAGTTATAAAGTTGGTAAAAATTGTAAAAAAATCATCCACTAAACCATTAATTTGTGATAGTGGATGTTTTAGAAAATACTTTAACACACCTTCCTCACAACTAAAAAAAATTGCGGTCGAAGTTTTTGGTAGATGATTTTCTTGTGGTGCATTTAATGGAACAAGTAGCTCCTCTACACTACATATATAAAATAAGTGGCCTTCATACATAACTAAATAATTTAGTCGTTAAATGCAGAAAACACCAACACGTAATATATATGATCCAGGTGGATATTGGTGGCCACCCACCTATTCCACTTGGGGCCCCACTATTGTCTCTTTTAGTTTTTTAGTTTCGGAACAACTTACTATTTTTGGCAGTTTTTCGAGTCGTGAACTTTCGGGGCTATTTTGAGGCCCTAAACGACATTTTTTGGGAAAATCGAGAGCGACATCTGTTAGCCATCTATAAATTTTGTTATATCTCATGATGGCTAAAAAGGTTCTTAAGCTTTCAAGAAACAAATTTTTATGAAAACTTTGTGAGTTCTTGAAAGCCCACTATGTTCTTTATCCTAAGTCTACCAATCCACTAAAAATCTTTGCCCAAAACCTCTAAGATTATTTTGCTGATACAAAGGAACTGTAATAAAGGGGTATGTTCATCATCTCATAATTCTCCCCTCCATTTCACGCATTTTTCACTCATTTTAACAATCATTTTTTCTCTTCAAAAAGGTTTTCATACTCTTCATTTACCCATCATTACCCTTGATAAATCCATTTAAATCATGGAAAAACCCCGTCATATGGTTTAAATTCACCCTTTTTATCCTATCATAACCTAAAAAAGGCTCAAAAAATCACTTTTTAGGCCTATTTTCCAACCTTTTATTAAAAGAAGGCTTTAAGCAACTTTCAACTTAGCCTTAGCCTCTTTTTCTCATCATATGACCTACTCCATGACCAAGCGCTCGGCCCATCAGCATCTCGGCTTTTCGCCGGTCCCCGCCACCTTTTTTCCCTTTAAAAATGTTTGCCGCTAATGCTAAATCTTGATTCAATCTGGGCAATTCATTCTCCATAGATCAAACGGTCTGTGCATCATTCCATCGCATCGACGCATCGTCCTTTCCTCGTTGGCCTCTCCTTTTTCCACCGATGGAATTCCTTGCCGATAAAATCCTAACCGTCGATCTCCCTCTGATCGGACGGTCTACGCTGCATCACACTTCCCCTTCTCATCGCAATGTGCATCCCACCGAAAGGATCCTGACCATTGATCTTTCATATCCAATGGCTCACGCTATTTCACAAATCCAAACTCCGCCCGATAAAATACTTCACCGTCGATTATGTTACCGCCGCCCCCCGATATAATCATGGTCGTTGATCATTTTGATCTAACGGAGATCGGGAATTCCTTCGCTCCATTCTCATTCCCCCCATGATGAAATCCTGACCTTTGATCCATCAGATCCAACGATCATCGCTCCTTCACATTTCTACCTCCCTCCGCCCCATTCATTATTTTTTGCGCGTCTGCGATATAATTTGGACCGTTGATCTTTCAGAACCAACGGCCAGCGCACTCTCGCATTTCTCATTTCACTCTGTGACATCCGATAAGATCTTGACCATCGATCCTTGAGATCCGATGGCCATCGCATCATTGCCCTTTTGGCCCTCGCCACACCTTTCCATTTCGCCCGCTTCGCTGTGAAAGGATCTTCATCGTTGATCCTCCAAATCCAATGGTCATCTCTCTTTCGCCATTCATCCATTCCCTCGCTCATATGATATATATTGTGAATTCCCTTGATAGCATCTCCACCATTGATCTTCCAGATTGAACGGCCAGCAGGACTCTTCCGTGTTCTCCCCCTTGTACCTCCATGGTCCCCCCTCGCAATAGATCCCGACCATTGATCTCATTAATCCAACTGTCAGCGCTTCATCGTTGTTCGTCTGTCCCCTTGCCCATATGTTATATTTTGCACACTCCCTCTATTCATCTCTACCGTTGATCCCCCAGATCCAACATTCATCGCTCTTTCACATTTTCGCTGACCATCTCGATCATTTGTTATTTATGCGAAATTACGAATAGATCCCAACTGTAGATCCTCCAAATCTGACGACCCACATTCATTCTCGCGCCCATTTCATCCAACCCCTCCATCATGCTTTTTCAATAAAAAATGGGTGGTTTTTATGGGGATAGGCATCAACCCCTAAACCTTATCACGTCCGTTTGGACCTTTACCGCTTACCACCAATAACTCACGCGAAAATCACTGGTTTTCCCACAAAAGCACCTTCACCTTTTCGTACCCTAATTCAAATCAAACCACTGTTCCTCCTGGTTTCGCTTATGGAACCTTACCCTCTATACATTTCCCCCTTCCGCAACTGCTCCTACACCCATTCCAAAGCCTCTCATCACAATTTATCCAAAAAATGCAAGTTTTCATAATATGTTTTATGTTTGAGTGCAGGTTTAATGGAAACCTGAAGTTTACAAGGTCGCCCATAGCAACATCTAAGTTTCAAACACCCGGGATGATGATCATTCAGGTTCTAACAAGAAATATGGGAGATCTGGGGTTTGATTCTGAGCATTTTATCGATGCAATCACAAAAACCCTCGAAAATGCCAAGAAACCCCTGCAAACAAGAAAAGAGAGAGATTAAAGGCTTAATCGACGAAATCAAAGAAAAGAATGGATTAGCATATAAAGAGAAAGGATTAAAGCGCAAATTTCGAAGATTTAAAGACTAATCGAAGTGGATTAGGATAAAAAAACAGCTAAAATACAGATGAACAGAGGTTTAAAGAAAACAGTAAAGTGATAAAGGCAGCATGATAAATTATGAACGCAAAAAGTGAGATCAGGCCTCAGACATAGTTTATTGATGAAATTAAAGGAAATATTAGGCTAAACAAGCCTCAAATACATCAACAAAGAGAAGTTATTTCATCAGAAATATCAACTAACTCCTTTGGCCATTCTTTATTTGTAAAGGCAAATCAACAGTTATTACACAAAAGAATATAGTTGAAACTGTCAGGATAGTTATTGTAAAAGATAATGATAAACCCTTAAAGTCAAAATTTTCACCTGTTTTATCCTTAGAAATTAAAGACGGAGTTATTAAAATAGAGAGGTATCTACAGATGTTCCTACCCTATGCCTTGCATGGTTATCAAGGTCAGGAACGTATTTACTCTGTCATTAATAACATTTTGAACCCTAAAAAATAGTTCCACCTCCTCATTTGTAGCATAAATACTGCACTGGAACTCATTGTAAATTTTTGATTTTGATGACTGATGCTGGAATAATACATAGTCCTTTGAAGCTATTGAAGAGAAATTGATGTCTTGGAACTCATGCATGATCTAATTTTCTTGTTGATGGAGAAGGATTGTTTGCAGGATCCATAGGCTTGGTAGATGGTGAAGTTTTATTTTGTTTATGTTTTCTAGTTTTCCATTATGTTTTCCATCTTCTATGTTGCAGTAGGACAAAGAATTTAGATTAAGAAATTTTTTCTAATAACACATTAAATTTGTTTGTCCTTCACTGCCTTAATGTTTTCTTCTGCTAAGATATATTAGGGAAATCATTTCTTGCTCTCTAACAAGTTCTTAGCTCGTCCATTTCTTGAATAATTTAGATCAATTAGCATCAATTATGATATATGGTTAGCGTTGCATATTGTTGCCACTGAAATATTTTGTTCTTGGAAATCATCTCTTTAAAGAATCTTTGTCTAGGTTTGTCAAAAAAATATGTTTAAAATCATGCTCTTTGCCTTTACTTAGCCAAAATTGTTTTAAGGAAACCTTATAGCTATAACTCTGGATGTTAGACTTTTCTCTCTTTCTATGGTTATAGTTACTTGTGTATCTTAAATGTTTTTCTACTCTAGATGATAAAGCTCTGAAAGTTGGATAAGTTTCTTACCTTTCTACGTTTTTATTTGAATGTTTGTCTTGGTTAATTATCTGTTTTCAGTCTGAAATAAAATGGATTAGGTTCCACTTATGCCTTTGATTCTCTTGTTGTTCTTATCAATTTTCTAACTCCCTCAGTTTACAAGTATATAAAGGATTCGGTTTCATCCCTTTATTATTTTTTTGTTCTCAATCTTTACGTCTATTTCATAAATACATCATAACCTTAAAAGATCCACAAACCAAGTTAAATTTCCCTGCAAATGCTCTTAACACCATTGGTGAACTTATCTGGACCTTGTTAGAGTCCATTGCCTAATGACTTAACAATCTTCCATGTTTCCTATCTAAAATCTATCAAAGTGTCATACCCAACCAAAAAACAATCAAAATACCTTGCACTTAACATCTAGCCTAAAATCAACCCTAATCAGTAAACAAGTTCATATCTTTGCACACATTGAGAGATCCCTCTCTAAATCCAGGAAGGCTAGGTCCTTGAATTCCAAATCTTGGTTTGATGTTACCCTTGTCAATTTGTATCTCAATCAATATAACAAATTATAGTGAACCAACATAGTGGCGATGACGGTGGGACCTCTGAGTACAAAATAGTCTAGCAAACTCTTGTAGACTCACCAAGTCCTTCAATAACCATAAAAACTCAGAAAACCCCAAAAAAATTTCAGATTGGTTTCATAATAAACATTGTTGGTGGACCATAGAATATTTTACCTCCAAAAAAGCTAAAAATTTCCACTTGGTGACTCCACTAGCCTCCAGTCTTTAAACTCTTTCAACCATTAGTTTGACATAGAAAATCCAGTGAATCTGCCACCTCATTGCTGCCCCAACATAGTGGCGATCATGGTGGGACCCCTGAGTTCATAGTAGCCTGAAAAACTCTGATAGACTCATATACATCCCTAATTCTGACTTAAAAAACAACCCATAGCCAGAGTAGAAGCTAATTACTTCATCATCCTAGAAAGAAAATGACTTATTTAGGGGATACTCATTAACATTAAGGCTACATAAATAAATTGAAAACCTAGATGTACTCCCTAGATTGGTTTTTATCAATAATTTGGTGGTGGACCATTATATACATATCTGCAAAATTTCAAAAAAAAATCCACCTGGAGACTCCACTAGCCTCCACTAGGCCTTCCTCATCGGTTGTTCTAGTATTGTGTCAAATCAGTCCAAAATAGTTTTTAAGGCCTAGTTATAGCTTGAGTGAATAAAGAGATTTGGCTTCACGAAGGATCTATACCAGATCACACGCGGACCCAAATCCTGCTACTGTTGTTGATAACCCAGAAAATATTTTGTGGAAAAATCCTAAAACTGGAAACTCACCCACTCTTAGGACCATCCATAGAGAAATTTTTGCACCGGAACACCTTACAGTTTCACAAGATCCTCAGTTTTATTTGCACCATATCAAGAACCTATTCAGAACTAAGACACATAGTAGGGTTGACCAAGCTGACTTTGAGCCCATATATTTGCAGCAAAGACCCAGTATAGAAGCTTCTCCTTCCACTCCGCCTGATTTTCAACTTCTACATCACTTCAGCTCTTTTCATCTCAAATATACTCAGAATTAGTCTTCCGGTCCAAGTACCCTAGCTACACCCATCCATACCACCAGTGTGCAAACCACCGCACTCCATCCTTCTCCACCTGTCACAAATCTTCCCCTTGTAAATCAGCCTTTTCTTCCTTTCCCTCCCATCATGGCAGTTCGGTATGCTCCACTGGCTCTACAACAACCACTATTACCTTTTCCAAATGAATATCAGTCCAAAATCCCTCACTTCTTAGGGACTGAATCCATCACTGCTCAAAAACATGTAGATAGAATTAATGATTCTTTTGACTATATGGAGATAGAAGAAGAAACCATAAAAATGAGGATTTTTGCTCAGAGCCTATGGGGATAACCCAAGAAATGGTTTAAAGACTTACCCCCCAACAACATTCATGATCTCCCTACTCTATACCAAACCTTTGTGAAGAAATGGGAAATCAAGAAGAACCCCCTCCAAATTTTGTTCGAGTATAACAATCTTAAAAGAAATTCGGAAGAAAGTGTTCATGACTACTCCACTAGGTTTAACAGTGTTTACAACACTCTCCCACCACACATAAAACCTCCCCAAGGCTTGGCCTTAGTAAAATATCCCAAAGTCTTTGATGTTGATATGGCCTATCAACTAAGGGAGAGAGATTACCTAACTCTAGAAGACATGCAAATGGGGGCTGTAAGTGTAGAGGCAAATTTTATGGAGAAAAGAGCTCGGGTGAGATTAGAAAAAACGGTGACTTATAGAGATGACACAACACCTGCAACCTCCTCTTCCGACACCAAACTTGACTCCATATTTAGGACAATCGAGAGGATGATGGAAAAATTCAGTTTGAATGAGAGAACAACCCCTAGGGAAAATCAAGCCAATATTCAAAACAGGAATAGAAATCAAAATTTTAGTAGAGACCCTCCTCTAGTCAGAAAAAGAGAGAGTGTCCAAAAAATCAGACCCCCTTTCCAATAAAACTATGTAGATGAAGAAGAAAGAGAGCCTAAGCAGTTGGAAGAAGACCATGTAAACGTCATAGGTTCAGATGATGAAAATAACAGATTCATTACTGAAGAAGAACAAAGGATGTTTTCTTCAAAACCAAATCATAAATCATATGAAGATTTCGAAGACTATAGATTAGGATTTGAGAATGCCATAATGGAAGTTCGTAGGCAGTATAACCTTAGGAGCAAGAAGATTCAAGATGTTCCTAAAACATATAAGCTAAACAAGGCTGTTAGAAAAACCTCTGAACCTATCCCTAAAAAGATAGCAGAAAACACAAATACTATGGCTAAGAAAACTGAACTAAAAAAGCAAAAGACTCACCAGCCTAGTAATGATTCAAGCTGCCCTAGTACTTCAAATAGTGGCCCTGAAAAAAACCTTACTCTCCAGACCATCAAATCAGAATCAACAAATTAAAAATGTAGAAAAGTTCATGGTTGATAAAAATTATGTAAATGAAATAAAGACACCTACGCCTTTCAGTTTTGACGGGGAGATTTCGAAAATCAAGATCACTAAACCCCTCACTAAATTGGTAGCCCAAGAGGTATATAGATCCGAGATTTTCAAAGTGTTAGACATAGGAAAGGATACTGATACCTTAAACTTAACTGATGATAAACCATAATTGTTTTTTGGTCCTAAAGAAGAGGGAAGATATCAAGAAGGAGCAGTCTCTCCTTTCTATGTAAGTCTGAGCATAAATGACAAATTCTGCATAATGCTATGCTAGACACCGGTGCCTCAAAAAATATCATGCCAAAGGTTGTGATGGAGAGATTGGGCCTAGAAATCATAAATCCCTACAAAGACTTGTATTCTTTTGATTCCAGTACGGTTAAGTATCTGGGCCTAATCAAGTATCTGTGTGTCAATCTAGCACAAATCCCCACTAAGAGTCTAGTCATGGATATAGTTTTGGCTGACATCCCCCTAAAGTATGAAATGCTTTTATCTAGATCATGGGGGGGCAAACTTTAGGGCAGCCTTCAAATGGACATAACCTATGCCACCATCCCAGTCTTCAATCAAACAAGAAGATTGCACCGGGAATCCCACATGAAATACATGGTGAGTAACATAGATAGGCCAAATAACACACCAGTTTATTCCATTCACTTAGACCTTGACTCCTTCATCTTGTATAATGAAAATGACATAAGTGAACAAGTGAATGAAAATAAGAGAGAACTAAGTCCCCCAGAACAATCAAACCAGCTATCTAATCAAGAAAATGACTCCCAAAACTCTAGCAGCCCTGAAGTATAGAACATTGACAAAACTGAAATTGACACCCTTTGGCATATGACATTTGATGGCTCTTATGGTAAGTCCGCATCAGGGGCTGGTGTTTGGATCCACACAAATGAAGGCCATTCCTATAGTTTATATTTTCAATGCACCAATAATGTTGCAGAGTATGAGGCTCTCCTTTTTGGTCTATACTTACTTAAAAGTCTCAAAGCCAAGAAAATCTTGATCCAAGGAGATTCTGAACTAATCATCAATCAAATTAAGGGAGAATATTCGGCCAAAAACCCTATGTTAAAGGAATATATAAATTATGCCCTAGACCTTCTCAAAACCTTTAAGAAATATGAGCTTACTTTCATCCCTAGTGCCCAAAACTGCCTTGCCAATGAGCTTGCCTTTGCTGCTAGCAATTTCTCTTTGCCTTATGAAAATAATCAATGCCTCATAAAAATAAATAATAAGCCTACTGTACTGGACAACTTGAACCATTGGCAAGTGTTTGACAATGATGACCAAATAGATGATTTTTTGCAATCTAGAAATGACTTTGCAACCACAAAACAGAGTTTTAGATTTGAAAGAAATAATTCCACTGAAAAAGAAACTCCCAAAACAGAGCTGCCCTTTGATGATGATATAAACCACCTTAAAAACCCTTGTTTTGCAGAAGTATTTGATAAATCAGATCAAAGAGAACTTGAAATTTTGCAGTACAAAGATGACACCTTGCCAAGAGGCCTTACACCACTAGAAAATTTGTTTGATTTTAATGATGTCGCTAAAAAACCCAAGATGGAACCCACTGAAACAAATGTAGAAGAGTGTAACATTGGAGGGATGAAAGAGCCCAAAATAATCAAGCTGTCCAAAACTCTCCCATCTCACACAAAACAGAAATATATTGAGCTTTTTAGAGAAGTTAAAGATGTGTTTGCTTGGGGGTATGAAGACTTGAAATCCTATGGCACCAAAATCATCCAACATAAAATTCTTCTCAAAGAAAATCAGAAACCATTTAAACAAAATTTGAGAAGAATAAACCCCCTCTTGGCACCCTCATTTGAGAAAGAAATAAAAAATATGTACGATGTTGGGATCATAGCCCCTGTCCGATACTCAGAATGGGTGTCCAACCTTGTGTCAATTAGGAAGAGGTCCGGGGAAATTAGGCTTTGTATTGACTTAAGAAATTTGAACAAATCCTCCTTGAAAGACAATTACCCCTAGCATAAAATGGATCACATACTCCAAAAAGTAGTTGGTTCACAAAGAATCTCATTACTAGATGGCTTCTCAGGTTATAACCAAGTACTATTCTTTCCAAGTGACCAACTTAAAACTGCATTCACTACACCTTGGGGTACGTTCATGTATGTTAAAATTTCATTCGGTTTAATGAATGTAGGGGCTACTTTCCAAAGGGAAATTGACATAGATTTTTCAGAAGACATAGGTTACTTCATATTTATATACCTTGATGACATAAATTTCTACTCTAAGACTAATGAGGAGCACTTAGTCCACTTAAGAAAAGTCTTTGAAAAATGTAGAAAGTATGGCTTGAGCCTAAATCCTAAGAAAACTTTGTTTGGCCTTCAGGAAGGAAAACTCTTAGGTCACATCATCTCTAAGGAAGGAATCAAGATAGATCCCAAAAGAATAGAAGGAATCTTACAAATCAGCCATCCTAGGAACATTAAAGAGCTGTAATCTTTCATTGGGAAGATTAAATTCATAAGAAAATTCATCCCTAACCTTGCTGAGCTCCTAATAAATATCACGAATATGTTGAAAAAGTAAGTAGGAGTGAAGTGGAGTATGGAAGCAAAACAATCTTTTGAGCTGGTAAAATAAGCACTCACACAAACACTAGTCTTAATCAGCCCTGACTTCACCAAATACATTTACATTTTCTCCTTTGTTTCTGAACATACTATGGCAGCAATATTGTTGCAAAAAAACATCATGGGACAAGAGCATCCAATAGCTTTCTTCAATAGGGCCTTAAGAGATGCTCCACTTAAATATAATATCATGGAGAAAGACTTTAGAGTCTACATTTTACATTCTCACATCATTACTTTTGTCAAGGAAATTCTAAGTCAAGACCCAAATGGTAAAAGGGGAAAATGGATTGCTATTATTCTATAATATGACTTAGAAATTAGGCCAACCAAACTAATCAAAGGGCAAGGATTAGCAAAACTCATGGCTGAGTCAAACTTCCAAGTTTTAGGTATGAATATGGTTGATATTTTGGAAGAAACAGAAGAATTCACAACTCCATTTATTGAAGAAACTTTTGTGAATTCACCTTCATATGTTGATATCATATACGTGCTTCTCTATCTAAATACCCCTCCTTATTTGTATAAAACTAAGGCTATATTATTGAAACAGAAGGATTTAAATTATTGCATATTAGATGGGGTTCTGTACTCGAAGAATTTTGTTGGAATATTGCTTAAATGTTTGCTTGAGATTGATGCACGAAATATCATGCATGAGCTGCACGAGGGAGAATGTTGAGGACATCATTACTAGAAGACTACAACAAATAAAATCCTAAGATCTGGTTACTATTGGCTCACCCTTTTCCCAGATACTCAGAAGCTTGTCATGTATTGCCATAAGTGTCAATTTTTTTATGGCAAGAGAAAACTCCTACCTTTACCCTGACATCCCATCAGTGTTGAAGCCCCCTTTCAATAATGGGACTTGGAATTCATTGGGGAAATTCACCCATCTTCTTCAGCCCAACATAATTGGATCCTCACTGCCACTGATTATTTTACCAAGTGGATATAAGCCATACCTTCTAGGAATTCTACTGACTTTGTCATTTTCAAGTTCCTTGAAACTAACATACTATCCAGATTTGGTTGTCCTAGAAAATTTATCACAGATAATGTTGTTGCTTTCAAGTCTAAAAAAATGGTTGACTTCTGCTATAAATATCATATCACATTGGGTCATTCTACTACCTGCTATCCCCAAGGGAATGATTTAGCCAGATCCTCCAACAAAAGCCTTGTCAATATTATCAAAAAAATATTGGACCAGAATCAGAAATCATGGCATAGTAAGCTTATTCATGATTTATGGGCTGATAGATTAACCACCAAAAAGTCAATAAATGTGTCTCCCTATCAGCTGGTTTATGGTATGGATGCAGTCTTCCCAACATCCTTAGGAGTTATAGTCATGAAACTTCTTCAAGAAGTACAAGTTGAAGAGAATGATATGTAGAGATGGATCAATCAAACCATTCATTTATAGCACTCAAGAGAGGAAGTGTACAAAAGAACACAAATAGTCCAAGATAACATCAAGAAACTATTTGACAAAGGGACTAAAGAAAATTATTTCCATGTTGGAAATATAGTTCTAAAATGGGATTCTAGAAGGGAAGAGAAAGGAAAGAATGGAAAATTTGAGAATCTGTGGAAAGGGCCCTACATAATTCATTCTATGAGGGGCCATAATGCATTCTTCTAGCAAGAACTGAATGGAGAAGATTTATTTGGAGGTCCCGTCAATGGCTGGATGCTCAAGCACTATCTCTGCCAATAATCTTAGTTACAAAAAAAAAATTTCATTGTATATAACATTGCTTTTTTTTTAATTTTGAAAAAGAAAGACACAAAAACAATAGAAAGAGGAAAATGAGGGAAATCAAAAGAAAAGGTACATCTCCATACCCAAAAAAGAGAAGTTCTGAAAGTGTGCAAGTCTAAATGCCACTACTGATTCAAAGGGATATTTTGTTTAGTTATCTAGCCTAATCATGGCTAAACATGCTTTAAGATTATGTTGATAAGTTAGTATAAACTTTGATTGATAAAACATTATTTCAGACTTAAATTATTCAAAGAAAGATAGATTAGGAGATTGAAAAGATACTGGTTCCACATGCTTAAAACAAAACCAAAGAGATAGATAAGGATGCCTCAGAAAAGACAAATCATGGCCTTATCATTCTGATTTACTTTTTTCAAAATAATGTTTGTGTGCAAACTCAAATGCCACTACTTGTAATTATTCAATCATACAGCCTAAACATGATTGAGTAAATTTGAATTTCATACTGATAGGTTAGTGAAGAAGATTTTCCAAATTGTATAATCTTGGCTTATTAGTAGAATAGATTAGGATATAAAAGAATGGTTCAAACAAACTCAAAATATGAACCAAGAAAAGGAAAAAGATGGCTTTAAATAGATCAAAACTTGAGCCAAGAAGAAAGAAGGATACTTACAAATTTTCAGATCTTAAGCCTTCACAATTTTGTTTTAAATTTCTGCAAAATAAAGTCTATTTGTAGCTTATACATAAAACCATAGACATCATAGCAAGTTAGACTGTCTAATCCTGATTTGACTGTGTTTTAAATTTCCTGTTTTAGAAATAGAGAATAAAATATGTCAAATAGTTTAATCTTGACACGTAGACAGTTAGGTAGAGAAATAAAGAGTTCAATAGTTTAATATGGACTCTTGGAAGAAATAAGGATAGGATTAGATAGTTTATTTCTGTTTTCAAAAATAAAATGTCAAAGAGTTTGCTAGTTCAAATGCACTAAAAGGAAGAAAAAATTCTAGGACAAAGTAGGATTGGGTAGGTAGTGATGCTGCTTCGAAGAATGTCAGCTGCTACAGATTGTTGAAATATTCTCAAAACCAAATATAGCCAATTAAAGAGAAAGAAGAATGTCAAAAGGGCCCAATGGGCAAGGCACTGGTCTTCTTTCTAGAGATTTATTCTCTGAGGTTCTTGACACCTCCAAGGAGCTTCCTTCCCCAAGTGGAGCCACTGTTATTCATCTATAAATTTTGTTATATCTCATGATGGCTAAAAAGGTTCTTAAGATTTCAAGAAACAATTTTTTATGAAATTTTTGTGAGTTTTTGAAAGCCCACTGTGTTCTTTATCCTAAGTCTACCAATCCACTAAAAATATTCACCCAAAACCTCCAAGATTATCTTGCTGATACAAAGGAACTATGATAAAGGGTTATGTTCATCATCTCATAATTCTCCTCTCCATTTCACCCATTTTTCACTCATTTTAACAGTCATTTTTTCTCTTCAAAAACGGTTTCATACTCTTCATTTACCCTTCATTACCGTTGAAAAATATATTTAGAGCATGAAAAACCCCCTTCGTATATTTTAAATTCACCCTTTTTATCCTATCGGAACCTCAAAAAGGCTCAAAAACTCACTTTTTAGGCCTATTTTCTAACCTTTTATTAAAAGAAGGCTTTAAGTGCCTTTTGGCATAGCCTTAGCCCATTTTTTTCGTCATATGACCTACTCCATGACCGAGCGCTTGGCCCATCGGCATTTTGCCTTTTCACCGGTCCCCATGACCTTTTATCCCTTTAAAAATGTTTGTCGCCAATGCGAAATCCTGATTCAATCTGGGTCCTTCATTCTCCCTAGATCGAACGGTCTGCACATCATTCCAACGCATCCACGCATTTCCCTTTCCTCGTTCCCACTACTTTTTCCGCCGATGGAATTCCTCACCAATAAAATCTTGACCATCGATCTCCCTCAGATCGTACGGTCCGTGCTGCATCACACTTCCCCTTCTCACCGCAATGTGCATCCTGCAGAAAGGATCCTGACCATTGATCTTCCAGATCCAACGGCTCACGCTATCTTGCAGAACCAAACTCCACCAGATAAAATACCTCACCCCTGATTTTGATCTAATGACGATAGGGACTTCCTCCGCTCCATTCTCATTCCCCCCACGATGAAATCCTAACCATTGATCCATTAGATCCAATTATCATCGCTCCTTCGCATTTCTTCCTCCCTCCGCCCCATTCATTATTTTTTGCGCGTTTGCGATATAATTCGGACCATTGATCTTTCAGATCCAACGACCAACGCACTCTCGTATTTCTCATTTCACTCTGCGACATCCCCTTCTACCCACCTTTCCGATAAGATCTTGATTGTCAGTCCTCTAGATCCGATGGCCATCGCATCATCGACCTTTTGTCCCTTGCCCCACCTTTCCATTCTTCCCTCTTCCCCGCGAAAGGATCTTCACCGTTGATCCTCCAGATCGAACGGTCATCACTCTTTTTCCATTCATCCATTCCCCCACCCATATGCTATATATTGTGTGTGCCCTCGATTGCATCTCCAGCGTTGATATTCCTGATCCAAAGGCCAATGGGACTCCTCCCTGTTCTCCCCCTTGTACCTCCATGGTCCCCCCCACAATAGATCCTGACCCTTGATCTCATTAATCCAACGGTCAACACTTCGTCGGTATTCGTCTATCCCCTCGCCCATATCTTATATTTTGTGCACTCCCGCTATTCATCTCCGCCGTTGATCCCCCAGATCCAACAATGATCGCTCTTTCTCATTTTCGTTGACCCTCTCGATCATTTGTGATTTGCGCGAAATTGCAAATAGATCCCAACCATCAATCCTCCATATCTGACGGCCCGCATTCATTCTCGCACCCATTTCATCCAACCCCTCTGTCATGCTTGTTCAACATGAAATGGGCGGTTTTTAGGGGGGCATGCGTCAACCCCTAAGCCTTATCACATCCATTTGGGCCTTTAATGCTTACCACCAATAACTCATGTGAAAACTGTCGACTTTCCCACAAAACCGCCTTCACCTTTTTGCGCCCTAATTCAAATCCAACCACTGTTCCTCCTAGTTCCTCTTATGGAACCTTACCCTCTATACATTTCCTCCTTCTGCAACTTCTCCAACACCCATCCCGAAGCCTCTGATCATAATTTATCCAAAAAATGTAGGTTTTCATAATATGTTTTATGTTTGAGTGCAGGTTAAATGGAAACCTGAAGTTTACAGGCTCGCCCATGGCAACATCTAAGTTGAAAATGCTGGGGATGATGATCCTCAGTGTTCTAACAAGCAAGATGGGAGATCCGGGGTTTGATTCCGAGCATTTGATCGATGCAATCATAGAAACCATCCAAAATGCCAAGAAACCCCTACAAACAAGAAAACAAAGAGATTAAAGGCCTAATCAAAGAAATCAAAGAAAATCGAGGATTAGCATAAGGAGAAAGGATTAAAGAACAAATTTCAAATATTTAAAGACTAATAGAAGCAGATTAGGATAAAGACACAGCTAAAATACAGATGAATAGAGGTTTAAAGAAAACAATAAAGTGATAAAGGCAGCATGATGAATTATGAAGGCAAAAAGTGAGATCAGGCCTTAAACACAGTTTATTGATGAAATTAAAGGAAAGATTAGGCTAAAGCAACCTCGAATACATCAGCAAAGAGTAGTTATTTCATTAGAAATATCAACTAACTCCTTTGGCCATTCTTTATCTGTAAAGTAAAATCAACAGTTATTACAAAAAATAATATAGTTTGAACTGTTAGGATACTTCTTGTAAAAGATGATGATAAAGCCTTAAAGTCAATATTTTCACCTGTTTCATCCTTAGAAAGTAAAGAAAGAGTTATTAAAATAGAGAGGTATCTACAGATGTTCCTACCTTATGCCTTGCATGGTTATCAAGGTCAGGAACATATTTACTCTGTCATTAATAACATTTTCAACCCTAAAAAGTAGCTCCACCTCCTCATTTACAACATAAATATTGCACTGGAATTCATTGTAAATGTTGGATTTTGATGACTGATGTTGGAATAATACATAGTCCTTTGAAGCTCTTCAAGAGAAATTGGTGTCTTGGAACTCATGCATGATCTGATTTTCTTTTTAATGGAGAAGGATTGTTTACAGGATCCATAGGCTTGGTTGATGGTGAAGTTTTCTTTTGTTTATGTTTTCTAGTTTTCCATTATGTTTTCCATCTTGCTATGTTGCAGTAGGACAAAGAATTTAGATTAAGAAATGTTTTCTAATGGCACCTTAATTCTATTTGTCCTTCACTCCCTTAATGTTTTCTTCTGCTAAGATACATTAGAGAAATCATTTATTTCTCTCTAAAAACTTCTTAGCTTGTCCATTTCTTGAATAAATTAGATCAGTTAGCATCAATTATGATTTATGGCTAGCCCTGCATATTTCTACCATTGAAATTTTCTGTTCTTGGAATCATCTCTTTAAAGTAGCTTTGTCTAGGTTTGTCAAAGAACTCTGTTTAAAATCATGCTCTTTGCGTTTACTTAGCTCAAATTGTCTTCAGGAAACCTTATAGCTGTAACTTTGGATGTTAGAGTTTTCTCTCCTTCTATGGTTATAGTTACTTGTGTATCTTAAATGTTTTTCTGCTCTAGATGATAAAAGCTCTTAAAGTTGGATAAGTTTCTTACATTTTTTTTGTTTTTATCTGAATTTTTGTCTTGGTTAATTATCTGTTTTCATTCTGAAATCAAATGGATTAGGTTCTTATTATGCCTTTGATTCTCTTGATGTTCTTATCAATTTCATAACTCCCTTAGTTTACAAGTATATAAAGGATTCAGTTTCAACCCTTTATTTAGTTTTTTGTTCTCAATATTTATGTCCATTTCATAAATCCATCATAACCTTAAAAGATCCACCAACCAAGTAAACTTTCCTTGCAAATGTTCTTAAACCCCATTGATGAACTTATCTGGACCTTATTAGACTCCATTTCCCAATGACTTAACAATCTTCCATGTTTCCTATCTAAAATCTATCAAAGTATCATACCCAACCAAAAACAATCAAAATATCTTGCACTTAACATCTAGCCTAAAATCATCCCTAATCGGTAAATAAGACATATCTTTGCACATATTGAGAGATACCTCTCTGAATACAGGAAGGCTAGGTCCTTGGATTCCAAAGCTTGGTTTGATGTTACCCTTGTCAATTTGTATCTCAATCAATATATAAAATTATGGGGAGCTAACAGAAAGCACCCACATGATGTGTTTGCAATTTGAGTGACCACATACCATAAGCGAAGAAACCTATTCTTGAAAATTTGATCTGCAAAAAAATCTATCTAGATGGACTTAAGCATGGGGCACAAAGCTGAGGCCAAAATGGGTGCATATATTCATCCACACATCATAGAAGGTGCCTACAGACTTGTACTTTAAAACTAAGTTGTGACGAGGAACCAATGAATGGATTGCGCTAAAAGAAATTTTTATCTTAACCTTTAGTTTTGAAAATGGGTTTGATTTCTTGGGTAAAGCACTGCTGGATATTCAGGAGGTCATCTTTGAAACCAAAAAACTGAAGGTAGAGCTTGCCTTTCCAGAATGGGATTTTCATATGATGTACATTTTTAATTGTCAAAATCTATTAGTTGAAGATAATGAGGAAGATCCAAGGAACATTATGATACCTGAATTTGAACGTCAACACATAGATTTTGGGTCTTCAATTGAGTCACTAAATGTAACTAAAAATCTGAAGATTCGAAAAGTTAACATTAGCTTAGAGGAACAACCAAAATTAACGAAAGTAGGGGATTATTGGGATGATGATATGGTGGGAAACATCATTGAGTTGTTGAATAAATGTCATGACGTGTTTCCTACAACATTTTCTAAGCTAAATGAGATATGTAATATTCCTAAATTAGCCATGAGCTAGTTGGAATATTAATTTTTTCTTTTTCTTCTTAATTTGTTGAATAAGAGGGTATGGAGACCCATAAATCTTCTTAATAGGAATAAAATCAATGCTAATATGAAAGGAGGACATTTTAGGAGCTTAATTGAGCACCCTTGTGTGTGAAAAGGGGCTGGAGCACATAGATTGGATCAACTTTGACCAAATCAATAGCATTGTTATGCAGGAGGGGGTTTTTAACACTAGATAATTGTACAATAGAAGACAACATTTTACAGGGCTGGAAGACATTACATAATCTTGAAATTATTAAAAATATCTAAGGTCTGAGGAAAAATAAAATCTGAACAATTCCTAAATGATTTTACATGCATTATCCTTCCTGAAGAGTGCCTTTTCGTACCTTATGGCCCGAAATGCACGCAATCCTAGGAGTGGCGAAATGTCATTTTGTGGGACCACACAAAGCATAGGACAAATGATTCCTCACTTGAAGCCACCTAAGGACAGCCACCAACGCCCCCTTAGACATCAAGTGAGCACACAATGGAATATTTGGAGCACACAAAGGAATCATACCCCTCTCTTGGGTCACCATCCACAATGTACCAAGAGAGGGAAGGAAGATTTGAAATCTCCTATATAAGGCCACCATGAGATGAAGAATGGGTGAACACATTGTTATGCTGGCCATAATTTCCTAACCGATACCAGAAGTGTGTGATCCAGAGTTGGAGATAGAGGGGACTCAACTGTTGGCCATCCAACAAGTTCAGTCCACCACAGTAGAGAGAGAGGGAGACTGCAACGAGGCAAGCTTGGGATAAAAACATCTTTGCATCAGGACTTAGAACCCATGTTCTAGGGGACTTTTGGCAAGAAGGTAAAGTTTCACTCTTATTCCTACCAGTGCTCAATAAGAGGAGCCAAGAGCCATCGTTCATATTATTGTTTTCCTTTGTCTCTTTTTAGAGCTTGTTTTTTTTTTTTAGTTTTTAGTTTAGTTTTAGTTTATATATACATGCTATTTCTCTATCCAGTATGCTTATGATTCTAGCTTATTCCACTAACTTGCTTGACTCCAATTCTTTTTCTTCTTGTTACCAATAACTTAAGTGGGTAGACCACACCCCTTAAGTTGGTGTCATTTCATACATACATGCACCAAACACAATCCAATGGGATTGACGACTCCACTGACATTTATTACCAAGTTTATGTGGTTGTGATATTTTTTCAGAGACCTTTGTCTGTGTTGTGGAGTGGAGCTGAATTTCCCCTAATTTCTCTTACAGTCCTTAAGTCATCCCAAGTGGCAGACTTACGAATAATAGCTCCAAAATTTACTTGCAGGAATTTTTGTGCATTTTCTTCCAACAGATGCTCTGAGGGCACACTTTCAGAGCTAACCCGCGTGCAAACATCGCGCCTGTTTCATTCTTTGGCACGCAAAAGGCAGAAAGACAAAATTCTCCCTTATTTTTATCTTTTCCTACTTGTAAAGTGCTTGGCAGCCTCTAATACACCTGCTAGCACTGGTTGTGGTACCCCGTAGCTCACTAAAGCTCACTCTTAGCTACTTTTTGTAGGCTTAGTGCCAGTTTTATTTCAAGTTGATTTTTGAAAAGTTCACACATAGTTTAAGATGGGGGGGAATAAATTGCATTCTGAAAAATTTTATGTTTCGAAAATTTTGGTACCTACACACCTAGATAACTATCCAAAGTAAGTGGCCCAAGACCACACATGCGTAGCTAGATTATTTTTTCTAGTGTAAAAGTTTTATTTTAGTTCAATTCTTGCACTAGGATTTTCGAGACTAGGACTGAATTATTTATAGAAGAGAAAGTAATCTCTGCTACCTTTGCACCCTCTGGTGATCCTAGGTAAGCATATGAATGCTCCCTATTCACAACTTTCCTCCCTATAGTTGCTCACATAGATTAACTAGGAAAAATAGAAAGCGGCACATAATCCACAGATGTTTTTCTTTTGAGCAAGGAACAATAAAACATAGTTTAAATATGGGATTTTTAAAAGGATCATCGAATATCCACACGTTAAAACTATGTTCTTGTCCACTTTATGCTCACACACGTTCACTCACTAAGCAAATCAAAGACACCTAAAACTAACTTAACCAAACTCCCTAAATTATCCCCACAGGGGCCACAAAATAATTTATAGCTTAAGTTAGGATCAAAGGGGGTAGGCATCCAATAAGCCGCCTTGATCACTCTTCATCTTGAAATGTAGAAGTTGACTGTTTAGGGAGCTTCAAATCCACCTATTAGTGCATGGAAAAGAAAACTCGAGCGCGAAAGAGACCCATTTCAGAGGGGGTTAGGCTTAGGCATAGTGTGGGAAGGTATTAGTCAGGGCTACCTAACTTGGATGATACTCGGTATTGTTAGCTAACTTACCAAGAAGCCCAACACTCGAATTCTCACGTGGTACGGTGGTACTTCAGTGACCAAAACTAGCACATCCTTTCCCTATAGGTGATGGTGCAGGTAAGCGCCAGACCCTCTACCCTTACCTTGGTGGATTTTCTTTGACTAACTAGGGGCATCACCAGCTCTTATGGGATTTTGTGCCAACACTCGAAATATATATTCTCAAGGCCCAGTTACATACCCAACCAAAAAACAATCAGAGATAAGCTATCAGTGCCCTAGCTAGTTTATTTCTATTCTGTCTGTAAGAAAACTTTAGTCCTTTGATATTAATGAAATGATGTGTTACTTCAGCTATATATTTGTATTTATGGCTACATGTGTATTCTGTTGCATTTTTGCATAAATATGGATCAATATATCTCACAAGTCCTAATATATAAATAGGCACGAAGGCATTCTTGTAAGGAATGACACTGGGGCACACAAAAAATAATCATTGTATTTTTGCTTTATCTTTTGACTTGCAACATTGATGTGTATCGTTTGTACAAATTCACTGGTGTGTTATTTATACAAAAGTACCTTTGTTGTTAGTTTTCATAATGCACTATGTTGAAAATAATATTTTCTAAGACCCAGGTGTTATTTCTATGAAAGCATGAGTGGGTAAAGAATTACAATGCACCGTGGAGTTAATCTCAAGCAATACTGGTGGTTAAAGAAATAAAATCCTTGGTGTTGTCATTTTTTGAAAAGGATCCGATCATGCAAAAACATGACATCACGGTGATTTTATATAAAATAATGCACTGATGCATTTTTATGTTATTGACACACCGATTTTTTGAATCATATTTTCTCTTTTTTGGAAACATTAACCTGTGAAAGTATAATTATTATAATTTTTAAATCCATTATTTATTGAAAATTTGACATATATCTTATACCAATATTCATTTAAATTTAAATTTTATTAATGTATTTGTATACGATGTTTGGATGAAGTTGTTATATTATGATATTTCACATCTCTTCATTATAATATTTTAATCAGTGGTGTAACAATTCACAGTGACATTGGATAACACAATAGCATAAACTAAAATGTATTTTATTATATATTAATAAGAGGTTCTTTGTCATACAAAATGGTATTGTTATTGGTAATCCAATCTCTTTCACTTTGGAGACTATGTCCTTTACATTAAAAAATGTATGATTTTCACAAACAATTATTTCAAAAATTACAACAGGTTGCATTGATATCCAAATAGATCATCATTCTTCCTTGGAGTTTTTGTCAATGCTCAAAGTACTTACATGGCTTGGGTTATTTGCATGAATGTTTTTTTTATTGCATCATTTATTTTTATATTATTGATCGTGTTCCATCTCCAAACATAAAAATAATGTGTAATGAGTGTATCTATAATGTTGATAATAATTAAAACAGAAATAAATAATATACATCAATGTAAATCGAAAATCAATGTACCATAGAAAGAAGTGACTCATAAATTGTGCACATAGTTGCAACAAGTATTTTGTTTTCATAGTTCCATACTTTGTTTCCTGCATGTTTTAAACCCAATTATAAATGATACATTTAATATAAAGGATTTTTTTGTTCTATTAATTATAAACTCAGAGAACTAAAACATCATAGATACTTACAAATTCTAGAATTAATTTTTGATATAACAACATATACTCACAACCCTTATTTAGCTCAATGTGAATAAACTATTCTGATGTCTCTTCTTTGTATGTTAACACCTATTTGAAAACATTCAAGGATGGTTATTTTAAAACACCTTAAAGTATAAAAAAATGAAACCTTGAGTTTTTATAACGAAATATTAACAATTAGTCACAAACTTTAAAATAAACCCTTGTATTCCTTGTTGTCCTATTTTATGTGTTGAATGACTTCTATCTTGTTTTATTTTCTACAAGAAAATACTATTAATGCTAAATTATTTTTTAATATTTACAAAAATAAATTATGTTTACATAGAATTGAAGCATGTCGTTGTTGATATGGTTCCTCATACTATGCAATTATTCCCATTTATTTGACCATCTCCTTATACACTTTTTTGGACATTCCTAGTGGCATGTTTCACATATTAACACATTGAACATTTGGGATTTCCATAATCTTCCTTTAAAAAGTAATAAAATATTTTATAAGGAGACATGAAAACTAAATATTACAAAATCAATATTAATAAATGAATGATTTGTAGTAATATATACATATATTCCTAGAAAATAATTTTATATAATTAGGAATATTACCTTTTGAATAATTCCTTTTTTTATTGTATGTTTTTTATATTGCAAGTGTGACATTTCTCATTGACCATTGCTTTCGAAACACTTCCTATAGTTTAGATATAGTTTGGTTCTTATAATCACTGTATTGATTTTTGTATTGTAAGTGGAAAGTACATCTATATGTTTGTTCTACTAGATCCCTCATAGTTCTGTAAAAAATTCCCCCCTTTCATTGACCTCCAACATTACTCTATATGAGCTAAGGACCAATTCATCATCATTTACATGTTCTATAAATTTTATTTTCTCAAAATGACATTGATATTTTACTTTGTTGTTTCCGCCTGTAGAAAATTAAAAATATGTGAATTAATATGTTGTTTGAAACATGTTATCTTATATTCTCAAGTATATTATTAATGAAAATTCAAAAAAAAAATCACATTAAATAGTATTTTTTCATTCACGTGACTCATCATTCTAAAAATTTTCTTTGAATATTTTACGGTCTTCTGCACTTATATTAGAAATAATATTATCAACCTTGTTCATTTTGTGGCTCTGCATGACACACACCAACCAATACATATTAGTTAAACTTACAGATGGGTCAAACATATTATTTTTGTAAAGAAATTACAAAGAACTTTCCTTCTTTGTATTTTATGATGTTTTATCATTGTGTCGATTAATACCTTTGTTACTTGAGACATTATAAGACATTTTTTTATCAATATATAACCTATATGATTCAATACATAGGCCATTAAATATATTTTACAAATAAATCAAATAATATTTAGCAAAAAAAAACTCTTGTAACCAATGCGTTTATCTAAATCAACACACCATTACATTTATAACATTAAAAGCACCAAGTGTTTAAGTGTTTAGCACCATCATGGAAAATTACTTTTTAAAAGAAATTTTAAATTATGATGCTACGATTTGTGAGGCTAAATGAACTGCAATTATTTAACGGTGCTATTTGGAAGAGGTGCACCAATGTGTTATATTACACTGAAACCAACTAGATAGAATCGAAAGTGTTATAATATATCGATGTGTTTTATTACACCGGGAGCATAGGTGTGTTATACTATAGACGTCACATCGTGGAAGATATATCCAATTTAATAAAAACTTGAGAGGGCCAATAGGGTTTAGATATAATTCAATAAGTGATTCCACTGCTTTAGATGTCAACTGTGCTATATATAGTGAGTACACAAGCACATTAAATCTAAAACGCCTAAATTGAAAAACCATAATTGTGAAGTCGTAGAGGAAGTTAAGCACTATGGAGAAATTTTGTAGGAAGAAGCAAGGGTTTAAGGCAAGTATTGATTTATTTTTATTTTTTTAATTAAATTTAAATAGGAAGAAGTCTCGTAAAAAAAATTACTAGTAAAATCTATAGTAATTTTTTTATTATACAGGGTTTTTAAATTATTTTTGAATTGTGAATAAATCTAGTAAAAATTGTAGATAAATTGAACAGAAAAATTCAAGATTTTTTCTATCCATGGTTTTGAGTGAATCTCCATACATTTCAACTTCTGACTTTTCGACTGATCCAAAATATTTTGCAGGTCCACAATGCTCCTAGTATGCTTCTCTTGCCAATGATCACTCTTTTAATTAAACCCTAACAAATATTATAAAAAAATTATTAGTGAAATAAAAAATAAAATTTAAAATTTTCCTATGCATTGTTTTGAGTGAATCACCATACCTTTCAGCTTATGATATTATGAATAGTCTTACTTCTCCAAAGTATTATGTTGCCGCACATAGATCTTGGTATGGCTTTCTTGCAAATCACTCCCTTGAAATTTTGGTTAAATAATGAAATGATGAATAACTTTTTAATATTTAAAAGACTTTATGAAATTAGATTTCGAAAAATCATTTTCCATTCATTTTTTAATTAAAAAAAAAACCATTTTTTTTTCAATTTCTTCACACATCGATGAATTCGATAGTTAAGGGAAACAACGCGTTTATAAAATAAGTGCACCAACATTGTTGGGGCATAAATTTTTTTCAACTCACCGACAAGACATATATATATATATATATATATATATATATATATATATATATATATATATATATATATATATATTCCAAATCCCGAAACAGTGTGATTAATTTTTTTTAATTCAATAGTGTGGTTTCTGTTTAAAATCATGAGTTCTTTAATTATTATAAGAGCACTGATAGGATAACATTTTTTTTCTTCAGAAAGCCAGAAACCGGTACAGGTATAATATGAATGCCCTCCTGTTGTTAGTTTTTTTAAACACATCAAAACACTTTGTTTCGATAAGCACACCAGGTGGGTTTAGAATCTATCTGAAATTTTAATTTCATACAAAATGGTGTATTAATCTCAAATTATATTTTAGGATGCACCCACATGAATTACAATAGTTCATAGTAAAAATTTTATGCTTAAAGTCGCCTTATTACTTAAATATGGTTCAAAAACTATATTGAATTTTAGATTGTGGTTATATGGTTCTCGAGATTAATTTTAGATATGCAAAAAAAAATATTTCTGATTTTTCTCAAATGCAAAGAAAAAATATCATTAATATCAAATGGACAATCCTTCAAATTCCAGCTCGTTCCATATTGTTGATCAATTTTTTTCACAGAGTTATCCCTTTCCATATTTAGTAAGTTCATATTTTATTTACATTTCAGTTATCTAATTCATTTTATGTTTTTTAATCCATGTCAATTTGAATAAAAATGTATCCAAATTTACAGGATCTCGATTTTGAATCAAGTCCAGACGCATAAAATATTCATCCATTTCAAAAACATCAAAACCTCTTATCAGGGGGAGCGTATCGCAAGTAGTTGGTAGATGAAAATGGAAAACCTCTTCACCTTTCAAATTAGAGCATGGCGTCTTCCAGCTGCAATCATGAATCAATGATTGTAATAATTGTTTTTTTTAATGTAATTTCAACAAACCAATTGCATTGTTGTGCTTACTAATATCATCAGTTTTGTACTAATGAAGTTCAATATTTTTTTAAATTAAGATTGTAGTGATGATGAATGACCCACCTACCACCTTCGGGTGCACTCCACTAAAATTTCAACTCAAGAGAAGGTTGCATTAATAGAAAGACTCAAAAAGCAAGCATACAAAGAATGGTTGAACCAACCACCTATTTAATTCGCACTACGTCTAGATTCACTAATTAGGAATGAATAAAACAATAGTAGTTCTTCATCACAAGTTGGAAATGGATTCAATCAAATAGAGGTTGGTATGGATGATTACTTACGAGATACAACTTCCATGGACGTAATTTTGTTAGATGCATTCCGGAAAGATGACCTAGGGGATGATCATCATATCACGGATACCTTATTTGAAAGCATGAATTCCGCTTCGACCACCCCTCTCTTTGGACCTGGAAACAAGTGAAATTGTACTCAGCTGGGGAAAACGATGTTGTTGTATAAATTGAAAGAAAGGTTTGGCATGTTGAATGCATGTTTCTAGAAAATATTAAGGTAGTTAGCCTACATCAACGATCAAGTTACTTATATTTTCTCAGAAAATAAAAATTAATAATGGTTGATTTTATGAATATTAAATATTGGCGTTATATAATTATATTCCCCACCAACTGCAGGTTATTCAGAGATAAGGTTATTTCGAGTGGTAATTCCTTTCTAGGTAGCTTTCAAGAGGAAAAGTAGTCGTTGAAAATTTTTAGGGTTGAGTACATATCATATCATGAATTTCCAAATGAATTTATTCTATATAGAGGAGAATATGCATACAAAGATATATGTCCAAAATGTGGGCATGGCATGTACCGTAATTAAAAAAAATGAATAAATTACATGGTCCTCCTCATAAGATATTGAGGCATGTGCCTATAATCCCAAGGGTTCAAATACCCTTTCATTGGAAATAATTGTCTATGTTTCTGAGATGGCATGCCTCACACAAAAGTGAGTCAGGAGTTATGTGAATCCTAGCAAATTCATTTTCCATGAAGCTTATAGAGGATATATGACCCAAAAAATTCAAGGATGAAGAATAAGGTCCATAACTCAGCATAGACATGGATGGAATCAACCCATATTCCCTCCAAAACACCAAATATTATGTTTTTCATGTATTAGTGATCAATAAAAATACCCCCCATGTAATATCCCAAAATGGGAACTGCTACACTATTGGGAATAATCTGAGTTATTACCAATGTGGAACTTCAGAAAACCATGAACATGGAAATTTATATCAGCTCATTAGATGTCCAATAACATCATACCAGTAGATGAAATAACCTCGACAACTAGATGATCTATATTCTCCTTCCCGGATGGGGAAATGCAGCAATATAGAGCATAAAACAACTCTCTTCAGAAAATAACGATATAAAAGTAATAAATGAGACTTGGATCCCTGATAAGACATGAAATAAATCACACATGAAGAATTTGAGGTGAAAAAAATCACTCTAGCTCATATAAACAGATCTCCCAAGTCTATGTAGCTAAAATAAGCCAAAACCCCATAGCCTAGCTCATGCAGCAACTACTGGAGCACGGAATGTGTTATTATAATGAGTTTTTCTATATAAAATTATGAAATAATTCTGATATATAGTTTATATTAATCATAAAACAAATAAATGGAATTTTGACCCCCTATACAGCAGAAGCAAGACACCCGGTAAAGGTTTCCGGCAAAATGCATGAATAACAAGCATCACTGCAAAAAATAACATAGTTACTACATATTTGTATTATACATGGCTAAATATGACATAATGTAACTGAATAATACATAAATATGGCCAAAGGCCTCTCTAACAAACACCCGGAGGGGAATGAGTACCTCCTCCTCAAAGACTAGCATAAAATCAAAGGGTGCAACACTGCTGCTGCTGCCCCTGCATAAGGGATGTAGTTTTCTGAAGGAAACTACACTGTGGATGAATATGGATGAATTTCCCCAAGAAAAATACTGAAATGAATTTCAAATCCTTCCCTCTTGATCCCTTAAGCAAGTTGATCCAAAGAGAGGATGGAATTCCTGCACGGGAATTATTTTCACTAAGCAGTGTAGCAACTCCCGCCAAACAGCTGAAGCTTGAAATTTTTCACAAGACTAAGAAATTTGAATACATGAATGAATTCCCTTTGATGCTATACCTTCTTTTTATCTATGATGAGCCTCCTCACCCCAGACCCCACACAATGTTGAGGTGACTTCCTCATGAAACTTCCTCTTTCAAAATTGCGCTGCCCTAGCTAGCTTCCCTCATCTTTGTGATAGCGATGTTGACTTGGTCAACTGGAACTAGTCCACCTGAAATGCCTCTTTTCCCACCACGGGATATTCAATCTGGTTCTCATATGTGTGTCTAGGCTGATCCTTGTTCACATTGAGTTAGTTTAATTGAGTGATTTCTTCCTCCTTAAGAATGTATGTTGACTTAGTCAAACTTCACTATGTCCCCATCTAATTTGTCCTTGTTCACACTTGGAAGTGTAAAACCAGCTCCTAGGGTGATCTCTTTCCTTAATATAGTGGAATTTATTCATAATTTTATTATTCATGGGCCTCCTTACCCATTTATTCCTCTCCTAGGTGAAAGTAGAAAAATCTAATATTCCAATTTGCTTGTTTGCAAATTTTGGAATATTACAATCCTCCCCTCTCAAATGTTGCTTGCCCTCAAGCAACTGTAGGGATAGGACTGAAGAGAATCCTCTTCTCCCCTGTAGAACCCTCATAAGATGAATTCCTCCAAAGTTCAAGGTGCTACATCATCAACACATCTCCAAGTTGCCCCTCCCAACTGTGTAAGCTATCCAAATAGCTAGCATTATGTGACAATCGATCATCCATGGAGGTAACGATGGGATATTTAAAGGTCCTCTTGGGGAATGAGAGCTGATATGGATTGGGATTCATCATACCCATTTGAATTTCTCCTCCCCAAGCTATCAGCCAAACAAAATGAGTCACTCTCCAAAATGGTAACTCATGCAAGTCATCCTCCACCTGAAGCTCTAGCAAAGTAGGTCGGGTGGAATTCCAGACATGGTAGACATAGTAGCCTACCCCACACTAATTTCGTCATCACTTAAGATAATTGTAGATAATTTGCTGCTCTTGGGCTACAATAATGTTTCCCTCCAATGGCAAGAAGGAAACTAGACCTCCAAAGGTCCCTCTCCCAGCGCTATGAATCAAGTTGTCCCAAACCATCTCACACATGCTGGATATGAAATTATCATCATAAAGCATCCCATCCATCTAATGGCCCTCATCATATAGAAACAAATACTTGGTTGTAGAGGCCATGTCTCTTCCCATGCTCCCCTTAGAACATGTAATGCAGAAAGTGTGGGGATCCTCCTCCCCATAGAACACATCCACTCCATGTGTCCCTCCAATCATGCTCCTCATATAGGAAATAATAATATCAGCAAATAGGATTATTATCAGCATCATAATGAAAGAAATACTGAAGGTTTTATGTGGTGCTCGAAGGTACCAACAGTCTCCCAAGTGTTCACAGTACAGTCCTCCCCACTACAGCTTCAGACAATAGCATGGCAAGTTGTCTCTTGATAGATGGCTAGTTGTGTAAGTCACCACATCTACTAGCAAGTAGTAAATGGTTGAATGTATCAATTGAGCATACAAGGAGTAACCAAACACTTGCCCCAAATCATACAATAGATGGTTGTCTCCATCATAATAGCTGGCCAAAATTGGTCCATGGATCCTAAATAGAAATTTTCCCTTTTGAAGAGCAATGCACTGCAAGGAAATGGTAATAGTGTAAAAATGTAGTGTTGAACAATCAATAAGTGAAAAAATAGAGTTCTTACCATGTGATGGAAGCAAGGTGGTGAAAAGATCCATAGACGAATCCTCCATAGTGATATGGCATACCCATATGAAGAGGAATGAACCACATGCTGCATGAAAATCATCCTTCTTATGCTTGGAAATCCAAGTCAAAGAGAACATACCACAATAACCAATGAGTCCATCCACCATTCTACCAATCTCACCTCCTCTATGCCCACCAAGTGCATCAAATATGAAGTGATCCTGGGAACAGTCCATCAACAAGCTCATGCTTCAAAGTGACAACGTTGTTGGCCTATGTAAATGGGCTCCTGCCAACTCATTAATCCATCCTTTGACATGTTCAATTTCAAATACCCCTCTCATAATTTTTCCATCTCCTCCCATTGCAACATCATGCAAAATGTGAGAGAAACTCTGCCATTTCTCTCCCTCAATTCTCCAAAGCAACAAATGTCTTTGCTGCCTCATCATACCTCCATCATACAACTTATGTAGTGAAAAAAAAATGACCATACCATCATAATGCATCCACACTTCTTGCTGCCCCATGATGCAAGTACTTTGCCAAGTATTCTCCTCCCACATACCCTTGGAAAAAGGATATGTGTCATGATGGAAAAACTCTCTCAAGAGTAGCCAACATAGTTTTTCCTCTTGCTACCCGGTATCATAGAGTTGCAAGTAACTTTCCAGCTTCTTACTATCTACCCACATCCACTTATCCACTGATGGATGCCTCCTATCATCCTCCATCTTGGAATTCCTCCAAAAGAGGCGATCATCCTCCCATATCAGATTTTTCCCCTTGCATTCCATGGGATGCTGAAATGAAACTCCTTGGAGATCCCCTAGAAAAGATCTCTCATCTATAAATATCTTGAATCCATAAGGATCCAAAGGTGAAAAAAGTAAATCTTCTTCCCTGCTATTGTTTGACAAAGTTGATAGTCCTTCTAATGACATAGTTGATGCCTCATACTCCATCTCAAGGTTCATGATTCCCTCCAAAAGATCACACGTCAACCTCAAGGGTTGTGTGTAAATCATCAGTGATACATGAGGTTGATGGTTAAAATCTCCCTTGAACACTTCAAGCTTTCACAACGCAGTGCAATCCTGCTGCTCTTTCCCAGCAATACTATTTCATCCTGGGCCATATGCAAACAAATCTCCAAACTTTTCCATAAAATTTTCTGAAATGTTAAGACATGGAAATTTATGCATACCTTGGTGAGCCTTTGGAACATCCCCTATGGCTGCAAGAGTTCCTCTCTTCAATGTGTTGGCTGATCCAACTGCTGGTGTAGAAGGTTGTTCTCTCAGAGCTATGGCAGCGCTGGTACTTGCCTCCTCCCATGATGCTGTGGGTCTACTCTCCTCTGATCTTCCTCCATCAAAGGTTTTGATTAGCTCTTGAGTGAACTCAGAAAAATAATTCACTCTTGTGTGGCTTAAGTGACTACACCACCAAGCGTTGGCTTCACCCTCCAGGTGCAGCGCTACAACTTTTGCTGCCTCCTTTTCTACCACTGGATGAAGTAGGAAGAATGCCTCAAGCTTCCTTGTCCAAGCTCTTGCTGAAATTGACCCATCAAATTTAGACAATAAGAACCTATTGCCTTTGATCTCTCATTTACTGCAGGGTCTCCTTTCTTCTCTTAGTTGAATAAACTGAGGAGAATCTAGGGTCTCTCTGAAAGCCCTAGGTTGGCACTTGTATTCTGCCAAATACCCAATCAGGATTTCATGCTCTAAGTTTTCTCCTTTCTCTCCACTTCCTATATGAGAACAGGAAGTGCATGCATCTTCTTCTGCTTCTTGAAACCTTCTATAGGTTTCACTGCAACTTTCTCCTCCTTGAAACTCTCTTGGAGTTTCAATGCATTTCTCTTCTTCTTTATTCTTAGATCTGAAAATGGATGAGAGTAAGCTCATCCTCTTCATAATTTTTTTCTCCTCTTCTTCTTATCTTCTGATTGGATCTAAAATCCATAGGCTAAGCCAAGATGGCAGCTCTGATACCACTGTAATATCCCGAAATGGGAATAGCTACACTATTGGGAATAATCTGAGTTATTACCAATGTGGAGATTCAGAAAAAAATGAGCATGGTAATGTATATAAGATCATTAGATTTCCAATAACATCATACTAGCATATGAAAGAACTCAACAACTATATGATCTATATTCTCCTTCCCAGACGGGGAAATGCAGCAATAAAGAGCATAAAACAGCTGTCATCAGAAAATAAATCTATAAAAGTGAGAAATGGGACTTGGATCCCTTAGAATACATGAAATAAATCTCACATGCATAATTTGAGGTAAAAAAAATCACTCTAGCTCATATAAACAGATCTCCCAAGTCTATGCAGCTAAATAAGCTCATATAAACAGATCTCCCTAGCTCATGCAGCAACTACTGGAGCAAGGAATTTGTTATTATAATAAATTTTTGCGTATAAAATGATGAAATATGTCTGATATAGAGTTTATATTAATCATACAAAAAATAAATGGAGGTTTGACCCCTTATACAACAAAAACAAGACACCCGGTAAAGGTTTCTGGCAAAATGCATGAATAACAAGAAGCACTGCAGAAAATAACGTAGTTAATGTATATTTGTATTATACATGGATGAATATAACATAATGTAACTGAATAATAAAGAAATATGGCCAAATTCCTCTCTAACAAACTCCCGAAGGGGAATGAGTACCTCCTCCTCAAAGACTAGCATAAAATCAAAGGGTGAAACATTGTTGTTGCTGCCCCTGCATAAAGGACGCAATTTTATGAAGGAAAATATCTTGTGTCTGAATATGGATGAATGGCCTCAAGCCAAATACTAAAATGAGCTCAAATCCTTCCCTCTTTGTCCCTTAGGCAAGCTGATCCAAAGAGAGGATAGAATTCCCGCACGGGAATTCTTTGCACTAAGTAGTGTAGCAACTCTAGCTAAATAGCCGAACCTTTCAATTAGTCACAAGACTAAGAAATTTGAACACATGAATGAATTACCTTTGATGCTATGCCTTCCTTTTATCTATGGTGAGCCTCCTCACCCCGGACCCCACACAATGTTGAGGTGACTTCCTCATGAAGCTTCCTCTTTCAAAACTGTGCTGCCCTGGCTAGCTTCCCTCCTCTTTGTGACAGTGCTGTTGACTTGGTCAACTGGAACTAATACACCTACAATGCCTCTTTTCACACCAAGGGATCTTCCATCCGGTTCTCATATTGTGTCTAGGCTGATCCTTGTTCACATTGAGCTAGTTTAATTGAGTGATTTCTTCCTCCTCAAGAATTCTTGTTGACTTAGTCAAACTTGAATATGTCCCCATCTAATTTTTCCTTGTTCACACTTGGAAGTGTAAAAATAGCTCCTAGGGTGATATATTTCATTACTATGGTGGAATTTATTCATAATTTTATTATTCATGGGCCTCCTTACCCATTTATTCCTCTCCTAGGTGAAAGTAGCAAAATCTAATATCCCAATTTTCTTGTTTGCAAATTTTGCAATATTACACCCCATGGTTTTCTATGAAGAATTAACATCTTATGTTGGATCTCATAATCCTTGGTAAAAGACAAGTGAACAATATGGATGTCTACTTACAAGTATTGGAAGATGAATTGAAGGAATTATGTTAGGTCCCTATAATACTAGTGTATCCCCTTATTGTTATTGTTATTATAGCCCCCTTATTGTTATTTTTGTGACCATATAGTCCCCATATTGTTATTATTGTGCCCCATAGAAGCCCACTATTGTTATTATTGTGCCCTTAAATTTTTATTGTTATGTATGCTAGGATTATATTGTGACCCATTTGACTTCTATATAAAGAGAGGAGGTTTTATCATTTTTATCATATAAGAATTGTTCATTTATGTAATGTAACATACGTTTCCCCCTCGAATTGGTTGATTTCTAAGTCGTTGCTCTCCCTTTTCTTCTATTTTTGGAGTTGGTTTCATAACATTTTGCATCAGAGCTTTAGATTCTAGGGTTTCCCTGCTTCAAACAGGTCATCATGGAATTGTCGCTATAAATTTTTTGATACTAAGGTTAAGAAGCTAAAAAAAAACTATTTCCAAAGAAATGTTGAGGAGCTTCGTGGAAAAGTTTCAGATATTTGTTCGCAATATTTTCGTAAATATTATCTATGGAAGTTAGGGTTTTTGCAGGATCCCAAATTTCATCTTAGAGAGGTGACCTTGGAAAAATTTTCATAACTCTCTCTCTAAGTATCAGATTGGAATTATGTAAAATGTGGCCGAAAGTAGACAGATTTTAGTTTCTTTTGTATGTATTTCAAAGTGGAAGGAGGAAACAATGACACGTGGCACACTGTAAAAGTTCTATCTACTGAACGAGTCCATAATTGGGTCATTGTGGGAGATTGAGCATAATTTTTCCTCGAAGAATACAAATCAGGGATGACCTATGGAGTTTGAAAGAAGACTCAGAGGGCTACTATAGGACTGAAGCTCAAATATTGGGGATCTGAAAAATTAGTTTGAAGTGATTCAAGGGCATATTGAAGCATATATATCAGTATCCCCCCCCAAATAATTTAACACCCATTAAGCCCTTAGAAAACTCTAATATGATGCATGGAGAGGAAGAATTGTAGTATGATATATCAAAATTACGGTACCAAGTGCAACAAATTTCGATCTCACATAGGGAAACCAAAGATGACATAGATGGTTTAAAAGAAGACATGGAGGCTAAGCTAGATGGTTTGAAGGATGAAATGAAAGCTAATATGGATTATCAAGCAATGGAACATCACATCGAGCATTAAAAACAATTTCTCCAACTCTTAAAGGATAACCTAACTTTGGTGCAGAATGGAACGAAACAACAGGAATATCAACATTGCGGCAAAAGAAGTTTTGATGTAGGTGATTGGGTATTTTTATGGCTAAAACCATACAAAGAAATGTCCCTCAATAAATCTAAGAAGTATAATAAATTATCGCTAAAGTATTATGGTCATTACAAAGTGCTGGAAAATATTGGTACTATGGAATACAAATTGGAGTTGCCTACATCTTCCCGAGTGCACCTAGTTTTCCATGTTTCATGCTTAAATAAGGTTATACGTGACAAAATCAAAGTTCAAAAAATATTGGTTGGACTTGAAGAGGAAGGTAAATTCATATTGGAACTGAAAGTAGTCACAGAAACAAGAAATCGATCAATTTCAGAGTATCTCAGCAAGTGGAATAACTTAGTCATTGAAGATTCCACATCGGAGGATGAGAATTTTATATAGAAGCATCTAGAAATAATAAAGCATTGAGGAAAACACTTTTTTGAAGGAGAGTGGCATATTAGGTACCTATAATACTATTTTGTCCCTTATTATTGCTATTTTTGTGCCCATATAGTGCCCATATTGTTATTATTGTACCCCATAGAAGCCCACTATTGTTATTGTTGTGCCCTTATGTTGTTATTGTTATTTCATCTAAGATTATATTGTGACCCATTGGACTCCTATATATAAAAAGGAGGTTTTTCCATTCTTATAATATAAGAATTGTTCATTTATGTAATTTAAAGGAGGTTCCCCCCTCGAAGTGGTTGGTTTCTAAGTCGTTGATATCTCTTTTCTTCTACTTTGTGAGTTGGCTTCATAACAGATTATGGGAAGGGATACATGTGTACAATGTATCAAGACCCATCATAGAAAATATGAATTTAATGGTGTATGTAATATGTGCCTATACCATACATGATTATCCGGCCTTAGGAGTTTTCTCTGGTAAGTTACATCCTTATTGATTTTTTTAGTAACAATATTGTTTCATATATTAATTTTATTCATTGCAATTGTTCATATCTGCATGGTTTCTAATGTGTTGCCTTGTATACAATAATTTCATATGTCTTGTAAAAGAAGGGTATCATGGATGTAAATATTGTGGACCTTAATCTTAAGGGTAGGTGGTCTAAACACATACGAAAGCTAGCGTAGGAATTCTTTAGGGTATTCCTCCCAGAATAACACCCTTACAAAAGAGAAACATCTCCTTTCAATGGTATACAAGACAGAACCCAAAGGCCTACAATAATGACACCAGCTAAATGGCTTAGAGAAAATGAGAGATTGAAGGAGTTTATATAAATATTTAGCTCAAATGGGGAGCCTATGTTCGATGACCTAGAAATATTCCACATCTATGTTGATAAATTTCACATTGGGATGAAAAGGAAATCTGTATTTTATGAGCTCCTATATTGGGAGAATTTTAATATTACCCACTTACTAGATCTCATGCATATATTTAGAAATGTTTCATATTCATTATGGAGGCACATGTCATCAAAATAAATTTACAGATGGGTTGTTAGGAGAGATATTATTTCTTCAAAAATGAAAAATAAACATTTAAAGAGACAAGAAACTAGAGGAGAGGATAGTCCCTATTTGTATTTCAAAGAAGGTGATCATGTCTCATGGATTTTAAAGAAAGATGATATTTTTTTTGGAAAAGGAATTTATAATGACTGTGAGGGTCTTCACTATGACGTTGTTTCACTATGGAAGACAATTTTTTAGGTTCAAATCACATGATCATTTGAACCTTCTAAGAGTACGTATGTCAAAAACATGATTTTATTATTATTATTATTATTATTATTATTATTATTATTATTACTATGCAAATGGATATTTTATAATTATTTTTTATATAATGTACTATTTACTGTGTATTGTCATTATACTCTTCTAATGTGTGGGTTTGTGAATCAAGACTTCCCAAAATACCTAAAATGTTCCATAACTAAATGATCTTCATTTGTATGTTTTTTCACATAAAAGGAGATTCATATAGCTAGCTTTCCACAGTGGATTCAAGAGACAACTGAGATTGTTTGTATGTTTAAGAAGGAATTGCTAACAAGTTTCATGGACTTGCAGGTTTATCTTATAACTCACCTCGTAGATAAGTTTGAATTAGTTGGCCTCATTTCTTGTTGTTGGATGTTCTTCTTAGACAGGTACATGAAGAAATTTAAAGCTTTTGTTCAAAAAATGGAATGACCTGAGGGGTCTATCGCAGAAGGGTATATATCGTATAAGTATTTCTATTATGCTAATGAGTAAATTAAGAAGATTGACAACACACCATTTGAAATGATTGGGGATGAAGAAAGGGGTGAAGGAAAAAGAGAAGGGGAGCTTCTCAAAACGAATGGAAAGAGTCACATGATAAAGAGTAAATGTAGGATTATCATTTGTAAAATTACTACACAGTAACTATTCACACTGAACTTCATATTAATTCATATTTTGATCTCATACGTACAATATACCTATAAATATTTTTTTTTTTATTTCATCAAATAATTCAGAAATTAAATCCATCAACAAATTCATTCTTTACAATATTAAAGCGACACAACCATGGGTCACATTGTACGAAGAGAAGAGGAGGAGACGAGATAGTGACAGGGAAATAATTCAAATGGTTTAATGGAAAAAGCGTGTCTTATCCTAATCATTTAAAAAAAATATGCCAATGACATGCCCTGATAGTTGGTTGTTGATCAAGTCAGAGAGAAATATGGTGCATCTAGTCATTAATCACATTCAGAAGATGATACACTAAACATAGGGATTAGATGCAACAACTTGGTAATCTTAATATATTTATTTACAATTAAACTTCATACTTCATCTTTGCATTGCCACATCTATATATATTTTATATTTTTATTTATGTTTGGACTATTGGAAACATGGCACTAAACTTTTTTAACGTTTTTATATCTGCATTTTTTCCCGTCTATGTGAGAATATGAACATTATTTTCCCACAGAGGCTGCCGATGATGAATGGATAACACAAGACTATGGAGTGGAAGCCGATTTTGACCAATATAGTCATGCTACCCACCACAATCAAAACCTAATTCATGGGACATTAGCTTACATTGGAAATATACAATAGATCAATCAAGTGGACTTCTCTTCATTCAAGTGTGTTATTTTTAGGTGAAAGTGCTGAGGCACCTTTCACCGGAATAATGTAAAGGAATATTGTTATAGTTGGATTATATGGGTCAACTCTAGAAAGATGTGGCATGAAGCTAAGGAGACTTATGTTTTCCCAAAATAGTGAAAGCATGTAATTTTTTTACCCAGATGTGACATATATGGATTGGTGGCTCGTAGTAAGACACAACCCTAGATCAAAACATATTTTTTAGAACAATAGTGCTATCATGCCAAGAGAGGAATATAATCAGAGTGATGACACCAAAGAGTGATATGTATTTATGTTTTCTTTGAATGACATCAATTATATGATACAAAAGTGGTGTGAAAGGAATGCCTGTAAATTTTCATGGGGTTTGGTGTGTGACTGATACGGCCCATGAAACCCTAATCTGATATCTCTTCTATGTACCATTTCCTTCTAATTTAACTCTTATTTTACCATTTTAACCTGCAGCATTTATCAAAGTATAAAATTTTCACAGTTCCATTTCTGAAATCCATTGTGCCATGGTGGTTTGTAGTAGGGACCTCTTACATATAGGTAAGACACCTAGAGTGTCTATGGTAGGAAAACAATCAGGTGTTCTCCCTCTCTTTTTCCTCCCATGGTTGGACCATATTGTATGGGTTTTCCATTTTCTCCTTCTCTTGATGTTACTCCTTCTATTAACATCTCTATTACATGATTGAAATATAAAATACATTAGCCTCATACAGAAAATACAAATATTTTTTATTAAATGAAAAATGTATTTATCAATGTGGAAACATAAATTTAAATTTAAAAAAAAATAAAATCATCAGTGTGCCAAAAATACAGTCATGCACCAACTCCGGTACGCTATAAAACACAACCGTACTACAATCAGTGCAGACATACCTATGATGCACTATTTTTCTTGCACAAATTTGAATTATTGTAGAAATGAGTCACACTTATCCACCGATGTGCACATATGCCATTTTCGAACCGGTACGAAATGTTCACGTTATCGAATGCATCGAGCTATAGCTATATTTTTAAATATTATTGTTGCGGGGCTTTTGGTAAATATGATCGCACGGGTCTGAGAAAAACATACCAAGTGCACCTCATTTATGATGATGATTAAGAGGCATTTGTTTGACTTTCAAACATACTTGGTGATGCAGTTTTGTTTCAAATTTAGATTATGTAAAATAAACATCTATCTTTTATGTATTTTTAACTAATTTATTTAAATTACACATGTATTTATCAGTGTAAACATGATTTAATATTAGCTCGGAGAAATGTGAAAGCATGAATTTTAGTGACTATCTCACGATATGTATGTTGAAAAAATAATAATTTTTGAGTTGTTCATTAAGAAATAATCAAATATATTATTTTTCAAAAATTTAAATCTAATATGGTATAATTTTTGTATTATTTAACTCATATTTATTATTAAAAAGGGCTGAATTTAAACTAGTACAATAGAAAATAAAGAACCAAAACAACATCAAAATATTATATCTTTATTACTAGAAAAAAGTTCACTTTCCTCTTTAAGGGAGAAATTCCAATATATGTAGTAATGCCAGCCTATTCTGTAGTAGAATTCAATGGATGGCCAACTACTTCCTGATCAATGTCTATCAAACCTATGTGAGGTGGAGGAGGAGGTGGTTGGTAAATAATACAAGATGATAGATAATTAAATATTGCCACAATGTTGTCTGTCAAACTCCGAGGTGGAGGGCGAGTTGGTGGTTCTTCTCTGTCAGGAGAAGCATAAGGCACACCCTCTATCTCTGACATCTCATCATCATGCAACCAGTGAGGAGGTGTACTATTAGAAGCATCACCAAAATCGTGACAACCATGATTAGATGGGGTGGTACTACCAGAATCATCATGATCACGAACCTCATAATCATGATCATGATAATTATCATTATCATTATCATCATCATAACCACCTTCATATGATGTATATGTCAATGCATGAGGCCTGTGTCTCTTATCGTTGTGAGTACCCTACTAGATTCGATGATATGTTGCATAAGCGATATAATCTCATGATGACAGTCCCTATAGAGATCAACAAACCTTGTATCATGCTAATATCTCGATGCCTCGCACGGAGGACTCCCTCCTAAACCAAAAATATAGTCAATATGTCATAGTAGTACATCTAAAATCATAGACCATCCCTACAGCCTCAAATGCCCATTCCCCCTTAAGGATGTGCCTCACCATATTGGGCCTTGCCTATCTCATCATATCCTCCATCTGGTGGTGGTGGAGGAGGCATGTCCCCATAAAATCAATCGATGTCTACAAAATATATATTACACAAAAATAATTAGACAATTTCATTAAAAATTTTAATAAAACAAGTTAAAGAACGTGCTAGAATAAATTTTACTCTAATTCATTAAAAAAATAAAATGAAACTAGATTAATTTAAAGAAAACATTATTATTACCTCTATCATCTGGAGGCTCACACATTGTGAAGAGTATTTTCAGACACTATCTCCAATCAATCCCCATGTATGAAAATTCCAACATGATAAATGCATGGTCATCCTCTCTATCCAGTTGTGTAAGTGCCTCATCAAAACTCTAGGTCGGATACTTCGGTAAGACCCTATTGTGCATCGTCTTCTGACACATGCAGATATGGGACTTAGTGATCGACCTAGGAGGGTGGCAGTAAAATTTAGCCCTCATATTTGGAAACCTCCTAAAAAATAAAAATAAAAAGGCTCAGAAGCGAAAGGGAAGGCCAACCTCCCATGTATCAATGTTTGACATCTATCTAAAGCCATGAAAAACTGTCTAAAAAAAATGGCAGACCATCTGATGCAATGTTGCACATGAGTCAAAGAATCAACATTATACAGAAGAGGGAGACTAATTTTTTGCATGTCTCTATTAGAGTGTGCAATGTTGGAGACTAATAATGAGACGCAGCTAACCTCATATGCAACAAAATAAGAAATCCATAGTTGTCCACCAAGTACATGAAAAATATGTTGGATGGATCACATGAGGCCCGACACATCTCTTAGTGTGTATCCCTCTCTTGTTATTATTGTTCCCATGCAGCCCCCATATTGTTATTGTTGTTCCCTTACATTCTTATTTTCATGTAGTCTTTGATTATATTGCGATCCCATAGACTCCTATAAATACTAAGGAAGTATTATCATTTGTGTTAGTGTAAAATCCTATCGACTCTAAATGAAAAGATACTAGTTCAACTATGAGTGACGAATAACCCTAACAACATATATGGTTGTCCAACCCTTTAGATCTACAATAGACAATTAAAACAAAACCTGCAAAATAACATGTCTATGCAGCAAAAGTAGTTAAACAACAAAAAGAAATAACAACTGATGCAAAATTAACTCCAATTAGCCAATAAACAAGAAAATATTAAAGAAGGTTTGTATATGATGTAACACCTGGTGAAGGAAACAATTAAATGTTACTAGTCCCCCTCAATGAGATGGGTTCTTAGTTGTCCTCAGTGCTTCAGCTTCACGGGTCTCTCCCTCTCAATGGTGTAGAAAAACCAAAGCATGTGTTGAAATGAGATGGGAGCTCAAATGGAAAAAGATAATGAGAGAGACAATGAGAATTATCAAATTGAAGAATGAATGGAAAAACCCTCCTATTTATAACAAAATATCGAGTTATCCTCGATAATAGAGAATAATAAAATATTATAAACCAAAATCGAGATCTAACTGCTTGGAATATTTTATTATATTATTTTGGAGGGAAAAAGTATTTAAATTGGTTAAATACTTTTATGTAGAAATAATAAACAAATAAATGATTTATTTATCATTTCAAGGATTTGGTTAAATAATAATAAACAAATAATGATTTTTCTAATTATTCCTAGGTGATAGGTGATTTAGCCAAATTTAATAAGGAATACTAACTAAACTATGATTTAATTAATTATTCCTAGAGAAACTTAAGATAAATAATGATTTATATAATTATTTCTCATAATTCAGTTAAATATGACTAAGAATACTATTTAAATAATGGTTTAACTAATTATTCATAGAGGAAAATGGAAAAAATAATGATTTACTTAATTATTCCTCTCGGGGGTTTCTTGTTTTAACCAAAAATAACTTAATAAGTTATGGTCTATTAAATAATTCCTTATAGTGAAAGAAAATTTACTATGGTAAAATTGGTCTTACATGGTGTACTTTGATCCATATAATTAGAAATGATTAGATGACCAATTTTTGGTGGTAATAGATTACCCCTCAATGTACGATTTTTAGGAGTAAAGCATATGACCAAAGTACGTTGTAAGAACATAATCGCTAGACACTAAAGGGGATTTAGAGAGAGAGAAACTTCAATGAAGTGAAGTGAGAGAGGAAAATGACTGAGGGGGCGAGACCTACAAAGTGATATAACTATCCTTTTATGTTTGAGTACCTATTCTCAATGAGGCGAGTGAGTCATACCCATACACACCCTAATGACAAAGTACAAAGAATAATGGTGAGCCCAAAAGTGTCAGACTGAGCTACAAAATGTATAATAGATGATACATGACTTGTTGGCGTCAATGGGCCATAAAATAATATAATTAATTACACATACATAATGCACCTGGAAAAATATGTGCCATGACTAAAAACAAGAACATATGAGTATATGAGACATAATTCCCCTCCATATGACATGGAGAGGGGGGGGGGTGGGTATAGCAACCAAAGAAGCCCTGTTGAATAGGAAAGGGATCTAAAGATATGAATGGATCATATTAATGAGGCATGCATGCCGTGGGCACTACAAGCGGCTGAAACTGAACCCATCAAATCTGTGGAACTGCATCTAAGGCTATAGCATAATCGAGGTCATCTGGGCATGTGGGGGGCTACCGAAAGGGCCAACTCTTGATGAGGTCTGAAACATCTCACACACACCCAAGAATCACGGGCACAATCTATTGAATCACTAAACCATCAAGTATATGAATCTCAATCATGCGATAATGAGAGGAAATCGAGCATATGAGAAACAACCATGTCAAAGGGAAATGATGATTCCCTTTACTTGATCCGAGGCATCGAACAAGAATTGAAGCTAGAACTAATGTACACAACCCTCTAGACATTTCTTGTGAAATAAATGTGCTAATGTCGACATATGGAGGCCTGCCATAGGTGAGGCAATGATGAATCCTCAACTAAGGCATGAGGGATCATAGTAAAGTTACTGATGGACTGACACGAGGGATGATGATGGAATAAGGGGATACTGAGTAGCGAATGGATGAATTCCCTTGTTAGAGAATAAAAAAACATGGTTGATCTGGAAGTTACTGACTTGACTCCATAAGGGATGAGGGATAGTATGAGTGGAGGCCAAAATGGGCAACACGTGATGAATACACAACAAATATGGGTGGAAGAATGTAACATGAGATAAAGGGGATCAAGACATACTCCATGAATATGATGATGACTCAACATGAATGCTCTGAACAAGGGTGACTTGATGATGGTGCCACATAGGATAGGCACCCTAGGGGGACCATAAAAACATGAGATAATAATGGTTTCTCATGACAAAAATTGACACATGAGACGACAAGTACAAAGGAAAAGTGTTGCCAAATTACAAGTGGCTCATATGAAGAAATTATGTTTTAATGGTGGAAAAGTGACAATGGAAAAAATGGCTTTTGGATGAATTGTAAAATCACCAATAAAAAGTAATACCTATTATAATGCTTGGTGGGAGCTTTCCAACGGTTTTGATGGTTTGTCAAACTGAGCTATGGTTTGGTCAGAGTTGGGGATGGAAAATTTTAGGGTTTCCCTATAACAGGGAATTTTCCCTCCAATTTTATTCATTTTATAAGTGAGCTGTGGTGAATTTGGAGAGGAGGAGAAGGCCCTAAATCTTCTGACAATCATAGCAAACAAACCTACTGTTGGAATCAGGATCTGTTAGTGGGAGGTAGGTGACCTAACCTTACTCTTCATTTTCAATGGATTAGTTTTTCATATTAGGTCCCAGGAGCTCATTAGGAGACTCTTTCCCATGTTCACAGCCATGTCTCACCTTTTTTCTCTGAAATGTGCTCTGGATGGGAGGAAATAGTGGGAAACTGTGACCTCACAGTTTCTAGGCATAACAGTGCGTGTTGGGGCTGAAACAGTGACTTCAATGTCGGTCTACCGAGGACTGAGGGTAGAAAGTGAATGGTCTAGTTGTATTATCTCTTAATTGACATGAAATAATGATGTATTGCATATATGGCAGAGTTAAACATCAACTAGCATGAAAGAGACTTGGACACTCTTTTTTGTAATATTAAGGGGAATCAGGTAGTGAGAGGAGCGCTTGCTCGTATGGGGTTCTCAAGTTGGTAGAGAAACCATTGATGAGGGAAGGTGAGCCTTTGCTAACTAGGATAATTAGGTAATGGGATCTGGACTAGGAGGCCTTCATGGTTTAGGGGCACAAGATCGAGCTCACGATCTAGGATATCTATTTTTTGACCAAACTGCCCCCACTAGGGGTGGTGGGGAACATACATCTAATGTTACCTCATGGGAGGAACATAGAAGAGTTCGTAGAGTGCCATTGTTGATTGGGTGCTCATGTTAAGGGCATGAATTAAGGGAATTTTGAGGTCTAAATGGGCCTCCTAAGGAAATTATAAATAATCGTGGAAATACAAAATAAGGTTTGATTACGTCATCAAATTTTAGAGAAAAAAAAGGAAAAACTAATTTTTCAACTCGTATTTTCAACTTATCTCCCTATGGGTTTACTCAAATTTCGAGCCGAAACACTCGTTGGATGCATAATTAAAATTTTCATCCAATGAGTACCCATGTTTCATACTTTTGATGGACCTTGCTACATGAAAAATGAGAAATACATGAAAAATGTGATTTTAAACACATATTTTCACGTATTTCTCATTTTTCATGTAGCAGGGTCCATCGAAAGTATGCAACATGGGTACTCCTCATATGAGGAATTATCGTTTTAAAACAATGAGTACTCATACTCAAAATTTGAGTAAAACCTTAGGGAGGTAAGTTGAAAATACGATTTGAAAAAGTAGTTTTATTATTTTATTATTTTTTAATATTTTTACTTTTTTACTCCAAAAATTGTGAATCATCCCCCATTGTTAACATCACCATCTTCAATCCTATTGGTTCTTATAAATTTTATTTTTGTTGTACATTTTTCTTAGGAGGCCCATTTTAGACCTCAAAATTCCCCTAATGACCATTTCGATCAGTGATCTAGAGAAGCTAGAGACATGGGTTGTCGCCACAGCGGTGCTACGGATCCTGGGCAACAAAGCATTCTATCCCATTAATGGAGGGAAGATGGTGTTAATGGAGAGTGTTTTTAGAGGTACCTACTATGGGTGGGTGTTTTCAAGATAAATCCCCTTTATAGATAGAGGCAATTTCTCTAGCCCTAGAGTGGGTCTAGAAACTTGATATACTTTCTAAGGCAAAGATTTCTTAACTATCATTCATAATGCGACAAGAAAAGAGATAGAAGTACCATTTTTACAATGCTATGTTCAAACTCGTTGATGATGACCTTGATCCACGGTCCTTTCAGGCTCTCTCCTTGTTACTGATGGCACATGAATACCTGTGGATGATCAAGAGGAAATAAAAATAATAATCCAATACATAATAATCATAAACATTAGCAATCTAGAAGGTCATGTTGGAATTCTGGACACCACATATCTCCACAATGGTATGATATTGTCCACTTTGGGCCTAAGCCCTCATGGTTTTGCTTATGGGCTTTACCCAAAAGGCCTCATACCAATGGAGATATTTGTCCATCCTTATATACCCATGATCCTCCCCACTTCTAGTCAATGTGGGACTTTGGTCGTATACCCAACAATCCTCCCCTCGAACAAAGGACCATCGAGCCTTCCCTCAAACGATTATCCATCCGTCCACTCTCTACCAACCAGGATTCTTCGCTCCAATGCGTTGGAAGCACACGCCTTACATGGAGCACCACCTGCCTCGAGAGCTTGCTCTATCCCAGGTCAACTCCTCTTCACCGTGTTGGGACCAGGACACGTCCATGAAGAATCCGGAGCATACCGCCTGTCTAACCGAGCTCATCCACGGATCCCATCGTGATATTACCGGGGCCCACCACCTTCGTTCGGCATTCGAGGATTCATCCACTTCGCTAACTTCGGGGCATGGCTCTGATACCAATTGTTGGAATTCTGGACACCACATATCTCCACAATGGTATGATATTGTCCACTTTGGGCCTAAGCCCTCATGGTTTTGCTTATGGGCTTTACCCAAAAGGCCTCTTACCAATGGAGATATTTGTCCATCCTTATATACCCATGATCCTCCCCACTTCTAGTCAATGTGGGACTTTGGTCGTATACCCAACAGGTCAAGGAGTACTAGAATATTTTCATAAAATATTAGATAAATACACAAAAGAAAATATCATATGTTTTATTGATAAATATGAAAGGAATAGCATACAACCCAAGCATTGATTTTGGAGTCCTCCCTTTGGTGAGAATCTGAGTCCTTCACTCAATATCTAAAGCATTCCTTCTCCCGAACACTTAGGAGTTATCACAGTGCAAGAATGTAAATGGAACGAGAGTTCAGACTAGCCTAATGATGACCAACCATGACTAACATTAGTGCAAAGAGGGGAATGAATTTATAAGAATGGAGAAGAGGTTGGGAGCCCATGAAAGGAGGATGAAGGTCCACTTTCTAAGGGATAAACCCCCATGGATGAGAACAAAGCTTTAAACTTAGAGAGGTCCACTCTATCACCACTGTTTAACAACCAACTTGTCGCCTTGGAACTTCTAAAGGTGGTAGCTTCTCCTTAATTTGGGGAAACACTACCAGAAAGTTATCAGCGTGGTTTTCCAAGAAATAAGGGCATTAACAGTGCTAAGCCAGAATTGTCCATCTGACATCAGCACGAGCATGACACCGGGAAATGCACTGACCCAAGAAACTAGTATTTTGATCAATGTCTTAAGTAATCTCCCAAGGTTGTTTTATTTGAGTCTTGAGGGGATGTATTAACATATTTATTCATGGTGGAAACACTACACATGGTCTCTCACGAGGAATTTCGGGATCAAGGATGAGAAATGGGCATCGTGACAAGTTATAATGAAACAGATGCCCCATAAAGCATGAAGGCAGAGTGGGGAGTGATTTATGAAATTATTTATGAAATAAGGCAAATAACTCATATCACTACCACAAAACCTGCCTAATCAAATATTTTACAATATATGACATCTCTGGTATAAATATTCCTAACCACATGAATCTCCACTAGGAATCAAATAATACATGAACCCATGGCATGGTTGTAACCATCTGTCTAAAGAGATCATAGAAATGGATCTGCGATATGGAAGAAACCATCCACATAGATAGGATCATGTATACAATCATGAATAATTAATAAATCCACACAACCTGGATCAAAATCTGAGGTGACCTGAGTCTTCACCGTGATCTCAATCAACCCATTGTACAAATCTATACATGTGAATATATGCATTGGTGTCAAACAGGTAGAAACCACCTCATTACCTATCAATGATGAAAACCGTTAACAAGCATGAGAGACAAAACCAATAATGATGATGGACCTCAAGGTAAAACATCACAATATACAAGTGTGAATGAATGTGTTGAAGTTGAAAACTTGCAGAATCATTTGATCAAAGGTAAATAATGTGAATCTATCGTTGAACACAAAGAAATTTCCATTGAGGCACACAAGCTTCAAGATACTAAAAAGAAGTTTATGGATCACCTTCCCAGATAATGAGCTGAGGTCGACAGGAAGTGATTCGCCAAAGGAGGGACATAATGATTCCCACATCATCAACATGAAACAACAGATATCTCAAGATGATAGGAGTGATTCGGGATTGTAACAGAGGAGGTCATAAAAGAAAAGTATGTTTGACAAAAGGGAGTTCTCTTGAACATATTGGTGACACGACTCTGAAGTGTGGCAGCATTTGACTCAAACAGGATCAGAGGTCATGTTAAAAAAATTTGGTAATCAAATGAGAGGCAAATGGATTTCCAAAACCCATGGAGTAAAAGTGAAAAATGTAGGATCTCCCCAACCCGACACGAACTGCAAATGAGTGTCATGTTCAAGAGTGACAAGCTTCCCAAAATACATGAAGGATTTTCACGCTCAATTTTTCCCCATTATTGCTAATGATAGCTCTTTATTTTTTATAGCGAATGTGAAGAGGATAGAATATGCTGGGCGTGTAATTTAATTCTTCGAATGAATCCATATTATTAAGTTTAATGAGCCCTAGCAAGGAGAAACTTGGTCTCGTCCTGGTGAAAAGTCTTTCATAGTTTAATATTTAACGGTTCTAATGAAAGGGTAACTCGGTAACTTTTCATGTTTAAGGAGTTTGAAATGAAACAAAGGAAAATCCATCATGTCCCTTTTCATAAGTCATATCTCAAATCCGAAAAGATAGGAAACAGTATTGGAGATAACCTATTGGCCATGTTCGATCAAGGTATTCCTTTTTTGTAAAAGGGGTAAATGTATACTAAGATCACGTCAATTCATTCACTTTAATGATTTTGAAATGAAAATTACTCGACAATATTTTCATTTTTCAAGAGTCAGAAAAGAGTTGAAATTTGACTCCAGGGGGTTCCTTTTTCGTAAATGTTTACCGAGCCTAAAAAAGAGATAAAATAATACTTCTTTGCATCAGAAATAATCACCAACAGTGTAATGGTCCTGTCACTGCACAAAAAATGGAAAACATCATTGATATAGATCTATTATATTCCTTCCCTTGCGCAAAATACTTCATTGCATAACTAGAGAGGTGGGATCCCAGGCATTGCATGAGGCAACAAGATCCCAATTCTAATACGTGGTGGACTGTCTGGCCCTAATGATGTTCAACTGGTGTGAAGGGTTGTTGTCCAACGTGAAGAGCCAATCAACCAAGTGCAAGACAGGGAAGCTGAAAAAATTTGGGTACGGGTCCATTCAGGTGACCTTTTTCTTAGAGAGAGTACCATTTTTCAGTACTAGTGGTTGCAGAGCCATGATATAGCCTCGAGGGACCCAAGACTCATGAAGTGGTGTGAGATCATGCCCCGATAGGGTAGGGGCCAACAAATTCATTTTCCTACAGTGTTTTTCAACTGGCTGCATCTTCAACTCATCGTGGTTGAGGAATTTTCATATGAAGGCATCGAATTCAGAGCAAATCCAGATCTACCCATTCCACCAGGCACATAGTGGACTGATGCAGGTAAAAATTGGTTTCTAACATTTTTTACTTTTTGAATATTTTTTACTATGCATTCTGAAATGTAAGCTTACGATGTTTTTACAGATATGGGTCGTCAAATACCGTAGGATATGTCACCGATCATGAGGAGGGTATCCCGCTTGGTAGAGGATGTCCCATACGAGGTAGGAGAAGATACACTAGCCAAGTTAGAGTGGAACTTGGTAGGCCTTACGAGAGGCATCCCAGAGTATGCTACCTTTTATAACATTCCTCTTTGCTTTCAGAGGCATATGGTTGGGGTTCCAAGTAGACTGCGCCGACTACTCTAACAAGTTATTCAAGCATTCACCTATTATCACAAGCACCATGTTGGCAGAAAGCAACCCTGTTTTTACATTTTTGTACTAATGTAGGCTCGAAGAGCCATTTTTGTAATAAAACACATATTTTTTGATATTTTGGATGTAACACACTTGACAGACGATATATATATATATATATAAAGAGAGAGAGAGAGAGAGAGAGAGAGAGAGAGAGAGAGAGAGAGATATGCATGTTTCTACGGCTAATTGTATATCATAATAATGTGTTGGTTTTTAAATATTTCACAAATATATCTAATACATAATTTTCTAATGTATATGTTAACGTGTTTAAACGTCTTGGAATATGTCTATATGTGATAAAATAAAAATTCCTTTCCAATAATTGAACACGCAAATACATACACAAAATTTGAGGATTTCACACAAAATAATTCCCATTTAACTGTAACGCAACGGGTTGTGAGTCTAATTTAACAACCAAATTTGTAATCTTGAGATCAATAGCATCTGCTAATAGCTTGATTACCACACTATATTCGTAAATATTGTTAGTTGTTTGATGCAAACAAACACCTTGTAAATTAATCAACTTTCCATCACGGGTAAAGAGTTCCCACACTACAAAAGACAGGTTTTGTGTGCTACGGAAAGTCCCATCAACAAAACCAACGTAATGATTTGATGACATTTGCGAGCCAAATGGAAGATAAGGTGAGCAGAGGAAACATGTCTACAAAGAAAAAATTCACACCAAAAATCGAATCAAATCACACTAATGGACAAAGCATCACAATCGTGATTAAGCGTAATAGTTTTTCAAATCACTAGAAAATATGGCTCAATTTTCGACGGCCACTTCGTTGCTATTCCAAAACATAGTCGTCTCAAGAGCGACATTTCGAGGCTAGACAAAACGTGGTTAGCCATTATGTCGCAATTCTGACGCTTTGCCAAAGTGTCGTAATTCTGACACTTTTTCCGATGTTTCCAAACTATTATCACTCTAGTAAATTTTCTATCAAAAATATTTAAAACTTTGTAACTTACTATAGGTAACCAAGAACCTCTTTTAGAATTCAAGATGTAGCCTTCTTGAGTTCTGGAGAGGGATCTCTCCATATGATTTAGCTTTTTTTAGGTAACAGATATTAGGCTAGCTATGATTGTGCAGTTGGGTTTGATTTTTTGAAAAGGTTGCTGGGAATAAAGGACTACAAGGGAAACCATAGAAAGATCTGCCTAACCATTGGGCAATGGAGTCAAATTAAAGAAAACAAGACTAGAAAACCTACGCCAAAAGATGAAAATATGCTAAGGGCGAGATAGATGACCTTCCAAGGGTTTTAAAAGGATATTTTGATGAAGTGGGTGAAGTCTAGAATAAGGGCAATTAATAATCCTTAGATCACATATAAGAAGATTGAAGGAGGGGATCAAACTGGGACCTAGAGCAATTAATAATTCTATGGTCTGATTATCAAGCAGAAAACATTAAAATTCCAACTAGATTAAAACAGGGAGCTTATTATCACTAATCTTGTTTAATTTATCCTTATTTTATCATTACAGAATAGAAACAAAATATATGAATGAATGTAAAATTTGGAAGAAATACACTGAAAAAAGGAAAAAACAAGACTTTTCTTGTCACCACGAGAATCCTTATGCTATGATGTCTATTCGCTTCAGTTTCCAGCCTGTTGCTTCAAATTAACTCACATAAAATCCCAATGTTTCAACAAAAAGTATATATTAATCTTGATTATTTTATTCCACAAAAAATACTTCCAAGAGTGAAGTATTTATACAAATTCTAAACTAAAATATCTTGAAAAAATATCAAGATTAGTTCACAAATCTCTCCAACTATTTTACATAAATAGAACTTAAGTAAAGGACACTCAAACTAATGCATATATTTGGCACTATTTTTTATGGATAGGTGATGACAAAGAGGAGAATTCGAATTTTATCCAACTCTTAGTTGATGATGAGGCATCCAAGTCACTAACTGCTTCCTTTCTTTGTGCATTCTGCTCCAACAATTCTGCAAACTTGGGGTCCAATGATATATTTTTATTTATCGATCCATAATATATATGTAAAAAGTGAAATATTTTATTTTGGATTAATATGTTCGTGAGATAAACCTCGTTCATTTTCCTAAAATTCCTCTCTAGCTGTGCACAATAGGTTCTGCAAAAATATGTGTAAAACAGAGTTTTACAGACTCTGAAAAATAGCCTGTAAAGATGTGCATGTATCTCTGATTATGAAATCACTGTGAAAACTGTGAGATAGGTTTTTGTATATGGGTCTTTTAGGAACAAAAACCTCCTTCATTTTTTTCTGATGTATTTCGGATTGGCCACAATCTTCTTTGCAAAACGATGACTTAACTGGAATTTTCTGCAAAAAGTGCTTTCCAACATTGTTTAATATTTCCAAAACCATAATAGTTGTTAGAAAAGTGAGAGAGGTTTTTGTAGATGGTCCTCTTAAGAACATAAAACTCCTTCAGTGTTGCAAAATTCATCTTTTATTGATCACAATAATTTCTGCAAAACAATGACTAAAACATGAAATTTCTACAAAAATGTTCCTTCTTGTTGTGTTTTTCATCTTTTCACTTTTTTTTTCTTTTGACTGTTTTACTTTCAATTTAGACAAAATTCAATGTTGGTGAAAGTATTTTCATTTCTTTTTACCATTTTACTGCCTATGTATTTACTTTTACTATTTACCTTTGACTGCTCTATAACTTCATTTTAACTTTCACTCTGACTTTTACTCGATACACTTTAACCACCGATACTCTTTAACTGTTATGTGTTTACTATCCCTTTAAATTCTCATTTCACTTTTACCATTCACTGTGCACATTTCATCATTCTAACCTCTCTCTAAATTTGTATACAAATTGTTTGTTTAATGAATATATTTAGTTAAAATCTGAGAATTTGGAGCAAACAATTTTGTCAACTAGTATTGAAACTGTTGGTTCAAATCCATATTCTGATAGTAACTTGAAAAAATCAAACAATTTGTTAATGAAATCTAGGTCTACAGGGAGGTGATTGTAGGATTTTTGAAATACCTGTGGAATGAGATCATTCTGTGAAGGTTTAACACTATTTTTTAGGCATTTTTGGGAACTACTGCAAGATTAGATTGTTTGCAGGAGTTATTCACTTTAACAGAGATGAAACTGAGTAATGTAGGCAAAGGATGGTTTTATTTTTGGAATTTTTTGTTCAATTAGGTTTTCTGAATTGGTTTGATTGAAAATAGGGAATATCAAGGTAATTCAGAGGTTTTAATTATTCAGATCCTTGATTTTAATCTCTAAACTATGAAAATTGAGGAAATTGGCTTTAAAAAGGTTCACAGTTAAAGACAGGACTTTTCGATTTGTAACAATCTTCAATTCAGTTGTATTCAGTTGGAAAAAGGCGTGGATATTCTCTAATTTCAGAGGAAATGGCTCTTAAAATGGCAGTTGGCTCGAAAAAGGCGCTGTTAGGTTTGAAAATGGTGAAAAGGGCTCTGCACAGGTTCTCAGGATGTAATGGCGCACAATGGTGAAAATTAGATGAAAATAGGCTCTGCGAAGGTTTCACAAGTTTAAAGAGCGAATAGGTGAAAATTATGAAAACACTAGAATTTAACGTATAAAACCATAGTATAAACTATAGTTAAGTTACATTAAACAAAGGTTAAGCGGGAGTGGTTTTGGAATACCGGCGGTGGTATTCGTGTGGCTCAACGGTGGTAAGTGGTAATACGCTTTTCGAACGCGATGCAATAGAATCGTGACACATCGACGTGGGGTGGTTTGGATAAACCACCCATTTCGCGCGACTTTTACAAAACATCCATCAATTTCTTTGTGAGCACGAAAATGCGTTACCGCCGTTGGATCTGGCTTTGGGAAGTGAACGATCAGGATTGAAATGGAAAGTGCGAGGAGAAGTAAATTATCGGGTTCAATATAGGCCGTAGATCTTGGGAGTAAAAGAAAATCTGATGGTTAAAAATAGTGCGATGGGGAGGAGTAAAAATGTATTGATCAGTCGCTTTGATTTTCATTCGTTGGATCAAAAGGGATTTGGAGATCAAAGGGTCTAGATTGAATCCCGATGGGAACAGGCCTTTTGATGGGATTTATATATAAAAGTGGATTTTTCCAATGGAAAGGGTGATTGGGAAGGTTAATCAAGATTTTAACTAAGGTTAGGGGGTCGGGGAAGGGAAATATACAAGGGAATGGGTTTAGAAGTTTAGTTTAAATTAAACTTCGATTTTTTTTTGTTTAAAACATATAGAGCATATGCTTAAAGGTTTATCATATCTTTTTTATTATATGGTTAATTAAATCGAGATGACTTAACTACCATAAGGGGCAGGATATTTATATATATAGAATACTTAGCCAAATGGGTTATAAGGGGGGTTTTATTTAAACATATGGGAATAAATAACTTTGGCTTAAGTTATATTAAGTGAGTTTTTGCGTTTATTATATAAAAAGGAGTTATAAAATAGGAAAAGGTTATTTGTATAGGGAGTTAATATATAAGTTAAAGTTAATATGAAAATAGGACATGGTAGACTCAAAACACATATTTATAACAAGTAAAGTAAGGTTTTAAAGATAATTTTCATTGATCTTAACTTATGATGTAATGTTATTTTGAGGGCTTAATGTGTTTAAATGATGTAGGAAGTTAGGTAAATAGGAATTACAAATGCCTTTAAGTAAAAATGGAGTTTTACTTAGGATTATTCAAGGGAATGAGTGCATGAATGGTAAATGATGTGATTAAGGGATTAATATAGACATTTCACACTTTCAACTGATCAGTCATAGAGCCTTGGGTCTGGTCCCAACAAAAGTCAAGGAAATTCCTTGAGCCTTTCTGACTGATAGTCTAGAATGTTTCATGACTATGGGAAAAGGAAGTTAGTTATTTTGTAGTCCATGATGAATGATATTTACATTAAGACTTTTCACCTTCTTTTACCTACCCATCTTACCATGCTAACATTTTTTTCTTCCTTTGTAGTAGGTGCATTTAAGCTAGCAACCTTCACACCATTTATTCTTTCTGAAAGCAAGTAAACTATCTAATCTACACTTATTCCATCCATGAATCTAGATTAAACTATTGGATTCACTTTATTTCTCTACCTCACTACTGAATTTTCATGATTAAACTGTATGACAACTCATTATTCTCTATCTATAACAAGGAAAATTGAAAAATGACAAGTTAATATTAAACTGTTTAACTCATCGTGGACTATGGCATTTATTAACACTCTGCCACAGTCAAAAAGTAAAAAGTAGTGGCATGTATGCTTGCACACTTTCATTTTTTCTTTTGGGGTCTTTTATTTTTTCTAAGTCACTTGATTATTATTTTAGGACTTTTTACCCTCTTTTTGAATTTTTTCATTTTTTTGATTTTTTACGAAATATGTGAATAAAACTTGCAGAAGGAAAAGTATGTACAGATTTACAAGATTATCAACAATCAAGTCAAAATTATGACCCCTATATTATAGGTTTCTAACACAAACAACCGTCACTCTTCCAACATTTTCCAAACTTTCGCTCTTTCAACGTTTGTAAACTATGGCAATTCCAACAATATGCAGTTTGATGTTTTGAATGTCGCTCTTCTGACGTTTGTAAACTGTCGCTCTTCCAACGTTTGTAAACTATCGCAATTCCGACGATATGTGGTCCGACATTTTCAACGTCGCTCTTTCGATGCTTATTAAAGTGTCGCAATACCGACACTTTCCCAAAGTGTCACAATAGCGATGCTTTGCAGAGGCATCGCAATACAGACGCTAGAAAGAACTGTTGCAATACCGACGAGAATTTAGAAATTATAAAAAAAATGGAACATCGTAAGACTGACAAAAGGGGCAAACGTTCACAGCGTCGGAAGACCGACGCTTATAAGGCGTTGGAAGAGCGACGCTTAGAATGCGTTGGTATACTGACGACGGTTTGAATTTTTTTTTTTAAATGAAACTTTAAAACATGACATAAAATGGTTATAAAACCCATTTAAAATTATCCTTCATGCAGAACTTTACCTTAATTCCCTTTTGGCTTAATCCTCATTAAAATCTCGCATATCAAATGCTTTCCATGTCCAACTTAATGAATCCTAATACTCGGGCTTTATAACTTTGGAGGAGAGAATGAGTATTGAAAATGGGTATTGCTTCTCTAGTGAACACTTGACTAGTTACTGTAATGGGTTTTACATATTAAAATTGTATTCATACTAAGAGAAGCCAAAATAATAGAGCTTAAATTTTCTAGATCCAAACACCCAATTTCCATAAACTCAAGAGAAAATTGGGTTAAAATAGTTTAGCAAATTGATATTTTAAAAACTAATGTCAGGAACAAGAACTATAATCTACTTAAACCCTAACAAGCACTTTTGAATTGGATGTTCATGGAATGTTGTCCACCCCATCTTAGTTAGATTGGAATTACACCTTGCAATTTGATAAGAAATCCAAAATAATAGAGATTAAATTTTCTAGATCCAAACACCCAATTTCCATAAAATCAAGAGAAAATTGGGTTAAAATAGTTTAGAAAATTGATATTTCAAAAACTAATGTCAGGAACAAGAACTGTAAGCTACTTAAACCCTAACAAGCACTTTTGAAATGATGTTCATGGCATGTTGTCCGCCCCATCTTAGTTAGATTGGAATTACACCTTGCAATTTGATAAGAGTTTGTATTTCCTGATGAACAAAATGCAAATTTAATTAAAACAAAAAAAATGCAATCCTCTTGCAGAGTCCATAAAGGTGGTATTTCTATATGGCCAGGCTTCACTTGAACAAACATGTCTGCCATTACATTTTTAGTCTGCTCTGCCAGACAGATCTGAGGCAACGATGAAATGCATGCTCAAGAGTTCAACTTTCATGGAAAAAACTTCAGAAATTTAAAGAACTTGCACCTAAAATTCTCAGTAACACCTACCTTCATTGGAAATAGAACTTTTGGTACATATAAACAATAGTAAAAACGAATAGATGAGAAATAAAGGAAGAAAAATTGGACTCAATGCCTGGTTTGGACCTGCAAGATGAGAAATAAAGGAACGTTGACAAGCTATCTCACATAGACATGCCAGGACAATACAATTTTATGGCAAACAGTAGCGCAAGCCACACATCTCAAAACAGAACCCACACAATGCAACATAGCAAGCAAGAATGCTCATCTTGTACAAGGGTAACCCAATAATCACAAGAATGTTATATCGAAATGTAATAAGTTGTGATGGCTCGGTATTGATGAGAACACCCTAACATGTTTATTCCATTTCCCAAGGGTATTTATTTTTGAAGGAGTTGGACTAAAAAAATTAGTTTTTATCAAATGTGCTTGCTCAACTTGTTATCCAGATGTCATAGTTCCAATATTAGTAAAGGAAAAATCCTGCAATATATCTGTATTAAAAAAAAATGTATATAAGATTCTAAAATACAGAAGTGGTTGGAATCCAATCTCCTTTAAGGCTAACAATTTGTATTCACATTCGAAGGGAAAAAATATAATGATAGCTTTTGGTGTTCAAGCAGTCACTTAAGATTCTAGAATTTTGTACTACTAAAGCAAATACATTCTTTTTGCCATAGAGCCTAGGAAAAATTAAAATATTAACACTACAAGAAATCCTTTCAAACATTTATTGGCCTACAGAAAATCATTCAAAGTCTTCTGGGTTGTTTTCAGAGGTCAGGATGTACGCAGGACCCAAAGACACATACAGGGAAAAAGATTCTCCCAATACCTTCCTCACTTCAGGAAGCATCAAGCTTATATATGGTAGCATATCCTTTGGCTCTATTACCAAAGAACACATGTTTCCAACAATCTTGGCTGCTTTATTTTTAGTATCTGCACTTATTTCCCTAAGACCGCGATGGACTATAGGCACCAACAATGGTAGTGATGGAGCATCAATAGTATTGAAAAACGTTGTCTGCAATGATGGTAAGAGATAAAGGAATAAAAGATGTTGGTAATAAATACACAACATCAAATCTTGCAAAAAATGGTATAAAAGGCCCGACAAGAAACTTTAAAAAATACCTGCAGAAGAATGTCAAGGGAATGCTTTGTGTATTCATTGGGGTCTGAGATACTCAAGAGTAAAGTTGAAACTAGTGCAGATATTTCAGGGTTCTTGATTACACTACCAACCTGTTGATGCAGTTAGCACCAGTCAAATAACAATTATTTGAATAGAAGAATAAGCAATAAATATTTAACAAAATAGAGATGATTGGAATTGACACTCGGAGACAAGGCATGTTACCTATTGTAAATCCATCTGAGCAGCGGATTGAACCTTTCGGTGTGTGTCTGTTAAAACCTGCAATGTCCATGAAAAAGAATTAGATCACTGAACCAAAAGAATAAGATAATTAGGTAAAACAAAGATTGTGATAGTTTAGAACCCTAAGCAATCTCAAAGTTTACTTCAATATTTCTTCATTGATCCAAACCCAAGTCAGTTTAGGAACATTTTTTGGAAGAAATTGTGATAGTTGTTGAGGTGCATGGTAATCCATTGCTCCCAGTAGCTGGACACTTAACTTATGTAACAGAACAATGATAAAAATAGAACAATGATCAAATAGTGCAGGTAATACAAGTTCCAGCTAGGGATCAAAACCCAAACCCCTAATTTAGGTAGATTAGCACCTGCGCACACACACAAATAATATTATCCGTCTATATTTGTATAAAAAATTCCCATGAGTTCCATTTGGGAAAATACTTCATTTGAAAACATATTTGCATGTGCTATAGTTAGAAATATGCAGGACTGTACAAGCACACCAAAAATTTAGCCATATAGAAAACAAGTGTTTATGCCATAACTATTGTGTTCTTAAATGATGGCAGTTATATGAAAAGAAACAAGAAAAAAAGATCAATTGTTTTAGTTCCACCACCTGTAGTTAAATAATAAAATTTTCCTACATCTCCACCAGTTGTTGCATAATAAAAACACTTAAAAAATGTTGCCATGTAAAATAATACAAGATAATTGTGTTAATGTCCAAAAAATGACCACAAAAGCCGGTAAAAGGGACTAAGATAGCACATCTAGTTCAGGTACAAAGTAGAAGTGTTAAAGCATCTCCTTGAACAATGCTGAAAGCATAAAAATATTAAGGTCTACAAGAAAACAAGAAACTAATTGCTAAATGTCTAGTTATGAGAGAGTGTAAGAGAAGAGAATGTGCACAGACAATAAAGATGATTGAGACTGGAAATCTAAGTGCTCAGTAAAACAGAGAGGACAGAGAGGATGTCAAGGCCTGCTATAGGGACAAACAAGGAGGCTCAGATATGGGCTTGCCCACAACTTCATCAACCACTATGAATGGACTGATCCATTGGTGGATGATATCCTACAGGGAGTGACCAATGCTCAAAGGCACCTGCCATATATCATTGGTGGTAACACAAAATGGAGGAAGTCCATTTATTCTAATAGTCAATGTCGTAGTCATATGGAGCAAAAAACCTTATGGATATGTATCTATCAACAAACACTATAAGATCCAACAGTTAGCAAAATTGGTTGAACATCCACCCAAGGCATAGTTCTGATGGGGAAGGAATTGATCATGGGTTCAAATAAAATTAACTGACTCATAATAGCTTCCCTCTATCCAGATGCGTCAAGGAAGGAGAGGGGATTACACAAGGATTTCCTTTCAAAACAAAAAGCCATTGCTACTGTAACTGTACAGTACCACAATCAACACTTTGCAGCAATTAACCATGTGCTAATCTATAATTCTAAACTAGAACACATATGCATGAAAGAAACTATGAAGTTGTGTCAGATTGCATGAGTGAACGTCAAATATTTTGGAAGATTCAAATGGATGACCCTCGGATAAATCTAGCACACCTCAGGACGAAGCCCTAGAATTCTCAATGTAAGAGGAGGGTCCTGAAGAGGAATGTAGAGTCTTGAAGGGTACACTGTGGGAGAAGCTATGTTGTAGAGGCTAGAGTGAAGTAATCATACCTGCACTAAACTCAAAGACATGAGTCACCAAGAAGTGCAGCATGCCAATGGAGTTGTCCCTAAAGCACAACTGAATGGTGATCCTGCACAAGATGCCAGCAAGATCTAGAGGATATGATTTTTAGCATTTTAGAACACGATCTCATTTTTAACATTTTAGATAGTTGTATGATATAGTGTAGCTGAGACATTAAAAGTATCAAATTTCTGTGTCATTATAGACTGCATGATTAATTATATTATCTGGTTGCTCAAACTCAGTTAAGATTAAAACTTTGGGACTAAAATGGATTGTTAGTTACATTGTTGACTGGGAAAAATATTCTGTATTAAAGTGTTATCTTATGAATTACTGACTATGGCTCTAATAAAGTTGTTACCTTGTGAATTGTTAAGAGGAAAATGTTGAAAAATACCTAGTTGTGTGAGAAACCCTCAGGAAAAACTACCCTAGCACTCTGTAATGGTATCAGAGTAAAAGTGATGTAGGGGAATTAGACACTAGCTAGCAATGTAGGAGGATTGTCCACATGTTGTGGCTAGAAGGGTTCGAAATTATTTAAATTTGTAACAGCAAGGTGTCAACACCTTAACTTTCTGTTGCGGTTAGGAGTAGTTCAATAGCTGTAGAAGTCGAATAGTTTTGGTTTTGTTCATCTGTTCAGTTTATTTTGTTAGAAATTATATAATTAGGCTTTTATGTTTAGAATAAAAACGGTCCTCAGAGAGGAACTGAGGAGTTATATAGTGAAATATATATTGTAACCTCGGACACAGTGAAAGGGGGGATTTTAATAGTGAACATTGAATTAAGAAAATGTATTCTCTATTGAATAAGAATTAGCCTTATTGCCTATCTGTGTGTATGTATCGACATTCTCCGAAGAATGATTCTTTTGAATTGAGAACTCTGTGCATAAATTAAAGAAGAGAAATTGTTGTGTTAAATCTCCTGTAGCCCTCTCTGTCTCTGGTTGACTGCCGATTCTCAGTAATTAATCTTAATGTGTCAAATTGATATAGAATCCCTGTAAGAGGCTGAGAATGAGTCTGTTGGTTGAGTGAGTTTGTAGTGGTTCTCAGCCCAAGTGAGGGATATTGAGCCTTTTTATAAGGTGTCGAGCTCTGTGTGTTGGAAAAAAGCTTTATAGGAGTGAAAACCTGCCATACTTCATTTTCCCAAAGAACATTGAACTCTGTCGAAGGCGGCAAACCCTGCCCATTGAAGAAATTAACTTGTTTCATCGTTAGCCGAGCGATATTGTTTGAGCTAGACCCGGATTTAATGAGACGAAGTTTGTACAAAGAAATTTGTTAACCATAGTAAAACTTCGGTCGTGCACTGTTCTAATCCCAGAGTGGGTTTCGGAACCCATTACCACTCACGTCCTGCTGCCTTTGGCCCAGAGCAAAACTATTAAAAAAAAATGCGATCCTATTATATGTTGCCACGTCACTGGGGTAATACCACCCCCATCACATTTTTTTGACGTGTTAAGGTCTGACGGGAAAAATAACATGATATTGTTGCGCGTCGTCTGATCTAGAGGCAAAGAGATCTGATGATAATCGCGCATTCAACTACACGAAAGTTAACTCCAGGTAAAGACCAGCAGTTTTGTGTTTATTTAACACTGTTTAATTATGATGGATGTGTGGGGCCCGTGAACCACCATACAATATGAATGTTGTGTTAATTTTATAACCCATGGTCGAATTTTCTAAGCGTTGTGCATATGTTTAAAGTCGTCGAACCATTAGTTTAATGTTAAGTAATAAGGTCGGAGTATGAAAGCGTTTTGTTATATTATGTTCAAACCTTAGAGTTTGGATTAAGTTGTGAGTCGAGCTAATACATTCGATAAAATATACAAAGGGAAGGCTCCAAATATATATTAAGGGCTTTATAAACAAGGGACCAAGGTTATAATACAAAGTATATATATTATAGTCTTGAGCGTGAAATTAAAAAAAGATACAAAAGGCTCTATTGTTCGGGGTTTACATAAGGATGGTCAAATACATTCATTAATCAATTTCCAAGAATTTGATAAATGAATCAGAAAGAAGAAAATAAAGTATACTTCCTTGGTTTGAGTAGAAGCCTGTATTGAGTGAAATTATTGACACAGAGAGAGACCAGCTCTCCTTAGTGCCCGGATTCAAAATTTTTCTATCAAAAAGTCCTGCCAGTGGAGATGATATTTGAAAATTTGAAAAATGGAACCAACGAAAGCAATTTTTTGGGAAAACTATGCAGAGTTTTGGGAGAAGCAAGAAAATTCTTGGAGGACGCTAGAAAAGAAACATGCAGAAAAAATCAAAAAATTAGAAGAATTTAAATGTCGTAACATCTAAGAAGAAAAAAATGGATGACTTCTGAAATAGTGGCAAGAAAAACAAGTCAAGCGACATTGATCATAAGCTCAATCTTGAAAAACAAGGTATAAGAAAGGTTGAAGCAAAGATGAAATCATGGAAATGCTGTATCCCCCTAAACAGGAGGAAAATGCTAAAGAAGACACCATGGCTAGAGGTAGCAGTTTTGAAGGTGTAAGAAGTCAGCTAAATCTCAGAGAACAGGATGGACTTCCCAAGGAAGGGAATACTCTTTCTAATAGTAACATCCTTCCAATTTCAAATATGCAGGGAGGTAAAGATAATTGTGTCAGTAAGGACTCTCCATACACCTCTTGAAGTGATTCCTTACTGCACATCTCAACCTCAATTGCAAGAAAAACGACCAAAAGATCCACTATTAAGAATATTATAGGATCCACTATGAATTTTCCTAACAATGATGAGCTTAGTGTAACATACATCAAATTTTATGAAGGGATGCCTTCAGGAAATAAACTATTAATATATTCAGATCATAACACTTGAGTTGAAAAAGTATTAACTATGATGAATGATGGTTTACAAAGGATGCAGTGCCATGTTGCCAACTGAATAATAACAATGGACAAGAAGCATCTACTCTTAGGTTTTCAAATTTACATGACAAGAAAGTGAAAAATGCAACTGTCAGCGGGGGATAGTGATGACATTCAGGACCAAACATCCATATGAGAAACTAATGCACTTGATTTTGGCATTAGGAAGACATGTAGCCTCTTTCCAACATCTAAACTATCACAGAGAAATAAATCGAAGTTATAGATAAATCCAAAGAAAATGTTGAGTCAACTTATATGAAGAAAACCATCAAATTGGTTCTATGTTCAGAAAGTGAGCAATTGATCTAACTATGTTGTTGCATTGAAATCAAAACCTATGCAAGAAATACATATAAGCAAAAAGGAGTAAGAATTTTATTGTATATATATTCAAATAATTTCAATGCATCACTAGGATTCCTCTAATCCTTAAGCTCTGTTATTATGATTATAAAGAATTGAATTCTATATGATGTTATATTTATGATCTAAACTCATGTATACAAATGATGAATGTATAAAGTTTTGAAGTGTATGTGTCATCAAATGAGGAAATCTCTTGAAGCTCTTCAATAATATGGTTGGACATAATCATATTTATTAATAATATGTTGATCAAACAAATATCCACAGTCTCATTATGATATCATTGTAGCATCAATTCATCATGATCTAACTGTGATAAAACCCTTGATTTTATAACTTAAATGATAAACCCCTGTTTCCCAAATAGATTTATTTCCTAGAGTGACGATTCTAGCTGACTTGCACCCTGTTACAACTAGGCCACAATGGCATCCACCCTAACGGGTGTTTTAAACCAAACAACACCTACATTGTCTATTGACACACAAGAATATGCATAGAAGATAATTCACATGAACAATTGCTTACCCTTAAGCTGCCCTTCTTCTTTGCAGATCTATTGACATCAGCAAGGCAGTATTTGTGCATAATCCAATTAGTCTTGTTTCCTTTAGGTTCTTTTCCGATATAGAAAACCAGAGCCTTCTTGATTCCAGCACGCCTGTTGCTGCCCTTAGAAGTGATGGGTTTATCTGCACATGTGGCTTTCTAGTATCCTGAGCCAGCAGCCCTGTTGGGGCGAGAACCATTTGGATACTTCCTGTCCCTGGGAGTGAAGAAATACCACTCCTTTTCTCCAAAAAATGCCTTTTCTGCAAGAATTTGAAACGTGTACTAGACCAGAGAAAATACAATTTATAATAACTAAAAGAAAATAGGAATGAAAAACAATAATTTCGCATTGCAGGAACATGACATGGGCATAAATATGAAAGAACGCTATAAAAATATGACAAAAGAAAACCCTTGTCCATATGATAGTCCATACCCACAAATAAAAATGAGATGATACATTTTGAGATTGAAGGTTGCCATATCAAGCAAAGAGACATATCCAAGTATTAGTCCTAAGATATGGAAGGGCATTCATTTTCAGATTTGGGACATTAAAGAATTCATTTTTGAGAGGTATAGAAAACTCGCACACATTTATGTAATGCCCATCTTACACTGGAAAAACCCCAAATTTAATAGATTAGCCTTTACAGGCAGTGTAACCTAAAAAATGCATGTTCAGCAAGAACCAAACTCAACCAAAGTTGTATGTTTAAAAAGGAACAACATTAAGAAGGACTTGCAACAATACGAAAAAATAGGCCTTGCTTCAGATTTTTGTTTGGTCAAATAATCCTTTGGAAGTCCTTAGCTCAGTTACTTCATTTTCATTTGAGGATCCATCATATTCTACCTTAAGGGATCATTCTCTTACTATTGACGAGATAACATTACTATGAGATAATTTACGAGTTTCGGGGAAACAATAATTCAAGCTTTTGTTGAAGCAGTGTTTGCACATCTGGAAGGCCTAATCTCCTCAAGTGAAAATAATTTTTGGGTGATGATGATGAGTGAATTTTGAGTCAAATGGAGGAATTTCATTCTATTTATGAACGAAAAAAAAAAAGCACAACAATGATTAACAATTAATCTAAGGGGACGGAACCAGAACAGTTTGCAGACAGCAGTTAAGATCTACTTAACTTTGAAGACGGGATGAGATGCATTTTATGGAACTGCATTACCAAAAAAAAGTAGAGGCATTCATATCTTGAAATTAGCTTGTTGTATTCTTCGCAATGGAGGGAAGGATGTCATGCAGGGGACTCAACTCAAAGGAAACGCTTGCAATCAAGCTCGCCTTTACATTCTTAGTTTCAGACGTACTTGATTCCTGAGAGATTCTTTGTTAGGTCAACACCATTATTAATATTTATAAACATGCTCGTGGAAATGTGTCAACACAATAGGTGGTTTATCCTATAGCTTAGAAGCTTAAATTCTTATCAATACGTGGTCGAATGGCGTTGGAAAAAAAAATCCCAAGACGGTGTCGAGTTAATGAAAAGAGAGAAATTTCAATTGTAATGGGATCACTCTGAACGACATTTAGAAATTTTTTCTGGGTATGCTAATTCTCACCTCAGAAATCAATGAACTAACCGATTCAAGCTCCAGTGGGTTCGAGAAAAGGCAAGGATTAATGTATTGAGGGGTTGTTGTGTGAATTTGGGTCCGTTTTAATTTTAAATAAATACATCTGAGCATGAAACCTTAGGTATAAAAAGAGAAGAGTATTTTTTGCAGAGTGGCACAGTGGAAGTGTTAAATATTGAAAGTTCTACATCATTAATTTATTATTATTATTATTATTATTATTGTGAAGTGGAGGAGAAAGATGTGGGATGGAAAAGAAAAGGTGAATTGGGTGTTGGTGGCCATATAGTTTGGCATCATTGTTTCTTAATTTGATGAGTATCACATTGGAGAAGTGGATATACTAACTAATGAAAATGGTTTCCATTTTTTGTTCTAAAATAGCAACATTCTTATGCCAAATAGGCCTCAAAACCTTGCATCCGATCACCAGCTAAGGCTGCCAATCATATAACAGAAATGATGAGACTAGTGCAGAAATGATCAACTCTCTAATAGTGCTTAGAGAAAACTAAGCACTGACTATATGAGAAATGACCAAGAACTCACTCATATAGCCTTGTATGAACAACTTGGTCATTTCTGTAGAAAACTAAGTGATTCCTAAGTTTATCTGAACACTCTACTCACACTGCCCACCCTCTTGATTGGATGATCCCTATAGTGCCTTTGCATTAGCAAGCATTCACTTCCATAGATATTAATGGAGTACCATCATATGATTTTCATTGAACCTTCCGAGTCATAGGTGGTAAGATCAGACACCATCTGCTCAAAGTGGAGTGGGACAATTGAATTGCAACAATGAAACTAGTAGCTTTTAGTTCAGTGGGATGGCACATTGGTGATCAACATGCTATATTGGATGAGATAGAAGCTCTTATAGATTCTGAAATCTAGAATTCACTTCCATAGATGTTAATGCAGTACCATCATAGGTTTTTCTATGAACCTTCCAAGTCATAGGTGATGAGCTCAGATACCATCTACTCAAAGTGCAGCGGGACAATTGAATTGCAACAATAAAACTAGCAGATTTGAGTTCAGTTGGATGACACATTGGTAATAAACATGCAATATTGGATGAGATAGAATCTCTTATAGTTTATGTAAATGTGGCCCTTGGCCCAAGCCTAAAACCTTGAGGTGGAATATATTTCTGGAAATGAGAGACCGGTCACCTCCATTAAGAAGTTCTATACTTCTCTATCATTGAGCCTTTGGTTAGTATATAAATGACTTGGGGAGTACTAGTCATCTCATGTAAGATATTTTTTGTAACAGGGGATTGAAATGCTAGTGGTAGACTTCAACACATTTATTGGATGCTTATGTGGACGCTTGTTTGAATTCCAAACCAACAAACATTGTCTGTTATACAGGTAGATGAGAATGAGAAATAGAAGAAATGGTAGTCTAATTAAGAAAAGGTAACTAAGGTATTGGATTAGAATGTTTTTTTTATTTAAGAATAATCATATGATTGACTTGCTATAAAAACTGATGATAGAGATAAATGGTGGTTGTGATTGAAAAGATTATGCCAATAATAGTCAACAAAATTATATAGCCAACAAGACTTTGTGATTCTTTCAGTTAAGGATGCCCCAAACCAAAAAACTTCATATATCAATCCAATTATTAGTCCCAACTATGCCCAGAATATGGAGTCATGCTCAATTCATACATCCTTTTCTGGTTATAGCACAGTTTGTCTTTGTTGATGGCATCCAAGCTATGTAACTAAAAACACTCCAGGAGGACCCCTGAAATGTTGTTTTCCAAATCAAAAACAGATTCCGGTGTGTCACTACTTTGAAATGTTGAAAAAGTGTTTTGGTGACATTCTGGCTTTCTAAAATGTTTTATTATTTTCTTGAAATGCACAAGATTTATGTTCCACCTTGAAATGTTTTACAAATTTTGGAAACATTTCAACAACAACCAACAACTTTTTGGGTAGAAAACTAAGCAACAAATTTAAAACACTTAGGAATCACTAAGAAAAAAACTCTCTATAAATTTTTGCACAACAAAAATGAATCTCTAACCATTCCATTCTACTCACCATGGACTATCATGGCTAGGAGGAGAAGTCCAAGTCTAAACCTTATTCCTTGGGGAAAAGTAGGTCCATGTTATGTCTGCTCATTTTCATTTACAAATATAAATGCGCTATTGTCCTGTAGCAAGGCCATTATAGGTACTTACAAGCCACAATAAGGCCACAAATGTCTCCAACAAGAACACATAAAGAAGAAGGCTTAAAGGTGGGAGGAAGGGTGGATTTGAGCAGGGATAGGTGCCCTAACCATGGCCGAGTTCTTCAAAAAATACAAATCACATTTTAAGGAATTGGAAGAGAAGTTTGTGGAGAAAAAATGTAGGATTGGGTTTGAGTCTTGTGATATCATTATGTGCTTGATGGTGTGAGGGTCACCTTTGTCTAAAAGACCAAAAAGGGAGGCTGATACAACAATAGTTAGAGGGATTGTTTGGAGAAGCATTAGGCATAGTGTAGGAGTGTTCCTTAGCAAGTAGCTCCTGGAATTGAATGTGCAGTAGCATAGGGGGTGTCTCCATAAGTAAGGGAGACGTTCATATTGCTAGTTGGTCCATAAGTGCAGTAGGGATAGTTGAGGAGCAACCTCACCCTAGGGTAGTGTTTTCTTCCTTTAAGTGGACAAAAAATAGAAGCAGCTTGTGGGAGAAGTCGATACAATGATGAAGCAATGGGATAAGGGCTAGAAGAGTGCCCTAACTAGTCTTCTAGAAGCACATAATTCAAGGGAAAGAGGGCAACAACAGAGAGTTGCATATCACCTCTTGGATGATGGCTTGAAGGGTTTCCTAGGAGATGACTCCAGGGAAATGGTAAAATCCCCATCTATTGCAAAAGGGATTTCCCGTCCTGAAGAAAAAAATTATAATAGAAAAATCATGAAAAGAAAATTCTTAAATCTCTCTTCCAGACTGGTGACATGGCACAAGGCCACATGGACCACTGTGATTGGTTGACATAACACATTAGAAGCATGATGTTAGCATCTAAAATATCCAGGACATGTGGCACTCCATGATAAAGACACATGGTGTGTGGATTTGAGTTTTTCAGGTTGTCAAGTGGGCCGAAAATAGGTGAAATGTGGCACCACTCAGAGATTGACATGTGCCAATTGGTACAAGTGGTAGACAATTGGCATGCTCAAACAACAAGGTGATGCAAGAATGACATGAGGGAGAAAATATCAGAAAAGCCCCAAATCTGGAGAACTAAAGCTCATCACCAACCTGAGATTGACAACTTTACATGATGTCACCTATGAAATCATAAATGGAGAAATCATAGTAACAATAAAGTAACCTATGTAACAATAAAGTCAAATTCATCCTGGGAGTGGTAAATGGAGAAATCATAGTGAACAACAGGAAACATGCAGAGTTGCTTACAATCAAATAGATGAAAAAACACATACAAAAAACCTAGATAATAATCATGAACAAGCTTAATATTGAATTATGAACTGTAAAGGAAGTTACAAAATGTGACATTACGAACCTAGTCAAGCGCACAAGCAAAAATATCCTGGACATGACCCTGGTTGACAAGTTGTATTGCTCATGATGCAAGAGGATTTGTACCTGCACTGCCAAGTCAATCAAAATCCATCATTATCTATACAATAAATACAAGTAATTGATGTAGTATTTTTTACTCTAAGATGCATTCTTATGATAATGTTATAACATATGTTGAAAATGTCAAAACATACCTAAATAAGCTCCTCTTCGTTTCAAGAACAATTTATTGGAGTCGCATGAACTTGGAACAAGCCTCCCACGATCTGAAAGAGTAGCAACTAAGTCAACAGTGACTTTTTTGTTGCTACGCTGGATCGAGGGAGGTTTGCTCCAAGATTAAATCACTCTAATAAATTATTCTCTACTAAACAGGGCCAACCACGTGAAGGTGGAAGCTCTTATGGCCCCTTCCCCCCCCCCCACATCACTCTCAATTCCCCAATACCCAATCTATATTTCATTTTTTACTTTCATGAGCATAAAAAAAAATATTCAATAACTAATAAAAAAACAATTCAACAAAAAGTACGCAAGGAAACATTGAAATTAGTGCTTGACATAAAAATAGTATGATAAATGAGTTTTTTATATAACGCAAAAAACATTCCAAGTATGGTAACATTTGTCTTATAATAATACAATATTTTACATTGTCAAATTTTCTTTTTCTTCTTCCTATTTTTAAAGCTCCTAATTACATCATCAATATCATCGTGCTTTGCTCCTGTTTCGTGCCTTTCAACCCGCACTGCTGACCTAGTTGCGTATTCACGATGTCTGGACTCATCTAGTGACGGGGCATCGCCTACAAAAACAGATAATATTAAATTTTAATTGTCAGTTTTTAAATATCATTGAACTAGTTCGGTAATATTAATAAAAAAAATTGCAATGAGATTATTTACCTGGTGCACTAGTTGTCGCCGTTGGGACTGTTGCCCTATCTTTTTCTCTGGTGGTAAGATACTCAAGGGAAACATTCTTTGTCATTTAAACAAAAAACGTTATAAGGACAACCATCAAGGTATAATTAGAAAAAATTATAAGTGGAAATTAATTACCGTCACGGCCCTCACTGATAGTAGCATTGTCGGCCTGGTCCCCACTACAATGATCAGGTTGCACGTGAGGAACATCTACATCTGGCTCTAAAACTGGGTTATTTGCCTCGTCGGTAGTGCTTCTCCCCTGATTTAAACAAAGTTGTTAGACATTAAATTTATGGACGAAAACAAACATATTGAAAGGTTAATGTTTTACCTTATCGGGCATTCTGGATCTTGGGACCTGCCCCAAGCTTCTGCGACGTTCAACTACGGCTTGATAGCCGAAATGGAAAGCGATATTTTTATCTTCCTCTGTAGTTTCTGTTCCGAAGTCATCACCCTACATTACATATGATTGTGTATTTTTAATTTTATTTGATAGGATTACAAAAACGTTGGAAGGCGATACAATTAATTATAAGATGTTTAGCTACTTACAATTCTTGCGGCTAATTTCAAGTAGCCGCCCTGGCCTAGCTTGTGATGGCCCTTTTTTTCAATCCTAGCTTTGGTTGCCTTCGAGGTGTCAGGCAACCTATCATCAAAATATTGAAGTCAGATATGACGTAGCACACTTTTATTTTAGACATAGAGAAAATTAAAGCTATTGAATTAAAGTTGTAATTTACCTTGCGGGTCCAATTGGCATTTTTCCTTCTTTCTTTGCCCTTTTCTCTTTTCCGTCATGGATGAGTGCTCTCCACTCATTCTCTGGAACTATGAGAGGACGCTCGTATATAGGGTTAAATTTCAATTGTGTCCTATAGGTGTCCCTGGTATATTTCAAATATTTGCCGGCTACCCGAGCCACCGCTGTTCTGTCAAATGTGCCGACCCCAAAAAGGGCTTCTAGATAATCTAGAAGTTCTTTTTCAGGTTGGAATTCTGGGAATTCCACCTTGTGCGTATGGTTGGGCCAAAAATTACCAATGCATGGCTCTCCAAAAACTTGTAGAACTCATTGTTTCCTACACAGAAAAAAAAATATATTATCATTAATTTAAAAATAAAAATCATGATAAATATGTTTTAGATAGAGTACATGAAATAGTTAAAATATTAAAATTTACCTGGGAGTTGTACGTGATTTATAGGGACACCTTCATCGTTCACCAACAACGTGCCATTAATGGTCCCTGTGGAGCTGACACGTGTAGCTCCAAGAAATGCAATAATGTAGTTGGCCATATCAGCCTCATCATTGCCAACACGTTCAGCGGTTGGCTGGGTGTCTGCTTGGGCAGGGTGTGTTTCTTGGCTGGCACTTAAAGGAGTAGAAGGTGTACGAGAGGGTTGTTGGGCAATCTCTTGCCCTTGTGTCCCACTACCACCAACATCGGGTTCAGCAAGTGCCAGAAAACGCTACATACAAAAGAACTTTTTGTTAGTTTAGTCAATGTAAAAACTAAAAATCAAACTATCACAATTCATCTCATGCAGAACAAAAAAAATATCCTTTTGACTTTTTATTATTACCTGATATGTTTCTAGCTGGGTCATAAGTTGTTTTATCCTCTCTTCTGTTTCAGGTGTTTGAGGCGCGTCTATCAAAGTATCAAATTCCGACCTTGCTTTTCGTGCCTTTTTTCGCAACAAGAGCAATGGAGATAGGGATGAAGAAAGCTCTTCCTCATAGAGGGAATCATCAAGCATACCATGGCCAGGTGTCTGCATATTTGAACAAAATTAATATTATTTCAATTATGTAAATAACTAAAATACCTGAAGATAGAGCAATGCTGGCACTTTACATGTTCTTCCGCTGACCTCTTTCCGCGATCATCCCGTCTTGGGGTTGTTCCTGCACTTCTCTGATCATTCTGCCACATTGCAATAAAATTATAAATGTAAAAACTTAAAAACAATATCTAACTTGAAAAAAAAAAATGAAAACTGAAATAATTTCTAATAAGACACCGGAAGACAGAGTTAGAGTTTCAAATATGCCTTGCATTGAATTCAGTCCTGGAAACATGTCATTGCACATTAAGGCACCCAAACAAGAGACGAGTTGACAATGAGACTAAACTGGGTTATTTGTAGTGAAATTTTAAAATCTCAAAAGGTATATTAATTATCGAAACAAATCAGCTTCATAATTTCAGTATTATTGAGTCTGTTGTGTATAAATCACAAAAAAATTGAAACAAAACACTAGAAAATCAAAAACATAATCACATTCTTCTATAGCTATGATCTGACCTCTAAAGTAGACTTTCTACTAGTTTCATCAGTACCATACAAACAGTGGAAATGAACACAAGATACAACCATAGATGTGTAGTTATCCGCAAAACCATCCACCCGCCAACCTCCTCTAGTAACCTACACTAGAAACAGATGTATGGGGTATTTTTATAAGGGGTTCCTCAAAAACATCCACTAGAGGTTCTTTTCCTTGTAGTGATTCTAGCCTATCACAACCAACCAATTTAAATTAATTGAAACTTTTAAATTCATAAAATATACTCTCCATTTTCAAAACACAAGCATTTTGACAAAATCCTTTTCAAATTTGACATGTTGACCATGTCATGGGTAGACTTTCCATTTTTTTCATCTCAATAGGATGTGTCAGACCTTGGAGGTCATGGTCTAGGTGTCTTCTCCTATACAATTTCACGAAGTAGCTATTTTCATGAATGGAATGTGTTATGCATGAACCAGAGGTGCGTTGGATATATAGTGGGTGGGCTAGATTTCCTTGGGCATGAAAAAGTGCCAAGGGGATTCACACCAAAATGTATCAAGCATGTTATGCATGATTGGAAGGCTAAATTTTGGTGCAAGAAATTTTAAGTGGATTTTTGGATAGTGACTTAACATGGCATGATGATGGTAAATGGTATCAGTGGTAAGTGTGTGACCAAGGAGTTAGCATAGCATAAGATGACATGACATACTTTGGTGCAATGTGTGTTGAGAAGACACATGGGTTAACTTGATAAGTTAAGTGGGTAAAACAAGTTGGCATGCATGTTATCTTGATAATTTAAGTGGGTGAAATGAATCAGCACATGGGTTGACAAGGCAAGTTATCTGGACCAGTGCATGATGGGAATGGGCAAGCTCATTTTATGTGGAACAATGTTATGGACCAAGGAGTGACATGATTGCATATAGGTACTTTTTGTGAGAGACAAAATGAGAGACAAGGATAATGAAGACCAAAATGTAAGGCATAACACATGTAAAAGATAACAAAAATGTAAGGCATAACACATGTACAAGATAACAAGTGTGAACTCGTGTAAAGTGAATTCAAGTAGAACAATAGACCTTAGTGAAAAAAGTTTCAATGGGTTTTGGCAAGCTGAGATCATAGTTCAATTTGGGTTTAGTGCTATTGGACATATAATTCTTCATTTTTATGTCATTTTAATCATTTCTAAATAATTTGAGAAATATGAATAGATAGGTCAACATGAAAGGTCGATTAACCTCTTGAAAGATGAAATCAAGAGTCATATTACCATATTAAATATGGATTCATGTTAATGGAATATGATCCAAGTTTGGAGTTACACCTTTATATGACATGATACCAAATCTTTGGTGGTTCTAATAACTCCATTATTCTCGCTAAGACCTGCCTCTCTTCTTGTTTAACATTATTTTCCCATTAGACCTATCTTAATACGTTTTTTGTTCTCCTATGTTGTAACTCCATGTAGAGATAATTATTTGGTATCTATTAATTACCTTTGCTCGGGGCTTCTTTAGTGTGCAATTATGCCTAAGGTTCACACAACATTTGAGCTTCAAGAAATAAATGAGATAGAGGTTTGAGCTTGATGTAGTAAAGAATCCTCTTGGAACACCTAGTGGATGTCAACCTCTATATAAATTTTGATACATTAGAGCCACAACATAAAACACATGCAGATTGGGAAGGAGGAAAAATAAAGACCTTATATGAATAAAACTCTGTATATGACCCTATATTAATCAACCATCATTCTCATGTGCTTCATTTCGGATAAAATTGGTCCATTATATGACTATAGGTGATTAAAACTTTGTATTTAACTCTGTATTTGGATGAATGATGTAGTTGTTTGGATCTTGGAAAACCCATGCCTCTTAGAATATGTTGTTGTAGAAAAATTGAGAGTTAAATCAAATGATTTGTGTTGATTGCTTCACAACAATATCAATCAATCAATGAACTTTTTAGTAACATAGATGTCATGATCTATAATGAGGTGGAGGAGGAAGTGTAGAAGTGAGAGTGTAAATGGCCAAGAATAAATGTTAGTGATCCTGAATTTGGATATGGACAACTTTGTTGTGGTATTCAACAAAGAATTGAATGATTGGGAGAATGCTATTAAAGAAATTGTAAAAAATACAAGTGTTATAAAGTGGCAAGGTTGCCCTGCCGAGGATACTCTGGAAAAATACAAAGGTGATCGAAGCTAAAAAATAGTGTGTGTGGGGCTAAGCTCTACATCACCTGACTAGCTTGTTCATGGCTTCTCCTCCATAGGTCAAATATAACAAGGCTCGTTGGTTTCCCTTCATTCCATGTTTTTATCTAGAGTCAAGAACTAGACTCTTGAAACCTTGAAACCCTCCTCTTTTCTTAATTTGAATAATTGTTGCTTCAGGAAAAGGGTCAAACTATCCTAGAACTTGGCATTACAGACTTGTATTGTAACTTCGTTGGTTGTAATTGAATCAGCTGATTCAATATAAAATGGATAGGAATGGGTTGAAAAATGTTTGTAAGTTGAGATGATAGCTATAGTCATTGTCTGTGGGTTTTTTTGTAGCATTTTCTTGTCAAAAGGTTCCAGTTTTTTTGTTTTATAGCTTCCTTCTGGTCACTCCGCCCAGGAAGTGGACATCCAAACCAATAATTTCAAAAATGCCAATGAGAATGAATGAAAAAACAAGAATATCTATGTATTGAGTGTTGTTAGCATGCTGACTAAGGGAAGTATAAAGAATAGCGCACTTAGATGTAGACAGTCACATAAATATTTTTTAGAGAAATTTGCTTCTGCCAAGAAATCCAAAAAGAGAGAATTAAAGGAATGGTCCAAATTCTGAGAAATATAATCTATGGTGAATATTACATGGACACTGTTGTTTTCCTTAATAAGACTATTAGATATGTTAAATCTCTCCAGGTAAAAGTGAACATATTGGAGGCTAATCAGCAAGAAAAAGTGAACTGGGTTTGACCCCAGTGTGACTAGGTGTCTCTTGCAGAACTCCCAAGATATAATGAGAAAGTGGATGCTACCTAAAAAGCACGAATATGGCTTTGCCAGCTTAAAATAAGAATAGAAATTCTCTCGCATACTTGTCTACATTCAATGATAGTTGTAGCCAGATTTTGATCTGATCCTATTTTTAAGCATGCTGGAGATTGAGGTTTAGCATTAGCTATAATTATATCCACATGGCTAACTTGTCTGGCTCTTATGCTGAATCTATAACTCCTGTCAAGGGAGATGTATCATCCATGCCACATGGAAATTGTGTCAATGTTTTGGGTGGTGATTGTGCTAATAAATTATCACAAATTAGATTTCTTAATACTTTCCAATTACAAGAACCTGATTATTACAATAGTATGTTCATGTGTGACTATAATATGAAAAAATGTGGGTTTAATTTTCACCCTGCACTAGTACAAATATTTTTAGAGATTTTTCCCAACAATGGAAAGGAAAAGAAAGAGACCAACCCTGAAAACATGGCCATGGAGAAAAATGCAATTTCCGAAGTACTGGCTGCAGGAACATCAAGCCTCTGGGATGTTAATTTTCCATGGTATAGGGAAACTATATCATCATCTTTTACAACTATGCCAAACATAGGATTGATTCAATTGTCATTGATAGCGCTGGACAGCTATGGGGGTGAGTTTATTGATTGTCCTGTGGTTGAAAATGAAGACGCAATTCGTGTGAGCTGTGATGTATTAAGAAAAGGAAACTCTGGAGATTCTCAGACTCATCTACATGAAAACACTACAGAATTAGATGCTCTTTTGAGTTCTGATGAAGAGGAGAGTAGCACTGGTCAGGAGAGAAGCACTGGTCACTCACCAAGTAAATATAGTGGAAATAAAAGGGCATGTACAAAATTTAGGGATGACACTAGTGCTGGGATTTCTGCCAAGAAAATAGGTATTAATCAACATGAACATAAAGAAGAGGAGGCAGACTTTGGACTTGCTATTATTGAAGAATCGGTTGGCAATTATAGCATAAATGACAACTGTTTTTTGTTTGATAACTCCCTTCTCGTCACTCCGACTCGGGAAGTGGACATCCAAACCAAGAATTGCAAAAATTCCAATGAGAATGAATGCAACAACAAAAATATCTGTGCATTGAGTGTTGTTAGCATGTTGACTGAGGGAAGTACAAAGAATAGCACACTTAGATGCAGACAGTCACATAAATATCTTTCAGGGAACTCTACTTTTGCCAAGAAATCCAAAAAAGAGAGAATTAAAGGAATGGTCCAACTTCTGAGAAATATAATCTATGGTGAAGATTACATGGACACTGCTGTTGTCCTTAATAAGAGTATTAGATATGTTAAATCTCTCGAAGTAAAAGTGAACAGATTGGAGGCTAATCAGTAGGAAAAGGTGAACTGGGTTTGACCCTAGTCTGACTAGGTGTCTCTTGCAGAACTCCCAAGATATAATGAGAAAGTGGATGCTGCCTAAAAATCACGAAGATGGCTTCACCATCTTAAAATAAAAATAGAAATTCTCTCGCATACTTGTCTACATTCAATGATAAATGTAGCCAAATTTTGATCTGATCCTAGTTTTAAGGCGCTAAATATTGGTGTGTTGTGGTTTGGTTTCATATATATATTGAACTTACAAATTGTAGGGTTTTTAGTCATAGAAATCCCACTTTTTAATGTATATTACACCCGTCCTTTCTGAAGCTCTGGTGGTATTGTATTGAGTGTGTATGGAATATATGATATTTTTCGAAGCATGTCTTTCTTGGTCTTCTTTTCTAATGGATATATCAAAGTCGGATGATGACTCCATGTGCTTAATATTGTTTGAAGGAAAATGGTAGGAAATGGTGATAAATTTTTCTTCTTGTAAAGACCAAATTGTGATGATGGAAATCAACTACCAAATTTTATGGAAAGCATGCTGGAGACTAAGGTCTGGGGAATTCATTATGTCTTACATTGAATTTTATTAAAAACAAAACTAAATCTATAGGCATGCCCTATTCAAGGAAAACGAGCAGCCTAATTTATTGCTTTGTTTCAAATCCTGGGCATTCTAAATGGTAAAATCACTTTTCAAAATTTGGAAAAATTTTGTTTGGCCATATCATTTTTCCTGCTAATGGAGGAAGGGCCTGATTTCTATAGTTTCTTACGTGATGGGCGGTTATTTGCAACAAGGGCCTACTTTCTGGAGTTTCTTGCGCGACGGGCGGTTCTTTTCAGCAAGGGCCTGCTTTCTGGAGTTTCTTGCACGACAAGCGGTTATTTGTAGTAGGAGGCGTATATCCAGTAGGGTTTGAGTCGATTAGAAAAGGCAAGGAGCTGTAGTACTGATATACAAAGGAATATATCCAGTAGGGTTTGAGTGGATTAGAAAATGCAAGGAGTTGTAGTACTGATTACATGCAGGGCAGCTATAGTGATTAATGTAAAATTTTGAAAGGCCCGCCATGATTAATCCAAAACCTTTGTAATTCATTTGAAATTCCTATTAAAACCATAGTTTATGGCAGTAATGCTCCACCATATAAATAAGTATTAAAACCTTTCAAATGCCAACTTAGGTTCGATTTAAAAATGGCATATAATTTTAGTTTAGCTTGTACAATACTAAAGCGATTATTTATTGGTTTGAAATAATAAACAACATGAAAAAAACCCACATAATTAGTAAATTATTTAAAGATAATAATTCCTACATATTAAAATATAAAGTTATAACATACCAGCTCATACTCGAACATAACATCTGTATCAATATTCTTCTTCTGTATCTTCTTGATCTTCATCCAACTGATCGACATCTATACCAACATCTAATTCAAAAATGGTGTTGAAATGATCGACCATGTCATCATCATCATCAATTATGTCATTTTCAATAATATCCTCATCGACATCATCATTAATAATTGTCGCGTCATCTCCTATGCCTGGTTCATCTTCTAATATATCTTCTTCGTTTGTCAATGCATATTCCTGCTCATCTGCCACTGCATCATCTTCTTCTTGATCAATATCATCTTCTTCCTCTACAGTATACTCTACTGGCCTTCCTCTTGGATCATATCTAATAGCAAATGACCATTCGTTCTCACCTGGAACCTCTGAGTAAAAGACTTGTTCGCATTGGCTTGGAAAAACATAGCGATCTTTTCCTGCTTCAAACTGCAATTTTTTAACCATTGGAAATCCATTTTCATGTTGAATAAGTGTTTTGTCATCATCACGTACATTCATTCGTAGCCTATACCATTTAACGTCGAACAAAACTATTTTGAAGGAATTAAAGTCACACTCAACTATATCATCTAAAAACCCATAATATCTATTTTCAAATTCTCGAGGATGTTTGTCATTCCTAGAGGAAACATTAGTGACCTGGAATACTGCAGTTATCCCACTATCAGAATTTTTCTTGTTATCATCCAACTGTTTAACGCGAAATTTACGACCATTGCACCACATAGCCTTGTGGTGTTTCAACTGCAATATGCCAAACATGAAAAAGATGCATTCTCAATTAATAATTAATCATATAATTTACACAGCATGAAAATTATCTGAAAAATCAAACTTGTTGTCACATTATAAATATAGTATAAAATAAGTAATGAATAAAATAGGTGAATTAATTACTTACCTTTCTATCTTTCAAACCATATGCTAAATCGATTTCCCTGTCCATAATGTTTCCATCTCTAATCAATTCGGACAATAGTTGCCATGATAACCTACCATTGTTACCTGCTTTACATGTTTCAATCCATTCACTCATCCACTCAAGATTTTTTGCAATGTATAAAAGTAGTGCCTCATAATCTTGAGCACCTGAATAAAAAAAACAATAATTCACCAATATTAATAAATATTACTTATAACCACAGTAAATTATATTAATTAATAAAATATGAAATAATAAGACCTAAATGAATATAATGATCATATACATGATGTAAAAAAATGAAACATTATATGTATTATACATAATAAATATTTTACCTCTCACTTTCTTCATTCTACCCTTTCCCAACATGTGCTCCACTTCAAAATTTTTGATGGATTTCACATCCCAAATGCAATCCACCGCCTTCATAGCTAGCGCAACTAATCTAGGGAGATAATGACTAATATACACCATGGATTCATATACCACATATCCCTCCACCATATAACCCTCAGGTCGTGCTCTTTGTCTAACCAAAGCCTTCAAGGATTTCAGGTGCCTCTCGATCATCCACATTGACCTTGTGTGTACTGGTCCACACATTTCAATCTCCTCAACTTGGTGTATCAAGTAGTGTTCTTGTGCATTGAAAAATGTTGGAGGTAGATACTTTTTCATTTCACACATTAGCCGAGGAATTTCTCTCTTCCAATACTTTATTTCATCTTGATGGATTTCTTTCAATGAAAACCATCTGCAAATCATTACGCAAGGTCATTTCAATGAAACATAATATATATTTCATTACAAGTAAATTAATACATCATTTCATTAAGTACGAAAATAAATTGTAGCAATTAGATTTTACGTATAAATCAAAACTACTTACCTCATGTATTTACTAAGACCATATATAACTTGTTTGACATTGTTGTCGAATTCATTTGCGAGAGATACAGGTATAACATACTATAACAATAAAAAATGAATCATTATTGGTTTCCAAATTAAACAGAAAAAAACGAAAATTTAAAATATGTATTCAAGCAATAACATACAAAAACGTATACCAAAAAAATTACCTTAACAAAGGTATGCCAATCATGTGTTTTCAACCCACTGAAGTCACCTTTCTTCATTAAGATATTATTTATGTTTGAAGCAAAACCTGTTGGAAATTTAATTCTTTTAACGACCTCTTTTACATCATTGCTTTGTTGTTCTGTTAATAACCATGGAATATTATTATAATTTCGACCTCCATTGTTATTTGATCTATCGATCACACTTTTCATTGCATGATTCGATTTCTCAATGTTAGCACACATTTTGTCAATTTTATCTCTATCATGTGCACCATCTATGCTTCGCCATAACGTTTCTGTCACATTCTTCTCGACATGCATTGTATCAAACAAATGAGCTATTTTTAGGTCCTCATAGTAGGGCAACCTCACGAATTAAGAAGGATAACATCTCATTCCAAGTGGAAGTACAATATTAGTACCTTCACTGCGACGATGACCTAATTGATATCAAAGAATAAAATAAATCAGAAAAATAATTATAAAATACAATACAATAAATTCATTAGTTAAAACAAAAATTACAAACATTACATAAACAATTAATATATATATATATATACAAATTACGTACCAGCTGCTTGACGATTATTAATTCTGTTATATTCCAACTTCCACAACTGAGGTGTCATTCTTCGTGGTTTTAATCCAGTTTCTTCTTTATCATTGAAAATATGTTTTTCAGTAGTACGATACTTATGGTTCCTAGAGAGGAAGTGCCTAAAATAATCAAACACCATCTTTCTTAAGTCTGGCGAATGACGATACTTCATCTTAGGGCCACAAACTAGACATGAAAATCTACCTTTTGTTTGAAGACCTGTAATAGATGGATCAATAACAATTATACTATGAGATCATTTTTAAAACATGCAATATGGTATATCTAATTTAGATAATTATGTATTATATTAAAGTGCAACGAAATATTACATACCACAAACATGTGTTAGTATTAGGGCATCATGAATTGTCCAGACAAGCATTCCACAACATTGAAATCTCTTCTGTTTGATTGGTTTAGTGATGTCATACATATTGATGCCATACCATAACTATATTAGCTCATCGATAAGAGGCTCAATATATACATTCATATCTTTGACCTGGTACTTACCTAATTGTTCAAAATTACGGTACATAATAATTACTACCATGATATATGTACATATAAGTAAGTAAATAAATAAAATATATATTTATGCAAACAACGAGAGAAATGAAAATGTTACATTCAAAAAAATAATGTATCAAATACCTGGAATAATCATAGTCAACATTATGTGCTCCCTCTTTATTGACATCCAAGGAGGAATGTTATTTTTGATAACGAAAATAGGCCACACTGAGTAAGTAGATCTAAGCTCTCTGAATGGATTAACACCATCAGCTACCAATGAAAGCCTGACATTACGAGGTTCATTTTTTAAATCTACATATTTTTCCTCGATTTCTCTAAATGCAGAACCATCTGCAGGCATTCGAAGAACACCATCTCCACTTCTATTCTTTGAATGGTAATCCATAAACTGTGCTATGCTATTACACCTGAACATTCGCTGCAAACATGGAATTATGGGAATATGACGAAGAACCTTTTGAGGCACCTTTTTGGTTAGTTGATCTGTTCGATATCTACTGGTACCACATTTCGGACATTCTGTTTTCAACGCATGTTCTCCGTAATATATAATATGATCTTTAGGAAATGCATCTATAGTGTTATATTCCATTCCAAAGTGTTTCATAATAGCACATAGATCTTGATATGTTCGAGGTAAAGTATTTGGCGATGGTAACAAATATTCACCCAACAATCTACAGCATAAACAAAAACTAGTTAATGTAAATATTATTAATCATATATATATATATATATATATATATTGAATTATTATTTTTACACATTTATTACAACTAAAAAAGGGAAAATAATCAACATTTACATATATGTGATCACATATACATATTGCATACCTTAGGAGTTGTGTCATACATTTGTTCGACAAATTATTCATAACCTTTAAGTTCACCAGCAACAATGTAGCAGAGAGAAGAGTTGCATTTGAGTGTTCAAAAAGTCGTTCACTTGACCTTTTAATCAGAGGTACATCATAAATACCGTCACTATCTCCACCATCATCATCTGACTCACCATACAAGTCTTGGAGCATTTGATGTGTCCCATCATTAATGTGAATTGTCTCATTATTTTCATCATGATCTACCTCCATGGGATCATTAAAATTACCTTCATCATTCGCTTCATGTTCTTCACCTTGTACAACATCATTTCCAATACTAATATTTGCTGCAATATTCTTTTGTACTGGTGCAACATCATCTAATATACTATTATTTAGTTGTGGAAGCTGGTTGATCATCTACAAAAAGTGGGGGGGAAACTGTGCATTTATAAAAATTACAAACATTAATCAGTAAACATTAGTGCACATATAAAAAATATTAAAATAATATAAAATTTTACGATATAATCAAAATGAAGATAGATAATTAATTACCATGGGACGATAGTCATTCGATCCACCATCAATGTGCCCATATTTCCTACAATGCATTGTTTTTGTTGCTATTAAAACCCTAACATTATGTCACATACAACATTTTTTCAAGGGAAATAAACTCTACCATCACCCCTTTCACCCTTTTGAATTTTTTTTCACCTCTAATGTTTTCTTCCATTCATGAAAATTATCCTATAAAGAAAATAATAATTATATTTAGCAATTATCTCTCTCAATGGTGTAGAAAACCCAAGACGTGTTGAACTCAATGGGAGCTCAATAAGAAAAAGGAAAATAAAAGTGGGATTTTTACAAATTGTGGGCTTTTTACTCCATTGATCACCTGGATCAGCACCTACACTAATCACCACAGGACCGAGGTGAAGAACCACAAGCTAAACCACAACCAAATCCAAGCCATGAGGGGAGGGGATGAGCGCATGCGCTAAGTCCCAATTGATTGTATGAGTGTGCATAGCCTTGGGCTCGTAATCGAAACATGTAAAACCTCAACTCATATATAAACACCAATATCGCCTATACTCTCGGTGAATGTGGGATTATCCCACCGGACACCCTTGCCAAAAACCATCGCAAGAGCGACACTCTACCACCAACCATCGCAAGAGCGACACATTGCCACCAACCGTTGCAAGAGCGACACTTTTCCACCAACCGTTGCAAGAGCGACACATCGCCTAACCATTGCAAGAGCGACACTTTGCCACCAACCGTCGCAAGAGCGACAATTTGCCACCAACCATCGCAATAGTGACGCATTATGCTAAACGTCGCAATAACGACACCTTCCTCTAAATGTCGCAATACTGACACCTTGTCTCTGTAACGTCGCAATAATGACATACTTCAGAAATCCGTCGCAATTAAGATGCTATTTTGCAAACGTCGCAAGATCGACACTTGCCTCTAAGTGTCAGTATTGCGACACTTGTCTCTATACGTTGGTATAGCGACGGTTTCGGGTGGGATTTGAAAAAGTTTAAAAAATTTGGGAAAATTTTCGACATTTGGTAAAAAGTTTCAGAACCAAGTGTCGGAATTTATGCCAAATGTACTAGTGAATAGATCCATGTTACAGGACAAATGACCTCCTCATCATCTCAAAGGAGAAGTAAACATGGAAGGAAGAAAATGACCCAGACAAAGACCCATTTTGCCAAGGTAATGGAACCTAGAGACATCCAGGTCGAGTTACAATGCATCCTAGCCATTCAAAGGGAGTTTTAGTGCTTAGGTTAATGCTTTGTATTTCCTAAGGGGAAACGTTACCCCTGTTTTCATGAAGAAATGGATAAATCCCGTGGAAACTGACTCACATTTCCTACCTTTTCTCAAAATGGTTCAGTCTAAAAGTAACATCCTGCGGTGCAGGCCTATTATTGGACATTACTAAACACAACTGAGCATCTATAGAGGGAAAAGGCAATGAAAGGCAAGGAAACATCATGATTTTTCCCCATTCAAACTAATTTAGAATATTGGCAAGGTATGTCCTCCCCAATTCCTATAAGTTGGAGGCTTGGGCTCTTGGTCAATGGTCTAAGGTTTGAACGTGTGCAGAGCAGAGCTTTATTGTTGAGTGTGAGACTTAAGGATTTCCAAGTTTCGTTGAGAACTCTTAGCCCAAGTATCATTACACTCAAAGATAGATGGGAGAGAGAGAGTAGTTGGAAGACTAAGGAAGGCTTGGTTCAACCAATGGTTGTAATCTTCCTTCCTATATATTAATTGAACTATATATTTTTTTCTATTTGATGTTTCAGTGTCACATTTATTCTTTATTTTTCTATGAAGCATGATATAAATGGCTCAAATTTTCATAGTTTAATGTTGATTATATGCTTGTATAATTGCTAGTAAGTGATACCACTATTAATATTACACATGTGCTTTGTTTGTTTTGTAGGATCTAGACTTGGAGCCAGTGAGGAAAGACTTGAGCCACACCGCTTATTGCTCTCGAATGGATCTGCTGTCTACAAAGAGGTAATCCTTCAATATCTCACTTTTTCGATTATGCATTATTATAAACATGTGTGCCATATCTTTGTAACTATACAACTAATCTGACTATCTACCTCGGGCACCGGGAAGCCCCGAGAGGGATTTACGTTAGCTACCACCCATGAATTTTACCCTTAAGGATTACCTCTTTGTAGAAATCAGATCCATTGGAGAGTGCTAAGCATTGTGGCTAAAGACTTTCCTCACCAGCTTCAAGTATAGATCCTGCAAACAAAAAAAGCACACGTGTAATATTCACATTGTTATCACTTACTAGCAATTAAACAAGCATATAATCAACATTAAACTATGAAAATCTGAGCCATTTATATCATGATTCATAGACAAATAAACAATAAATATGACATTGAAACATCAAATGGAAAAAACAAATAGAGTTCTATTAATATATAAGAAGGAAAATTACAATCGTTAGTTGAACCAAGCCTTCCTCAGTCTTCTGACTCCTCTCTCTCTCTCTCCTCTATCTCCAATTGTAAAGATACTTTGGCTAAGATTCTACTTAGGGGTAAAATGCATGGGTGTTAACTGATGTAAATCCCTCTCGGGGCTTCTCGGTGCCCAAGGCAGATAGTTAGATTAGTTGTATAGTTACAAATACATTGCACACATGTTTATACTAATGCATAATAGACGAAGTGAGATATTGAAGGATTACCTCTTTTTACACAGCAGATCCATTGGAGAGAGAAAGGAGGTGTGGTTAAAGTCTTTCCCAACCATCTCCATGTATAGATCCTACAAACAAACAAAAAACACATGTAATCTTCACAGTGGCATCACTTACTAGAAATTAAAAAAGCATATAATCAACATTAAAATATGAAAATATGAGCCATTTATATCATGCTTCATAGAAAAATAAATAATAAATGTGACAGCGAAACATCAAATGGAAAAAATAGATACAGTTCTATTAATATATAAGAAGGAAGATTACAAGTACTGGTTGAACCAATCCTTCCTCAGTCTTCTGACTCGTGTCTCTCTCCTCTATCTCCGAGTCTAATGATACTTAGGATAATAGTTCTCAATGAACCTTACCAATCCTTAAGCCTCAAAATAAAAAATAAAGCTATGCTCTGCACACGATCAAACCTTCAACCTTTGACCAAGAGCCCAAGCCTCCAAATTATAGGAATTGGGGAGGACAAACCTTGCCAATATTCTCAATCAGTTTGAACGGGGAAAAATCATGATGTTTCCTTGCCTTTAATTTCTTTTTCCCTCTATAGATTCTCATTTGTGTTTAGCAATGTCCAATAAGAGGCTTGAACCACAGGTTTCTGCTTTTGGACTGACTCATTTTGAGGAAAAGCAGGAAATGTTAGTCAGTTTCCTGGGATTTGTCCCTCTATTCATGAAAACGTGGGCAACTCTGTCCCTTAGGTAATAAAAACTGTTAAACTAGGCACTAATTATCCCTTTGAATGGTTGGGATGCATTATAACTCGACCTATCTGTCTCTAGGGTTTGTTACCTTGGAAAAATGGGTTTCTCTCTAGGTCATTTTCTTCCTTCCATGTTTCCTTATCCTATGAGCTGATGAGGAGGTCATTGGTCCTATAATAGATTCCCCCTAAAGTGTGAGGTCAGAGGCGAAGAAGATGGCTGAAATAACTTATAATATGTGTAGTAGAGTGAGAGGAGTTGGAGGACTGAGGAAAACCTAAAACAACAACATATGTCAAAAATATAAGTATTTGTCTTGAGTCAAGAATTCTCATGATCAGTAGCTGTATCAAAATGAATTCTCTAGAAAGAGATATGACTAGTATATAAAATGATAAGCACAATGTGGAAGCTTGTGTCATGGCAGGATGAATCTGATAAGCTATCTACAAAAATAATATCGCAGCTTGGGAGAGGAAACATAGCTAAAATGATGTAAGCCTCAACCCAAGGTCTTGGTTGCCTCTTTAGTGAACTGCATATTTCTGCACATGTGAATGAAGGATTTGTAGTCGAACATGTGAGAATTTTTTTGATTACCAGTCAATGAGGAAAATTGTTAACAAAAACTAGGGTGGCCACCGATAAAGATGATGGTCCCCAAGATGAACAATACAATCTAGAAAGTGTAAATAAAAGGTGTTGATTTCTAAGACTCGTAGAATCATTCTACTGGGAGCCAATGATGAGAACCCCCAATAAAACACAAGGTAACCTGCCACTAAGGTCTACAACTTCTCGGGTACTGACATGTTTCTGGATCAACTTCCTAGATAAGATGTTGAAGTCGATAGGAAGCGATCTGCCAAAATGTAGGCAATGAGGAGTCCTACATCACTCGACACAAAACAGGAAAATATGATTTTGTTTTGAATATATTCAAGATAAAATGGTATTAACTGATGATGACAAATGATTTCTGGCCTATGATGGCTTGGTTGATACAAGAAGCATTAGATAGCTATATCTTCTTGAATAATATAAGGCATAGTAATAGGGTACCAGGCATCTTAGGCTTATGAACACCAAAAAGTGTTAGGATTCACTAATGCAAGGGCATCGGCATATGAAGGCTAAACTCATAGAATGGTAGGGTTCGGCTAATTGCAAGTTAATTTTCTTGGATGTGACATGTTCAAGCCTTTTTGCTGCCAAATCGACCTTCAAATAATAACAGACTAAGTATCCACTTTTCCAAAATTTTCCCCATCTGATTATGTTTCACAAGTCCAGACAGGTCAACTCAGTGATATTTTCATATTTAGGGAGTCTGAAAAGCATTCTAAAAGACAACTCCAGGGGGGTAACTTTGTCATGTTTCATAATTAGGCATGATAAAGGGAGAATAGTAATCCTAACACAATTCCTTTTCCGTAAGTTAGTCCATTGAATTCGAATAAAGTGATAAACCTATGTTCAATGGACATCTGACTCATTTTGTTATGAATACGAGGAGATAGATTAAACTCAATATTCTTTGTGAAGTTTTAATGAGTCAGTTGAATAAAAACTCAATCCTCTCTATGAAATTTTAATGAGTACGATGAAGAAAAACTTGGTTACTTTTTTTATTTTATTTTTAACAAGCTAGAAAAATATGGAAAATAATGACTCATAGTTCTTCATCATGGTAGTTTAACAAGCCTGACGAAGAAAAATCATGGTTTTTTCATTTTTGCGAGCTGGAAAAAGTCCCTAAAAATAAGGCTCATTACTTCTTTGTGTAAGTTTAACGAGCCCGAAGAAGAGAACTCGAGGTTTTTCGATTTAACAAGCGAGAGAAATACCATAAAAAGAATGATTGAAATGTTTTGTTCTCTTTCTCATTAATAGAAGGATCTATGCTGGGAATTTTCTCGTAAGACCAAGAAAAAACATCGCAGAACTCTTTAAAAAGGGATGTGAAGCGTGCAATTTCCTTGGGACTGCAATCGGCTCCAATCTATATATTTTCCACGATACCAATTTTGACCGAGATATATATGAGCATAGTCTTAGAAAGATTTCCTATGTTCCCTTCTGCATCGATAGTGTGAACAATTGTGTAAGCGAAGGGAACTATCTCAGGTGGGTCAAAAGACAAGATTTAGATAGTGGTTGTGTTTGAATCAAGCATCGAAGCATGATGATGAAACTCTCCCCAAGGTCGTTCCTCTAGAGACATGATCTCTTAGATAGCTTCATCCATAGGCATGACTTCATCGAGGAGATCCTTTGAAGGAATTGTGTTGAGTGAGTGGGTGGTACTATTAGTCAAAACCAGATTAGTGGAGGGTTGAGATGTTGATTGGATGCTTGATAATCCAACTCAGTCAGTGATAGTGGCATCTGATATCCATAGGAATCAATATCTTAAGGCACCAGTAGGATCCAGGGATCGATAGAGCCATCCGAGATGGTGGATATCATTAAAATCATGTATGTAACCTCAGGCAGCGGGAGAGGAAAACAACCCATCAGGGAAGATGCCTTCAGAAGACTGGTACCGACACTAACATAAGAGTTAGGAACACCTCCTACTAAGGGTAAAATGCTGCTAGGTAATGCGAAATAATTAGGGGTGAAAAAGGATATCTAGTCCACTGTAACTATCTTCCCATCCAATGGAAAAACTATGAGTCCGAAAAACGAAGAGACAATGGCAGTCATTGTGTAAGACCAACTGCGACCCAACAAAAGATTATAGTCGAGATTATGATCCACAACTTTTATGTCCACAATTATCATTTTCCCACTAAGTTTAATGGGGTAGCTAGCAAGGTAGCCCTTTTCGAGGAAAGTGTGGCCATCGAAAGCTTTGAGGGAATTCGACGACGAAGAAGAAGTGGGAGAACCCAAAGCGAGCCAGCACACAGTTGACATTACATAGGTCGAAACACCTTCATATATGATAGTGCGATGGATTGGTATCCCTTTCAACACAACTTGAACCTAGAAAGCAAGTTGTCATGAAAGGCGAGGCTTGCATTTTTCCATGTCGAAGACGGCTAGCATAGAATCTTGGGGGTCAATTGGACTAGTGGCTAAGAAAAGAGCTTTCTTTTTCACTGGTCAGGTTTGCAACACTTCGAGTGCAGATATAGTTGACAGTGTTTGTGCTAAGTCTTCTACAATGTTGTAGTTCTCAGCAGCAGGTGCAGAGGTGTTATGATTCCTGCATCTAAGGGTCCTTTTTGGGGGATGAATGACAGGGTCAGTAGTAGGCCTTTCGATATGCAATTTGTTAGGCGATGGTGGATTCGAAATTGAACCAGTTTCTAGAGCCTCAATGACTGGATTTGCTTTAATATTCCCAAATTTTCACATGATATTTGGAATATTAGAGTTCATAACTTTTAAGTAAATAAAAGGGTGGAGGGACCCATAATCCTCAAAGATGAATAAAATCTAGTTTTGTTTTGTGTATGTGGATATTCTAAATCTAGGTCTAAATCATGGAGTAGTGGAGAAACTCCATTAATGGAGATCATGTCTCAGTTATGAGATAGATCATGGAGGATGAAACAGTCAAATAAGATCATGGATCTTAAATGTAAAACCATGAGGATCTTTGAAGAGTTCAACTGAGATCATAGTGCATTCAAGAAAGATCATAAAGCACTTATGATAAGTTAGTAGAGGAAGTGATGCATTTAATGCACACATGATGGAGAGGGTGATCACCCCATGCGAACATGATGGAGGACATGGAGAAACAATGCAGTCAACCATGGAGACTTATGTCCACATGTACAGTGTAGTTATGGAGTGGGCCTAGGTTATGGAAGTCTCATGATATATATAATGAAGGTGAAGGCATAATAGAAGGAAGATTTGGATACTTTGATTATTCTTTGATCTGTTTAGATCTGTATTTGTCAAGTGACATCTCCATGCAATTTTATGTTGTTTAGCTAAGTTTCAGTGCTATTTAGCACAAGGTGTTGTCGAGAGGGAAACCAACCCTTACCCATAGAGGACTTGTGTGCCTACTTTGGGATGGTTTTCTATTGAGCTCTATTCCTTATTAGGCATTGGTTCCATATTTAGGAGGTTGTTTCTATCATTCAGTTAAGAAACCAGTGGAGGATTCATCCTACCACTTTGTTCTTCACATTCAGACTTCCAGGAGTAGTTGATCTATATCCAACATTCATGCCATTGGGTTTTACCTCCATGCATCAACATTCCATTCAAGGATTACACAGTCCAGTCTTGTAGATCTACTGGAGGAAGGAATTTTCCATTATTTCAGCCGGAAATCCTGTGAAGGATCATCTCCTCACATTGGATATATTGTTTTCATCACTAAGGAGCAGATTTTACATATCTAGCAGCATGCTATTTGTAATATCCAAAATGGGAAACATGCAGCTATATACAAACACAAACTGGAAATAGCAGTGTAAATAAAATCATTGACATTGGAGACCAACATGGAGAAATATCATCATGTATTATATCAGGAAATCAATACATAATAGTGAGGCATGAATCATATATAATTAGGAAAAAAGCCTCCATTAAGCAATCACTCCTAAATCTGAACTAATTCTACAATACAAAATGCTAGAAGACCGCTACAGTGTAGTTAAAAACACATTGCTATAGCAAAAGTGTGTAAAAAATATGTAGGGCTGCTATATGCCTCAAACGATATGCGAAATACAGATCTAGGCTTGGTACAAACTCCTACAAAGAACCTGAAAATGGTTTTCAAAAATACACTCTATACAAGATGGGATCTAAAGCCCAATTGCTAAAGATTCACTAAAAACTAAATAACATAAGAATACGAGGCTGAAATATAATAGATATGATGTAGATACCCTCAAATGTCTACTCCCATGAAAGGCAGAACCCTTCAATCACAAGAAAACACTCCAAAGGAGCCACAAGATCCCTCACTGAAGTTGTCCTCCAAAATAACGCAATCCCTAGCTAGAATAGCACTGGAAATGATGGTAAATAGTTCGCCTGATGCCAAAGATCTAAAATATGCCCAAGATCTCTCCAAAGTGATCTCGCAAGAGAAGGAAACCTTCCTCCTATGAGAAAATAGCTCAGAAAGTGGGTTTCTAACCCCTCCACTGCAACACCCTGCAACACAACATAATAACCTGCAGAAACTGCGCTGATGAAGAAATTTGTAGCTTTGCTTGAAAAATAGAATGTGGAAATGAACACAATACTCTTCCAGGAGGCCTCTCAAGGAAAGAGGTTGGATTCTCGCTCGGGAACACTCAGTGCTAAACAGGACAGCTACCTTGCTAAACAGCAAGAGGAAGAAAAAGTATAAGAAGACCAATATCAAAATAATAATCTAAAACATGACCCCATATGGCTTCCATCCTCTTCCTTAAATATAATATTAGCTTTCTTTCCCTTGGTCCCACTCAATTAGGTAATTTCCTTCATGAGATCCATCTCCCTCCAAAACTGTGTTATTCTTCATTTGATCTCCACTCGTCCATGACAACGTCTTGGTCAAAGTTGATTGAATCGACATGATCCAACCACTGTTCACACTTGGAGGTGATTTATTTAGCTACTAAAAGGGTCTCCTTCCACAGTTGAGGTTTTTTTTATTTCTGCTTAGGAGACTTATGGGCCTTCCCACCCATTTATTCACCTACCTAGTGATAAAACAAACTATAATATTCCATTTAGCTTAAGGCTAAATTTTCTGAATATTACATTCCTCCCCTCCAAAATGTTGCTTGTCCTCAAGAAACTGTATAAGGAGAGAGAAATTCCTCTCCTCCTCCTCTTTTGGCCTCGTCATCAATAGTCCTCACCACTGCTCAAAATAATATTCAATAAAGTTTCCCACCAATGTTTCCTTCCAAGTATGCAAAACCAAATGTCTCACATCATGAAAAGGTGGAAGGTGTAAGTGGAAACCTTATTGTTGTCCAATGGCCTCCTCAAGGTAGGAGTTATGACAAGCATAGGGGATCTCATTCCAAATGAGAAACACCCAAACCCATGCAATCATCCAAATAAAATGAGCCATTATAGGTAGCTCATCAAAATAATCCTCAACCCCGAGTACATGCAATGTATTGGGGTTGTATGGAGAGATTAAATTCTTCCACCCAAGTTGTTTCTCTCTCCATTTATGATATCTATGGGGTTTTTTCTGATCTTGGGCTAAAATTTCATGGCCTCCAAGAATGGCCCAAGCTACCCCACCAAATAAATCAGCCATGAAATGCCTCCTCCAGAAACTCAAGTTCTCCAAATGGATCCTCCCACATGAAGAAAAGAGATTTAGTATGGAAATCATGGTTTTCCCATTGTTTCTTATGAAACATGCAACATGTAAAGTAGGGAGAATCATACCCCCAATGGGCACCTCCAACTCTTGTGCAACTCTCCAAACAAATATTCCCATAAACATGAGAACATCTCCAACATATGGAAGCAAATACCAATGAAAACAAGTTGTCGTATGACAACCGGAAAGTGGATAATAGTTCCACACATGGAACTAGCATAGTGCATCCCTTGCCCACCTCAAATCAAAGAATAACAAATTATTTTCCAGCCACTTTTTGGCTGCCAAAATCATCCTATAAGATAGGATCATGAAGGTAAAATGTGGGGTCACTGGTGCACACCAAGAATCATGTGGCTTCCCCCACAAAGCACTAATAGGATAGCCAATCTCCATGCTACATTTGGCCTCAAGTACATCATAATATAATGTGTAATAAGGAATTACCCTCCTTAACAACATGCTACTCATATAAAGTAAATAAGTGCAAATCATAATGCAAAAATGTACCTTCTCTACTTTGTACTTTGGTCATTGAGCTGAAATGGCTCATCTGAAAGTTCTCCCTCACTTTCAATGAGTGGGGAATTGGTTGTGCTAACCTCTCCATCAGTATTTAGGCTATGCATCTCTCCATATGCTGAAATATATCATGCTGGATGCCCTCCCAAGTTAGATTCTCCATCAAATAATGATATGCATCAAAGTTCATAGAAAGAAAGTCCTCATGTGTTGCATGTAGTAGCTTCTCCTTGAGCTCAGAAGCTCTAGTCAAGAAGAATCTACCATAAGAATATATGACCACATCATCCACCATATATCTATCATCTCCATCTGGGTTGTCAAGAATCCCGGAGACACCAAGATCATTGGAGTACTCTATAAAAAGTTGAGACTTCCAATATGGATCAATCCTCCCAAGAGATATCACTGATGATCTGAAATGTGAAGCTCCCCACATGCTGTTTTCTACTCCTTCGACATCCCCCGTGCCAAATTTATCCTCCAAACTGCTTCCATCCCCATCATGTAGCCGCTCATGCTCAAATAGAAGTGGTGACCTTTGGAAGTTGTCCTCCCATGATAAGCTCCCATCCAAAAAGAATCTCATGATGTTGGCCAATGTAACCATGAGTGGCCTCCATCTACTCCAAAGTATGGAGGATTCCTTCCTCAAAGGAAGTACCATCTGTTTCTCCAAATCCAAGGAGTAGCTCCCTTGCACCATGAAGGTGCCATCCTCCATCACTGCAGCAACTTCTGTCAACGCAGTATGTGTAGTGAGAGTGGGTAATGCTAAAAATGGGAGAATGTGTCCCTCCTCCTTGAGTCTACCCCAAAATATCTACACTGTAATAGACCCCTCCAAAGTATCCACCCCTCCGAGATCTAAGAGTGGTGCTATCCAATGTGAAGCATTCCTCATCATCTCCTGATCTGGTAGTCTCCCCAGTGGAATGCCTTCATGTAATGAGACATCAATGTCAAGAGTAGATTGCACATATGGATGGAAAAATTTATCCCTGCCCTCACAGCGCAAATCATGTTGCCTCTTATTTTCATTAACTCTTTAAAATAGATAGGAGTGTGTGCTCCTCATCATGTGATGTTGACCTTCCTCCATACCTTCCCCTTCGATCTGCAATGTTTCAAAATCATTTTGTTCATTGATTGTGCCTTGATCTCCACATATGAGATCCTGGGGAATTCCTTGCAAAGATACAAGAATCACTCTTGTTGGATCAAGAGCTACATCTACCTCTACATGAGGTGCTAGATATTCTCTAGATGTGACAGTGCTATTTCCCCTATCCTTCTCTTCCACTTCACTATGAATGGGAGTCACCTCCTTAATAAGAGGATCCTCTTTTGGAAAAGGGATCTTCATGCACTCTTGTTCAAGAATATGGCATATAGTTCTTACCTCTATCAAAGTATTATGCAAGATGTGAGCCTCTCCAATAGTTTTCTGAAGTGGATTTGAGTTTATAGGTTCCTCCATCATATGCAAAGGTTTTATTTGTTTTGGTTTGTTTGATCCCAATAATGATGTTTCAGAATGTTTTCCATCAAACGTTTCCACTAATCTCTTAGTGTACTTTGCATAAGAAGAAATATTTTCATTTCTTAACAAAAAAGACTCAAATATCCACCAATCATAGGCCTTACCTCCAAATTGCAGCGCTGCAACTTTGATGGCTTCATATTTAGAAACTTGGTTCTGCTACAAATAGGTGTGTAACTCCTCCACCCAAGCTCTAGCTGAACATGTTGGTGACCCATCAAAAGTAGATAAGAAAAATATACCCTTGTCATGTTTCTTTCTTCTATTCACCTTGATCTTGCAAAACTCTTGGAAAGTGATATGATCTATAAACTTCTTAGTTTGAGACTCATATTCTTCTAGATAATCACTAAGAGTTTCCCTCCTAGTAATTTCTTCTTCTTTCATCTCCCTCATAGCAGATTCAGGCATATTACTGCGCAGTGAATCATAGTGTGTAGCTGCATGCCCACACACATCATGTGAAAATCTAGAGTTGGCCTTAGATCCAAACTCTTTTGGAAATTCTCCCTCTCTTCTCCTCTTCTTGAGATCTCCTCTAATACTATGTATATATTGAAAAAGAAGCTTTGAGAGCCTCTCTTCATTCCTTCCTCCAAATAATGGAGTATTCTCTTTGTATTTTATATAGATGTATTCTTCTTCTTATTCTCCTGATAGCATAATGGTTGAGATCCACAGGTTCAGCCAAGATTATTCTCTGATACCACTGTAATATCCCAAATGGGAAACATGCAGCAATATATAAACACAAACTAGAAATAGAAGTGTAAATAAACTCATTGACATTGGAGACCAATATGGATACATATCATCATGTATTATATCAGCAAATCAATACATAATAGTGAGGCATGAATCATATACAATGAGGAAACCAGCCTCCCATAAGCAATCACTACTAAATCTGAACTATTGCTACAATACAAAATGCTGGAGGACTGATACAGTGCAGTTAAAAACACACTGATGCAGCAAAATAATGTACAAAATATGTAGGATTTTTTATTCCTTAAAATATATGCCCAATACAGATCTAGGCTTAGTACAAACTCCTACAAAGAACCCAAAAAGGGTTTTCAAAAATACACTCTATACAAGATGGGATCTAAAGCCCAATGGCTAAAGATTCACTGCAAACTTAAGAACATGAGTGTAGGAGGCTGAAATATAACAGATATGATGTAGATCCCCTCAAAGGTCTCCTCCCATGAAAGGTTGAACCCTTCAATCACAAGAAAACACTCCAAAGGAGCCACAAGATACCTCACTGAAGCTGTCCTCCAAAATAACACAATCCCTAGATGGAACAATACTAGAAATGATGAGAAATAGTTGGCCTGATGCCAAATATCTAAAATATTCCCAAAATATCTCAAAAATGATCTCCCAAGTGAAGGAAACCTTCCTCCTATGAGAAAATAGCTCAGAAAGTGAGTTTCTAACCCCTCCACTGTAACACCCTTCAACACAGAACAATAACCTGTAGAAACTGCGCTACTGAAGAAAGATGTAGCTTGGACTAAAAACCAGAATGTGGAAATGAATACAATACTCTTCCGAGAGGCTTCTCAAGGAAAGAGGTGGGATTCCTGCTCAGGAACACCTCGTGATAAACAACACAGCTACCCTGCTAAACAACAAGAGGAAGCAAAAGTCTAAGTAGACAAATATCAAAATAATAATCTAAAACATGACCCCATATGGCTGCCATCCTTTGCCTTAAATAGAATATGAGCTTTCTTGCCCTTTTCCCCACTCAATTAGGTCATTTCCTTCATGATATCCATCTCCCTCCAAAACTACGTTATTCTTCATTTAATCTCCATTCCTCCGTGACAACGTTGTTGACTTGGTAAAATTTGAATGAATCAACATGATCCAACCCCTGATCACACTTGGAGGTGCTTTATTTAGATGCTAAAAGGGTTTCCTTCCACACTTGAGGTGTTTTTATTGCTGCTTAGGAGACTTATGGGCCTTCCCACCCATTTATTCACCTACCTAATGATAAAACAAACTATAATATTCCATTTAGCTTAAGGCTAAATTTTTGGAATATTACACTATTAAGACTCCCTCTCTTATAGCGCAGTTTTCTGAAGTTTTTATTCATCTAGTAGCTATTTTCCATAGAGGAGATTGGAGGAGCTAGATCTTGAGTTTTTAGCCCAAGGATCTAGTGAAGGGATCATCCCTTCTTGCGTAGATCTGATTGTGAAATATTGCAGCCATCATATCATCAGATTATGAAAAATAACTGCATGCCCAATAGTATATATGTGATTCTCTAAGAGGGTGGTTTTCTTATATTGACATATCTGAGAAACCATTTTCTGGGATATCTTGGGTATCCATAATAGAGCCTGGATCTCTGTTTTCAGCATAAGAGCTCCCATACTACCTAGATATGACTTGCTATATTTCTGGTAGTTGCAGTTCCAACATTTATAGCAGGGAAAATGTATTTTACCTTCCAGCAGTTCAACAGTTATGTAGTCCCTCTTGTGGGATCATTGCAGGGTCATTCTAGGCCATCTCTTTAGCTTGAGTGTCTCATATTTTGAGCACTATTGTATGTGATATTCACCTCCTATATAATAAAATGGCTCAGTTATTTCTATGCATTATGATGTGTATATAGATTTATTTTTTACTTTGCTGCAGTACTTATATTGTGTTTCAATATTACTACATTCTCTCTTTTGGGATATTATAGTGGTATTGGAGCATGATCTTCGGCTCAACTTGTAGACACTTCATCTTTTGCATCAAAAGAAGAAGTAGATAGGTTATATCTATCATGAAGGAGGATTGTAGTTTTGCTAGTCTTATATTTAGTTCCATGCAAGATCTCTCGAAATATGTTAATGAAATAAAGAGGGAAAGGCAAAATGAGGATCCAAGAAGAAGATTTGATGGGGAAGGTCCAAGCACATCCTATCAGCAAAAATAAAACCAAAGAATCATAGATCTCCTCATAGATCTACTATGCCCACTTTATTTGAAGAGGGTGAATGGTATAGTCATGAAGAAAGAAGAAACATGTAATCTAAGACTCATGAGACTCTCAGTCTATATATTGAAGAGTACAAAGCACAATCTAGAGCATTCAAAGAGAAACTAACTCTCCAAAAATGCTTCAAAATCAAAGAAGAAAGAGGATCCTATAGCAGCGATAGAAGGAAGAGGCATAATATATTCTATTTGCCTACATTTGATGGATCTTCCTCAAGCATGGTTAAGGCTTGGAGGAAAGAGTTATATACATTCTTCAGACTACATCATGTGGCTAAAGGAGAGGCTGTCCAAATTTCACCACTTCATCTTCAAGGTGAAGCCAATGATTGGTGGTTTGGTCACATGGAGCATGCAAAGGTGACTAAATATTCATATTTATTTCATAAGTTAAGAAAGGAGTTTGATGTGAGAAAGCCAAAGATGTGTCACAAAGAGACATTTCCTAAGGGAACAAAGGAGGATGTCATTCTTGTCACTCTAAACAAAGAGTCACTACATTCACCACCAATTGTAGAAGTACTTGTATCTGGAGAGGAGAAACTTGCATATTTGCAAGATAGTCTTCAGCTCTTGATATATAGAGTCCCATGCATGATTCAGGAGATGCATGAGGTACAAGAGGTATATTCCAATGCTAGTACATTGATATAAGAGCAGTCATCACTCTTACCAATAGTTGCATACACCATTGTACCAGTTGGAGGAACTTTTGTGGTCTTACAAGTGGTTCCCACACATCTATTGATCCAAGTTATGCATACATATTCATCTCATATTGTTTTATTACCTCTTATTGAAACTTATGGGGACACGCCATCATGGCCATTGCATGATGAAGGATTAGAACAACATGCTGATTTGGAGAAGCATCACATCACTGTGCAGAGGACCCTTGAGTTGATCAAGGAGGAGATGAATATCTATCCCATTTTGTCATTGATGAACTACATTAAACCCTTTGAGTTGAGGTGTAGAGTTTCAGAGCATGGGATGAGCATGATCCTATGTACAATGGTTGGCTATGAGTTCAGCATTGTGCTTTACTATGAGACATCATATGTACCACCATGTAGATCTACATTCTTGTTAATTAGTAGCAGTGATAATGAAAGGGCCCCATTATTCTTGGAGTATTTTGAAGGTAGCTTAACTCACGAAGAAATGGAGATAAAGATGATAAATGGTAGACATATTGAGATGAGTAATATTTTCTCCTTTCTATATGACAGTTTCTCAATGAGAATTTCATAGCTCAAAGAGAAACTTCTACCTGCAGTAGATCCAAAACCATATTGGTTTTGGAGGGCCATTGATGAGAATAAGGTCTAATTAAGAGATCTCATTGGAGGTGTACTTCAACATGTCATGGAGTGCAAAGTATTCATCGATTTGAGAAGAATGGTATTCTACAAAGGGAGGATACCATGTTTATTATGAACATCATTCATCATCCACATAGGGATGAGTGGGTGAGGATGATAAGAAAGGGGTTGCATAACCACTTGAAAATATATTACATGAGCCAGAAAGAAGCTTCGTTATGCTGGTTACTCTTGGATGAGTTTGGTTACTACCCAAAGGCTCCTATTTATTTGATCCATGCCTAGAAAAAAATTCATGTAATGAAGAAGGAGGCATGGTTGTGATGGTTGCTCTTGGGTGAGTATGGTTACCACCGAATATTACATATTTTTCTGATTCATGCATTGTGTATCAATGATAGAATGCAATAGAATAAGGCATGTTCACTTAGGTTTTCCCTGAGAGAGTTTGTCCATCACATGACATCTCCTATGTCTATGTGTTTTTTATTGTGTAAAACTTGGAATGGTGCTCTCATGATGTGTATTGATGGTGTTTTCTTGTATTGGGCTGATGTGACATTCCACATGTCTATCAATATGTTTTACTCCACGATGTACTTGAGGAGGTGAAAAGGCAGCAAGATCTCTTGTTTCTTTGGTTGCTTTTGGGGAAGTTTGGCTTGTCCATCTTGCATGAAGGAGATGGAGGATGGCAGCAAGAGGCCCTACTCCGGTGGTTACTATTGGGAGAATATATTTTGACATCTTTGTCTACCCATATATCTCTATTTCTTCTCTTTCATAATGTTGGAATGATGCTTGGATCCAACAAGGCCAACAGTGCTAAAGATGAAGGCATGTCAATACTCAATTTACTTCATGAAGCATGGGATGAAGAGGTGTTTTGTGAGATGGAACTTTTACTCTGTGGAAAGAACCACTTTATATTATGTATCTCATGTATGGATGATGATGTGGGGCAGCTTATGGTTGTCACTTGGTACCTCATGGAGAATGGAGGATATCTAACCATATAGTTGGAGGTCATTTTATGCACTTTTGAGAGAAAAATTTGGAACCAAACATGCATAACACATTGCAGAAAATGGAGGAGGCCTTCCTTATGTGGATGCCATTTGGAGGGGAATAGATGGCTTTGCATCTACTTTTGCAGTCGCTTGAGGACAAGCAACATTTTTTCGGGGAGGACTATAATATTCCGAAATTCTCACATGATATTTGGAATATTTGAGTTCTTAATTTTTAAGTGAATAAAAGGGGGGAGAGACCCATAATCCTCAAAGGTGAAAAAATCCACTTTTTTTGTGTGTATGTGAATATTCTAGATCTAGGTCTAAATCATGGAGTAGTGGAGCAGCTCCATTAATGGAGATCATGTCTCATTTATGAGATAGATAATGGAGGATGAAATAGTCAAATAAGATCATGGATCTTAAATGTAAAATCATGAGGATCTTTGAATAGGTCAACTGAGATCATAGTGCATTCAAGGAAGATCATAAAGCACTTATGATAAGTTGTAGGAAGTGATACATTTAATGCACAAATGATGGAGAGGGTGATCACCCCATGTGAACATGATGGAAGACACACTACAAGGAAAAGACCCTCTAGTGGAGATTGTAAAGGAGGTTTTTAGTGTTATAAAATTGTCCAAAATTGTCAAAAAAACATTTTTACAACATATGTTTATGTTTACGGAGGTTTTGGCAGAGCTTTTAACGAAAATTGAACACAACTGAAAAAACTGGGCGGTCGGAGGTTATTACGGAATTTTTTTCATCGTTGTGCTACTAAGGTTTCAATGCACCGGTGCATGTCATCTAGACAGTGGCCCCGGGGTGGTTGAAGGTTCTTGCACTAGGCCATCAAGGTATAAAAAAACATTGGGTGTAGTGTTGGTGATACAACGCACGGGGCCATACCAATTGGTCTTGGGATTTGTGCAGTGCCCATAGGTCGTCTCAATGCATCAGTACGTAGACTTATAGAAACACATCAGTGCACCATATCAGACAAACACACAAATATTTATAATTGGTATTGGTATTTGTGTGGTGCCCATACGTTGTACAAATTCACCAGTGCGTAGTCTCACATAAAAGCACTGATGCGCATTATCGCACAAACTCACCGAGATTTATAATTGGGTTTGGTATTTTTGTGGTGCCCATAGGTCGTAGAAATGCACTAGTGTGCTTCAGCATACAAAAGCACCGGTGTATAGTACCTGACATGTACTCGTGTTTTTTTTGTATTTTTTAGAAACATCAAACTGTGATAGTGCAATTATTGTGATTTTTCTAAATTCATTATTCATCAAAAGTCGACACATCTTATAAAAATATTCATATTAATTAATTTTTTATTAATGAATTTGAATGTGATGTTTGGATTAATTTTTTTATATCATATCATAATTATTGTGTTTTTTTTTAATTCATTATTCATCGAAAGTCAACACATATATATCTTATAACAATATTCATATGAATTAAATTTTTATTAGTTCATTTGAGAACGACAATGGAGAACGCAATAGAATAAATTGAAACATATTTTATTATATATATATATATATATATATATATAAGACAATCTTTGTCATACAAAATGGGATAGTTATTGGTATCGCTTTGTCTTTCAATTGCAACACTATGTCCATTACATTAAACAAAATGTCTGATTTCACATACATGTTTCAAAAAATACAACTTCTTGCTTTGATATCCAAACATAGTGATCATCATTCTTTGCTTGAACTGCTATCACTACTAGAGCTACTTCCATGACTTCGGTTATTTTCGGGAATGTTTTTTTCACGATGTTGATTGTTTTCTTCTTCTTCACCTTCCATCTACAAACATAAAAATAAAATGAAATGAATGTATATACATTGGTGAGAATAATTAAAATTGAAATATTAAATAATATACATCAATGTAAATCGAAAAAAAAATGATGTACCATAGCAACAATTGACTCATAAACTACACACGATCTTTCAAAACCATGTACCATGCCATCTTTCAAAATTTCATCTGTTGGCGTAGTTCCATACTTTGTTTCCTGTAAGTTTTATACCCCATAACAAATCATATATTTAATATAATTTTTTTTTTGTTCTATTAATTATAGATGGAGCTAAGTAAAACAAGATCGATAGATGCTTACAAATTCCACAATTAATTTATGATATGCCAACATATACTCACAACCCATATTTAATCCAATTTCACCTGTTAGCACCTGTTTGAAGACATTCAATGATGATTTTTGTAAAACAACTTAAAAAATACAAAAATGAAATATAGTTAAGTTGTTATAAGGAAGTAACAATAACTCACAAACTTAGAATCAACCCTTTTCTTCCTTGTTGTCCAGTTTTATGTGTTGAATAGGTTCCATTTTATTTTCTTTTCTGCAAGAAACTTCTTGAAAATTAATATTTAATGCTAAATTCTTTATTTATTGTACCTAATGATTGAAAAATTCAATGATTACATATTACATTTCAATCACGTTGTTGTTGATATGGTTCCTCCTGGGATGCAATTTTGTCCATTTCTTTGATCATCTCCTTGTACACCTTTTTGGACATTCCTACTGGCATATTTCTGATATCAACTCGTTCATATTTTGAGATTTTCATAATATTCCTAAAAATGTAACATGACAATAAAATATTTAATTTTTATACTGATATATGAAAAGTAAATATAACAGAAGTGATATTTATAAATAATTCTATAGAAACATTTAAAGGAATATTACTTTTTCATTCCTTCCTTTTTGTTGTTGTGCGTTTTTGTTATTAAAATTTTGACATGCCTCATTGATCAATTCTATGGAAACTCTTCCTGTAGTTTAGATAAAATTTGGCTCTTGGAATCATTGGATTGGTTTTTTTATTGTAAGTGGAAATAGCGTCTACACATTCGTTCCACTAGATCCCTCAAACTTTTGTAAAAGTTATTCCCCCTTTCATTAACCTCTAGCACCACTCCAGATGAGCTAACGAGCAATTCATTTTCATTTGCATGTTCTATTTGTTTTCTTTTCTTAGAACAACATTCCTTTTATGAGTTATTGGTCCCTGTAGAAAATTAAACAGATGTGAATTAATACACTGTTTGAGACATGTTGTCTAATAATTTTAAGCATGTTATTAATGAAAATTAAAAAAGAAACTCATATTGGATCGATAGTATTTTTTCATTCACCTGATTCATACTTTTGCAATTTTTCCATCAAACATTTATGCTCTTCTGGTCCTAGATCATAAATAATATTATTGAGCTTCATCATTTTGTGGCTCTGCACGATACTCAATAAACAATACATATTAGTTAAACTTACATATAGTTAAAAAATAATATTTTTTATAAAGAATTTACAAATAACTTGCCTTTTTTTCTTTTCTTGATGTCTTATCAGTATTATTGTTACTTGATCTCTTGTCAGTCATTTCTTTGTCAATCTGAAACCTGTACCATATCATTCATTAATATATTTATAAATAAATTGTCAAATTTTCAGGTGAAAAATAAATCTCAAGAAACTGGTGCGTCTTTCATGATGTACGCACCGACGTCGGTACATGGGGGTATTAGAAACACAACACCAAAATAGTATAATAGACCGTACAGTGTGTGGGGTATTATAAATGCACTGCACAAATAGTGTAATAGACCGTATGGTGCTATCCTCATAACATAGAGAAACAGTGCCCTATTTTAGATATGATGCACTGATTTTAAAAAATTGTTTTCAAATTTTTTGTTACACAGTGTTTGCACAGTGCACTTTATAATATAGTGCACCGGTGCGCTAGGTTACGCAGGGCACGCCGATAAAAAAAAAACCATTTTTTCCAAAAATTCATGCAAGGGTCGAATGGATTGGGATCCAAATATGAAATTTGTCTCGTGGGTTGGATGTCAATAAAAAATTAGAAGCCCTAATTCTAAAATTACGGAAACAGGGAGAAGAAAGTACAGAAAAAAAAAATGAAGGGTTTAGGGTAAAAATGTATAAAACTATAGAAAAGGTAAAAAAACTACAGAAAAAGTAAAAAAATAATCAAATTTAATCACGATATGGTTGAAATTCTATGATACAGGGTTTGAATCACCAGATGTTTGGTTTCTGATTGTCTGAATACTTTTCCCCGAATGTGTATCGCTGCTCCATAGTGCTCTCGTGCTCCCTTGCTCCAGGTATGTTTCATGCAAATCTCTCGCTGAAAATTTTAGCAAAAATAGTGAAATAATGAAAAGTATTTAGTATTTAAAGAATTATTTTATGAGATTAGATTTTTGAAAATATTTTTCCACCCATTTTTCAATTTGCCGCTTTTTCTTTTTCAATTAAATAAGATAGAGTTGCACTTTTTTTATTTGTGTTTATTTGTCACCGGTGCGTCACTTAATAGCACCGTACCGATGCGTCCATTTGTAACACTGGCACCAGTGCGCAGTAACTAAAACACACCGGTGCGGTTATATGTACAGTAGCACCGATTTGTGGTTAAGGCACTGAAATTACTTTTAGCTGTGTACACAAAAATTTAATGAACTCTAACCATAGAAACTAAGAATTAGAAAGTTGTTTATTCTTGAGAATTAGAATTAGAATTAGAATTGAGAATTGGAATTGGATAAATTATTGGTTGAAATAACTATTCCTCTAATGCATTTTGTTTATTGCAAGAGGTCCCCACTGATTATGTGGAGAGAATGCAATGTGGGGCATGTGAAGATGAAATATTATAGGGCCCAAGTGGGAAATTGTGGCATGTGAACCTATGCTATGCTAAGATGTGGGCATTTTTCACAAATGGTTGGTAAAGTTTTGTTTCTGAGCAGTTTCTTGAAGTTGGAGATGTTTTAGTTTTTAGACATGTTGGAAATGTACATTTTGTTGTGAAAAATTTTAGGCCATTTATTTTCAAAACGACACCTCTTCTTCTTTCAAAAAAAGAAACTTGAACCTTTCCATAACCTGCAAAAAGAAAAGGTGCCCCATGATCTACTTGCTCATTTGTAAGTTCCTCCTCCATCTTGGCATCTAAATTCCTCTTTTCTCTTTTGTTCTTTCTAACTTGATCTTAAAAAAATTATACAATCTCTATGTTACGAGAAACTGACCTTGAATGTTTTGGGAGAAATGAAAAAAAGTCCCTCATTCTGTATTTGTTAGTAGAAGAAGATCGATTTTCGACTAGATGATATAGTTATTACATGTGGAGGCAATGGTTTCCCCTATAAAATGATTATAGGGTTGAGAAGAGGAAATTCATTGCAAAATGGGCTATTACATTAGATTTTCCAATGGGAAATCGATTTGCAGGTGGAAATATGGTAGCTGCAGGTTTCTATGCTTTTCTTCCCACATAAATGGTCACTAGATTTCCATTTATAATACAAGCATACTTTTTACTAGTTTCATCCATAGGACCATAGCTCAGACAAGTTAGAGATGAAATTCAGGTTCAATTGAAAGCCAAAGATGTGATTTTTTGTGACGTCAGCTTTGCCGATAAAATTTTATGTAAGCCAACCGAAGCTCAGACAATACTGCCAGTTACTTTTAAACACATTCTAGAGAATATTTCCCTTCATGGGAACTACCAACCCGATCAACAATGTTAATTGATATTTCACTGTTGTATTTAAGGGAATGAGAATCCTTCCCTTCACTGTGCCTCTTAGATTTATCTACTGCCTCGATTGATATTTCTCTACCATCAAATCTTCTCTCAATTTTTCCATCATGGGACCTCTTAACCCCATCGCCGGTCTCGACCTATACTCCTTTTCTCCTTTTGTACTTTGTCGATCTTGTTAGAAAATTATATATTATGGAGCAATGCAACACATAAAATATGCAAAAAATACAAGCACACAAAACATATAAAACCAGAGAGACACAGATATACGTGGTTCACCCAGTTTGGGCTACGTCCACCCCAAACAGCCAGTCCTTATTTTCTATTATCCAGCAAAAATTGAAGAGACAAAACCTACAGTAGATCCGCTGTAATATCCTTTGTTCTCTCTCATAGTCTCCCTATCTGTTTCTCACTCTGAGAATACACACGTCATACACAGCCGTAATACAATACCCTCATATATACAAGGGGGTTGCCTTCTAGGGCAAAAAAACCCTAAACTAAACATAAATTCTACCGTCAGATCATCTGCCTATGAACGGCCCAGATTGACTAGAAATTACTATACTTTTACAAGGCAATTTTACATCTGTTTTTAGCTTTGGGGGCGTTGCCCCCGAAACCGCCCGCCAGGGGGGGGGGCTCCGAAAAGCTCTGCTGCCCCCTCTTGGACCCCCCATGGTAGTAATTAATTATGGGTGGCGTTGCCACCCCTTTTAAGGTACAGCAGTCCAATTCTGTGATACGAAGTAAACAAGATAATCAAGCTCCACACCCAACAATCTCCCACTTGGAGACTGATTGTAGCGACTCCACCGCTACTTCATTTGCTGGAAAATGAATTCTCTTTGTGCCTAGTTGTTCCTCATCTTCATCATCATCCTTGAATACCAATTTAAATTGAGCACATTCTCAGTTTCTCCCTGGTTACAACTTTTGTTAGCATATCTGCAGGATTTTGGCTAGTGTGTATCTTTTCCAGCTTCAACTCTCCATCTTCCAATATTGACCGTATGAAATGGTACTTGAGATGTATGTGTTTAGTTCTAGAATGAAATGTTGAGTTCTTTGCAAGATGAATGGAACTTTGGCTATCACTGTATAACGTGCCCATATCATGCTTCTTACCCAATTCATCCATAAACCTTTGTAACCAAATTATTTCTTTACTAGCCTCTGTAGTAGCAACATACTGCTTCTCATGTTGAAAGTGCAACAACACTTTGGATTTTTGAAACCCAACTACCAACTGTTCCACCTACAGTAAATACATATCCTGTAGTGCTCCTCCTGTTATCTCTGTCACCTGCCATATCTGCATCAACATATCCCTGTAGAGCAATGTTTGAACCACCAAAGCGTAATGCTTGATTTGTGGTACCTCTCAAATATGTAAGAATCCATTTTACTGCCATCCAATGTTCTTTTCCTGGATTGTTAATGTACCTGCTTAAAACTCCCACTGCATGTGCAATATGAGGCCTTGTGAAGACCATTGCATACATTAAGCTTCCAACTGTTGATGCATATGGAACTTTAGACATATATTCCATTTCTTCGTGGGTCTTGGGGCACATCTCCGTACTAAGTTTGAAATGGCTAGCAAAAGGTGTACTAACTGGTTTTGCATTCTGCATATTAAATCTTTTCAACACCTTTTCTATGTACTCATTTTGAAACAGTGTTAATTTGCGATTTTTCCTGTCTCTAGTTATCCTTATACCAAGGACTTGTTTTGCAGCTCCCAAATCCTTCATTGCAAATGAATTTACTAGTTTTATTTTGAGCACATTTATTTCCTGCATGTTAGACCCTGCAACAAGCATGTCATCTACATACAGTAACAATATAATATAGCTGCCATCATTTTTCCTTTTTAGATAAACACAATCATTAGAGTGACATCTAGTATAACCTTGTTCAAACATAAACTTGTCAAATTTTAGATACCACTACCTTGGAGCCTATTTTAAGCCATACAAGCTCTTCTTTAACCTGCACACAAATTTTTATCTCCCTTTTACCTCATATCCTTCTAGTTTCTACATGTATATCTCTTCCTCTAAATCTCCATGGAGAAACGTTGTCTTTACATCTAACTGTTCAAGATGTAAATATTTTGCTGCTACAAGACTTAAGATAGTTATGATTAAAGTCATCTTAGCAACAGGAGAAAATATTTCATCAAAATAAATACCTTTCTTCTGTGCAAACCCCTTCACCACAAGTCTATCTTTGTACCTCTGTTTTCCCCCATCTTCTTCCTTCAACCTGTAAACCCATTTATTCTGCAATGTAGTTTTACCTGTAGGAAACTTGAATAAGTCCCAAGTCTGGTTATGGATTGAGGAATCCATCTCCTCTTCCATGGGTAGCTCCCACTTATTTCTTCTTTCAACCTGCATTGCTTCTTCATAACATTCGGGTTCACCAGAATCAGTAAGCAATAAATAATATAATGAAGGAGAGTATCGTTCAGGGGGTCTACTTATCCTGGTAGATCTTCTAACACCACTTTCAGGTGTTTGAGGTGCTTGTTACTGTTGTGGTGGTTTTTGCTGCTGTGGTTGTGGATTATTATTATTTTCTGACACCTTTACTTTTTCAGTTATCTCATCAAGAACCATGTATTCCTTGCTTTCTTTTTCCTGTTTCTTTTCCTACAACTGATTCTTATACAAGACCTTTTCATTGAATATCACATCTCTACTCCTAATGATTTTTTGATTTTCATAATCATATAAGTGATATCCAAAATCATTAACACCATATCCAATAAAGGTACATTTCTTTGATTTTTCCTCAAGCTTTGTTCTATTTTATTTATTAATATGGACAAAGGCCTCACAGCCAAAAGGCTTTAAAAAAGAGTATTTTACCTTTTTACCTGTCCATGCTTCCTCTGGAATACCACCATCCAAGGAACTTGAAGGCCCTCTGTTTATTAGATAAACAACAGTATCTACAACATCTGCCCAAAATTGTAAAGGCAATCCCGCATGCAATCTCATGCACCTTGCACGCTCCATGATTGTTCTGTTCATCCTTTCTGACACACCATTTTCTTGTGGTGTTCTTGGAACTATCTTCTCTCTGCGAATTCCATGCTCTGAACAGTACCTATCAAACTCTTTGCTGCAATATTCACCTCCATTGTTTGATCTGAGACACTTCAACTTCTTTCCTGTCTCAATCTCAACCAAAGCTTTCCATTTCTTGAAAGTATCAAATACATCAGATTTATTCTTAATACAATAAATCCATGTTTTTCTAGTTGCATCATCAATAAAAGTAACATAATAACGAGAGCCACCGAGAGATGATACCTGAGCAGGTCCCCATACATCTGTATGCACAAGCTCCAATTTTTCGCTCTTCTTTTCTTTCCCAACTCTGAGAAATCCGACTCTCTTTTGTTTTCCATAAATGCAATTTTCACAGAAATCCAAATCAACATTCTTCAAACCTGGCAACAAATTTCTTGAGTGAAGAATCTTCATTCCCTTCTCACTCATGTGTCCGAGCCTATGATGCCATAATCTTGCATTTGCTCCTTTGTAAGTTAAATCATTAATAGAGTTATAAATTCCATTGCATAAATACAATGTACCAACCTTTTCACCTTTTGCTATTACCAGCACTCCTTTGGTGACCTTCCAAGTTTTATCTGTGAAATTTGTCACACAACCTTCACTGCCTAACTGCCCTGTTGAAATCAGATTTTTCTTCAGATCTGGAACATGCCTTACCTCCTTTAGTAGCCATTGGTTTCCATTCTGTTGTTTTACAAGAACTTTACCCATTCCAACAATTTTACAGGGTTTATCATGACCCAAACAAACTTTTCCAAAATCTCCTTGAACATAGTCATGAAAATATTTCTTATCAGGTGTGGCATGGAATGAAGCCCCTGAATCTAAAACCCAAGAATCAGTAACATTTTCGAAAGAAAGAATCAAAGCATCTTGTAACACATCACCTATCACATTTTCTTCATGATTGTTTTCTTGTTGTGCATCTCCTTCTTTTCCCTTCCAAGATCTACAAGCTTTCTTTAGGTGTCCTCTGCTTCCGCATTTCTAGCACACTATCCCCGATCTGGACTTGGATCTAACTTTCCTTGATTTACTATGATAACCCGAGCTCTTTCCTCTTTCCATTCTTCTTCCCCTAGACTCTGCACTCAAAGCATTACCCGATGTCTCACCAGAGCTTTTTCATCGCATTTCCTCGCTAAGGATAGCACTGACAACATCATCAAACTTTAAAGTCCTAGATCCAGAGAAAGAGTTACTAATGGCCATAAATAAACCATTCCATCTTTCTGGAAATGAGCACAAAAATAAAAGAGCCCTAACTTCATCATCAAAGTTTACCCCTACAGAACTTAACTGACTGGTAACTGTATTAAAATCATTTAAATGGTCTGCAATAGATCCACCTTCTGACATCTTCATATTAAATAATCGTTTCATAAGAAATACCTTGTTTGAGGCTAAGGGCTTTTCATATAGTTTCGCCAACGTCTGCATCAAACCCTCTCTTGTTGTCTCCTTCGAATTATTGAAGGTGACTGACGCCGCAAGGCATAACCATACTATTCCAAGTGCCTTTCTATCGAGAATGTTCCATTCCACGTCTGTCATGGCCGCCGGCTTCTTTGTTTTTCTGCTCAATGGTAGGTAAAAATATTTCTGATACAGATAATATTCCATCTGCATCTTCCACAACGGGAAGTTTTGGCCGTTAAATTTATCGACCCTAAATTTACCATCTTCCGCCATTTCTCCCACTCGAACCAGGAACCCTTCTTTCCTGCGAGTTTATTAGCCAAATAGACCTTCGGCTCTGATACCAGTTGTTAGAAAATTATATATTATGGAGCAACGCAACACATAAAATATGAGAAAAATACAAGCACACAAAACACATAAAACCAGAGAGACACAGATATACATGGTCCACCCAGTTTGGGCTACGTCCACCCCGAACAGCCAGTCCTTATTTTCTATTATCCAGCAAAAATTGAAGAGACAAAACCTACAGCAGATCCGCTGTAATATCCTCTATTATCTGTCACAGTCTCCCTATCGGTTTCTCGCTCTGAGAATACACACGTAATACACAGCCACAATACAATACCCTCATATATACAAGGGGGTTGCCTTTTAAGGCAAAAAAAACCTTAAACTAAACATAACTTCTACCGTCAGATCATCCCCCTATGAACGGCCCAGATTGACTAGAAATTACTATACTTTTACAAGGAAATTTTACATTTTTTTAAGCTTCGGGGGCGCTGCCCCCGAAACTCCCCACCAGGGGGGGGCTCCGAAAAGCGCTGTCACCCCCCTTGGACCCCCCATGGTAGCGATTAATTACGGGCAGCGTTGCCACCCCTTTTAAGGTACAGGGGTCCAATGCTGTGATACAAAGTAAACAAGATAATCAGACTCCACACCCAACAGATATTTGTAGCCGTCTGCATCCCTGTAAGCGTCTTTGTCCGTATTTATCTTTTAATCACTCATTTTCTCTGCTATAAACTTCTCAGCCAAAATTTGAACTCTCGTCTTTTCAGACCCTCATCTCCTCAAAAAAATTCTTGCCCGCGATTCGAACCTTCTGCTGCTCCAATACTGCACTTTACAGAGTAACCCTATTCCGGTGCACAGGGTTTTATAGGTGCATCGGTGCAGCTTCATAATATCGAGGTTTATATTTTGGTGCAGTGTTTTATGATGCACCGGTGCGGAAGAGTTGTGAAACACCAGTGCGTCTTAGTACTAAGACGCACTGATGTGTGTTATGATGATAAGAACACCAAACTGTGTAAAGTTTTTTTTTTTTTTGTATGTAAGATCATAATAAAATAATGATAATTATAAAGTGCATGAATTTATTTTCATTATTTTCTAAACTTTATTATGTTACAAAAATTCATATTATTCTATATTTATAAATTTACAATTATTTACAAATTAAAAAATTTAAATATTTTAATAAAATCATTTCACATTAATACAATTAGAATTTTCACATTAACACAATTAAAATTTTACAAATATTTTACATACAATTACAATTAAAATTAGAATTAGAATTACAATTACAATTACAATTTTACAATTTTTCATACAATTATGATTAGAATTAGAATTACATTTACAATTACAATTACAATTTTACAAATATTTTACATACAATTCCAATTACAATTAGAATTACAATTTTAGAATTTTACATACAATTAGAATTACAATTAAAATTTTACAATATTTCATATATACAAATACAGTTAAAATTACAATTACAATCATTTCACAATAAATTAAATATCACAATTACAATTAAAATTTTACATTAAATATTTTACATATAATTACAGTTAAAATTACAATTACAAATACAAATACAATTTCACAATTTTACATTTACATACAATTAGAATTAGAATTACATTTACAATTACAATTACAATTTTACAAATATTTTACATACACAATTTCAATTACAATTTTAGAATTTTACATACAATTAGAATTAAAATTACAATTTTACAATTTGTCATATATACAATTACAATTAAAATTACAATTACAATCATTTCAGAATAAATTAATTATTACAATTACAATTAAAATTTTATATTAAATATTTTACATATAATTACAGTGAAAATTAAAATTACGAATACAAATACAATTTCACAATTTTACATACAATTAAAATTTCAATTTAAATTACAATCACGACATAATATTTAATCGATATCACGGTCATTTAATATTAAAATAATTAATAAACATCACGATCATGATAACCATCGTACAAAAATCACATTCGACTAAAAAACACATTCAAAATCGCTAACATCATCGTGATCATGATCATCTAACAAAACACAATTAATATTATATATTAACATCATCACAACACAAACATCAAATATACATCTCATGTCAAATAACTCATGCTATCACATACAAATCTATCTGCAAGCTGCACATTAAATGAACATATCTAACATGACCTAACAATATACACATCATGATGATCACCAACATGTAAATTGAGTACAACTTCAACATGAACATGAAATACATGGACTATATATATATAACTAAATAATGTTAAAAATATACAACTGTAATATAAATTTCATGGATCAGTTGGTGGTGGTACAACATCAATATCAGTACTAGTGGAGGCCTGCTCAGTCAATGGTGCTGCCTCAATGGTCGATGGTCCAGCTTGCTCATGATCATGAGTACTGATAGATGCTGCAAGTTGTTTATTGGACATGGCCGATGGTCTAGCCTCATCTCCATGATGACTGTTGCTAGATGCTAGTGGAGGCTCATGCTCATCTAGCGCGACACAAGGTGAACAATCATGAGATGATGAGTCGCTTTTGGCAGGATTTTCATCACGTTTTGCGTCTTGACCATGCCTATAACATGCAATAATCCTTCTCAGTCACGTAACAACTGTCCTAGCTCCTATGACATGCTACATTAGCTTTACATGTCACGCGACTTGCCTCTCCACATCTGTAATAGCCTATCATCGGCCTATATGTCTCTATAATGAGTGGGCCTGATGCCCACCTCAACAATCAATGCACTGAGTTTGTCACCCAGCTCCATCCTGTATCTAGTATCAAGTCGACCGCACCTATAAAAAGGCAGTATCGGCGCACCATCAGGAGCATGTCTCTCTACACCAACCTCTTGATGATCCACAGCATCTGGCACGCCTTGATCATCATCAGGATCCACACCTGGATCATGTGGTGGTGCTGGCATCTCCTCTCCATCAATAGAGACAATGTCTGAAAAATATATACAAGTAGACAACAATAACTAGACAATTTCATTACACAATTTAATAAAAAAAAGTTAAAGAACATGTTAAAATAAATTTAAATAAAACAATAATATTAGCTCTATCATCTCACGGCTCATCATCTATGAAGAGGATTTTGGCACACCCTCACCAATCCAATCTAGCATAAGAACGGGGGACCATAATGAAGGGATGCAGCTCGTCAACACTGGCTAGCAAGTCTAGTGGATCATGCGATATCCTGCTGGAAACATAGTCTCTCCACTCTTGGGCATCATCTGCCCCCACATGTGCATCCCTTCCTCTAACATCGTCCTATGAGGCTGTCGAACAAAAGTAGGCCTCATCTTAGGAAACCTCTTAAAAAATAAATAAAAAAATCTCTGAAGCAAAAGGGAAGTTGACCCTCCCTTGTGCATGAGCACTACATTTATCTAAGGTTGTACAGAACTACCGTAAAAAAATGGCAGACCTCCTAACAAGTCATGGATCCTGCACTAAAGAATCAACATAATATAGAAGCAAGCAACTAATGCGTTGCCCATCACTGGTGTTGTGTGAAATGTTCGAAATGAGAAGTGACAGGCACTGCACCTCCTCACTACCAAATGCACCAATACGTAACTGACCTCCAGCAACCCAAAATATACAAGAGACTGTAATAATGCTCCAATTTATCTCTGGGAGTAAACTAACTGACTCCATACTACACAACCAGCTGGAACCTCTGGGAACAAGGGAAAATCCACCCCTCGATAGCCCTGTAATGAAATATATATCCTCCTCAGTGGGTGTGTACCACTAGTTACGACCAAACTGGAAAGCCTGTCGGTGGGCATTCCACCTATGGATAAGATGTCTCAAAAACACACTACGGGCCTCTAGGGAAGTAGCCTCCTCATAGAACTTGAGGAGGCCTACCTGCCTCAGGAGCCCCTGGGTAGCTGTTGTAATAGGGCGAGGGTACACATCTCTCTCCCTCTCTCATGCCTCCCATAGGTGAACCATGTCATACTACTCCACCTGTTGTTGTTGTTGTTCCCCCTCTTCTCTCTGAATCGTTGACATATTAAATAGAAAAAAATTATTAAATGAGACATGTATTTAGGAATACAAATATATAATTTTTTTTGGAAAAAAAAAATAGACCAGTCGGTGCACCACAAAAAATAATCATGCATCGGTTCTGGTGCATTTTTTATTTGTTGCACACTGGGGGCGGTGCCCCAGATGACATTCAACGCATTGTATGCGGTGCAGCTGAAATTTGTTAAAGCACCATTGACTATTTATGGTGTCAAAAGAGCCATGCACAGACTAAAATATACGCCCCGACGCGTATAGTTGTATCAGCGCACTGCCTTCCTGACAAATTACATAGTCAACAGTGCAGTCTTTTACCAGGCCGCACTGTTGACCCTGTCAGAATGTTGAATGCGATGCGCTGACAGACACAAAGGAGGATATTTCTGGAAATGCACCACATTTCTATTCCCATGGTCAATAGTGTGACCGGCTAAATGACCGCACTGCACTTTTTTTTTAAATTTTAAAATAACGTGGTGTGCCTTTTGGCACTGCCCTGGACAAGGTGTGGATACCGTTAGCATCGGTTGTGGTGCAGCCTGTAAATTTTACAGGAAACACTGCTTACCGGTGTGAGCTGAATGGCTCGTGTGCATCGCGTGACAAAAAAAAAATTCTTTTAAATGGGTAATTTTAAGGTTATTTGAAATTCTAATTCGTTAAAAAGCTTAATTATGGAAAAACAAGAAAAATAACTATACATTTCGCTGTCGAGGAGGAATATTGGCTGTAGAATTTGAAAAAGAAAATCTGCCCACTGTTTTGCAAAATGAAAGCTGGAAATTATTGGGCAATGCACAACAGTAATGTGTGGAATGGATGCAATGGGAGCACCGATGTGAGGGTGGTTGAGACAAGGATAAATTGCATTGGTGCTTGAGAGCTCTGGAGCACTAAGAAAAGTGAAAAATGAGGTTTTTTGGCCGTAATGTTTTTTTTTATTTAACATTGTTCTGGTGCGCGGGGTTTTATAGGCGCACTAGTGATGTTTCCTATGAATGCACAGGTCAATTTCTGTTTTGGCGCGGTGTTTTATGATGCACCAATGCAGAAGAGTTGTGAAGCACCAGTGCTCTATAGTACTACGACGCACCGGAGGGTGTGTACGGAGCACACGGTGTCCGTTGTTCCAATGTTTTGTGCGCATTGGCACTTTCTCTTGTACAGTGCATCGGTGATTGAGAGCTCTGGAGCACTGAGAAAAGTAAAAAATGCGGTTTTTTGGCCATAATTTTTTGTATTTAACCTTGTTCCAGTGCGTGGAGTTTATAGGCACACTGGTGTTTTTTCTTACGAACACACTGATCGGTTTCTTTTTTGGCACAGTGTTTTATAATGCACCGGTGCAGTTTCTTAATACTTCACTAGGCGATTTTCGTTTTGGCGTGGTGTTTTGTGATGCAGCGAGGTGGAAGAGTTGTGAAGCACCGGTTTTCTACAGTAATACGATGCACTAGGTAGGTGTGTACGAAGCGCACCATGTCCGATGTGGCAATGTTTTTTTCACACCGGTGCTTTCTCTTGTTGAGAGCACTGGTGTGATTTCTGATGATAAGTGCATCGACCAGAAAACATCCACAAAACCCTCCGCTTGCCAACCTCCTCTAGTAACCTCCGCTAGAAACGAATGTATGGGGTATTTTTATAAGGGGTTCCTTAAAAAAATCTGCTAGAGGGTCTTTTCCTTGTAGTGACATGGAGAAACAACACAGTCAACTATGGAAACTTGCGTCAGTATGTACAACACAGTTATGGAGTGAGCCTAGGTTATGGAAGGCTCATGATCTATATAATGAAGGTGAAGGCACAATAGAAGGCATATTTGGATACTTGGATTATTATTTGATATGTTTAGATTTGGATTTTTCAGGTGACATCTCCATGCAATCTTATGTTGTTTAGCTATGTTGCAGTGATTTTTAGCACGGGGTGTTCTTGAGCGGGAATCCCGTCCTTAGCCATAGAGGACTTGTGTGCCTACTCTGGGAAGGTTTTCTATTAAGTTCTATTCCTATTAGGCATTGGTGCCATATTTAGGAGGTTATTTATAGCATTCAGCTAGGAAACCAGAGGAGGATTCATCCTACCAATTTTTTCTTCACATTCATTCTTCCAGGAGTAGCAGATCTATATCTGACAGCACTCCCTTCAAGGATTGTACAGTCTAGTCTTGTAGATCTATTTGAGGAAGGAATTTTCTAGTATTTCATCTAGAAATAATGTGAAGGATCATCTCCTCACATTGGATCTATTGTTTCCATGACTCAAGAGCAGATTTGACATATCTAGAAGTAGGCTATTAAGCCTCCCTCTCTTACAGCGCAGTTTTCTGAAGCTGTTGTTCATCCATCAACTATTTTCTATAGAGGATATTGGAGGAGCTAGATCTTGAACTTTTACCCCAAAGATATAGTTAAGGGATCAACACTTCTTGGATAGATATGATTGTGCAATAATGCAGCCATCATATCATTAGATTATGCAAAAGATCTTCATACCCATCAGTATATATGTGAAGCACTAAGAAGGTGGTTCTCTTAGATTGATAGATCTGAGAAACCCTTTTCTGGGTTATCTTGGGTATCCATCATAGAGCCCGTATATCTATTATTAGCATCATAAAAGCTCCCATACTACCTAGATTTGACTTTCTATCTTTTTGGCAGTTGTAGTCTGAACAGTTGCAGTAGGGACAACACAGTTTACCTTCCAGCAGTTTAGCAATTACCCAGTCCTTCTTGTGGGATCATTCTAGGCCATCTCTTTGGCTTGAGTGTCTCATATTTTGATCACTATTGTAATTTCTATTCACCTCCTATATAATAAAATGGCTCAACTATTTTTGTGCATTCTGATGTGTATATAGATTTATTTTTTACTTTGTTGCAGTACTTATATTGCGTTTCAGTATTACTGCATTCTCCCTTTTGGGATATTACATTTCCATATATTTTAGCTCAGGTTTGGAGTTCAAAAGTCTCCATTCCATAAATGGCAGATGATCCTTCACCGAAGGGATGAGTACCACTGTTTCCCTTTTGGGGCAGTTGTGGCAGGTTTGAAACCATGTGTTTTTGTTGTTTTTGTGGATTAGGGAAGGGATTGTGAAGGATGGAAGGTGTCCTTATAGAGTCCTTTTGTGTAATAAAATCTGTGCATTCCTGCAGCCAAGGAAATTTATATGTTAAGTGCTCCTCTACACAAATTTTTCAAGGGAATCTCATCGTTTTTTCCTTTACTTTGTCATTTTTAGTAGCATTTCTCTAATTGGGATTATTCAGAGTATGGGCATGCTCTTTAGAAGGAGAGGTATTTTTCTTATTCTTCTTGTTCTTGCCACTAGGTATTATGTATACTTCACAAATTATACCTTAGCAGTGGGAAGAGTAGCTAATTGGGTAGGGGCTGCTCTTCCTGAATATGGTTGGGAAGCTTTCTCTCTGAGCTATTTTACAGCTACACCAGAATTTCAGCCAACGAGGCTGTCAGCGTGTGCTTCGGGTAACTGATTAGTGGGAGGATTTGGGTTGCCAGGGGCATGGGGGAGTAATTTATACAGCGTGGAAGATTGTGAATATGTAATATAACAAAATGGAATAGTGCATTGATACACAAATATAATATTTGCAACACAGAAAATGTACATGTAAGTTTATGATCAACACAGATATCAATAGAATACCTAAGTCATTTTATTCATAGGAGAAGGTTCAGTTACAATAGTGTAAAAAATATGAGGTAATCTAGCCAAAGAGATTGCCTAGAATGACCCTGGAAAGATGCCAAAGTAGGCACTGCATAACGGGAGAGTTGCTCAAAGAAAATACTGCATCGTCCTTTAGCAGATAATAAATATATGAATGCGAGCTTAAAAGGGAAATTCATATCCACAAAAATCTGGAGCTCTGATGATGCCAAGGTTCTAGATCTGGGCTCTATGATGGTAACCCAAGATAACCCAAAGAATATTTCTCAGATTTGTCAATCTAATAGAATCACCCTCTTGGGGTTTCACTATACAACTGCCGGGTATGTAGATATCAAGCTAGATCTAATGAATAGATGGTTGACATATGTCACAGGATCAGATATAATCTTGAAGGGCTGATCCTTTCACTAGATCCTTAAGCTAGAAGCTCAATATCTAGCTCCTCAATCCTCCTCTGAAGATTGCAGTTGTTGCTACACAACTGCTCATAAAAAATGCCCTGTAAAGGAAGGAGTCTCTCTAGCCGGCTGCTAAGATGTGAAATGTAGCTCAGAAATTATGGAAATATTGTATACAATGTGAAATAATGGTCCTCCACTGTATTACTAGCTGAAATGCTGAAAAATTCCCTTCTCCCTTGAATCTACAAGAATGGACTATGAAATTCTTGATGGGATTGCTACTGCTGGGAGAAGAATAATAGATGGCCTGATGCCTGATTTAGATTTGAAGCACTAGAAGGTTGATCTTGAAGCTCAAGGTGATACGATGAATCCTTCACTGGTTCCTCAACTGAAATATTGAAGGACAACCTCCTCCTCTCAAACTGATCTTTAGAAATGTACAATTTCTGAATATGGATGTTCTGCAGAAAGTAGGAACAATTTGGCACCAATGCCTAATTATAAATTAAGTACAATACTCTTTCAAGAGCTACTCAATGAAAGAGGTGGGATTCCTGACCAGGAACACCCAGTGCTAAACAACACTTGCAATCTTAGCTAAACAACCAAAGAAAGCATGGAATGTCAAAGGACAATTCTATATCTAAACAAATCGTACATCAACAATAATCTCAAACATTCCTTCTATGTTTCCTTCATCTTCATTATATAGTTTGTGAACCTTCTTATGCTTTGGCCCACCTCATAACTCTGTTGTACATGTGAACAAAAGTCTCCATGTTGATTATGTTGTCTCTCCATGATCTCCATCATGTGTGAATGTAATGATCACCCTCTCCATCATGTGTGCATTAATGCACCACTTCCTCCATCATCTCATCATAAATTCTCTATGATATTACATTTGATTACCTCCAAGATCTTAGTTGACTGCTTCAACCTCCATGATCTTTCTCATTAATGAGACATGATCTCCACTCCTTTCACATTAAGCAGTTGCTCCACTACTCCATTATGTAGATCTAGATCTAAAATATCCACATACACACATCAAAAGTGGATTTTATTTATATTTGGGGTTTTTGGGTCCCTCCACCCTCTTATTTACTTAATTAATTAAGTTTATTAAGAACTCTACTATTCCAAATATCATGTGAAAATTTAGGAATATTACAATCCTCCCCAGCAAAATGTTTCTTGTCCTCAAGCAACTGCAAAAGTAGATGCTATAGCAAACGTCCTCCCTCCAAATGGAATCCTCATGTGGAATGCCTTCTCATCTGTCACAATGTGTCATGAATGTCCAGCTCCAAATCTTCCTCTCTAGAATGTCTAGAATGGCCTCCAACTGAGAAGTTAGATACCCTTCCTCATCAATGAATCTCCAAGTGGCAACCATATGATGATGATCCAGATTTATGCAGGAACGCAATAGAATAAACACATAACCATAAATACAGAGATGCAGCGGAAATAACACTTCATTTCATTAATATCAAAGAACTGAAATTTGCTTACAGACAGAATGGAAATAAAACTAGCTAGGGCACTGGTAGCTATCTCTGAGAAGAGATGTGGCGGCTACAGGCCTCTGAACTACGTTACAATGAGGCTCGAGGGCCTATTTATTATTGAGAAACAATGGAAAACCCTAAACATCCCAAAACCTAACCCTAGGAGATGAAGCGCCAAAACTATGGGCCCCGTTTGGGTAAATTGGTGTTTCAACTTCCCAGGGACGTAACTTTGGCATACTATCTCTGTTTGACGCACACGATACATCATTAGAAAGCTCTATCCGAGGACTACAGCTGTCGGGAAGAATTTGATGATCAAATTCGCTGGTGATACCAAAAAAACGTCGTTTAGGGCCTCAAAACAACTCCGGAAGTTCAGGACCCGAAAAACTGCTAAAAATAGTAAGTTATGCCGAAACTGAAAAACTGAAAGAGACAATGGTGGGGGGCCAAGTGGAATAGGTGGGTGGCCACCAATATCCACCTGGATCATTCCTCCCCCCTTAGGAAGCAATGGTCCCCATCGCGTTAAGTTCCTCCATGAGATGAGGAAATTTCTGCTGAACTTGGTCCCTGGTGAACCACTTTCCTTGGTGCAGGAGTTGGCCAGCTTTGACAACCCGATACAGTTGGATCCTCTGTTGGTGAGTGTTCTTAATTTTCATGTCCATGATACAATCTGTGGTGGCCTATTCCATGCAGTCTGGGTTTAACTCTGCTGGTGTGAGTTGTTCTGCAATGTCCGAAGTGTCTAGTAGAGGTGGGAAGTAAGGACGAAGGCGATCCACATTGAAGACTGGGTGCAGACCGAGGAATGGAGGAATACTAAGCTCGAAAGCATTGTTCCCTATAGCCTTGGTGATGGTGTACGGCCCGTATCGAAGCGGGCAAAGCTTGCGGTGAGGTCCAGTGAGGCGCTCCTTCTGCAAATGCAGCCATACTTTGTCGCCCACCTGGAAGTTGTGTGGCACCCGGTGTTGATCATGGCGCTGCTTGTACTTCGCATTGGCTCTGTCCAATATATCATGAACCTATTGGCGAATGTGTTGAATGCGCTCGATGAAGCTACTTGCTTTGCCACCTCTGGGGACCGACGTAAGCTGAATCGGCCCGATAGTCAGAAATGGCAGGCCACGTCAATGGGACATGTGATAAATCCCAAGCCCACCCAAAGGGGCTTGCAGGCGAATTGAATCATGGAGAGCCCAAGAGAATTATGGGCAGGCACAGGGAAGCCTTTGTCCCATGTGGATGCCTGGAATTGCACATGCTGGCACGTGTACAATCATTCCGTTGGACGACCGTCTCGCTGTAACTATCAGATGAAAGCTGTGGACTTGGTGAGCTTTATGTCCATCATTGACCAGAGGCTGGACCAAAATGTGCTGAGGAACCTGCTATCTCGATCTGATATGATAGACTGTGGGATCCCAAAGTGCACCCATACTCGTTCAAAGAAGAGTTTAGCAAGAAATTTCCCGTCGTGATATTCTTCTTAATGTGCCACCATAATGGTCATTTTCTTTAACCGCTGCACCCACCACGCAAAACACAAGCCCTGCCATTCTCAGAGAGGGCTAAGGCAGGCCCGACATGTTATCCATGGAGATAGATTCCTAAGATTGACTAGGGATAGGTAGTGGAGTATATAGGCCTTTCTTCTTGATGGTCTGTTTGGCAATGGCACAAGCAGTGCACGATCTGATGTGCTTCTCGACATCCTTTCGAAGGTTCAGCCAATAGAAATACTTCTGTAGTACTACTACTGTTTTCTTGACCTTGAAATGCCCAGCGACTCGACTTTAGTGTGCTTCCCATAACATCTTGGTGCGCTCACTTGAAGGAACACAAAGGTGTCCCAAGTGACATAAAAGTGCATCTTGGAGGTGAAAATTTGGAACTCGCATACCCCGCAAGAGTGCCTTGTATGTGTGGCCGAATTCTGGGTCGCTCTCGTAGAGAAGCGGCCAATCAGAAGTCTCGTGCCCACAAGAGTTGAGAATGGTGGTGAGCGCCACCTGACGGTGGCCCACAGGAGTGGGCCATGCCATTACTGTGCTACCCTTCTTGTACTTGATGTTCATATGAAACTGCTTGCGTATATGTGGACCACTTCCGATGATGTTAATCATCTCGCAACTTCCCTTGTGTCCGTATGAACTACGTGGGCCTATGGTATGTGGATGATTGTTTCCTTCCCCAATGCCCATTGTCGACGTGCTTGCACAATGGAATACATTTTCATTATAGGTGGGATACTTATAACTTGTCTCATTAAAATGTCTCACCCGTGTGGACATGCCACCGGGATGTCCCCGCGAGTAAGAACTGCCTCGTAACAGCATAGTCGAGGCATCCGTCACCTGATCTCAAATGGCTACCGCAAGTCTGGTAAGGTAATGGCTGCTGCAAGTCTGGTAAGGTGAGCACTGGGGCAGAACATAGGCGATTTTTCAATTCTTTGAACGCCTTCTGTTGAGGTTCCGACCAAAAGAATTTTGCTCTCGCTCCTCCTTTGGTGACTTGACTCAAGGGCCAAGTGATAAGAGAGAATCCCAACACGAATCTACGGTAGAAATTAGCAAGACCCAGAAAGCTGCGAAGCTCTGTTATAGTAGTCGGGGCTGGCCAATCCCGAATGACTTGGATCTTGGCTGGATCCACATGCACCTCCCTTTCATCAATAATGTATCCCAGATATTGAACCCGGGTCATGCCAAACGTGCACTTCTCCAAATTGGCACACAACTTGTGTTGCCGCAGTGTTTGGAGGACTTGTCGGATGTGATGAAGGTGCTCTTCCCAAGTCTTGTTGAAGATCAAAATGTCATCCAAGTACACCACTACGAATGAGTTGGTGAATGGCCGCAAGATGTCGTCCATCATCCTCATGAAGGTTGCGGGAGCATTCGTCAACCCGAAAGGCATGACCAGCCATTCAAAAAGGCCTTCCTTAGCTTTGAAGGCAGTCTTCCACACATCAGAGGGTTCAATTGGTACCCGGTGATACCCAGACTTCAGGTCGATCTTACTGAAATATTTTGCACCTTGGAGTTGGTCCAGAAGGTCATCAATCCGTGGGATTGGGTACCTATTCCGGACAGTGATCTTGTTCAGCGCCCGATAGTCAATACATAGTCTCCACGTCCCATCCTTCTTCTGTACCAACACGATCGGGCTCCCACAGGGCGATGAACTTGGTCTGATGTGACCTTTCTGCAACAGCTCCTGAATCTGCCTCTTGATTTCATCATTTTCGAGAACAGAGCGTCGATAGATCGGTCCATTGGGTAGCGGCGCACCTGGGGTCAGATCAATTGGGTGCTTGACCTGAAAGTGCAGAGGAACCCCTGTGGGTGAGGTGAAGATGTCCCCGTACTCCTCCACAACCTTATCCATTTGTTGTTGTCGTGCAGAGGGGCCCTGTCTGGAGGTCGTGGCCACAGTCTTCTTCTTGCCCTGGGGGCGGATCATCAGGAAAAAAAATTTCCTGGTTTGGGAAATGAGCTTACTGCATTGTTTTGCAGTTACCAAAGAGATAGTCGTAGGAGGTGGTACCTCTGGTATCCTGTACAACTTATTTCCCAAAGTAATAATAACAGCACGAGGTCGAGACTCATATACAACATGACGCTTCCACAAGTATGGTTGTCCTAATAATACATCAGAAACATCAATAGGAGCAACGTCACATAATACCTCATCCGTGAAGGGCTTGATGCTATAGGGAAGGCGGCACTGCTGGCTGACGCGGGAGATCTCGTCCTTGGTGAAGCCACCCGATGGTGTATGGATGTGGGTGAGTCGTGGGCCTGCAAGCCCCTACAACTTCACTCGTCTCCCATTAATAAGAGGTTCTTTTCTGCCCCAGCATTGCCGACAGCCTGAACCGTATTGTGGGGAGCCTTACCCGCATCCGAGAGTGGGAAGAGACGTCTCTCCTCCTCTGGGATCTTCCTGGCTCCTCCTCTGGACCTTTGTAGTGGCAACAAGTATGCTTGTCCTCATACACACTTGTTTTCCTTTTTTCATTCCCCTTTTCAAGTTCTCGATTCCCGACGGAGCATGCATTTGACTCGGGAAGCCCTCATCTCAAATTCACTAGCGACGTTTGGGGCTTGACAATCACTTATTTTGTGAATGGATCTCTCATGGAACTCACACCACTTTCCCGTGTCCTTCTTTGGCTTTGCGGTGTTGTTATTTTCTTGTGGCTTTGACGGGTTGTCTTTAGCCGCCATGCCTTGGCTCTGTCCTTTGTTCTGCGATTTGGAAGCACCTTTCCGTTGCTTTTGATTCGCAGATCCAAAGTCTCGCTTCTTCTATTTGAATTTCTGCTCAATCTTGGCAGCTTACCGGTATGACGTAACAAGCGAGGAGATGTCGAGGAACTCTATTTCCTCCTGAATGTATCTGTGCAGGTAGCTGCGATACTTTAGCACCAAATTTTTCTCTGAATCTTTGATACCCAACTTTGTGCACAGGGTATGGAACAGATTCGTCAGCTCATGCACATCTTGATCCCTTTATTGTCGCAGCATGGTCCATTGTATGTACTTGTCCTCGTAGCTCCCCACGGGATAGTACTTTTCCTTGACGGCGTCTCGGAAAGAATTCCAAGTTGGTACGGCCGAGAACAGAGAGGGTTCTGTCTGGTCCTTGTTCTCACAGTAGGTTTCCCACCAGTCCTTAACATGGGGGATAGCTTTGAGGAGTGCAAAAATAATATTCTCCCAGTCCGAAAAGTCATGAATAGAGAAATATCCTTCTAACAGATTCAACCATCTATCTACGGCATCTGCGTCTATTTGACCCTCAAAAATGGGAATGTCAAAATTTACTTGTACCTTAAAAGGAGTCGCAACTCCAGAGTGGCTACTGGATGCAGATGCGCCGCCGGTGGGTAGCCGTTGAAGGATCTGAGCAAAGTTATCCATCATCGCATTCCTTTGTTTTTCGAGGGCCTCCTCGAGCAATATTTTGATAGGATCTCCTGCTCCCTCATCTTTCTTTTCGTCCCCCATGGGTGTCCATCGAGGTTTGCGAGGCTGATCTTGCAAAGGTTTCACCAGATCAAGCCCTAGCTCCTTATACCCCGACCTCGTTGGGGACATGCAAAGAAGGATCGAGAAAAAGTAGACCGCTCTGATACCACTGATCCGGATTTATGCAGGAACACAACAGAATAAACACATAACCATAAATACAGAGATGCAGCGGAAATAACACTTCATTTCATTAATATCAAGGAACTGAAATTTGCTTACAGACAGAATGGAAATAAAACTAGCTAGGGCACTGGTAGCTATCTCTGAGAAGAGATGTGGCGGCTACAGGCCTCTGAACCGAGTTACAATGAGGCTCGAGGGCCTATTTATTATTGAGAAACAATGGAGAACCCTCAACATCCCAAAAACCTAACCCTAGGAGATGAAGCGCCAAAACTATGGGCCCCGTTTGGGTAAATTGGTGTTTCAACTTCCCAGGGACGTAACTTTGGCATACTATCTCCGCTTGACGCACATGATACATCATTGTAAAGTCAACTGAGATCAAGACCTTAGGGACAATGACATCAAATTTGTTGGCTGTGCCGCACCCAAAAAACGTCGTTTAGGGCCTCAAAACGGCTCCGGAAGTTCAGGACCCAAAAAACTGCTAAAAATAGTAAGTTATGCCGAAACTAAAAAACTGAAAGAGACAATGGTGGGGGCCCAAGTGGAAAAGGCGGGTGGCCACCAATATCCACCTGGATCAGATGACCAAATATCTCCTCTACACATGAGATACATGAAATGAAGTGGTTCATTCCCAAAGTGGAAAGTCCCATCTCATGAACTATATCTCAAACCCATGATACATAGAGTAGATTACATCTATCAATGCCCTGATCATTATCTCTATTGGCCATGTAGGAATCAAACATCACATCATCATATTGAAAAGAAAGAAGTAGAGACATATGGGAAAACATAAGAAATGTCAAAAAATATTCTCCCAATAACAACCAATGCCACAAAGCCTTCTGTTTCCATGCTATATCATCATGAAAGCAAAGAATAGAGCCATACTCTTTCAAAAGAAGCCACCGCAAAAATGCTTCTTGTTTCCATGTGAAATTTGCATCAATATAAATGTGAGAGCCATATTATCTCAACAGAAGCCATTGTAGCAATGCCTCTTGCTGCCATACCACATCATCATTGTACCAAATGTAGTGGCCATGTTCTCTCAAGAGAAGCCAACTTAACAAGGTATCTTTCTACCCCATCACATCAATATTATACCATGTACAATGACCATAATCCCCCAACAGAAGAAAATATTTTAAGACCTCTTGTTGCCATCCTCCAACAAGGTTATCCAATGTATGGGAAGAATTCAGTCCATACTCTCCCAATAGTAACCATAGCAACAAGGATTCTTGTTGCCTCCTTACATCATCATGATGAAAGTCACGGAGAAAAAATATAGTAATGGACTGTGAGATGTCTCATTAACATAATACAAATAAGCTACCTTATGCCACATCATGTGAGGGTTATGATTTCTCCCAAACCCAAGTACATACATGAACATGAGATACATCCCAAACAGAAATACATGTAAATACATGAGACATATCCCAAACAAGAGTAAATAAATGGACATAAGATATATCATGAGATGTCTAAACTCTATCATCAACAACCAAAGTAACCATGCCTTTTTCTTGTGCATTCTTCCAGTGATGTGCAAGGCATGAATAAAAAAAATATGACCCATTGGGTAGTAACCATACTCACCCAAGAGCAACCAGCACAGCCATGCTTCTTGTTGCCATGTATCATAGATCTGCAAAGTGGTTTGGCAACCCCTTTCTCCATATCATCAACCATTCAACCCAATGTGGATAATGGATCTCATTATACAAATACTTGGTATCCTCGCATTGTAGGATACTAACCTCTTCAAGCTCATGAAGAACTTTGCACTCCATGTTATGTTGAAGTGTACCTCCAAAGAGATCTCTCCATGATGTAGGTTTTAACCCTGTATAGAAATTACTACAAACGAATCTTAAAAAGAAAAAAATAAACAATAGTGAGAGCATAAAAAAATAAAATAGATATACTGTTTGGTCAATTTAGTGTGTCCTAAATTGCTGCATTTAATTTGTCAATCCGGGAATCGTAAGCTGATGAAGTGCGGCGCACTATATGTGCAAGATAACCTATTTCTTAACTTTTTGTCGCTTTTGGTTTTTCTAAGGTGAAATGGAAATTCTAAAATGAAAACAAGTTTGGTTATATTTGTTCAAGGAAGTGATATCCCCTATAATGATTTACCAACTTGAAACTTTAAAAAGCAAATTGAAATTTACAATGGCAAGACTTGAAAGAAAATGAAAATGTACTGCTGAAATGAAAAGGTGTTGCTAATCTAATAAATCAAAACAGTAAACTAGTGAGCATGAAAACTAAACTATTCTTGCTGCCAACTAAACACAAAAGAAATTATGCTTAAGGAAATTCAAAATTGCAACAAAATAAATCTAAATCAGATTACATCAATTTATCTTCTGACCCTTCATCATTAGTCCAGCTATGATTTTCGGAAGTAATCATAAACAATTTGAGTAACTGATATTTAATTTGCAGAAAGTAAACTAATACTAAACCATACACTCATGATTCAATCCCTCACCATCAGTCCAGCTGTGGCTTTCGGAGGCAACCGAAGATGTCATGCATGATTTAATATATCTAACTTGCAGAAAGGAAACTAATATCAAACTACACATTTCATAATTCAATCCCTCACCATCAGTCCAGCTGTGGCTTTCGGAGGCAACTGAAGATGCTATGAGCAGCTTAATATATCTAAATTTGCATAAAAGAAACTAATACTAAACTACACATCTCATAATACAATCCCTCACCATCAGTCTAGCTGTGGCTTTCGGAGGTAACTGAAGATGCTATGAGCAGATTAGTATATCTAAATTTAACTATTGAAGCAGATAAGAAATACTAAAATTAAACAAAAGCTATGAAAAGAAAACTAGCAGCAGAACAATGTTAGTTCCATGTCATTAGTCAAAAAGCTATGAAAATGCCCGGGCTGCCTATCTATAACCTGAAACAAGAACACTGATCAGTGATTAACAATCATAAAGCATGAAAGACAGAAATGAAATGGAAATTATGGAAGTGTACAAACAGAAATGAAACAAATGCAATATATGAACATATGAATGGATTATGACACAATGAAATGAAATTAAAATTATACACTAATGCACAAAACCTTAGCTGAGCAGGGGCCCTCTACATCAGCCTTGGCAACGGTCCTCAAATACGAATTAAGTTGAAAAACAGAGTCTTCTTATATTAAAAGGCAGTCATTATAGAATGGTAATGTTACGGCACAAGTGCAGCGTAATCACTACAGAGCAGACTAATCAAAAGATAACAGAGACTACATTCACTAATATCGACTAACTCTATATGCGTATGCAAACGCATTATATATAACAACGAACTATAACTGTCTCCTAAAGTTCATGCTGGTGGAGAGCACGTAGACCACTACGTCCACGGATATAGGAGCATGGCCGTGTTGGAAAGTAAATCTACGAGATGTGTATGCTTGAATTCGACTCTAGAACCCTGTACAGATGTCGATTTATTCTCCGCAGGCTTAGAAACGGCCGTATGGATCTTCATGTGACACGAAACAGAGTCCGGCCGACATGAAACTCCATGGTTGACTTCCATGTGGACGCCTTTGACCGCGGCTTCTTTGGATGAGTTTGCTTGAACCAATAGGACACGAACCATGTCCATGTCATTCCTGACCTGCCCATGTGGCTCGTTTTCCTTGTAGACACCTGTAGCATAGAGTTTCACAAAATAGCTGCAGAAAGTTGCAGCAGCTGCGGAAAGTGGCAAGATTCCGCAGCTGAATGAACAAAATCTAGATCAAATAGCAAACACAAAAATATAATTAAAAACCATGTTAAATGTTCTTTTGCACATGATATTGACAATTTGGGAGGTTTAGGTGAGTGAAAAAGGTATGGAAAAGTGTATGGAAAAGATGCAAATTTGGGACTGAACATACCCCCACTGTGAAGGTGTTGCATGTCCTCATGCAACCAAAATTTTGATACTCTTTGTTCAGTTCATGTGCCTTGATACTTCAGCCAGCACATCCAATCCTCTTCTCTTCTTCCTTGGTACTGCCATCATTCTGGGTTTCTTCATTAAGCATCTAAATTTGATATTTACAAGTGCTCTGCTCAATTTCTGGCATTTCCTTTTCAATTTCTTATTCTTCTTTTTCCATATTCCCAAATGTAACATAGTATTATCATGGATGATTTTGTCCAGTTTGCCTTGTTCTTTCAATGTCTCATTTTCATTTTTGATGTGCCTATTTAAAAGCTCCAGCTCAAAAATTTCCTGTTTTAATGATTGAACTAAATCATCCTGCAATGTATGAGGCTGAATGGAAGAAGTACTTGGACCTGTGGCTGCCTTTTCCAAGGATTCTATATAGTCATATACCTCCTGCTGCTTGGGGTCTATTTCAGGTGTCATTTTCGTTGGGCTGTCCCCAAAATGCTGTAAAGGAGAATTATGTTCAAAATCTGGCCGAGGAGGGCTTACATCAATATTTTGTTGAGAATAAGATGGAGTATGCTCATTGTCTGATTGGGAATGAAAGGAATCAGGTTCACTAACTGACTGAGATGGACTATGGTCAGTTGGGGACTGTTCAGATGTCTCCTCACCCAAATCAATGAAATGAGGACCCTTAATTTGTGTTTTCCTCAATTTTCCCTTAAGTCTGCTGCTTCTCCTCACACACTGTGGTACACTATCCTTTTGTTTTTGTTTTCCTTTTTCTGTCTTCTTGGGCATGGATGACTGTTTTTGAAGATAAACTAATCTTTCTGATAGCACTTGATGATCTTCTTCTTCAGAAGAAGGAGTTTTATGTACAGCCTCAACAGTTTCTTTCTCTTTTGGTATTATTGGCTTCTTACCCTTGATTTCCTTCTTCTTCCTTTTTACCAGTCTCTCTTCCCTATCAGTTCTTTCCATAGTATTAGTAGGAGTATTTTGGATTTCATCAATTTTTCTTTTCCTCCTACTTCTTCTTGCTGTGCTAGTTGCGGGAATTTCCTGAGTAGGAGTAATTTGGGTTTCAAAATTTATTCTTTTTCTTCTACTCCTTCTTGTTGAACTACCTTCAGGAATTTCCTGAGGTTCCTCAAAGAAATTTCTAACTAGAAATTGTTCCCATGTGTCTTTTCTTTCCTTTAACTCCTTTTCAATCAGAATTTTTATAAGGCCGTGGTGATATAGATGAGGCTCTACATCTCCTAAGTGTTTCTGAATAGTCACAACCATTTTCTTCAAGCTATTGAATAGAAAATATGGGAGATTGAGAGTTTGATTTTCTAGAAAATTCATCAATAGCCTGGTATGGTACATGTACATGGACCCAAAACGGCCTTCACATGTAATGAATTTCTGAACAACTAGCAATAGAGTGGCCCATTCTTCTTTCAATGCATGCACAGGAATTCCTCTTTTTAAAACAGTTATATCCATACCTTGGTTTCGTAAGATTGTTCTCCATGCCTCATCACTGATGCTTTTATTTTTGAACCAACGCTCTCCCTCCTGAAGAAGTTCCGTGGCTGTTGCTATAGATGCTTCATTGACCACAAACTTAAGGTCTCCAATTTCTGCTTCCGAGCCATCAAACGACCTTGCAAATGCTTTCGTAACTTCTTTATGGTAACCTCTAAATTTCTGGATAAAACGCAGCCATTTTGCTTTCTTCAATATCTCCTTTACTTGCGGATATCCCTCTATAAACTTCGGTCCTTCCGGCTTTGCTCTTAGCAATTTTCCCATTTCACTTCTCTGTTCTTCACAAATTTTCCTTCGTGAGGGTTTCAAATGGAAGTAAAATGGTTGAATGTTCAGGAATGAGCACAATGGCTGTGGGGATGTATCATAAAATGGGAATGAGCACCATAAATGGAATGGAGTGAGACTGTGGGTAGATATCTGGGAGTGAGAATGAGCAAAAGGAATGAAATGGAGTGAAACAGTGGGTAGATATCTGGGAGTGAGAATGAATAGAGTGGGGTTTCGTAAACACAGCAAAGACACGACAAAGAGATTAACAAAGTATAACACATTCGGCAGCGTTTTGAATTTTGGTGGCTGCGCAATAAATATGAACACGTTTCAATCAACGGTTATGAATTTATGCGGCCGTAAGAGTCTTTGGTCAAATCAAATACGTCTCATTATCTCCGGTGGGATATTGGAACATGAGTGAAAATCGGACTTTTAATGATAAAACCGTTTGTGAATGAATGCAAGAGGATAATATGAAGATCGTGAAAGGTTACGGAACTGTCAATATAATCATTGCGCGTAATGGATAGAGCTCATGGTTCAGAACTATATAAAAATGTGTTTTTCAATACTATTTGAAATAAATTTTATTCATACCTTTGGAATCTTTGCCTTTGCCCTTGGTCTTCAACTGATTGATCTCCATTGGTGTCTTGAATGCTCCATTGATCCTCTCACCTGCATTTTATTTTCTAATTATGGCAATAACATCTGACTGTACATTCTCTTTGAAAACAAAGTAGTAGCTGCGGAATCTGCTTCTGGCTGCGGAAACTGGAGTCAGCTGCGGAAACAGATGTCAGCTGCGGAAACTGACACAACTATTACTTGGATGAACAGAAATGAACAAATGACAAATGACCAGATGGAAATGGTCATGAAAAAGATTTTTATTGATGGAATGGAATGAAATGGATAAAATGAAGTGGAATGAAGTGAAATGGAAATGAAATGAAATGGAATGAAGTGGGATGAAATGGAGTGGGTGGTGACAAAGCTTGTGAAATGAAAGAGATATTTTTTTTTTTTTTGGAAAATATAGAGTGTCAGGTGTTCCTGATTTTCACCCTATATTTTCTGCATAAGACTGCCAATCAATGATTGGTTTTCAGGCTTATACCATATTTTTTTTTTTTTTTTTTTTTAACTGAAAAAAAAAAGCTAGGCTGGTGGAGAAGAAGAATTCTTCTGTACCAGCCTGATTGCAGAACTTTCTTGAAACATCTTGACAAAATCCTCTTTTGAGAGTGGCTTATGATAAACTTTCAATATATGGCCATTCACAATAAGAGGAGTTTGAAACTCATCAATGGTCTTGATTCTTACAGCTCCATTGCTAAAGATCTTGTCAATCTCATATGGCCTAAGCCAATGAGTCTGAAATTTCCCTTGAAAATCTTTAAACTTGGAGTCAAATAACAATGCCCAATCTCCTTCTTGAAACTTCTTCTCTTTGATATATTTGTCATGCCATTTAGTTCTTTGATATTGAACTAGATCAGTTCTTAGAATTGCTTCTTGTCCGATCTCATCTAGCTCATTCAACTGCTCCATTCTATGCTTTTGGGCTTCTGATAAGTCCATCCCCAACTGAACTGCTATCTTGAAGGTCTTGACTTGGAACTCAATGGGAAGCAAGACTTCTTTCCCATAAACAAGTTCATAGGGAGAATGTCCTGTTGTATTTCTCCATGTAGTTTTGTAGGCCCACAAGGCTTCAGGAAGCCTTTCTGCCCAATCTCTTCTATGTAGATGAACAGTTTTGGTGATGATACTTTCAAGAACTTTGTTTGTAGATTCCACTTGACCATTTGCTTGCGGATGGTAAGGAGTAGATCTTCTGTGCTTGATTTTGTATTCTTCCATCAACTTCTCCACCAAGTTGGATGTGAATTGGCTTCCCTGATCTGTCACAATTTCTCTTGGAACACCAAAGCGAGTAAAAATATCCTCATAAAGAAAATTAACAACTGAATTTTCAGTAGCGGACACTAATGCTTTGGCTTCTACCCATTTAGTAACATAATCAGTACAAACCAATATATACTTCTTTTGCTTAGATGGTGGATTAATAGGTCCAATGAAATCTAAAGCCCATTTTTCGAAGGGTTCAATGAGTACCTGTGTTTGCAATGGCATTTCATTTTAAAGGGTAGGTTTCCCTACTCTTTGGCAGCTGTCACACCTTTTGACATATTGTTTTGCATCTTTGAAGAGGGAAGGCCAATAATATCCTAAAGAGAGGATTTTATAGGCCGTCCTTTTGTCTGCAAAGTGTCCGCCGCATGGTTCATCATGACATGTCTTAAGAATATCAGGCATTTCATCTTCCCTGACACATCTTCTGATCACAAGATCTGGCCCTGTTTTAAACAATTCGTTAGAAATCCATGAATATTTTGAACTCTCCTGAATAATTTTTCATTTTTCTCTTGGAAATAAATGTGAGGTAGTTTCCCTGTAACCAAATAGTTAGCAATATATGCATACCAAGGGGTCTTAATAGTTACTGCAAACAAGTATTCATCATGAAACTTATCTTCTACAGGAGAATCTTCTTTAGTATTCTGAATCCTAGACAAGAAATCAGCTACTGTATTCTGTTTTCCTGGTCTATCCAACACAGTAATATTGAATTCTTGCAAAAGTAAAGCCATCTTGTCACTCTGCCATTAGTAACAGGTTTGTTCATTAAATATCTAATTGCAGAATGGTCAGTATGAATAAAAGTTTCATAGCCTGTTATGTTATGTCTAAACTTATTAATTGCATGAACAACAGCTAAAAACTCTTTTTCAGTCACAGTATAGTTCAACTCCGTGGGAGTCAAATTTTTACTGGTATAATAAATGGCATAAGGAACTAAATCTTTTTGACCCAACACAGCTCCTAGAGCTGTATCTGAAGCATCCGTAGAAATATGGAAAGGAAGTTTCCAATTTGTTCCTCTCAAGATAGGTGCTTCAGATATTCTTGTTTTCAAAGTTTCAAAAGCTGATTGACAATCAGGATCCCATTTAAATTCACAGTCTTTTGTAAGCAATTTGAAGAGTGGAGATGCTATTTTAGTGAAGTTTTCTATAAATCTTATATAGTAACCAGTAAATCCTAGAAAACTTCTAACATCTCTTTGACAGTTTGGAATAGGCAACTTGGAGATGACTTCAACTTTTGATCTATCAACCTTAATCCCATCTCCTGAAATATGATGTCCTAAAACAATCCCTTCAGTAAACATCATAAAGCATTTTTCATGGCTTAATGAAAGGTTTGTTTCTTTACATCTTATAAGAAATTTTTCCAAATTTTCTAATGCTTCTTCAAATGAATTTCCATAAACTGTAAAATCATCCATATAAACCTCTACACAATCATGGATTAGATCAGAAAAAATTCCTAGTACTGCTCTTTGGAATGTTGCTGGTGCATTACATAATCCAAAAGGAAGCACTCGGTAGGCAAAAGTTCCCCATGGACAAGTAAATGTGTTCTTATCTTGATCTTCAGGTGCTACCTGAATTTGATTATAGCCACTAAAACCATCCAAAAATGAAAAGTACTTTTTACCTGCTAATGTATCTAATACCTGATCAATAAAGGCAAAGGAAAGTGATCCTTCAAAGTTGCTTTGCTCAATTCCCTGTAATCAATGCATACCCTCCATTTACCATTCTTTTTAGGTACTATAACCAAAGGAGAAACCCATCGGCTATCTGAAATTGGATAAATGAAGTTTACATTGAGTAGTTTTTGGAGCTCTTCTTTCACTATCTCCTAAGATTTGGATTCATCCTTCTTTGAGGTTGTCTGATTGGTCTACTGTTTTCCTCAATATAGATATGATGGATGCAAGTCTTAGGATCAATACCTTTCATGTCAGTATACTCCCATGCAAATGCAATAGAATGTTTTTGCAAGATTTTGGTTAGTTCTTCTTGTTGTGACTTTTCCAAATGTTTGTTGATATTCAATGTTTTTCCTGGAAAAATCTCAATAGTAGAACTACCAAACTCTTCCATACAGTAAAGAGACATTTGTCTTGATGATAAATATTCTATGTCAGATTCCAACTGAAATTGTGTGGGGTCATATTCTGAAGATGTCTCAAAATTTTATAATGTGTTCGGAATTTGACTATCCTCACTGATTTCAGAAATGGTAAAGACAGGTTGTATAGTGTCCTCATCATCAACCCATTCATTGTCTCCTACTTCTGTGATTGCTTTTGTTGGAGGATACAAATTGAATTTCTTTGTCGAATTACCATTAGAAATGTACATGTCCCCATATCTACAACTAATAAAAGCATCAGCTGTGGCTAGCCAAGGTCTTCCTAAGATAAGTGGGTGCCCTCCTAGATTACTCTTGGGAGTCAAAATCATAAAATCTACTGGATATTCCCAAGAATATAAGGAAACTGAAATGTCTTCTAATACACCATCTGGTTTAATAATTGATTGATCTGCAAGTTGCAGTAAAGTAGGTGTAAAAAGAAGGTTAGGAAGTTTTAGCTGGTCCATAGTCTGTCTACTCATAATGTTGATAACAGCCCCTAAGTCAATCAATGTATTTGGAATTTCTATCCCATTTATATGTGTCTTGACAATTGGACTTCCTAGATCTACATACTTCTGCATGGTAATTTTTCCCATCATAATGTCTGCAATCTTTCCTACCAGGTAGATTCTTCTTGTGTCTTTTAGTTTTCTTCCTGGTCTTTTGAAACTCAACTCCTTTATGGTTTTTGCTAGAATAGGAATTCCTCGAATGGCTTGTAGCAATGGAATCTTGATACAAACATTCTTCAATTCATCTAGAAAGTCATAGTTAGGCAACAAGATTTGTTTTTCCACCCCCTTATCAATTTGTAGTCTTTCCGGAAAAGGAGGTGTAGATGAAGATGCATGTTGCTCAACTATAGGAGTTGTGGGTGTTAACTTTTCTTTTTCTTTTTGCATGCTTGAATTTTGAAGAGACTCTTCCTCAGAACCCTTATTAACTTGAAGAGAGTCCTCCTCAGAGGTATCTTTCTCTTGAATATCTATAGAAGGTTTTTCTAAAACTCTACCAGATCTGAGTTGTACATCGTTGAGAGGAACAATCATATAGGTAGGAAATTGTTGTCCTTCTACCATATAAGTATTCCGAGGATTTTTATTATTAGGATTTGGCAATGGCTGAGCTGGAAGTTGATTTGTCTTCTGTTGGTATGGGAGCATGAGTTGAGGATTTGTATTTTTTTGAGAAGGTTGTTGTTGTGGAAATGGCAATGAAAGTTGTGGATTTGGGCTTGGAAGTTGTGGAGCTTGTTGATTTTGAAAAGATGGAGGATATTGATAAAATTGAGAAAATCTCCCATAAGGATTTTGCATCCCCTGTACCCATGGCTGATATGAATTTTGATGTTGGGGCCAAGGTTGTTGCCAAGGATTCCAATTTGGTGGGGTTTGAAGATTCATAGGGTTATTAAACCCTTGAGATTGTTGTCCCTGCCAAGGTCTCCTTGCGACAAAACAGAGAGATTCTACTGAATTTGGATCTTCTTGAAAAACAGCTTTGAGTCCAGGGATTGAAGGACAATCCTTGATCTCATGATTTTCCGAGCAAATCATACATGTTTCTACAACTTTTGCATCCAAGGGACATTCCCTTAAAGCATGTTTCTTCCTACATTTCGGACAAAAGATGGCTAAAGCATTTGTTTCTGCTTTCTGCTTGTTTTGGATTTTAAGGGTGTCTAGTTGTTCACTAAGGCTCCCTAAGATATCAGTTTTGAACTCATCAAGCATATTACCAATCTCCGCCCTACTTACTGATCCAGTTGCAGATTTGTTAGCCCTAATAAGAGAAGGATCCCTAGGCCCTTTTCCTGTTTTAGATTTTCCTCTTGAGAGATGGACACATAGTTCTGTTATGTCACGAAGTGGAAGTTGAGAAATGTCTCCTTTCCCATCATGTTTAAAATATCTATCCATTCATCTCTAATGGCTTTTAATATGAGGGCTTTCAAGGTTTCATCATCTAAGTTGCTCATCTTTTCTCCTTTCAAGTTGTATTGAAATCTTTCAAGTAAGTCTTCCAAATTTTCATCTTCTTTTTGCATCATTTTGAATACCTCATCCTTGTGATTGGTGGGCATACAATAGTCCAAGTATCTATCCAAAAATGTTTGTTTCATTTCATTCCAAGTCCTGATAGATTGAGTGGCTAATCCCATGAACCATTTCAAAGAAGATCCCTTCAATGTTGAAGGAAACAGTTTGAGTTTTTGAGAATCTTCCACATAGTCATAAGTTCGGCACACAACTTCAAACTCAAACAGAAATGTTTCAGGATCCTCACTTCGCAATCCATAAAAGTTAGGGAGAACAGATGGTGAGATATTTTTCATTGTTGCATGAGTTTCCTCATCAACTATAGGGAATCCAAGCAAATTGTCGCCTTCCCTATTTCTACCATTATTTCCTTCACCATTGTTATCTCCATTGTTTCCTCCTCTTCTACCTCCACCTCTATTTATTACTTCCTCTGCCATGATAGTTTCTTTAGAGTCCTTATAGTCCTCTAGTTCTTCTACCAAGGAAGGATAAGAGAAAGTCTCTTTGTTTTCTAAGTGGGTTTTAGTAGGTGGTATAGGAGAATCCTCTAATTCAGCTGTTCCTTGACTTCCAAAAATCTTAAGGCTAGGGGTAGATGGTGGTGAATCTGGTCTATGCCTTCAAGAAGATGGAGTTGTGAAAATCGAACTCTTGGCTTTAGCTATAAACCTTCCCCTAGAATCTCTTGCTCTATGCATGTCATTTTTTTTATTTTTTAAAAAGTTGGGCTAATAATTCTCTTTCTGATCTTCCATATCACACTAGGTGCAAGAAGAGAGCATACTTAAGAAATTACTAAACCAATAACTCTCTTTTCTGATCCTCCAGATCACACTAGGTGCAAGAGGAGAGCATACTTCAAGAAGTTATCAAGTTTTCCCTTCTTTTATGATTTTTATTTTTTTTTTATTTTAAGAAATTGGCTACCTAGTTACACTTCCCCGGCAACGGCGCCAAAATGTTTGGTCAATTTAGTGTGTCCTAAATTGCTGCATTTAATTTGTCAATCCGGGAATCGTAAGCTGATGAAGTGCGACGCACTATATGTGCAAGATAACCTATTTCTTAACTTTTTGTCATTTTTGGTTTTTCTAAGGTGAAATGGAAATTCTAAAATGAAAACAAGTTTGGTTATATTTGTTCAAGGAAGTGATATCCCCTATAATGATTTACCAACTTGTAACTTTAAAAAGCAATTTGAAATTTACAATGACAAGACTTGAAAGAAAGTAAAAGTGCTGCTGAAAATGAAAAGGTGTTGCTAATCTAATAAATCAAAACAGTAAACTAGTGAGCATGAAAACTAAACTATTCTTGCTGCCAACTAAACACAAAAGAACTATGCTTAAGGAAATTCAAAATTGCAACAAAATAAATCTAAATCAGATTACATCAATTTATCTTCTGACCCTTCATCATTAGTCCAACTATGATTTTCGGAAGTAATCATAAAAAACTTGAGTAACTGATATTTAATTTGCAGAAAGTAAACTAATACTAAACCATACACTCATGATTCAATCCCTCACCATCAGTCCAGCTATGGCTTTCGGAGGCAACCGAAGATGTCATGCATGATTTAATATATCTAAATTTGCAGAAAAGGAACTAATATTAAACTACACATTTCATAATGCAATCCCTCACCATCAGTCTAGCTGTGGCTTTCGGAGGCAACTGAAGATGCTATGAGCAACTTAATATATCTAAATTTGCAGAAAAGAAACTAATACTAAACTACACATCTCATAATACAATCCCTCACCATCAGTCCAGCTGTGGCTTTCGGAGGTAACTGAAGATGCTATGAGCAGATTAGTATATCTAAATTTAACTGTTGAAGCAGATAAGCAATACTAAAATTAAACAAAAACTATGAAAAACAAACTAGCAGCAGAACAATGTTAGTTCCATGTCATTAGTCAAAAAGCTATGAAAATGCCCGGGCTGCCTATCTATAACCTGAAACAAGAACACTGATCAGTGATTAACAATCATAAAGCATGAAAGACATAAATGAAATGGAAATTATGGAAGTGTATAAACAGAAATGAAACAAGTGCAATGTATGAACATATGAATGGATTATGACACAATGATTTCTAAAGAAACGAAATGAAAATTATACACTAATGCACAAAACCTTAGCTGAGCAGGGGCCCTCTACACCAGCCTTGGAAACGGTTCTCAAATACGAATTAAGTTGGAAAACAGAGTCCTCTTATATTAAAAAGCAGTCATTACAGAATGGTAATGTTACGGCACAAGTACAGCGTAATCACACTACAGAGCAGACTAATAAAAGATAACAGAGACTAACATCCACTAACTCTATATGCGTATGCAAACGCATTATATATAACAACGAACTATAACTGTCTCCTAAAGTTCATGCTGGTGGAGAGCACGTAGACCACTACGTCCACAGATATAGGAGCATGGCCGTGTTGGAAAGTGAATCTACGAGAGGTGGATGCTTGAATTCGACTCTAGAGCCCTGTACAGATGTCGATTTATCCTCCGCAGGCTTAGAAACGGCCGTATGGATCTTTATGTGACACGAAACAGAGTCTGGCCGAGATGAAACTCCATGGTTGACTTCCATGTGGACGCCTTTGACCGCGGCTTCTTTGGATGAGTTTGCTTGAACCAATAGGACACGAACCATGTCCACGTCATTCCTGACCTGCCCATGTGGCTCGTTTCCCTTGTAGACACCTGTAGCATAGAGTTTCACAAAATAGCCGCGGAAAGTTGCAGCAGCTGCGGAAAGTGGCAAGATTCCGCAGCTGAATGAACAAAATCTAGATCAAATAGCAAACACAAAAATATAATTAAAAACCATGTTAAATGCTCTTTTGCACATGATATTGACAATTTGGGAGGTTTAGGTGAGTGAAAAAGGTATGGAAAAGTGTATGGAAAAGATGCAAATTTGGGACTCAACATATACACAGAGATTTTCCCCTGGATCCAAATCTGGACGACCAGCTTGATTTTTCATTATATTCCTTTTAGTGTTGCAACACATATCTATACATGCCAAAGCATACATAAACCCCAATCCACTAACCCTCGATTAGAACATAACTGTAGTTCCCTTGACCAGATCTAAAAAATACCAGGGCCCAAAAACCATCATGCCCCAAAACCATGTGCAAACCCATGCACAAAACCATGGTCAAGTCCGCCCACCGGAAAATAAGGTCTAATAAAATTTTCTTGGGGCACTGTTGCCCCCCCTCTAACCCACCTGTTTCACCCACCACAACATACAGGGGGGGGCTTTTCCCCCCCCCTGTGAGCCCCCCGTACTTGACTAGTTGTGGAAAGAATATAACACATGCCCAACATTCTCCCACTTGTTGTGTTCTTTTCACAGGGGCCCACAGGAGAGCTGAGTCATTAGCAAAACTTTGCAACACCCATTGTTTCTCTACACCAAGAGAACTTCTGAGTTCTCATAGACTTTTTCAATGCATCTACAACATTCTTCAAAGTGTCCAACTTTACCAACAACACCCTTTTAGCCTCAACCATATATCTCACAAAGTGATATTGAACATCAATGTGCTTTGTCTTTGAATGATAAGCAGGGTTCTTAGCCAAGAAAATTTCACTTTGGCTATCATAGTCTATCCTTATAGCTTGTTGTACCAACCCCATACTTGAACACAATCTCTGCAACCAAAATTCTTCCTTGCTTGCATGAGTGGCTGCCATGTATTCTGCCTCTGTAGTTGAAATTGCCACTACAAACTGCCTTTTACTCATCCAACTGAATGCACCTCCAAATAGGCTAAACACATACCCACTTGTAGATATTCTTTGGTCTAGATCTCCAGCCCAGTCTGCATCAAAAAAACCATGAATGTCCAACAATCTTTCGAATCCTGCTCTTCCATGGTAGCACAAGCCATAATCACTAGTGCCACACAAATATCTGAAAACTCGCTTCACTATTGTCCAATGCTCCTTCCCTGGGTTTGACATAAACCTACTCAATACTCCCACTACATGTGCAATGTCTGGTCTAGTACAGACCATTGCATACATCAAGATTCCCACTGCACTTCCATATGGAACATGGACATATCCTCCTCTTATTCTTGTGTCTTGGGACACTGTTCAGTAGACAGCTTTACACCTACAGGAATCAGAACATTCACTGGTATAATATCCTACATATTGAACCTCTTCAATATAGTCTCAACATAATTCCTCTAGTTTAACCCAAGCTTCCTATTTACCCGATCTCTCTTGATTTCCATGCCCAAAATATATTTTGCAACACCAAGATCCTTCATGTCGAATTTGGAGAACAGTTGGGTCTTCAAAACTTGGATAATTTCTTTTTCATTTCCAATAAACAACATATCATCCACATACAGGACCAAATAAATCACATAATCACCAATTAATTTAAAATAAACATAATGGTCCTCCTTTCATCTAGTGAAGCCAAGTCCCCGTATAAAGGTATAAAATTTCTGATACCACATCCTTGGTGACTATTTTAACCCATACAAAGACTTCTTTAACCTGTGTACTATATGTTTCCTCCCCTTCACCATAAATCCTTCAGGTTGTTTCAAGTAGATCTCCTCTTCCAGATCCCTGTGAAGAAATGTTGTCTTCATATCCATCTATTCTACCTCAAAATCAAATGCAACAGCAAGAGATAAAAGTAATCTAATAGAAGTAACTTTGGCAACAGGAGAAAAAATATCACCAAAATCAATTCCTGTTACATGGGAATAACCTTCTGCTACCAAACAAGCTTTGTATTTCTCCACCTTGCCTTCTACATTCATCTTCTTCTTAAACACCCATTTTCTCCCGATGGGCTTCCTTCTAGCTGGCAACTCCACCAGATCCCATGCCTCATTTTTATGCAAGGATGCCATTTCATCAACCATGGCCTCCTTCCAGAGTTTTCCATCCTCTGATTCTACTGCCTCCCTAATGGTTCTGTGATCATCATCAGTTATAGTTAAAGAAAAATTTGAATAGAAAGCATATGGACTATACCTTTCTAGTTGTCTTCTTTCCCGAACTGATCTTCTCACAGCTGGAGTTTGTGGCTCTTCCTATTCTGAGTCTTCTTATGTTGTAAAGTCTGATTCATCCTCCTTTAGCTCAAACTCTATATTCTCGGGTTCCTTTGGTAGGAATTCATGTTTAACAACATCTTTCACCTCTCTAAACACCACATATCAGCTGTACACAACGTTCCTTGTTTCCAGGTTCCAAATCTTGTAACCCTTTAAACCATCCTTATACCCAATAAAGATGCAACTTTCAAATTTATTATCCAACTTGGTCCTCTTCTAATTTGGAACATGTACATATGCATCACATCCAAATACCCTCAGATGTGAAAGAGAGGGTTTCTTACCAGTTCATACCTCATGTGGAGTCTTATCCTCCAACGCTGATGAAGGTGATCTGTTAAACAAGTAACATGCAGTCTTCACTGCCTCTGCGCAGAATTCTTGTCCTAACTCGGTACCACTAAGCATGCTACTTGCCTTTTCCATCAGTGTTCTATTCATTCTTTCTGCAACTCCATTTTTCTGAGGTTTGTATGGAGTATTATTATGTCGTGCTATACCACACTTCTTACAGAACTCTTCAAATTCCTTCTTGCAGAACTCCCCACCATTATATTTCTTCAGCGCCTTTATCTTCTTCTCTGTATAGTTTTCCACCAGAGCCTTAAATTATTTAAATCTGTCAAAGACTTTAGATTTCTTCCTCAAGAAATATATCCATGTATTCCTTGAGGATTATCTATGAATGAAACATAGTACACAGGCTTACTTAGTGATGGAACCGACACAGGTCCAAACACATCACTATGCACAAGCTCTAATATCTTATTCGCCCTCTTAGCACCAGAAGGAAAAATTGCCCGATTCTGCTTCCCATATACACAATGTTCATAGAAATTGAAATCCAGAGAGATATTAGACATACCTTCCACCATAAAATTTCCATGCAGTATCCGAAGGCCCTTCTCTCCAATATGTCCAAGCCTTTGATGCCATAGCATGGTCTTTTCTCCAAAGACTACTAGGCTTTCCTCTCCACTTTCAGGAACCACAGAACTATTTCATCCATCAATAACAGTGCTTCCCTAAATCTTGTACAAAGTTCAAATCAAAACTCCCCGCATTACTACTAGTGCTCCCCAAACCATCTTACAGGTATCTTTCTCAAACACTATTTTTACACCTGCATCATCCATCTTGCTTACAGAAATCTAATTTCTGCCCAATGTAGGAATGTGCAGAACACTAGGAATTGTTCTTATCCTTCCACCTTGCAGCTTCAGCTTAACTTTTCCACGTCTGACGATTATGGCCTTCCGAAAATCCCCTAACAAGACATCACTGCCATCATATTTCGCATACTCGCAGAACCACTCACTATGGGGAGTGAAGTGAAAGGATGCACTTGATTCAATCAACCATGACTCATGATCTACATGTGTATTTGAAGAAGAAGCCAAATACACATCCTCACCTTCATTCGAGGTGGTTTTTTCCTCTGCAGAAGGAGCATCATCACATCCATTTCCTTTCTCAGGAGCTTTAGATCTGCAGTCCTTCTTTTAGTGCCCTTCCTTTCCGAATTTCTAGCACACCTTTACAAAATTTCCAAGAGATTTAGATCTCCCTCTAAATTTAGATCTCGCACTCGAAACTTTATTCTTGTTTTTGTTCTGGGACCTTCCTCGTATAGATAAGGCATATCCATTCTGACCCTCCATATTTCTCCATCTCATTTCCTCCAATAGTAATGTTGAGATAATGTCATCAAAATTCAAGGTACTTGTATTGCTACCTATTGCAATAACTAGACTCTCCCACGAATCTGGTAGAGAACACAACAAACTGATGCACTTATCTTCATATGAGATTTTAATATCAACAGATGATAGTTGGCTTACCACCATATTGAAGGATTTTATATGCTCTTTCACTGAGTCTCCATCCTTCATCCTCAGGTTATACAAATTTTTCTACAAGAACAATTTATTCACCAGAGACTTAGATTGGTACAAAGTCCCTAGATTGTCCCACAAGGTCTTCACCATAGCTTCCCCAGATACATTAAAAAATACTGAATCTGAGACACACAACCGTATTGTGCTCTTTGCCTTTTGATCTAGCTTCTTCTAGACTTCATCTGACATTGCTGTTGGTTTATTACCTGTATCTACCGTGATCCACTGGTATTTATCCACCAGCAGATCCTCCATATTGAGCTTCCACAACTCAAAAATTTGACCATTAAATTTCTCGATCTCTATCTTCCCGCCGCTTGCCATATTCTTTCACCGCAAGAATCGATCCCGAAGATCTCCCACTGAACAGGGTCTACCTCAAGCCCGAGCAAAAAACCCCTCAATAGCAAAGGCATCCCCTTGAAGTCGAAACAACTCTGACACCAAATGTAGGTTTTAACCCTGTATAGAAATTATTTGCAAACGAATCTTAAAAAATAGAATATAAACAATAATGAGAGCATAAAACATAAAATAGATATACATAGAGATTTTCCCCTGAATCCCAAATCGGGACGACCAGCTTGATTTTTCATTATATTCCTTTAGTGTTACAACACATATATATAGATGTCGTATTATACATAAACCCCAATCCATTAACCTTGGATTAGAACATAACCGTACTTCCCTTGACCGGATATACAAAATACCAGGGGCTGAAAACCATCATGCCCCAAAATCATGTGCAAACCCATGCACAAAACCATGGGCAAGTCCGCCACCGTAAAATAAGGTTTTCGTCCCCTAGTCGTGGAAAAAATATAACACATACCCAACACATGAGACCTTGTTCTCATCAATGGCCTTCCAAAACCAATAAGGTTATGGATCTACTACAGGTAGAAGGTTCTCTTTGAGCTATGAGATGCTCATTGAGAAAGAGTCATCTTGAAAGGAGAAAATATTCCTCATCTCAAGATGTCTACCATATATCATATTTTTCTCCATTGCTTCATGAATGAAGCTTCCATTTGATTTCTCCCATAAGGAATGGGTCCTCTTCTTCTCACTATTTCTCATTAACAACATTGTAGATCTGCAAGGTAAAGTATGTTCTGTCTCAAATCAAGGCACAATGTTGAACTCATAGCCAACCATTTTACATAGGATCATACTCATCCCATATTCTAAAATTCTACATTTCAACTCAAGGGGTTGAATGTAGTTTATCCATGACAAACTAGGATGGTTTGTCATCTCCTCCTTGATTATATCAAGGGTCCTATGCCCAGTGATATGATGTTGCTCCAAATCAGTGTGATGTTCTAACCCTTGGTCATGCATGGGTCCTGATGGCATGTCCCCATAAGTTTCAATAAGCGGTATTGAAACAATATGAGATGAAAATGGATGCATACCTTGGATCAACTAATACTCAGAAAAATCTTGCAAGGCTACAAGATTTTCCTCTTCTGGTGCAAAGGTATCTCCAACTACTGGTAAGAGTGATCGTTGCACTTCTACTAGTGTACCAACACTGATATCTATCTTCTCCTCATCATGCATCTCATGAATCATGCATGGGGCTGCAAATGTCAAGAAATCAAGACCATATTGCAAAGATGTAAGTGATCCTCCTCTTGATGTAAGCACATATACAGCTGGTGGTGGTAGAGGCTCCTCCTCTTGAGTGAGAATGAGAACATATTCTCTTGAATCTTCATGTAATATCTCCTTAATGATGGGATATTTCACTATGTGAGATGGCTCTGGTTTCTTTCTACCATATCCCTTCATCAGTATTTTCATAAAATCTACATAAGAAGACACTTCCATGTGTGATACATGACTAAACCACCAATTTCTTGCTTCACCATCTAGGTGCGGCACTGAAAACTCTACAACCTCTCTTTTTGATATAGGATATTTCAGAAAGAATGTAAATAATTCCTCCCTCCAAGCCCTTAATGTGCTTGTGGATGACCCATAAAATGTAGGCAAGTAGAATCTATGCCTCTTTCTTAGATTGCTGCTTCTGGATCTACTCTCTTCTTTGAGTTGTAGAAATTGTTGGAGAGAGATATTCTCCTTTAATGCTCTAGGCTGTGACTTGTATTCAGACATATATTCACTTAGGGTCTCATGCCCAAATTCTTCTACATATTCATACCAGTCCTCTTTCTTATCAAAGAAATTGGATCTAGTGGAATAATGTGAAGCTCTTTGCTTCTCTGGTCTTCTTTGTTGCTGAAAACAAGTGTTGGGAATTTCTTCATCCTGAAACCTTCTTGAGGTTTCTCTTTTCCTTTCACTTCTTGCTTTATTGATCTCATTATAGATATCCTTCATATGTATAAAGGAAGATGAGGTAGAACTTAATCCCTCCATAATAGATCTCTACTATCTGATTTTCTTATGTTGTCAAAATGTCCACAAGCTGAGCCAAAAATCATGCTCTGATACCACTGTAACATCCCAAAATAGAATAATGCATTGGTACACAAACATAATATTTGTAACACAGAAAATGTACATGCAAGTTTATGATCAACACATATATAGAAATAATAGCTTAGCCATTTTATTCATAGGATAGTATTCAGTTACAAAAGTGTAAAAAATATAAGATAATATAGCCAAAGAGATGGCCTATAATGACCCTGAAAAGATGCCAAAGTAGACACTGCGTAACTAGAGAGCTGCTCGAAGCAAGTGTAATGTTCCCAATTTTTAGCCTCAAGCTAAAAGGAACTTTCTGGTTGCACAATTTTATTTTTTTGAATAAAAATGGGTAAAGTGACCCATTCATGAAATAAAAAAGAATAAAATCCCTCACAATATGAAAAGGGATCATCATGGAGTGGGATTTCACACCCTCATGTGTGAAAGAGGTTAAATTACAAGTGGACAAGGCCTAGTTGACCAAGTCAACAACGCTGAGACAATAGGTGGAAGCCACCAAGTGGGACAACACAGTTTTAGTGGAGGAATATTCCATGGGGGAGGAAAATTCTAGAGGAAGGAAGGCCAACGGTGGAGACTTCGTTGTGTTTAAAAAGAGGAGCAAGGCAGCCATTGAGATTATCTTTGATCACTTTACATTCAAGTCTTAGAGACTTGTTATTGCCTCTTGCTGTTCAGCAGAGCTGCAGTTCCTTCAAGCATGAGGGAGTCTTGTTTATGATTTCCTCTCCTTCTCGAGGATCTCATGAAGGATTGCACTCATTCCCCATATTTCGGAATTCAGGCCATAGCATCATCCTACTTCATCAACACAGTATCTGTAGCAGATTATTGTGCAGTGTTGCAGGGTGTTGTTGGGGAGGTTTCCTACGACACCATTTAAGCTGATATTTTAGAGGAGGGAGGTTCTCTACTTCCAGGAGGTTAGTGAGGATGGTTCCCAAGCTTATTCCACCATCATTGGCAAGAGGCCAACCACTACCATGAGTTACAACGCAGACCCTCTCATAGACTACGTTCTAGTTGGAGCACATTTGAAGTGAGGGTGTTGCAGAAATTTCAAAGGGTGAGATATTTGGTGTAAGGATCAGCCTTTCACTTCAGATTTCCAATGGAGAAGGGCTCTTCATCAGCTTCATCCATTCAGCCTTCTCCATTCCATTCCATGTATTTAGTTCCTGCTGCTACCCATCAACTCCGGAATTTTTGCAGTTTTTCATATTTCAGTCAATCCTTCTAGGATTGACTTCAGGTAGTGATTGGGAGCTTAGATATTCTCTCCCAATGATGTATGAGCCACATATAGGCAGATCCATGATGTTTTTTACTGAGTGTAGAAGTCTCCCTTATATGACTGTGTTTCTCTATTCATGGGCATCCTGCTATAATGCGGCATTTTGTATTTTGGCATATGTTTTCATGGAAGGCTTCTTGCCTTGCTCCTTTGATGTTAATTGTATCATTTTTCTGTTGTTATCTCATAATAAAATGGCTCAATGGTTTTCATACATTTTGGCATAATTTTTATTCACTTTTATTTCCAGTTTATGTTTTTATATTGCTATAGCTGCAATTTTGGTGTTATCTTAAGAGATTCCCAATCTTTTTGTTCTTCCCTCTTGGGGATATTATCTCTTGAAAATGCTCTATAGACAGAGTCTGCTAGTGGGCCAGGTAGCCTCTGGAGCTCATCCTTTTTTTAAAATTGAAAAATCTAGTAAATTCCCCTACAGTCTATCTCTGGAATAGATTTGCTTTGTCGATTGATAATGTTTCTCAAAAAGGAACATTACAGTGGTATCAGAGCATAATCTTGGCTCAGCTTGTGGATCTTCAGCCAATATGCCATCTAAAAAGAAGAGGAAGACTCCACCTTTGGAGAAGAAAAAGGATATAAGCTAGCCAAGCTTCTCCCTAAATCCACCTAGGGCTTTCATGGGAGCCACAAGCAAAAGAGAAGGGAGAGATTTGAATAATCTCCACAAGGGTTTGAAATAGAAAAAAACTCTAGGGTTTCTGATTAGGAATGTGAGCATGTAGTCAGATCCCTTGATGCACAACACAGTCACATGTGTAGCTTTGTCATGAAAGAGATGGGAAAATAAGGAGAGGTGACCAAGAAGAAAACTCTTGGAGATTTTCTAAAAGAGTATGAGTCTCAAACTCAGGCATTCAGTGATAATCTCACTTTCATGTATTTTTTCAAGACCACAGTGAGGGGATACAACAGCAAGATAGATATGTTCCATCTACTTTCATAAGTTTACCTATATGTGAAGCCAAATCATGGGTAGAGGATCTTAAGACCTTGTTGCAGCAACACAAAGTTTCCAAGGAGTTGTTATTATATTTGCAGTGCTGCACTTTAGAGGTAAGACCTATGCATGGTGGATATTTGAGTCATGTCCTTAAAAAATGAAAATACTTCTTCCTATTTCAGATTCATTGAAACAATGATGGAAGGATTTGGTGGGAGAAAATATAAAACACATGCGGAGAAACAAACCAAGACCTTGCATGTAAAAGGAGGAAACATAAACTCAGATCCACTTCAGAACATTGTTCAGAAGGCTGACATATTTCATCATACCTTGTTGGAGGAAAGGTATCCATCTCATATTCTTTCACAAGAGAGCATGGACGTCTCTTTTTCAAAAGGAGATCAAATTTTGGGAGAGGTTGCCCCTACATGTTGATGAGGAGGAGGGCAACTGCACTAGTATAGCTAGATTTGATAAAGTGCCTCATGTAGAGGAAAGAGGAGCTCTTGCTCCACATAGAGGGATTCTTGTGTCTTTGCAAGAAATTCCCTAGGATCTCCCATGTAGAGATCAAGGTACAACTCATGATACACATGTGCCATTGTTGGGAGGGTGCAGAGATATGGAGATAGAAGAAGAGATAGGGAGGATGATCAACATCATGTGATGAGGAGCACACACCACTTTCTATTTTATGAGGTTGATGCACCTAAGATGCTGATTGGATTGCGCAGTAGAAGCATGGATGGTTTTCTCCATTCATACATTCAGTCATCTCTTGATGATGGTGTCTCACGGCATAGAGACATTGCACCAATGAGACCACTAGATCAACAGAGGAGGTTGAATGCTCCACATTTGGGGGGCCTCACACCTTGATTTTAAGAGGGTGGAAACCTTGGGATATTTCAGCACAGCGCAGAGAGTTTGGGATAGACCCAAGGAGGAGGGTTACACTCTCGCATTTTCAGCATCACACACTCTCATTAGTTATACTGCGCTGATATAGTTGTTGCAGGGTTGGAGGATAGCATCTTCATGATGCAGGTTGACTACTCCACAGGCTTGGAGAGATAGAGGACACTCCCTTCTTGGAGGAGGACTCTTTCATGCATATGAGTAGATGGAGGCCACTCATGATTTCATTGACAAGAACCGGGATATTGTTTGGAGGTTACCGTCTCTCATGGGAGGCTGATTTTCAGAAAACCCTATTTCTATTGGAGCATGAGCAACTACATGGTGGGAATTACATCATTTTGGAGGATGAATTTGGCATGGGGGATGTCAAATTAGCACACAACAGCATGAGGGGAGCATCATACTGCAGAACACTAGCACGGTCTATGAGGAGGATAGATCAAGACTTCCTAGCTATGCACTTAGATGCATACTTTTCCTTGCTAGAGGAGTTCACTTGGGAGGGCATTCATCATGAAATATATTAGCATATGGAGATATGCATAGCTCGATTGATGATGGAGAGTACATCACAACCACTTCCCTACTCATTGGAGGTGAGGGAGAATTTTCAGTTGAGCCATTTCAGCTCAAGAGCTCAAGTGCATGAGGGAGAAGGTATAATTTCATATTTTGTATTTTACTTCTTTTCCTTGTTTGAGAAGCATGATGTATCAAGAGGGCTTGTACCTTCTTGCATATTATATGAGGATGTACTTGTAGAAATTTGTAGCAGTGAAATTTTCCAATCTTATGGTGGGTTGTGGAGGAGGCCACATACTTCTTGGTGTGCACCATTGGCACCTATTTGTACTTTCATGATTCCATCTCATGAGATGTTTGTGGTAGTAAACAAGTGGCTGGGGATCCACTTGTTAATTTTTGTTTTGATGTAGGCAAAAGGTGCACTGCATTGGTCCCATAAGAGAAGCAGTGACCCACTCTCTAATTGTCTTGTGATAGCTTGTTTACATTGTATTATGTTTCCTTGTATTGTTGATGTTGTACATTCACAGGGAGCATTATTTGGAGAGTGTTATATATGTTGGGACAGCCCATTGGGAGCATGATTCTCCCTACTATGCATGTTTTATGTTACAGGAGATACCATGGGAAAACCATGATTGCCACATTGCTACATTCCTCTTCATGTGGAGGAAGCCACTTGGACAAATTGAGGAGGCATTCGTGGCTGATTTTCTTGATGGGGTAGCTTGGGCCATTCTTGGAAGTCATACCATTTCAGCCCAAGAATGAAGGCAGCCCCATGTATACTTCAAATGGAGAGAAGAACTCCTTGGGATGAATCAGCAAAACTCTCCATTCAGCCCCATTACATTACACAAGACCGGGGGCAAGATATTCATTTGGATGATAGCATGGGTGAGGGGATCATCAATGGGATTATATTTTCCCATGCATGTCATCAATCCTACCTTGAGGAGGCCATAGTTCAGCAAGGATATTTCCACCTACACCTTCTATCTTTTCAGGGTGTACACCACTCCGGTTTGCATACTTGCAAGGGAGAATTGGAGGGCAGATTTATTGCAGCATATCTTGAGCAGTGGTGGGGATTGTTGATGAGGAGGCCAAGGAGAAGAAGGGGGAGGATTTTTTTTCTCTCTATTTAGTTTCTTGAGGACAAGAAACATGTGGGAGGGGAGGACTGTAATGTTCCCAATTTTTAGCCTCAAGCTAAAAGGAACGTTATGGTTGCACAATTTTATTTTGTTGAATAAAAATGGGTAAAGTGACCCATTCATGAAATAAACAGGAATAAAATCCCTCACAATACGAAAATGGATCATCATGGAGCAGGATTTCACACCCTCATGTGTGAAAGAGGTTAAATTGCAAGTGGACAAGGCCTAGTTGACCAAGTCAACAACACCGAGACAATAGGTGGAAGCCACCAAGTGGGACAACGCAGTTTTAGTGGAGAAATATTCCATGGGGGAGGAAAATTCTAGAGGAAGGAAGGCCAAGGGTGGAGACTTCATTGTGTTTAAAAAGAGGAGCAAGGCAGCCATTGAGATTATCTTTGATCACTTTACATTCAAGTCTTAGAGACTTGTTGTTGCCTCTTGTTGTTCAGCAGAGCTGCAGTGCCTTCGAGCATGAGTGAGTCCAGTTTAGGATTTCCTCTCCTTCTTGAGGAGCTCATGAAGGATTGCACTCATTCCCCATATTCTGGCACTGAGGCCATAGCATCAGCTTACTCCATCAATGTAGTATCTATAGCAGATTATTGTGTAGTGTTGCAGGGTGTTGCTGGGGAGGTTTCCTACAACACCATTTCGAGTTGATCTTTCAGAGGAGGGAGGTTCTCTACTTCCGGGAGGTTAGTGAGGATGTTTATGGAGCTTATTCCACCATCATTGGAAGGAGGCCAACCACTACCATGAGTTACAGCACAAACCCTCTCATAGACTGCGTTCTAGTTAGAGCACATTTACAGTGAGGGTGTTGTAGACATTTCAGAGGGTGAGATCATTGGTGTAAGGATCATCCTTGCACTTCAAATTTCCAATGGAGAAGGGCTCTTCATCAGCTTCATCCATTCAGACTTCTCCATTCCATTCCATGTATTGATTTGTTCAGCTGCTACCCAGCAACTCCAGCATTTTTTCAGTTTTACATATTTCAGTCAATCCTTTTAGGATTGACTTGAGGTAGTGATTGGGAGCTTAGATCTTCTCTCCCAATGATGTATGAGCCACATATATGTAGATCCATGATTTTTTGTACTTAGTGTAGCAATCTCCCTTATATGACTACGTTTCTCTATTCATGGGCATCCTGCTATAATGCAACATTTTGTATTTTGGCATATGTTTTCATGGAAGGCTTCTTGCCTTGCTTCTTTGATGTTCATTGTATCATTTTGCTACTTTTATCTCATAATAAAATGGCTCAAGGGTTTTCATACATTTGGAATAATGTTTATTCACTGCTATTTCCAGTCTATGTTTTTATATTTCTATAGCTGCAATGTTTGGGTTATCTTAAGAGATTCCCAATCTTGTTGTTCTTCCCTCTTAGGGATATAATCTCTTGACAACGGTCTATAGACATAGTCTGCTAGTGGGCCAGGTAGCCTCTGGAGCTCATCCTTTGTTTAAAGGTGACAAATCTAGTAAATTCCCCTACACTCTATCTCTAGAATATATTTTCTTTGTCGACTGATAATGTTTCTGAAAAAGGAACATTATCACGTAGATCCACGTAGAACCAACCACTACACCAAAAGCTCAAAATGTTAGTGAGGGTGGCATCCCAGGGTGCTAAGGGTGGGCCTAACCCCACTAGAGCATCTGAGGGCAGGGGCCCTTGCGCAGCACCCCTCATTACACAGACCCAGACACGTGGCTGCGGGCCCTACCCGCACACGGGATATTACAACAAATACTGCATTTTCCCTTCAGCAGATAGTAAATATATGACTACAGTATGAAAATGGAAATGCAGATCTATGGAAATCTGCAACTCTGATGATGCCAAGATTCTAGATCTGGGCTCTATGATGGTAACCCAAGATCAGGGACAGTTTTAAGGATGGAAATTTATCTTAAAGTTTAGAAACCTTGGCGAATCTCACTAGTACATAAAATGCAATTTGTAAAATGTTTGGAAATTTTTTTGTAAAAGTATTCAAATTTATAATAATGTTACAAAGTCTCTATATAAAATTTTAGCGAATTTCAAGGTAAAACCATTTTATACTATAAAATTTGGGCGAATAATTTTTAGAAAAAATGGATATTAACAAATATTTTTCTTGGAAAAAGCATGGAAAATTAGCCCACTTGCGAATATTAGTCCCTAAAATTTTCCTTGCCCAAGATAACCCAGAAAGGATTTCTCATATCTGTCAATCTAAGAAAATCACCCTCTTGGGGTTTCACTATAAAACTACTGAGTATGCAGATCCGAAGCTATATCTAACAAATAGATGGCTAAAATATGTCACAAGATCAGATCTAAGCTTGAAGGGTTGATCCCTTCACTAGATCCTCAATCTAGAAGCTCAAGATCTAGCTCCTCAATCCTCCTCTAAAGATTCCAGTTGCTGCTACACAACTGCTCATAAAAATTACGTTGTAAACAAATGAGGCTCTCCAGCCTATTGCTAAGATGTGAAATGTAGCTCATAAATGATGGAAATAATGTACACAATGTGAAGGAATGGGCCTCCACTGGATTACTAGCTGAAATGCTAGCAACTTACCTTCTCCCTTGGATCTACAAGAATGGACTATGCAATTCCGAATGGGATTGCTGCTGCTGGGAGATGAATAATAGATGTCCTAATGCCTGATATAAATCTGAAGCACTGGAAGGTTGATCTTGATGCTCACGGTGATAGGATGAATCCTTCATCGATTCCTCAACTGAAATATTGAAGGAAAACCTCCTCCTCTCAAACTGATCTTTGGACTTGTACAATTTATGAATATGTATGTTATGCATAAAGTAGGAACAATATGGCACAAATTCTTGATGATGAATGAAGTACAATAATCTTTCAAGAGCTACTCAATGAAAGAGGTGGGATTCTCGACTAGGAACACCCAGTGCTAAAAAACACTTGCAATCTTAGCTAAACATCCAAATAAAGCATGTAATGTCAAAGGAAAATTCAAAATCTAAACAGATCATACATACCTTCTATGTTGGCTTCATATTCATTATATAGTTTGTGAACCTTCTCATGCTTTGGCCCACCTCATAACTGCGTTGTACATGTGGACATATGTCTCCATGTTGACTGTGTTGTCTCTCCATGATCTCCATCATGTGTGAATGTAATGATCACCCTCTCCATCATGTGTGCATTAATGCACACCTTCCACCATCATATCATCATAAATGCTCTATGATCTTACATTTGATTCCCTCCAAGATCTTAGTTGGCTTCTTCAACCTCCATGATCTTTCTCATTAATGAGGCATAATCTCCACTCCTTTCACATTATGTAGCTACTCCACTACTCCATTATGTAGATCTAGATTTGAAATATCCACATACACACATCAAAAATGGATTTTATTTATCTTTGGTTTTTTTGGGTCTCTCCACCCTCTTATTTACTTAATTAATCAAGTTTATTAAGAACTCTAATATTCCAAATATCATGTGTGTTACACAATTTTTTGCTCATCATTAGATGGATCCAAGTACATCATGTAAGACCAATTTTACCCTAAGTAAAATTTCTTTCACTATGTAAAATAACTTAATAAAACACATTTATTAGGTTGTTTATGGTCTAAACAGGAAACCCCAAGGGGAAATATTAAACAAATCTACATTTTTTTGGTTTTCCTCATGGAATAATCAATTAAACAGTAATTTAATTATTATTCCTCGTCATATTTAACCCAAAACAAGGAAATTAATTAGATAAATCCTTATTTATCTGATTATTTTCTAGGAATAATTATTTAAACCTTATTTAAAATAATATTCCTTGTTAAATTTGACTAAATCATTTATAAATAATTGAACAAATCATTATTTATTTAATTATCATTCAACCACTTCCTTAAAATGATAAATAAATCATTTATTTACTTATTATTTACAAATAAAAGGATTTGACCCAAGTCAAATTCCTTTCCCCTTCAACAAATATAATAAAATATTCCATAAAAGGTGGATCTAGATTTGGTTAATATTATTTTAATCATGCACCAAGATCTAGAATGACCTAATATTTTGTTATAAATAGAAGGGTTTTTCCTACCATTCATCACATTTTTTTGCCTCTTAGATCACTCTGGATCTATACTCTTGGTCTAACTTTGAGCCATTATCATTGTCATATTTTTTGTTATTTGCTTTGTGAGCTCCCTTTGAGTTCTATGTTTGTCTGGGTTTTCTACACCAACAAGAGAGAGAAATTCTAGATCTGAAGTGCTGAGGACTTCCAAGAACCCATGCCATTGAGGAGAATTGGAAACACCTTTCTTTTTTTCCTCCCAGGTGCCATTAATATAAAATTATTAAAAAAAAATATTGTTCTTGTCTTGTCTATTGGATGCATGGAGCAAAACCTTATTTTTACTGCTTAATGTATTTTTATGCATAGATCTGGATTTTTGCAACATTTATCTTGATCAACTAACTGCATATTTGAAGACATTAGCAGCTATCTTTTGTTGTTAGGGCTATTTGTTATGCACAGCTAAAAGGGTCTTTTTTTGTACACTTACACTAAGGATTCATCCTAACAACTAGCGACTCCACACGGGTTTTCAATTATGACCGTTGTCGTTTTTCATATTCCTGCATATCCAACTACTTCAAACCCTAAGGTTTCTTTTCAGCTTTTTGTTTTTCCTATTTTTATGTTGTTTTTCACCTATAAAACCTGAAAACATTAACATTTCTAACTTCCGTGTGTTTCTAGCCCTATTGCACAGGTAACAAACATCAACCCCAATTGTAACGGGAACTTTTTCTGAAATCTGTCGTCAAGAGACCTGGAAGTGTAGGTCACACTTGTCAGCCCAAAACTATGACCTGGACTGTAGGACACACATTCCAACCTCAAAAATGCGACCTGGACATAAAACAGGTCAGAACCTGCGACCTAAAATTTTTTCTGTAGTTTTTCTGAAAGTTTTCTGGGTTTCTCTGAAGCTTCTGTCAGGGTTGTCCAGCCTCCGTCTCCGCCTGTTTAGACCTGTTTTTGTTCTTTTTTACTCAATTAAGTAGGAATCTAGCCCCCTAGGGCTTCAATACCCTCCAGTTTTTATGGAAGAGTTTTTAGCTGTTGCAGGTATCTAAATTTTCAAAGTTTCAGCCATTTCCTTTATAGATCTAATACCTCATCTTCAGATCCCCTTTAGATCAGCTATTTTTCTGTCCAAATAACCTCATATATTTTTGTTTGGGTTTGTCTTTAGGGAAACCTCCTTTTCCCTACTGGCTTTAGCTTTCTTCCTCCTCATTTACAGCAACCTTGCCTTAGTCTATTTGTTGTTTTTTGCACCTATTTTCAGCAGATTTATCCTTTAGATCCATGTCCCTCCTGACCTTAGATCTATTGGCTTATTTTCAGTGTGTTTTGACTATATTTTTTTCCCTCTATTAGACTAGTTTTTGAGAGACCCGCCTCCTTGGGTTAGATTGATACATTGATAGCTGTTAATTTTCTGTTATTTCAGTATTATATACTGTTCTCTGCAGGTTTATTTTCAGTTATGTAGCACACTTTTTCTTTTTCTATCAAAACGTCTGGGTTTAAAAATTAAAATTAACTCATGCCACACACTCACCCTAAGAGAAGAAGAGCCTAGTTAACACCGCCAGGAAAATACTTTAAAAATTTGTAAAATCAATTGACAATGCACCTCTCTGCCCTTGTTTCGAAATTGTAATCAGTTGATTTTGCACCTCCCTGCTGTTGTTGGTCATTATTCTTCCCTTTGTTCCATGTTTTTGTTGTCATCATTACACCCCCAAGGTGTATATCTCAGAGACTTCGTGGTCTTCATCCTCAGTTTTTGGTTGGTCGACCTACTCCTTCCTGTTGTCGTCGAGTTAGTCCTCCTCCAAGTCAACACTCCCACTCCTCTTCTAATTCATTGGGTTCTCCTTTTACTTTTGGTTCTCCCCTTGTCACCTTCACTATGTTTGTTCCAGGGCCTAACGCTAGCGGTAATCCCAGCCCTACTGCCGGGAATGCTACTAGCGGAACTGCCACAGGAACTACCTCAAATGTCCCCTTTCTCCCTTACATGACATGCCTCAGTCTCCCAGATTTCATTCAGTTGATAAATGACCCTATCTGCCACGATGTTGGTTGGCCTGCTATGCCAACCAAGCTCCCCTCCGACATTGCCAAGTTCGAAGGCCTTGTTGGAGAAGATCCAACCAACCATATCCAATCTTTCCACATGTGGTGTTCATCCAATTCCATTACTGATGATTCCCTCTCTCTTCGATTGTTCCAACGCACGCTTATAGGTCAAGCTTCTAAGTGGTATGTTGATCATACCGCCTCTTCCCATACCACCTCTGTGACCATTTCCTGAGCCTTCTTATCTTATTTCCAGTTCCCTCTCCAATACGACACTGGTACCTAACTCTTGACTTATTTTCATCAATCATCTATGACCCACCTATCCGACCATGTTCAGGAATGGCGGAGAAGAAAGAGCTTATGTCGAGCTCCCACCTTTGAAGATCGTGTCGACATGGACTGGTTCCTTATATCTCTCTTACCTACCATCTAAAAAGATGTTGCATCGCATTTTCCTCAAACCAAAGAAGTCGCCCTCCAAATAGCCTTGAAATATGACTTGATATATACTCAGTCTGGTTATGTTTGTACTGTCCTTCCTGACCTCCCTAGACCCGGTGGCGCTAACGCCCCGGGGACATCTCATTCTATCGACGGTATCGTTGGAGCTCTTTCTCATATGTACGCTCAAACTCCTATGGGCTATGGTCTCCCTCCGGGAGGGGCCAGCACCTCTAGCACTGTTCCCCCTCTAGGTAGCATGTATCCAGGATATGGCATGCCTCATCCTTTTTCCCAACCTTTTGCTTACCTCAATGTTTCCCAACCTAACCATTATCCTTATCCACAGCCTTGTGCTCCAACTCCTCCAACATTTTCACCTCCCCCTCCCTTTCCTTCTCAACCCCAGCAACAGCAACTACCACCCCATCCATGTTGGAGGATTAATCCGTCTTGCAGACAAGACCGATCTCCCTAGTAATAAAGTATCTAGAAACAAACAGCCAAATAAACTAATCTTTCTCTAAGCATGTACGATCTATGAAAAGCTCTATAGAGGTGTTAAGGACTTACCGTTTGTCCAGCGCTTGTTTGAAGTCGTTTTTGTCCCTCGCGCGCTTGAAGGAGTTTTCCTCGTAAACCTGCAGTCACAAAAAAGAAAAATATTACAGAGAACCTGTATAGAAATCATCATAAACCATGCTTATCATAGTGATCAAGGAATCTATGAAATAAACCATTGATTGAAAGCTTATTGAGAAAAATGAGTATATTTGTATTAATTTCAAAAGAAGAAAATCCTTACAACCTGAGCCTTGATGTTGCACAGGACTTTCTGGGGTCCAAAGTAGGAATCGCCTTTACTTTGATAAGCTCTGCACTCCTCAATCAAGATGAATAGAGGTATGTAATCTTTCCTCGCAAAATTCTTAATTAACTGAGTCTGAATCTCAATAGCACTTAACTTCAAATATTCTAAAGCTTCAACTCCCTTTGAGGCTACCCAATGCCTCTTTTTATAGTAGAATAGAGGAGGTTTTCTGTTCCAAATATGAAGGGATAGAATCCTCCTTCAAAGGGATAAGCTCCTTACATCAAGGTGTTAGCTCCATAAGGTAAGGGATACATGCACCTCATAAGAGCGGTTCTATCGCCGCAAGATATTTTCTGGAAGCTTCTAGAATTCAGTTTTATTGAGATTTTTGGAAATTACTTGCACCTTTTTGATCTTACAGGGGTCCGCACCTATAAAAAAGAGAAATTTCATTCAGGTATGCAGGATAGCTTAACATTGGGTGCGGGACCACAGGCAAGATAGCGAGAAAGTGCGATATTAAAGTTTAGGAGACTTTTAGGAACTTTTCTCTAATTTTCAAGGCTTGACATGAGGAACTGATATGTTAGACTTGCAAAGGGAGAAGTATGAGTAATAATGAACTCATACACATGGAAGAATGTCAGGATGAAAATTTTCAGTGTAACAGATTGCCCCCTGAAGTGAAAAGTCTGGAATAGATGATACTGAAGTCTGTCATATATGAAGAGTGCAATACTTTATCATTTCAAGGATCATCCTATGGTCACCCCAGTCGAAACCTATAAAAATCATTCAATGCAAAATATATATGTATACATATCATCGCTGAGGTAGGCATTCCCATACTCAGATCAAAACTAACAAAAAAATAATTCAAACTGTTCTGATACATGAATGATTTTGAGTACATCACAGTATAGACACGTGTAGACATAGTATGGACGCAGCCATCTGTTTGTGAATAGTCTACTGTATAAATGATAACAAAATTCCTTGCAGCCTGGATGGTAGAAACTAGATCTAGGGTCTTGATTTCCGCATCTCGAACTAGTACGATTCTATCCATGTGAATAAATGTGTCGAAATCGAACATGGTAGAAACCATTGATTACCAGTCAATGATGTAAACTGTTAACAAGTGTGAGAGTAACCACCAGTAATGTCAATGGCTCTCAAAGTACCCAGTACAAGCCATGAAATGTGAATGAATGAGCTGAAGTCAAACACGTCATGGAATCATTCGATCGAAGGTCAATGATGCAACCTGTTGTCGAAAGCGAGAAACCTGTCATTGAGGCATGCAGATTTCAAGGTACTGACGATTTCTGGATCAACTTCCTAGATGATGAGTTGTCGTCGATAGAAAGTGATTTGTCATAGGCAAGCCCACAACACGAAATCATAGATTAAGTTTTGAAAATATATCGGCAAGGACTGACTCAGGGATGGTCAAAAATGGATGACAGAAATTTTGCAGGTGAATGGTTTATTTGAACTGTCCTCTTGAACATATAATGACACTACAGATGGCTTGGTGACAGTTGACCCAAAGCTAATACCCAGAAATCAGATGAAGACTTTCAAATAAGGTTCGATTAACTGTTAGGCAAAGGATTTCCCAACCCAGGTGATTGAAAGTGTCGTGTTCAAGAGTGGTTAACTAGATTTTCGAAAAATAAAAATACAACAAACAAGTTCATTTTCCCCTCTTTTCCCCCACCATTTCTGGAAAGTACCTCTTTATTTTTGACAAGCTTGAGGAGGATAACATTTTCTTGTTTATAAGCTCATCCTTTGGATGAGTCCAACTTAGATTAAGATTCGAACCCTAAGAAGGAGTGGTTCGTTCCTGTTGAAAATTAAACAGGTCCTTTACTGTTAAATTTTAACAAGTCCAGTATAGGAGAAACTCGGTGTTTTTCAATTTTAGGGACTCAGAAGAAAAAATTTAAGAAAACTCCATGGGTGTACTTTTTCGTAAATTTAGTCTCTCGAGTCCGAAAAAGGATAAAATAATGCGGGAGAGAACTCTATTGACCGTAATTAGTCAACGTATACCTTTTTCGTAAATAGTTCATTTCAGTCTGTAAAAAGGGTAAACTTATACTGAAGGGACGATCATTCATTTACTTTAACGAGTTCGAACAATCAAGTACTCGGAAATCTTTTCATGTTTAGAGAGTCTAAAAAGGGCTTAAAAGAGAACTCCAATGTTTCAATTTTTTGTAAAATTTTGAAAGAGTCCGAAAAAGTGATAAAAGTATGCTCTTTGTTGAAAAATGGTCAATTCTCCTGATAAATCCAATTTCTGCACAAAAACTTGAAACATTACACATACTTGTTTAAAATAAGTAAAAATGATTTCAAAATTCCCTTTTTAAAGTGAAAAATAAATAAATTAAAAATTCATCTATTCGAAAAAACTTATAAAAAGGACTTTTTCAACTTCATTTTTACCGTTCAAGTTTAGAGTGAAAAGTAGAAGCTTTTGGGTAAAAAGTTCCTGTGAAGATTACGGAAGATCCGTCCGATGAAATCGAGAACCGTCAATCCCAGGTAATACACGACCTCTTAATCTTGATTTTCATCCATTTACAATTCTTTTTAGGCTTTAGTTTTCATTTTTTAAAGGAAAAATATATTTAAGAAATTACCCGTGGGGGTCCGCAGGCACAACACACATGACCTGCGGACCCCGACCTTTTTCTATATAGAAAAAATTCGTGGGTCTGCACTTTTAATATATAATGCATGCGTTCCTACGCACTATGTATGAAGGAAAAGTGCGGTCCCCGCGCAATTGAATTTCAAAATCAAATTTTCCATTTCCCGCCCAAAAATTTTCAAATTAGATTGTTCTAACTTATATTTTTATGCATTGTAGGATTAGCAAGATGTTGATTTGGAGAGAACGTGAGCATGAGGATGTGGATGATGCCATCATTCTCTATTTTCCCACAATGCAGGCTTTAAAAGCATGCAGTTTGTATAAATTTTGGGCCATTCAGGGCATGAGGGCACAGGTAGACCTCCTGAAATGGTTAGTAAACAAGTGGAATGTGCAGGACCAGTGTTTCATTATTGGTGGCCACCGGCTCGAAATTGAGCTAGAGGATATTTATTTTTTGACTGATTTGTCCAAGAGGGGCTAACAACTTTCCTTGTTTGGGACTAGGCCAGGTGGCCAAACTATCACTAGCCTTTGACAAGAGTTCTGTAATGATGAAGCAGACCCCAGGGACAAACAGATTGATATAAAAACTATCATCCATCCTGAGCTGAAAGTGATTTCATTTATTGTTACCAGACTGTGTGGGAGTGTCGCACTACATGTGGCTACCAGTTCCCAGATGCGTATTGCTGTAGACTGTTTCCGAGGCACCATTTTCAACTGGTGCGAAGCCGTGTTGACCAATGTAAAAGGCCAACTGACTAGAGCGAAAAATGGCAAAATAAATAACTTTGGATATGGATCCATCGTGGTCACTTTTGCTCTAGAGTGGGTACCCATGCTAGCTCCGCAAAGTATTCCTATTGATGTTCGTCGACCCCGAGAACCTAGGATGCTTCGTTGGGTTGCATTGATGGCCCGTTACGGTATTGAGGGCGTCGAGATTGTTCGATTTCCTTCTTCGTATTTTCGTTGGCTGGACCGCCAAATTTTTGTCATTGAGGACTTTCCGTATGTCGGTATAGACTTCCACGGCAACTGGGAGATGACTCTCCCAACCGGGGAATAGTGGGATGAATCAGGTAAAAACATTTTCAATGAATTCTAAATTCTAATTTTTATTTTTTAATCGTCTTATCAATTAATAACCAAAAAGTTTTTTATGAATGCAGATGTGGGTCCATGGCGACCAGCCCATCTCCAGCCTTATGACAGAAGACAACCAGTTGTAGCCGCACCAGCCCCAGTAGGCCAATCAGCAGAAATTTTGTCTGATTTAGAGCATCATCTAGAGCGTATAACTCTAGATATTCCAAAGACGAACATAGATGAGATCCCACTCAGATTGCAGAGATACGTGATTGGTGTTCCAGGACATTTTAGAAGGTTCCTGTGTAGGGTGGCTTCGGCACTGGTTTCTTATCGTGTTCACCATCATTGATGGGATGATCGTGTTGTAGACTCATATTTTTTATTTTTTGTGTTACCATTTTGTCGATCATAAGGTGTTTCCAACCTATGATCGAAGACGATGTATATTTTTTGAAAAAATTCTATGCTATGATATATCACTACTTACCGGCTATTTGTATACATATTATGGATGTTATTTTTTTTACTGATTTGATCATTGCAAATGTCGATTTATCATACTAGAAGAAAATACGTCTGCTAATGTATTTAAATGTCTTGGAATATGTTGATATTCAATGTCATCGAATTCACGTTCCAAGAGACGAACTCTTAAAAATAACCGTAATAACACTGGATTTCTAATGGCATAAACTTGGTTCAATTGTAATACAACAAGTTCATAATCCAACCTAACAATCAAACTCCGAATTCCAAATGATATGGATTCGGATAATAACTCAATCACTGCACTATACTCGGCAATGTTATTCGTTGTTCGACCAAGGCTTACCCCATGCATGGATACTAACTCATCAGAGGGTGAATAAATAACTCAAGCTACAGAAGAAATGTTTTGTGTACTACGACAAGCACCATCAGCAAAACCAATGTAGGTTTGAAGAGACGTCGACATCTGCAATATCAAGAGTAGAACTCAGATAAGCAGGAATAGTGACAAAAACACACTTCTAAATTAAGCACGCTTTTCTAATCTAAAACAAATCAGCAGTAAAGAAATCTAATCTAATAAAAAATATCTCCATACCAAGTTAAGCATAGTATCGCTTCAGATAAAGTCCATTTATGGGTTTATCCAAAGGGACACCATCGAAATCTATCAGCTCATAGGCCCCTTTAGCTAGCTTTCGCTTGACAATAAAACGACCATGCCACATGGGCACGAATTTCCCAGCTCCTAGCTTATCGTTGGCTTGATCATAAACTAAGACTAGGTCTCCTTCTGAAAAATTCCGAGGAGTAACATTTCTATCATACTGAGCTTTTATTCATTTAACATGAGCCTCATTTGCTATTACGACATTTCGTCGATTCTCATCCAGCTGAGCTAAATACAAGAAACGTTTCTCCTCCTCAGACGTAGCTGGGAGTAATTCTATGGCTAATTTCAGTGACGGAATTTTGCATTCAATCAGAAACACAGCTTCCAAACCGTAAACGAGTTGAAAGGGAGTGAAACCAGTTGATGTTTTTACTGAGGTTCGATATGCCCAAAGCACTGAAAATAACATGGAATTCCAATTCGTTTTGTGAATACCAATAATTCGTCTAATCATGGTGACTAAAACTTTATTTATGGCTTCAACCAGACCATTTTTTTGTGGATAATACGGAGTGGAACTATCATGACGCAGGCCAAGTTGATCTGTTAGTTCAGTCATCATGACATTGCGAAAATGACTTCCATGATCTGTAATAATGGCTTGAGGAACAACAAACCTAGAAATTATGTGATTAAATACGAAAGTTGCAGCAGTCTTGCCGTCAGCCAAAAATGTAGGCATCGCCTCGGCCCACTTAGTAAAATAATCTACTGCTAAGATAATATACGCATACCCCCCGGCCGAGTGAGGGTTACATGTAATAAAATTGATACCCCATTTCGTGAAAGGACCAACAACAATTATGGGATGAAGAGGAGCAGGTGGTGTGCGCATCTTACAATCAAAAAGTTGACAATTGTGGCATTTCTGGACTGCATAAATACAATATTTTAATAACGATGGCCAGAAATAACCAGCGCGCAATATCTTTTGGGCTGTGGCATACCCAGACATATGACCGCCACATGCTCCAGAATGGCAATCATTTAACACCTTTTCAGCTTCTTCATGAACAAGACAACGTCTAAAAACAGAATCCACTCCACAACGATAGATTGTGTCACCAATAATATTATCCTGTTGGGATTGGAAGCATATTTTCCGTCGCTCAGATTGTGAAATTTCAGGCCGAAAAGATTGGGTTTGGAGATAAACAATAATATCTCCATACCATGGATCTAGCGTACTAATAAGAAACAGAGATTCATCCGTAATGGGCTCTTCTGCCACAATTTCAGTATCAGTAGAGGAAAAATCACACATCAGTTCCGCAAATACCAAAGATTTCTTTGCCTTGGATTTCTCAAACTCCAAGTCAAATTCCTGTAGGATAACTATCCATTTTGAATACTTTCCCCCTAGCAATTGTTTGGTTAAAATATACATCATAGGGTTGCAATCAGAAATTACTGTGGTTTTATGTAACAAGATGTAGTGTCTAAATCTCTGGATAGCTTGAACAACTGCCAATGCCAATTTCTCCACATGTGTGTATTTGATCTTGGTTGGATGCAGATTATGACTAAGATAGTAAATCACATGTTCAGTGTGAGGTTCATCTTCCTGAACTAACACCATCCCAATGGTGGAATGACAAGCAGCGAGATACAAAATGTAATCCTGGTTGTAGTTGGGAGGATGAAATAACGGTGCATGGGTCAACGTGTGTCTAAGTGCATCAAAAGATCGATCAGCGATCTCGTCCCAAAAGAGTGAAATTTTCTGTTTCAACAACCAGGTGAAACCCTTTGTAAGATCGACATAGTTAGGAATGAACCGATGTAAAAATTTCGCTTTCCCCTGCAAACTTTGGAGTTGGTGTAAAGTCGAAGGAAGAGGTAATCTAACAATAGCTTCGACCTTCAACGAATCGACGTGGATGTCTGATTTCGAGACAACAAAGCCTAGTAAATGACCCGACTCTACACAAAAAACACATTTGTGTGGATTCAGCCTAATATTATAATGCCGAAACCTCATAAATATAGCTCGTAAGTGTGTGAGATGGTCGACCATGCGTGATGACTGAGCAGGTAAATCATCAAGATATGGCTGCACAATGTGCTTAATGTCATGAAACGCATAAGACATTGCCCTTTGAAAATTTTTTCCAGTGTTCTTCAACCCAAAGGGTAGTTTACAATAAGAAAATGTCCCCCATGGAAAAATAAAAGTTGTTTTTGGTTGATCAGTAGGGAGTATGTTTATTTGATTATACCAGGAAAATCCATCCATAAAGGAAAACATTTTGCTACTGGCACAATCATCGATTATCTGATCGATATAGGGAGTTGGATAATTGTCTTTGGGACAAGCTCGATTAATATCCCTATAATCAATACATACTCATATCGTTCCTTGTTTTTTAGTCACAGGAACAATATTTGATACCCAATCTGTCAAGGGAATTGGATAAATAAAACCTGCACGAAGTAATGTTTCAACTTTTGCTTTGATAGCAGCAGCTTTTCTAGGATGTATCTGATGTAAATGTTGATGAACAGGTTTGGCATCCGGGTAAGTCTTGATTTCATGTATGACGATTGACAGATCAATTCCTGGCATTTCTTCATAATACTAGGCAAACACATCACTGAATTCTTGAAATAGGGCTTTATAAGCTTTAATTTCATCTTCAGTACAACAAGCACCTATATGAATGGTTTCAATTATTCCTGGTTTTACTGAAATGTCAATTGGAACTGTTCGAGAAATATTTTCCAAATTTAACTCAGAATCAGGATTTTGCAATGGATTATGGGGTTCTTTGACATACTCAGCAATAAAAATTGAAGCGAAATCATCTTCAAAATGATCTGGTTGAGGTAAAAACGAAGATCGGTGATGCATATCTTCCCATGGTAAACCATCAACAGACAAAAATTCACGAATCTGCTCATCAGTATGAACAACATCTGGAAATATCGTTGTGGCTGAACTGGATATAGAAAGTGATTCCTCAGGGATCCCATTCATTAGATCGAGTTCGATTGAAGAGGTGTCGGAAAGTGATTGTACGGCCTGGTATGCAAGTTCAAATGGACTCAAAGGCATCATGCCATCAATTGAATCTAACTCAAAATCAGAAGGTATGATCCAAGGATCATCAAACAAAATAGTATTTGACGAAATCATGTGAATAGTTGCAATAGCAGGCGATACATTAGGAGGAGGAAAGGCAAAATTTCCTAGTAAACCACAATCTTTAACTAATCCTAATCCAACATTCTTATAAGGGATAGTCGCTTTGCCAACGTGCTGGATTTTTTCTGTAGAGGCTGGGTCGGAAGAGAAATAAGTTAACTGATCTATTGTGACGATATTTCCTTGATATGGAAATTTTATGAGTCGAAAGACCGAAGAAACAACAGCAGTCATCGCATAAGACCAACTGCGACCTAGAAGAAGGTTGTAATCTAGAGGGGCATCAACCACTTCCACATTTAGATTTACGGTTTTACCTTCGACCCCTATGGTTAAATCCTGCAAAATACCAAAAGGGTGGAAACCTCGACCATCAAAAGCCTTAAGAATCATCGGAGATTGGTTAAGTGTAAGAGAAACAAGCGATTTCCAACACTGAATCGACATAATACACGTTGAAGCCCCCTCATCAATCACAGTCCGATAGATTGGTCTGTTTTTTACTAACCCCGGTATCTGGAAAGCCATTTGATGAGGTAGATGAGGTGTACTATTTTTTAAATCGAAGATTATAAGATTAGAATCCTGAACATCTACAGCTCCTATAGCAGACAAAAGCAATTTACGCTGTGCTGGGCATGATTGCAGCACTTCCAAAGCCAACATTACTGAAGCAGAAATAGCTAAGTCTTCAACAATGTTGTAATTCTGAGCAGCTCTCGCATGTGGATTGAAAGCTGATTTACGAAGAAAACCTTTAGCAGGCAGTTTGATTATTAAGTCTAGATTATTTTTCTCGATCTGTAGCGGACTAGAAACAAGAGGAGGTGTAGTTGATGCATTTGCATTAGAATATTCTTCTTCTTTCCCATCAACAAGATTCTTAGTACCATAATCTTGCGATCGTGTCGCAATCCTTACATGAGACATCATCAAAATAGGTTCTTCTGAAGCAGTCGAAATGGAACCAACCATATTGCTATCTTGAGTCGGAAAAGGATCCTTCAAGATAGCAGGTTGTTGTGAACCTTTAATGAAATTTGCAACCTCTGCATAATGTGGACATTCCTTAGTGAAGTGATCCTCGTCAAAAATGTAACAAGGGTAACGAGGTTTGTGCTTTTCGTCATTGGATTCATTTTTATCAGTTTTCTGTTTCGAATTTTTCTTGTTTTTACTCTTCCCTTTATTTTTACCACCGGATTTAGATTTAGCCGTAGATGTCTCTACGACATGAATGTCGGCAGAAATTTCGGGGGAAGATTCTCCTTTCGGGGAATCTGGTAAAGTTATAATAGGAGAAGAATTCTTTGAATATTTCTTCTTACTTTTCATATTGACTGTACCAATCATGCCATCAACAGCATGAGACCCTGAAGGAGCAGCAGCTATCTGACCTTGTTTTGGAAGGTCGGGGATTTTTTCGTGTAAAGTACCTGACTGTGTGTAAACAAGGTCAAGGTACTGAGCTTGAGCAATCTCTTGCTCTTCAGTAACAATAGTGGCCTTGGGTACATCTTCAGTGATCTTGGGAAACAGTGATTTAACAAACCATTCTGCCAAAATTTGATCCAGAATATAAACTTTCACCAAACGCCTTCTACGTGGCCACTCATGAATATGATCAGAAATATACATAGACGTAGATTGCTTAAGTGAAGTTAATAATTCTGTGCCATTTTCATATCTGACAGGCAACTTAAAATGAGTCAAGAAGGCAGTTGCTAGCTGACTGAAATTATGAAACGAGCCTCGTGGTAACTCAATGTACCATTTGTCTACAAGACCAATAAGAGTTCTTTGGAAAAGACGTAAGCGAATCGAATCATCAATAATTGAATTAGACGCACACCAGAGGTGATAATTCATGACATGATTTGATGGATCCTCTCCTGACTTACCTTCGCATTTGGGTATATCACTGGGAAACTTATGTGGCATTGGCAGCCAATACGGATAATAGAAAATCGGATCATTCGTAAGGCGCGTCAAATCAGGTAAATCCAAAGTTGCAATAAATGGTAACTGACGGTTAGGGTCACGAAAACCTTGGGTAGCCAAAGCAGTTCCAGGAGGTGGATACCTAGGATAACTGGGAATTGGATTTGCGTTAGGAATTGTGTAAGCTCCTAGAAAACCAGGATTAACCAGACCAAACTGGGGTTGTTGAGGCTGCTGATAAGTGTAGCCATGGTACAGTTGATACTGATAATTTGGATTTTGTGAACCGGGACCGAATTGAGGATATCCCTAGTATGGTTGATACGTGAATTGCGGTTGACTTGTGACAACTGTACTCATACCGGCTTGTCCTCCAGGCATCTGAACCAAATTCTGAACAAAAGGCCCTGACTGGGGTACAAAGACTTGAGGGATTTGCACGGATGTAGGCATAGACGAACTCGGCATAACAGATACTCTAGAAATAGGTGTTACAGGTTGGATAGACACAGCGGCAGTTGCAGCAGTTTGAGGTGGAGTTTGAGGTGTACTAGCCGCAAACTGCTGAATAGAACTAGGTGTAGGAGTTTGAATAGTAGGCTGGACAGGTTGCTGGGTTGGACCAGAAACTAAAGGCTGCCTAGGCTGAAAAGGTAACTGCACATTAGGCTGTTGATATTGGGACAGATCCCACACCATATTCATTCCGGGATATTGTCCCGTAGAAGGTTGAACATAAGGACCATAACCTGGTTGAACGTAGGGTTGATAAGTAAGTGGTAAATTTCCGGCTCCTTGAAAAGATGACTGACCAGAAGGCTGTTGGTAACCTTGAATTCGGTACTGACCTTGAGGTTGATAACCCTGAGGAGCGTACTGAAGCTGGGGTTGATAAGGACCCTGAGGAGCATATTAAGCTTGGGGTTTACCCTGGGGTGTGTACTGTCCTGAAGGTTGGTAACCCTGAGGTATGTACTGCCCTTAGGGTTGTCCCCCAAAATAATATGATTCCACAGTTTGTCCTGGGAAAAAGCTACCTTGAGGCTGACCCCCAGGTGGTAACTGACTTCCTGAAGGTTCCCCCCCAGGCGGTAACTGACTACCTTGAGGTTTCCCCCCAGGCGGTAACTGATTTCCCTGAGATTGCCCTCCAGGCGGTACCTGACTGTCTTGAGGTTGCGGATTCGAAATATTACTAGACATCATAAAAAATTTCCCTTCGTTCGACGTTTCATTTTTAATTCCACTTAAACTAGGTGATAACATGCTTTCAATCGGTTGAGGAGATGCCCCCGAGAAAGTACCAGACAGAGCCTGATATCCCGAAGGAATAGAAGGACCACCATGTAAAAATGATTCCGGTGTCTGGGAAAACATGGATGATTCTCCTGCCATAATGGATGACGGATAATAACCTCTAGGTGTTGGATGAAATGGAACTCGAGGTGGAGAAAAAGCAAGACCCGAATTCTCTAAAAAATTCGTTAAGGATAAGTACCGAGCCGTAGTTCGAATAGGGCTATAGAAAATTGATTCACGTTCCCTAAGATTTAATGACTGAGGGGTATTGGGAAGAGATAACTCTTCGTCTGGATTAGTGATTTCTTCAATAGAAATTAGTCTAGATGGAAGATCATCAGTGACAATATTTCTTACCCTAGGTGAACCAAGATCACTAGAAGTTGGTGAAATAAATCCCGAAGATGTTTCCAAAATAGAAGGTTCAGTTTCAGGTTCAGAGATTTCAAGTTCGTCAGCCCATTCACTGGTAGGAGAAATACTACCAGTAACTTCAGAAACTGAAATCGGCTCTTGAATGTGTTCTGTTATGGGTGTTTGATAATCAGGATGAACTATTATGGATGAAGTTCCAACTTCTGTTGATTTAATCCTACTGCTACTAGACGATACCAGAGCACGAAACCCTTCAAGCTGACTTGGTGAATATTCAGGGGGTTTCCCTTGTAGTCTCCGGGAATGTCTTGGAAATTCCGCCACAATTAAATATTTAACTAATCACACGCAGACAAAGAAAACCTTAATGAAAAAACCTAATGTCTCTAAAGAACAAACAGCTGAATCACACGCTTAAAAATCTAGGAGTTCAAACCACACACAAACAGTAACTTCCCGTACTAAAAACACTAGTTGGTGATGAAATCCAACTTAGTAGAAATTTAATACAGAAAGGGCGGTTGGAACAGCTTTTCATTTACATCCCTCGTTAAATACAAAACAAGAAAAATATTACATAGCACCCGTATAGAAATCATCATAAACCATGCTTATCATAGTGATCAAGGATTCTATGAAATAAACCATTGATTGAAAGCTTATTGAGAAAAATGAGTATATTTGTATTAATTTCAAAAGAAGAAAATCCTTACAACCTGAGCCTTGATGTTACACAGGACCTTCTGGGGTCTGAATTAGGAATCGCCTTTACTTTGATAAGCTCTACACTCTTCAATCAAGACGAATAGAGGTATGTAATCTTTCCTCACAAAAGTCTTAATTAACAGAGTCTGAATCTCAACAACACTTAACTTCAAATATTCTAAAGCTTCAACTCCCTTTGAGGCTACCTAATGCCTCTTTTTATAGTAGAATAGAGGATGTTTTCTGTTCCAACTATGAAGGGATATAATCCTCCTTCAAAGGGATAAGCTCCTTACATCAAGGGGTTAGCTCCATAAGGTAAGGGATACATGCAGCTCATAAGAGCGGTTCTATCACCGCAAGATATTTTCTGGAAGCTTCTAGAATTCACTTTTATTAAGCTTTTTGGAAATTACTTGCGCCCTTTTTATCTTACAGGGGTCCGCACCTATAACAAAGAGAAATTTCATTCAGGTACGCAGGATAGCTTAACATTGGGTGCGGGAACGCAGTCAAGATAGCGAGAAAGTGCGATATTAAAGTTTAGGAGACTTTTAGGAACTTTTCTCTGATTTTCAAGGCTTGACATGAGGAACTGATATGTTAGACTTGAAAAGGGAGAATTATGAGTAATAATGAACTCATACACATGGCAGAATGTCAGGATGACAATTTTCAGTGTAACACTCCGGGGCAAGTATTTGCACAGCAGGGCACGACTAATCCTCTTTCCTCTCAAAGGAAGAGGAAAGGCAATGAAAACCAATCTGCCCCTGGTACTCGTGGACTTAATCCTTAAGGTATTGACTCTAACACTGCTAACCAGCAACAGGGCACTCAGCCCAAGCCAGACAGGCCTATTCGTAAAAATAAGCCTTGTTCGTGTTATGATGTTTACGGTTATTACACTCACAATTGTCCCCTTTTACCACAGATATGGTAGATGTGGGAGTCTCAAGCGACATTGCGAGGACATCATGGCTCCCGTACTGCTCCCCCCAATGTGGCCACTACTCAACCAGCTGTGTTTACCAATCCTTTCCCCTAGCAAGGATTCGTGGCTACCCAACCACTTGACAGACAGGTGGCCACTCAACCTTCCCCTTTTGGTTCCTCTGATTACTAGATCCTCATGATGAACTCTGCTCAACCTCTAACCATTGATCTTAACCTTCAAACTCAGTCCCGTCAGTACCCCAAGCCTCCCACTCTGTCTATCCCCGAGTCCCATTCTTCAGGTTCTACAGAGCCTCTTTCGACATCCAATGGTCCCTTGCATATACCTCAGCCAAAATTTGAGGTTCATACCAAGATTCCTAAGGGACCATTATACCGAAATGTTGCTTCTAGTCGAGTTGCTCATTCGTATAGCATAGTAGATGATTTGGCACAATCTCTTGCTGCCATTTCAACACTGAAACTCCTCCAGTCATGCCATTTTCAAAAGAAGAATCTACTATCTGCCATGGGCACTGTAAATCCTATTGATGACCAATTGATTGTTTTCGACGCCCATCAATCAGAACATCCTCCTCTTCCTGCTTTCGTAGCCTTCCAAATCCCAGTAAAAATCTGGAACGCTAACATTTCTCGGTGTATCATTGATGAGGGGGCATCCACCTGTTTGATGTTCACTTCAGTTTGGAAACAACTTATATCTCTTGATTTGGCCCCTTCAGTGATCCCCCTTCGAGTGTGGGATGGCCACGCCTCCCAGCCCATTGGCCTAATCCGTAATTGTCCTATCACTCTTGTGGGAAAGACTGTTTGCGTTGAAATTGAAGTCATTGATGCCCCTCTTGATTATAACATTCTTTTGGGGCATAGCTACACCTATGCCATGTCTATTGTCCCATCTGTGGTATACCGCAAGATGTCTTTCCCTCATAATGGAAAGATAGTCACCATTGACCAGTTGACGTATCATGAGCCAAAATCTCAAATCCCCTGAGTCGACCATCTCTTATGTAGCCAATAAGCAAACCGTCGATTCTTTTACCAATGTCTCTCCTAGTGTCTACAAAGACTCCTCTTTTCTTGGAACCTTCCTTGGTCTTCCTCCTCCTCCTGTCTCTAATCCTAGCTTATCGAATGTTTGCATGATACAATCATCTCGAGCTGCACTTAAGCGACCCACTTCAGCTAGTCAACAACCTCAACCTCACTTTCCACAACCTCCTCCTAGCCCTTTGTCTCATCCATACAGACCTATTCCTTTTGGCCCTTCTCCTACAACTAGTACCCATGAGCCCCTTTATCCTCTTGGGTCAGTTCCACCAAGCCTTAACCATCTTAGAGACATCCCACCTAGTAACTACCCCGTTGGTCAGATACCTTTCCTTGCTCCCCCTCCCGGAGTCTATTCAATTCCCATCATGGCCACCCTTTCTCTCCCCAACTTGACCTTGGGTAGACCCATCTGGTACCTTGAGCCTCTAGCCACTACACCGCCTGGTCACCCCAAACCCTACCTTGCTTTGACAATGGTTCAACTGGTTCCCCTAGCTTCTTCTGTTGCTACAGTACCTAAATAGGACCCTTCTCCTGTTGGGCCATCTCTGGGAAAGAAAGAAAAACCTCGTAAGGGGGCATCCAAAGAAAAGGCCACCTCGACTGACCCTGCCCCTCCTCCGCCTGCAAAGCCTTGTGCCTTGTGTGATGTCATAAGTCATGCCACCCATACTTTTCCTAAATTGCCCCGTATTAAACTCATGGTTAAAGTCGCGTTCCCTGAGTCTACGGTTCCTGAAGCCTTTGTTTCTTCCTCGATTGCAGCCAATAACCCCAAGACTATTCGGACAAAAAAACCCTGTGCTCTGTGTGGTGACCATGGCCATTATTCCCACCATTTTCCACACCTGATGCATTACCACGCCTCCTTAGAGGTAGTTCGAGACTATGAGGTTGAAAAAAATCAATCCACCTCTCCCATACTTGCGCAGTATGCTTGAGGTCAGCTTGAGGATTTACCCGCTCCCATTGACGTTCCCCCTCCTGATGTCGAGATGATGGAGCGTACTACCACCATCCTCTACCTATAATCATCTATGAGACCCTTGGGGAACATTCCCTTTGAATCCTCCCCTATTTTTTCGCTCAACCCCCCTTCAGCAACCACCCTGGGCTCAACATCATTTGACCATCTATTTACTTGTTCTTCTGTCATTCCCCGTGACGATACGTATGTGAGCCTTTATTCCCATGATGATGATTTAGGTAGCTTTGCAGCATCATGTGGTTTCCCTTCCCCTCGTCATCCCATATTTTCCCGTCATGATGACCTCCTAGAAGCCTTCTCCACCCCTGACCTTATATTTCCCGTCCATAAATGAGATGACACCATCAGTGTCTACGATGAACTCCGCAGCATGAGCACAAGCTATACCTCCCATAGCCCTCATACACCATCCTCTAGTCAGTATATGAGTCATAGCCTCATACCTAGACCACTCCCTCCCAAAGTTGTCGTTTGATGTCTACTTTGCACTCACGCTGCCATCATTGTTCTTCCCCCTCCCATTTATTGTCTTGTGACACTATTCCGCAGGACCTCCCATCCACACCCTATGTTAGTTACGTTGATGGTGCAAGTCACTATTCCTGGAATCTAGCCTCGGTAGGTTGGGCCATATTTACCCCCTTGCATGTACTTGTTCTCTCAAATGGGGTCTGCATTGGTACTGCCACCAATAATCAGGACGAATATGATGCAGTGCATGGTCTCTTAGTCGATGCCCTCTCTCATCGCATCCTCCATCTGCATGTTCATTTAGATTCCCTTCTTCTTGTCATGCAACTAAATGGTGTCTATCATGTGCATAATCATATCATTTTTAGACAATATTTACGAGTGAAACTTTTGATACGTGAATTTGAAATCATTACTTTCAGTCATGTACCTCGAGAACAAAACCACTACATAGATAGCATTGCAAACCATGTTCTAGATTGGCATTTATCACATGCATTTCATACAAGACAATAACAGTCAAAATCATCAAAATGATGCATATTCATAATATGTGTCATATAACATGTTTTTTGAGTCCATCTACTCTGATACATATGTCATGCCTGTAGCATGTTACAAAAAACTCAAAACTAGGGGGCACCACTCACCCCTACATACACACTGGTGGCACCACTTACCCCTACATACACACTGGGGGGCACCACCTGCCCCACACCTAACCACTATCTAGAGGATCCTGAGCCAATGGCTCTACTCGTGAAGCTTGTAGATCGCGCATCCCCTGACCGGCCATCGCCATGTGCCGCATGACACCTCGCCATTCCGAGGGTAGACCAATACATGGCTCTATGTATTGGTCGTCTAATTCTTGCCAACCATGCTTTGAAAAATTGGTCAGAAGCCTCTCACATCTATGATGGGTGTCCTCCAGGAGGGCAGCTTCATCCTCATTCTGTGCCGCTCTCGATCCACTAGGGCCTGCAGCTCCTGATACTGCAGGTCGTCCCACATATCCGACCGGTTTTACTGGAGCTATATCTGCATACCAAAAGTACCAAAATCAATACCATATATACTATTCAGAAACTTTAACATGCAAATAAAATATTATTAATTTTTCACTTACCATCAGGACCCCATACTCGACTAGGCGGAAGTGGCAAGTCCAGATCCCCACAATAACTCATCCCACTATAGGGATAGTCGTCTATGTACAACGAAATCTGATCCCAATGGGAAAAGAACTTGGGCCGGAACACCCATTCGACCACCCCGACTCCTCCTCTACACAGTAATCGCCCCCATCGGCGCATCCTGGGCTCTCTCGGACCCCCATCTAGGAGCTGTATACGAGGTTGCAAGGCCGAGATCTTCTCAAAAAATAATGAGCACAATAAGGTCCCATACGCACAATCATGGTTCACTTACCTCTTGCAAAGTGACAGCTGCCATTTCAAGGACACCAACATCATCTAGGCCCACCCATAGTAGGTCCCACTCAACACTTTCTCCACACTCATCATCTGCCCTCCAGTGATGTGATGGAGCGCCTGGTTGCCTAAGATCCGCAACACTGCTATGGCCACAACACGGGTCTCTAGTCTCTCTAGGTCCCTGATCGATATCTGAGTCCTTTTGACTTGGAGGCCTAGTCAGCAATTTCACTTTATAAACCCCATGATGTTACGCCCCCGTGGTAACACTGGTTGTGTATTTCCCACCATCCTTAGTGGTGGGAGACCAATCAGGAAATATAGATCCTGGACTATCAACTCGATCCCATGCCCCTGCACTATAAATACCTCATGATTTGGATCCCAATAACTAACAATCCGGGCCAACAAGGGCTCTCCAACTCTCATTAGAGGGTTCTCCACAAACTTTAGAACCCTGAACATGGCCAATGCACGACAAACACCCTGATCCCCTTGGATCTCTGATCGTAATGTACCCAGGTCTCTCTCTCTCTCTAGTTGATCCGTATATCTACCATATCTGCACAAAAACATCATCTTTGTCAATATACCGATAGGAAAAAATATATCCAACCACAAAAACCCAAATCTCAGCCTCAAAACAGCACTGAACCTACCTCCATCTCACAGGTCGCACTTTTTGGCCAAATCCTGGGATAGGTCGCACTTTTCAGCTCAAAACCTACATCCCAGGTCATAGTTTTTGGCTCAAAAAGTGTGCTCCAGGTTGTTCCTGAGATTTAGGACCCTAATTTGAACTTTCAATCCATCCAAAAGAAAGAGTAGGATTAGGCCTCTTACCTGCAACTGAAGGATCTCGATTCCAACGGTTGGTTGGTCCACTACGATCACCGCAAGATTTAGGACCTTCTCTCCTCTCTACATTCACCACAGCTACACAAGCAAATGAGTGAATTTTGAGGGAAAATGCCTTATTAGAAGAGAAACCCTCAATTTTTATTTCGCCTGTTGCGGCCAAACCGTAGCTCAGTTTGACAAACTGTCTACACCGTTGGAAAGCTCACACCAAACCCTCAAATGGGTATCTGTTAGTTTTTCATGATTTGATACTTCATTACGACACATTTTTTCCACGAAGGGTCACTTCACCTCTCCTCAAAATTGGATTTCCTCACTTACAACACTTGTAATTGGGGCACCACTTTTCCTCTATACTTGTGCTTGTTCGTGTCGATTTTCATCATGAGATACCATCCTGTACTCATGCTTTTCAGGTCCCCTTTGGACCTCCACTGTGTGGAAGCATCATCGAGTCACCCTTGTTTAGAGCATCCGAGTTGAATCATCATCACATTTATGGAGTCTATCCTACATCCCTTTGTATCCCACTATAGTCCTCCATCCTTCATTGCCTTGTATCTCTCTCATGTCACCCATTATAGCCTATCATCCCACTGTCCCTTATCCCTTTGATTTCGCGTCAGTCACTGCCAGGTTATCCATGCTCTTTATTTTATAACAAGGGAAGTCGTCCATCCACTACTCAGTTCCCCCCATTCCATTCTCATCATTGATATCAGTCTCTCAGTCGCTCTACTATTTTCTCTCGTGCCTTAGTTAAGGGCCTCTTATTGCCTCAGCTATGGCTGACCCCTTCCTGTCGACATCAATGTATTCATTCCAGGATGCAAGTCTAGAGGGAGGTGTATCTTGGTTACCGCTTCCACTCTTGTTCGTCACCTCGAATCAAGCACAAGGACTCATTATAACCCTTTGACTTGATTGATTCTTATCTCTAGCTCCTATAGCATGATCAAGATCCGTATACTGACGGTTCAGCGATGCAGCAGATTGGATCAGTGGGTCCCAGGTGTGTGTGAGATGTTTCAACCCTCATGAGGTGGTGGCCCTACAGGTAGCCCCCCACATGCCCGGATGACCTCTTCATTGCAGCCTTAGATGCAGCTCCATATATTTGATGATGTCGGCCTTAGCCGCTTGTAGCGCCTTTATGATTTGCATGTATCAGTCAGATTTTGCGAGCCCTTCCCCGTTTATAGGGGCATTTGGGTTGTATTTGTATCTCATGTACTCAGATTTATTGTATAAGTCATGGTTGTTATCCCAAGAACAGCATGTATGTGGGATTCATCATTATATCTTTTATCTGGATCATGTTTATGCCAACCTATACTTTATGGTTCGTTCCCTTGTTTACTAGACACATTATTCTTTTGTATTTTTTCTCGGTGAGTATAGGTATGCCTCCCCCACCACCTTTAGCACAGGTACCCACTCATAAAAAGAGACTTGTCGCACTAGTAAGTCTCATCTCCTCAAGGTCTAGGTCTTCAGCACATTATTCTACCTTACATTCCTCTCTCTGACTTCCCTTTTGATGTCTAGTGATTGTGTTCTTACAACGTACTTCGGTCATATGATTTGCTCCTAACACTCGCACGCTGGGGGCAATCTGTTACACCAGTTTTTGGTCATCATTAGATGGACCCAATTACACCATGTAAGACCAATTTTACCCTAATTAAAATTGCTTTCACTTTGTAAAATAACTTAATAAAACACATTTATTAGGTTGTTTATGTTTTAAACAGGAAACCCGAAGGGGAAATATTAAACAAATCTACATTTTTTTGGTTTTCCTCATGTAATAATCAATTAAAAAGTAATTAAATTATTATTCCTGGTCATATTTAACTCAAAACAAGGAAATTTATTGAATAAATGCTTATTTATCTTATTATTTTCTAGGAATAATTATTTAAACCTTATTTAAAATAATATTCCTTGTTAAATTTGTTGGAAATGTTTTCATTGATGGAAAAGGAAATCAGAGAAGAACAGAGGGAGAGTACATTTAAAAAGACAGGGCAACAAAAATAGAGGTAGCAGAGGCAGCCAAAAATAGACCTACCTGCATAGAGAGCTGCATAGGCTGCATAGGACTGTAGTAGAGGCAGAGTAGAGGAGAAGGGCCAATTCTGTGTGGAGAATACATGTAACCCATGAGCTGGGTGTAATTAAGACTCTATGATTTGTTTAAAGTCTGTTTGTGCATTCAGTAATGAGAATGTGTTCCTGATGAATCCTTGTAACAATACGAACCTTGGTGATTGAGTTATATGTATGTAGGCTGTTGAAATCTCAGTGGAACACGAATTAACTGGGCGGAATTTATGAGCAAGTATGAACAATTTGAACCTCACATTGTAATGAACTCTATAAGGCGACTGGAATACAGGGGAGTCGACCTTGACAACCTCTGAGCTTAATTCGCAGATTGGGCTTGTGTTGAATTGAACCCGATGAAATTCAACTGGAGAAAATTCCCATTCTCATCATTTAACCAGCATAAGTGAAACAGAGATGCGTATTGTTGAAATAGGCAGAGGACGAAGCTGTGTATGGATAGAAGTGAGTTTCATTGAAGGAGAAGAGAAAAATTCATAAATAATAAAGGCGGATGGAACCCTGAGGGAGAAAGTATCAGAACCACGAAGAAGTGAACAGTAAAGGCGGGTTTCCGGTTTTGATCGCACCGCCTTCGTCGCGCAAGCTATATTTAAGAATTTGGAGCGATCCCATACACTGGGTGACGCGTGTCCCTGAGAAATTTTGGAAAACCACTCTCATCGTGCATTATCGTTTATGCATATAATCCAAGTGATATCCATCGGATCGTATGGAGCAAGGCGATGTGCTCTACGCCGTCAGATGTGGAAGGTTGTTAGCACTGGGCCCATGCGTATACACATATTGATTGTTGCTGCCTAACTAAGGTTTGCGAGTTAACAGAGGTATGTCTGGTGGCTTTCCATATTAACCGCTTATTTAAATTCATAAAATTTAAATGATGGACGTGTGTGAGGGTTAACCATATCATGATGCTCTAACATTGAATGGAGGTCATGACCATAGATTGATATAGCATCGTATGTGAGTTGGATGGGGCACGACGAGATTGTGACAGGCGAATGAAATGGTATGTATGCGTGGGTTCAATATTGTTTAATTGTTAGCAGTTGATTTGTAATCAAGTTGGGGCTGTATATATATAGTGTGTGAATAATACGCAAAGGTTCATATGATATAGTTGGATGCCATGGTATTAAATCCACTAATCCGAACTAGGAGATGTGATATATTACGGGGTTTGGTTTATGTGATATATTGTGAGGTTGGTTGAACCAAAACCAAGCTGTAAAGTTGAATGTACAAGGTTTGTTAATGAACGCTGAGTCAATATATGCAAGGGTATTCGAACATTGGCTGGGTTTTATTAAAAAAACATCGTATATGCTTGAGGGTTTATAACCTTATTAAAGGAAGGTTCCGCACAGTATTGAAATTGTCAATTGAGATTATTGTGAGTTGCCAGAATTTTGGATTTGTATTGGAGGCAATTTTTGGGATGCATTTTTAAATACACAAAGAAATTTTAATGTGAGTTGATAATGCTGTGACCGAATATATCTATGTATTCAGATAATAATGTGTGAGAGCTAAAGTTCTTTCAGGATTCGAATAGTGAATTAGAAAATTTGGAAAGTGAAGTTAGCCTTCAATTGAGAGTTGGAGAAATGAAATTGACTATGGTTTGAACCATGAAATAAGAAAAGCTTCCACATGTAAATATTTCCGTATTGTGAAGTTATTTGGGCCATGGATTTGTAAATCAGTTATACACACACACACACACAGATATATATATATATATATATCAGGTACACAATTGCAGTGAACAGGTGAATATGCACATGAATGAAAATGTGGGTTTGACAGGTATACACACACAGGTGCATAGAGTTACAGTAAATAGAGGTATACAGGACAGTTGCATGACAGCGAAAAAAAGGAAAAATCTAGCAAGCCAAGGGTTGAGTGAAGTTTATATACTATAACTGAAAATGTAAATGTTTTATTTATTTTATATTGTTTGTGATGCAAAGGCAAGTATCCTAAGGAAAAGAAAAATCCCACTATAACATGGAAATTTGTACATATTGTTATAATTTTAAAATGAGTTGGAAAAAGGAATGAGAAGACAGAAGCCAAAGAGCCATGGTTGTTTACTCCAAATTCCTTGTGGAATACAAACAGTCATGTGATGAACTCTATATATAATATCAACTTGATATGCATAGAGAGGTAAGAGAGAGTAAGGATAGAGAATGCAGAGTATAGAATATTGAGGCAGAGAAGATAAGGAAGAGAGGAGCAGAAAGAGATGCTACAGAACATAGCTAATACCTGAAGTAAATCAGCCAACATTTATTTAGATAAATTGAGGAAGTTGGAGCTTCCCTATCAAGTTGAATCTTGATAGCTGTCAGTTGTAGCTGACTGAGGTTGGAGCATCCTGTAGGTTGGTGCCTGCAGAAAAACAGTGGTGAGAGGGAGTTGGAGCTTACCTTTGCATCAAAACAATAATAAGATGTGGTTTTCTCCCTTTATGGGTTTCCACTTACATCTGATGTCTCTATGTGTGTTGCTTACATGTTGATATGATCCAATCAATCTGTTTATTTTTTTTTTCTCTCGCAATAAGGTTGATTTCACGTTAACTTAATACTTGCTGCTACATTGTAAGACTGTTCACATATTAAGATATAAATAAGTTTGATAAAAATTTATTTGTCAAATCTTGTGTTAAACTGATTCACCCCCCACCCCGCCCCTCTCAGTTTAACAAAAGATTCAACAAAATTTGACTAAAACATTTATAAATAATTGAATAAATCATTATTTATTTAATTATCATTCAACCACTTCCTTAAAATGATAAATAAATCATTTATTTATTTGTTATTTACAAATAAATGGATTTGACCCAAGTCAAATTCCTTTCCCTCCAACAAATATAATAAAATATTCTATAAAAGGTGGATCCATATTTGGTTAATATTATTTTAATCATGCACCAAGATCTAGAATGACCTAATATTTTGTTATAAATAGAAGGGTTTTTCCTACCATTCATCACCTTTTTTTGCCCCTTAGATCACTCTAGATCTATACTCTTGGTCTGACTTTGAGCCATTATCATATTCATATTTTCTGTTATTTGCTTTGTGAGCTCCCTTTGAGTTTTATGTTTGTCTGGGTTTTCTACACCAACAAGAGAGAGAAATTATAGATCTGAAGTGCTGAGGACTTCCAAGAACCCATCCCATTGAGGAGAATTGGAAACACCTTTCTTGTTTTCCTCCCAGGTGCCATTAATAAAATTATTCAAAAAAAATATTGTTCTTGTCTTGTCTATTGGATGCATGGAGCAAAACCTTATTTTTACTACTTAATGTCTTTTTATGGATAGATCTGTATTTTTGCAGCATTTTTCTTGATCAACTAACTGTAGATTCGAAGATATTAGTAGCCATATTTTGTTGTTAGGGTTGTTTTTTATGCACAACTAAAATGGTATTTTTGCGTACACTTACACTAAGGATTCATCCTAACAATGTGAAACTTTAGGAATATTACAAAATAGATGATATCTAAATGTTGTGCATGAGGGATGGATTGGTCTTCCATGACTACACCACAAAAGCAAACGTCTTTAGCAAGCGGTGGCAAGAGTGACTTGCAAAACCAGTTCGATAATAGATGATCTGTAATTGGCACTTTAACTAACCTCCACCTACATCTCCATTCTTGAATTTTATTAGAGATATTGGTGGCGATGTCTTGGTGCATCGAGGTTAAGATTTGAGTTCCAGTTTCGTATCGGATAGGTAATTAGAAGTTCTTTAGAAATTCCATTGCTAAGGCACCAAAAGTATTGATGCAGTGTGTGGTAACTCAATGTACCATTTGGCAGCATTTCCTATGAGAGTGTAGGGGAAAATTCTGAGCTGGATACTATCGTCCACCATGGAGTTAGAAACAGACCATAGAGGAAAGGTGGTGATGTGCGTAGCTGGATCCTCCCCTTGTTTCCCTTCAAACTTAGGTATGTCAGACGAAATCTTGTGTGGTACTAGAGGCCAGAGCTGGTTGTTGTTGATAGGATCATTGGTCAATTTGTAGAGGTCAGGGATGTCTAATGCTGCCAAAAATGGAAATTATGTGGTTTCCACTTAGTCTAGCTAAGGAGGTGTTGGTTGACCATTTGGACTACAGGGTCCTCCCATCAATGTGTTACCAATGGGATAAGTAGGACTTTGTTGACAAAATTTTCTACTGAGTGGAGGTGTAGGGATGTATGGTTGTTGTCTGTAGGGGATGTTGTACTTGGGGGCAAAACTGTTGGTTACCCCTAGTGTAATAGTTTCCCCCTTACCCCAATTGGGTTTGGGGAAGGGTCACCCATATGGACGCGATAGAGTTAGCTTGTGGCATACTGCTATTTGCATAGTTTACCATCTCCATAGACCCTATACTTGATGTTAGACCACTTAAAAGAATGGCATTAAAAATTAACGATCGTGCTTGTCCTACTAAATTTAGGGGTACCAAAGTGCCGCCTGGAATATATGTATTAGTAACACCACCCCTTGGCATATAGGTATTGGTGACACTACCCCCTAGCATAGTAGCCAAGGGGTTTGAACTCAGCAATGGATTCCAACCCAAAGGGTTGCTAAAAAGAACCGAAGTAGCCTCGCTAGTAGGAACGTAAACCGTGGGTCTAGGTGTGGTCACTATAGGAGCAGATCTTGAAGGGTTCGGAGGTCTACTTACACTTGTGGTAACCGGATTGCTATGAATGGATATAGGCTGGCTACTGTGGTTTCCAATCAATTTCATAGAACTGAAAACTGCCATGGTAGATGGTGGTGGAATCAAGTTGGCCACCAACGGAACCGACCAAATGGCCATCGGTTGGGAAATGGATGTAGGTGCAGCTGAAGACATGACTAACATTAGTGTTACCTGAACTAACAATGGCCCCAATGGGTCAGTGAGAGGAGGATTGTAAGGAGGTACGACTCCTTCAGTGAAATGATCATCTAGAAACTCTGTATGGTAGGGATCTATGTGAAAATCAGTGATCAACACTTGAGGTTGCTCTTTCGGAGAAGGCAGTGGGTCACCGAGACTCGAATCCTCCCCCATTGTCAATGGAGGGAGACCTTGTTGCTGCATAGAAAGGTGACAAGGATCGAAGAATGCCATGATGGCCTGTTTAGTTTTATCAAATTTTATTGTGATGTATTATGAAGTCTCAGTGATAGTAACCACACACCTAAAAAAGAAAAAAGAACCTCTAAAATCAATCAATCAAGTAGCTAGAAGGGGTAAGACCATGTCTGAGTACTACCATTTGATGGAGATGAAACCCAATATCACAATATCATACAGAGAGACCTGGCCAAATGTATAATTATGCTTACTCTTGAGCTTCGTCCGAACCTCAAACGATGGGTGTAAGCACTCTCGTGGAGACGTGTACCCTCCCAAAGACCAAAGACAGAGTAGGTCCGTCTATGTAGGTACCAGGGAAGACTGCCCCAGTCGCCTTGTGTAAGTCCCTAAGAGTATGGAAACTAAATATACCTCAAATCACAGACACTATCAGGGGGGTCATGGTCGTAGAAAACATTCTATATGGGAAGAATACCTAGATCCCCAATCTAGTTTCGACATCCCCGAGGGCAGCCCCAATATATATCATGCCCACTATTATGCACTCACAATAGGGATACCTTCTTATGCACTCGAGTGTTGTCTCATGCTTAACTCCAGTAGTAGTGGAGCGGTCCTGATAATATGAGTGCAACATGATTTTTCTCTCTTTAATGGCCCTAGTTTCAAGTTCTGTGATCTTGGGAAGTTTTCTCACTTATCCTATCCCAAGATCCTAGCCTGAACTAATATTGGTGTGATCACAGAAAAATAGTTATATGATTGATTTTATTAGCACTTGATTTTTAGTGTAATTTCTTATTAGTTTTCAAAGGGGGAGTGGACATACGAAATGTAATGAGACTCTGACTGAAACCATCCAAAAAATGTATTTAATATTCAATTCGATGAAGATTTTATTATACATGGAGAAATATTTCACACATACATGCGACAAAAAAAATTAAAATAATGCACTTTAGTCTTAAAAGATTTTGACATCTATCTATCCTCACTAAAAAAATTTTTAGCCAAAAAATTCAGAATGAAATCAACTATGTCCATAAAAAATTAAAAAAAAAAAATTCTTCTTCAAAAAGTAAATGTGAATAACACTAACTTTTTAAACAAGAAAACTAAAAATTATAGCAGGTAACCAAGCACAGGGATACAAAATACAGAAGCTAATTTGGCAGCAAGCAACTCCACAACTAAGGAAAGCATAGTAGAGGTGTAAACAACAAATTTTGACAGGGTAATGCAGGCTAGAAGAGCCTACAGAGCATTAATAACAAGACTAATGCACTGTACCTAAGCATCAGCATCATTATAATGCACAGGAACACACACAAGGGGTGCGTTACTTAAGGAAAAGTTGAAAAAAATGGCTAGGCAGGGCTTGTTATAGACACTGTGAGCTAATGAGATGGTCACAGAGCATATGAACTGATCAAAAGGGGATGTGAGTAGAGTGGGAAATTACAGAGGAAAAGAGTCAAAGGATCAGAAAAAAACAATCTGGGAGCTAAGGATTAACTCCCTAGTATGTTCACCAATTCTGCTTCGGGGTAAAATGCATGGGTGATAGCTGAAGTAAATCCCTCTCAAGGCTTCTCGGTGCCTAAGGAAGATATTTAGATTATTTGTATAGTTATAAATACAATACACACATGTTTATACTAATGCATAATCGACAAAGTGAGATATTGGAGGATTGCCTCCTTATAGACAATAGATCCATTGGAGAGCTCTAAGTGGTGTGGCTAAAGTATTTCCTCACTTGCTCTAAGTTTACATCCTGCAAACAAACAAAGCACACATGTAATATGCATTGTAGTATCACTTACTAGCAATTAAAAAAGCATATAATAAACATTAAACTATGAAAATCTGAGCCATTTATATCATGATTCATTGACAAATAAATAATAAATGTGACACTAAAACATTAAATCGACAAAAAAAATACAGTTCTATTAATATATAAGAAGGAAGATTACAACAGTTGATTAAACTAGGCCTTCCTCAGTCTTCCGACTCCTCTCTCTCTCTCTCCTCTATCTCTGAGTGTAATGATACTTGGGCTAATAGTTCTCAATGAACCTTGCCTATCCTTAAGCCTCACACTCAACAATAAATCTTTGATCTGCACACGATCAAACCTTCGACCCTTGACCAAGATCCGAAGCCTCTAATTTAGAGGAATTGGGGAAGACAAACCTTGCTAATCTTCTCAATCGGTTTGAATGGGGAAAAATTATGATGTTTCCTTTCCTTTCCTTGCTTTTTCCCTCTATATCTGCTCAGTTGTGTTTAGAAACATCCAATAAGAGTCATGCACTGTAGGTTGTTGCTTTTGGACTGACTCATTTTAAGAAAAAGCCAGAAATGTCAGTTACTTTCCATGGGATTTGTCCATTTGTTCATGAAAACACGGGTAAAACTACCCCTTAGGCAAGATAGAGCGTTAACATAGGCACTAAAGCTCCTTTTGAATGGCTGGGATATGTTATAACTTGACTTGGATGTATCTAGGGTGCGTTGCCTTGGAAAAATGGGTCTTTGTCTGGGTCATTTTCTTCCTTCCATGTTTCTTTCTCCTCTGAGCTAATGAGGAGGTCATTTGTCCTGTAACAAGCCCATTTCGAGGTTTAGCCAATGGATTTCATTTGTAATCGACTAGCTCATAGGCTCCTCATTCCAATACTCGTTGAGTGATATAGGGCATGTGCCACATTGGATCGAGTTTTCCTACTCCCAATTTATCACGGGCTTCATCATAAAGCAATACCAAGTCATGTTTGCATAAAATGTGAGGGTTGACAGATTTTTCATATTGAGATTTAATCGTCTTTTCTATGCTTCAATAATTAAAGTAGCAAGTCTACGAGTCTCATCTAGATGCTCGAGGTAAACCAAGCATTCCTCTTCTAGTGAAGTATCAGGAAGTAGTTCGACAACTAGCTTCAGAGAAGGAATCTCATTCTCAATCGAGAATGTGGCCTCTAGATCATACACCAATTGGAATGGTGTGAATCCATTGGTAGTCTTAGCATAGGTTTTGTATGCCCATAAAGTTGAGAAGAGCATGAGATGCAAATCTCGTTTGTGCCTCCCAATCGTGTGTTGAAGCATAGTCACCAAGACTTTGTTGACAACCTCAGCCTGGACATTGGCCTATGGATAATAAGGGGTGGAGCTATCATGATGTAACCCCAACTAAGAAATGGGATTTGTCATCATATGATTACAAAAATGAGAGCTATTATCAGTGACAATTTCTTTCGGGACACCAGACCTAGCTATGTCATGATTGAACAGGAATTGCACCATAGTTAGACCTTCATTATCATATGTCTGCATTTCTTCAGCCCATTTAGTGAAATAATCGATGACAAAAATAATATAACCATGCCCTCGGTTGAGTGAGGGTTACAAGTCATGAAATATATGCACCATTTCGAGAAAGGTCTGATGATCACAACTGGGTGCAAGGGTGAGGTTGGGGCATGCTCATTTCAAGGGTAGACTTGGCAATCATGGAATTTTCGTACTGCTACAATATAGTATTTAAAAATATATGGAGAAAAATACCTTTTGCAAAGGATTTTTTGGGCAGTAGTGTAACCAGACATGTGACCACCACAAGCCCCAGAGTGGCTGTTGGAACAGGGTCCCCTAAAACTGCGAATTTTGTACAATTTTGTATATTTTGTCTTAACTAGTATAACACAGGGGCTTTGGGGTGGGTCAAATCCCCAAATGCATTGTAATGGGTCAAGTGTAGACCAAGATTCCACAAACCAAGGTTTGTGGACCATTGGAAGTGTAGGCTAAGTCGATATAAATAGATGAAAATTTTTGAGTCTTAAGGTAAGAAAGAATTAAGTCTGATGCTAAGTGCAAATTGTTAGATCTGTTGTTGGTCGTTAGGGTAAGGACTCCTGCTAGTTGTGCACACAGAGATCCTCAGTCCTGCTGTGTGTGAACCCTGCTAGCTGTGTGCACGGGATGTGTCAAATTTTATCGAGTTTTGGATACTAATATATGTGGATATGACTGAAGTATTTATCTATTGTTTAATATAAGGTATTTCTGTTGATGCAAAGTATTGGATCTGTTATAAATATTGTTGGTTGTCTGTTTATGTTGTGTATCTGTCTATGTTATGGTATAATTGTACTCAATTTATGATGCGTTATGAGGATATGTGTTGATTACTGAAGATACACACATGGTTGTGGAGTTATTAACTAGATCTGTGCATGGAAATAGCTCTTTATATTGCAATTATACTGTTAACTATCTTGCAAATATATCTATCTAGTGCGAACCCGATAAGTTGCGAACGTGGATCTTCTTGACTTACCTGCTCTCTCTTAGGGTGCAGAAACCTAGTTCCAGCACCCTCCCATACTGCTTCAGGTGAGAATTTGGCCTGTGCAAGTAGGTCATTGCCAAAAGGGAAAATGGTATAGGGGTTTGTTGGCAAACCTTAAACTTTGAACCTAGGTCAAGAGCCCTCGAGCCAATAGTTTCAGTCATTAATATATTTCTCAGATTCCTCGAGATTCAAACCTCAACGGAGGAGAGATTCAATACTATTGTGATATACGGTGTCACCAATGATACGGTAAGGTTGCGACTGGTAATGAATAATTTTTCACTCAGAGTGTGGTATCTTTGGCCAGAAATTTTGGGTCTAGAGATAAATAATGATTTCTCCATACCATGGGTCAAGGGTACTAATGAGCAAGAGAGTATCATCTGGAATAGAGTCAACAAGAGGAGTGAGATCATCTGCGATGTGAAGATCAAACCAACTGAGCAAAGACCAGAGATTTCTTAGACTTCGTAGCAGTGAATTCTAATTTGAACTCTTGAAGGATGAAAATCCTTTTTTAGTACTTTCCCCCAAGTAACTAGCGTTTGAGAATGTAATTCATGGGGTTGCAATCAGAATTCACCAAATTTTTGTGCAGGAGAATGTAGTGATGAAAACGTTTAACAATATGGACAGTATCCAACACAAGTTTTTCTACATGAGCGTAATGGGTCTCAATATCAAAGAGAATGTTTCTCAAGTAGTACACTACATTCTCTTTTCCATTGTCATCATCCTCAACCAGCACCATACCAATAGTGTTGTCGGCGTTGGCCAAATATAGGCAGTAATCACTATGATAATTTGGAGGATGTTGTAGAGGAGCACTGATAAGGGCTCGTTGCAATGCATCGAAATATTTTTGGGAATTTTCGTCCCATATGAATGGGATTCCATTTATCAATAAGTGAGTAAATGCTTTGGAAATCTCACCATAATTCAATACGAAGCAACGAAGGAAATTGGCTTTCCCCTGCAAATTTTTTAGTTGATGAATAGAAGAGGGAGGAGAAAAATTGATGATTGCCTCAACTTTAAGAGGATCGAGCAGATGCCTTCTTTGGAAACCACAAAACCCAAGAGCCAATCGGATTCTATGTAGAAGACACATTTATAAGGATTCAATCTGATATTATAGCGACGAAATGAAGGCAGATAACTCTGAGGTGTCCCGGGTGATCTCGACTTTTCACAAAATGAGCAAGAAGGTCGTCGAGATATTGCTGCACTATGCACTTGATGTCATGAAAATCATATGACATAGCTCATTGGAAGGTGTCCCTAACATTATTCAAGCCAAAAGTTATATTTTTATAGGAAAATGTCCCCCATGGATAGATAAACACAATTTTGTGTTGATCATCTGGAGAAATATTAATCTGGTTGTAGCAAGAAAAACTGTCCATAAAGGAAAAAAAACTCACTCCCGACACATTCATTAATGATCTAGTCAATAAAAGGAGTGGGGTAATTTTCCTTAGGACATGCTCGATTTATATCACGGTAATCAACACAAACTCGGATGGTCCCTTGTTTCTTATTAATGGAACAATATTTAAGATCCAATCTATCAATGGTATAGGATAAATAAAACTGGATTTCAAAATTTTCTCAACTTCACCCTTTACGGCAACAACCTTTCTCGGGTGCACAAGATGAAGCCTTTGAAAAATGGGCTTCAAATCTGGATAGGTAGAAATTTTTTGCACAATGATACTCAGATAAATGCCAGGCATCTCTTCATATGACCACGTGAAGACATCATAGAATTATTGAAAAAGTTCAGTGTAGATCGGGATCTCATCAGGAGAACAAGATGCACCGATATGAACATTCTCGACAATCCCTGGTTTGACAGAGATGTTGATCAGAATGGTTGGAGTAATATGTCCCATGTTCCCTTTGGAAAACACTTCATGAATCAAGTTCATATTTTGAAATGGGTCAGTCGGTACAAACAAAGCATGGGATTCCAGATAGGCAGATATGTCACCTTCGAATGGGATAAATAAGGAACGATGATGTCCATCATTCTATGGAGTTTCTTCGAGAGAAATTACCTCCACGATACTTTGGTCGATGTGGAAAGTCTCATTCAAGGGATCATTAGATTACCGAGAGCCAAACCAGGTAGACTGCACATAAGTGTCCATAGAGTAAATCAAATGATCGTTGGTTCTGGATTCAGTCTTAGAACCCATGAAAATACTTTGATACATTTTTTGAGGATGGATCAGAGGCATAACATCACCAAAACTCTTGAGCTAGTCAGGATTGGGAAAAATCCATGGATCATGAACTAAAGATATCATATTCATAGTGGTTACATTCAGAGGCAGTAGTGGAAAAATTCCCATAAGGAACGAGTCTTTGAATAGACCCAGCCCTATTCTCTCATAGGGGATGATGAAATTCCTAACATATGGAATTTTTCTTGTTGAATAATCAGAGGAAAATAAGGCCAACTGATCGACAATCACAATTTTTACTTGATGAGGAAAATTGAGGACATGAAAAAGGGTGGATCCCACGTAACGATGGCATGAGTCCAACTGTGTACAAGAAGGAGATTATAATTCAATTTGGAATCTACCATCTCAACTTCTAAATTTATGGTTTTTACCTCCAATAGGATGGGAAATTCTTTGATAATATTGTATGGCCAAGAATCTCTACCGTAGAAAGAGTCCAGGATATTCAGGGACTTACTCAACAGAGGAGAGCCGGTGGATTTCCAGCATGAGACAGGCATGATGCAGGTCGAATCACCTTCATCAACGACAATCCTATGAATTTTATTTCCCATGCTGGTAACTTGAATAAAAAAATCCACCTGAGATGGGAGGTGAGGAACTAAATTTTCAAGATCGAAATTAATAATATTAGAATCTACGAGATCAATCCCTCTAATAGCAGAAAGTAGTGCCTTTTGTTGTGATGGAAATGACTAAAGGACCTCCAAAGCCAGCATCACCAAAGGTGGTTAAGATAGATCTTCTACAATTTTATAGTGTTGCGCAACTGTCGCATTCATATTATAAGATGATTTCTGAAGAACACCTTTTGTGTGTAGTCAGATGATGGAGTCACTAATAGGTCTCTCAATCTGAAGACGACCAGAAGTAGGAGGCATGGAAGAGGATGGGTGATATGTAACTTTCAGTTCCATAGGAGCCTGGAATGGATTGGGGTAGTCTTTGGATTTCGTGGTAATAGTGATAGGTTTTATTGCAGCCATAAAAAACTAAGATTTTCTAGATGATTGAGCTTGATCTACCATTTATGTTTTCTAAGAATGGAAAGTTTCTTTCAAGACAACCAAATTCCTGAGTGCACCCTTCAGAAGATAGGAAATGTTGGCACACCGAGGAAAATCTTTGGTGTAATGATCATCATCACATATCAGGCAAGGATATTTAGGCTTATGCATGGAAGAATCATTAGCAGATGAATTTTCTTAATATTTTTTAGGGTTTTCATATTTGATTTACCTTTACCCTTTTTCTTACCTTTTGAGGATTTTTTTGCTATGGTAGATTGGACATCATTTACCTTGGAGGTTTTACTAGGATTCTTCTGGTTATTGGAAGGAGTGGAGGGTGTAGGAGCACTAGTGGGCTTATACTTTGAAGATTTTTTAGGTGCACTACTATCAGTATGAGCCAGTGTCCCGATAACGCCATCCACTGGAGGCGTTGCAGGAGATTAAGATGATGCGAGATTAGTTGAAGGTCGTGGCGTGTTAGGGAAGAGCTTGTATAGAGTATTAGAGTGGGAATAGACTAAATAGAGTTATTGGGATCTATCAATGACTTCCTATTCCATTACAAATCCACCCATGGAAAGATATTTAGCAATCCTGGGAATGAATGATTTCAAAAACCTTTCAATCAATAGCTGATTAGGGATCTAGAATTTTATGAGGTGATGGCGATGTCATCATTCATGAATGTGATCAGAAATGTGAGTAACAGTTGACTGCTTCAACGAGGTGAGGATTTGGGTGTAAATTTAATACCAGAAAGGTAGCTGGAATGAGTGAGGAAAGCCATAGCCAAAGAATTAAAATCAAAGAAAATTATTTGAGGGAGCTCAATATACCACTTGCCCACAATAATGGTTAAAGTACATTGGAAAAAATGAGGATGAATAGAATCATCGACCCAAGAAATATAATAGAACCATAAATGGTGCGTCATGACATGGGTTTGGGGGTCTTCCCTAGACTTTCCTTTGAGTTTAGGAAAATCTCCTGGAACCTTAGTCAGAATTGGAGGCTGATAAAACTGATGTTGGATGGGATAATTTGTAAGCTTTAACACATCTGACAATTACAATGTAGCCAGAAATGGAAACATAGGATGATGAGCAGAAAAATTTCGGGGGTTTCAACCTGGTTGATAAGAATTCAACCGCCAATAGGGTGGATTCTATCCTGAGTATGCATATTTTCCCCATTGTTGGTAAGGACATTATTGTAGCGGCTATTGGACATAGGGACCCTGCTGGATTTGAGGTTGCAGACCTTGCGGGATATAACATCCTTGCTGAAAATGAGGTTCAACTTGTGGTCCCTACTGAACATGGGGTCAAGCCTGTGGTCCTTACTAAACATAAGGTCCAGCCTAAGGTCCCATTTTGGATTGTTGGTATTGAGAAATCTATTGATATTGAGCACCAAACTAAGGCCGAGTCTGGGGTTGTTGGTATTAACCATGAGGAAGTGGCTGGTACTGAGAACCAGGTTGACCTACAGGGAAATTCATACCAATTTGGGTGTAAGGACCAAACTCAGGGTTAGGCGCAATAACACCTGTGGGAATATGGGGTTGTTATACATACTGTTGAGAGGCTCTTGGTCAAGGAACATACTGATATTTTACGTTCAGTTTTTTAACATACTAATGAGGGATGTTATGCTGTTGAACATAAAAATATGTTACGTTCGGTTGTTGAAGGTGCTACTGAAGCTGAGAATACTGAGTTTGAGGTTGGTGATAGACTAATGTGGCTGAATTACGTTGACCACCCAAATTAATGGCACCTACGACAATGTTCGTCTATTGTGAAGACCATGTCCCACCCATAATAGCATTAGGTTGTCCCACTCCAGGAATAGGTCCAAAGTTCAATGCCCCCCCACTCGAGAGGGTAGGTAAGTAAAGAGGATTAGACTACCCTATAGGAACATGCAAAACCAAATATTTTCCACTCAACGATGGAATTGTATTAATCGTAGACTGTGAAAAGGGGGTAGAGGATCCAATTGAAATAGTCATTTGACCAATAGTGATTTAGGTTGGAAAACAAGTCGAGACTCAATAGCCACATTTGAAATGAACAGGCCGGAATATGGAGGAATACTTGTTGAACAAATGAGATCTAGATATAAATATGTGGTGTTGGAAGCTCCAGAAATAAGATTTCCAAAGAGGTATACCCTTGTGGAAGTGGAGATACGACTTGACTAAAGGATACTTTGGTCCCACTTCCAGAATCGTGAGGAATGGAGCCAAAAAATTCGCTCTCATATGGGAATACACACGAGGAAGCTTCCAGAATATAGGTGCCAGTGATTTCCTATAGAGTACCTTGATGAGCACTCATGAATGGAATATCATCAACATTGGATGCAATTTCGTCAGGAAATAACTGACGGACTGTAGAGTGAGAAGCTACTGGAGAAGCACTGTTATCACTGGAAAATCGTACAGGCAAAAGACATCAGGAAATATCAAGAAGAAGGATTTACAGGGAAGAAAGAAAATATAGAATATGAAAATTTTAACTTTTCCTAACATCAAGGAGGAAAATTTATCAAATAGTGCATAGAAAACATTGACCCTAAGCTATCCACGTGGCCTTCTCTTCTATAGTAGCGAATTTCTTCACGGGTATTCCTCAAATATCCATGAGATCCTGGCTATGGTGGAAGGTCATAATCCGAGACCACTTAGCACAATTAAGGAAGAATATTCCCCACTCAAGGCAACCAAGTACAACCACCTTTGAGCCACCTTGAGGCCTCAAGTGTAGCACATAATGGAATCAACCTCCCACTATTTTCTCAACATCCACAATTATACCAACAGAGGGAGGGGAATTTGAATTTCTCCTATAAAATAACACCATGGGAAGAAGAATGGAGAACACATTGTTATGCTGGAAAAATTTCTTGAGCGAAAACCAACATTGTGTTGTCCAAGTAGTAAGGAGTGGAAGGATTTAGCTGTTGGCCATCCAACACCTCAATCCAAGAGATTAAGTTCACCAAGTGTCTGTTATTCTACCATCCGTCGACGAGAGAGAGAGGCTTGCAAGAATATTAAAGGGAAGAGCCCTTCTTGCCTTGAATATTATAGCTCCATAGTTGTAAGGATTCATTTCAATTGTTTTAGCATCCTACCTCTTATACCATCAACAAATAATAAAATGGGAAGAGCTATCCATTTGGATTATTAGTGTGTTTCACTCGATTGAGCTTGTATTGTATTTTCATTTTTATTTCTTGTTTCTCTTTTATTGTAGAATGCTATGTTATTTACTTAGTTTACTACATGTTATGATGTTCCACTAAAAATCTAACAAATAATTTGACATGTTACTTTCTTGTAGGAAAGCAACTTCCCTTACCAAGCACAGTGCATTTCGTCTGCCCATGTGCCAAAAGCACACAAACAGGAATGACGACTCCACTTCTTTATTCTTCTTAAGCTAGTGGTTGTTGTTTGCAGGACCTATCTCCCACCCATGATTGTTGTAGGACCATTCCTTCTTTCCCTCAAAATTTCTCATTCACCCTCGGTGAAGAGATTCAACACAAAGAAAACAGAAATTTCAGAAACTGCAAATCCGCATTCGTTCAGCCCAGACAGGCGCACAAATCTTACACCTGTGGGAAAATAACCCTCGTATAAACTAGTGAGCACTTTTCTCACTATTTTTCCTCATTTCTAGAAATTGTAAAGTGATTGGAAACCCATAATAAATTTTCCATCTCTGTTTTCTGGTGTTTCTTCACTGGTTAGGACAATTTTTGCTGAACTTTATCTTAGAAATTAGATTGTTTTAATTTCAGTTTATTATCATCATAGATCACACAGATTCTAAGTAGTGGTGAGTAAGTGGATTTTAAATCCACACATGCTATCTGAATGAACTAGTTGTTGATAATAGACACAAAACACATAAGATTAATTAGCGGAAAGTAAGAGGCCCATTCATCCAGACATCTTTAGCTAGTTTTTGTTTTTTCAATTTTTTTTCATTAGTTTAGTTGAAATTTTTGCATTAGGATTTGGGACAAGGAAAAAATTATCGAGACAAAGGAAATTACTCTCTACCATCCATGCACCTCTTGGTGAGCCTAAGTACGCATATAAAATATTTCTTAATATAGTTTGCTACCTCCCTATAATGCAAAATTTAGTTTAACTAGGCAAAAGTGTAAGTGGCCCATTATCCACACATTGTTTATTTTTTGAAAGGAATAATCAAACATAATGTAATTAGACAAGGAATGTAAAGGATTTAGTCCTCTTCTTACGTCCACTTCACCAAGGCACACTTTGAGAAAATTAAGACTCTCTAAAACTAACCACTAATTGAACTCACTAAATTCTCCCCACATGGGCCACAAAAGAAATTATAGTTCAAGTTAAGACCATTGGGGGTAGGCATCCAATAAGACACCATGATCATTATACATTTTGAAATGTAGATTTTGATTGTTTAGGGATCTTAAAATATGCCTATCCACCCACGGAACAGAAATCCTGAGCACTACAGAGACCCATTTCAGAGGGGGTTAAGCTTAGGTCAGGTGTGTGTTGTACTATTTGGGGCTACCCATCTAGTGCTCAGTACTGGTAGCTGAATGCCAAGAAGCTCAATATTTGAATGCTCATGTGGGATGACGATACTTTAGTGGCCAAATTTAGGACATCCTTGCCTATAGGTGACGATGCAGGAAGCATTCAATCTTCATACCTTTACCTTGGTCGAATCTTTGGCTACTGGAAGGTGTTGCTAGTTATTTCGGGATGTTAGCCCCAATACCCATAAGAATATATTTTCACAAGGCCCAGTTACAATTTAGAGTGTGAGGATGATTAGGTATTTCTAGGATTTTTAAGTATCATAAGTGAAACAACCAAAACCACATTTTTTTTCTTGCTTGATCACATGTCATTAATCTAAAGGAGAAACTTACCTTTTATTTTTTGCTTTGTTTATGTATGTGATCACATTTTTTTTTAAATAATCTCTCTCCTCTCAGAAAAATAAAAAATATTTCCAAAATTAAACTGAGTCGACACCATAACAGAACCAATAGGACCTCGTCGATCTAGACATTTTTTTGGACCTCCCCCCATTATAGGAAGGTGTTCCAAGTATTTTCCCATTTAGGCATCAAATACGACACATAACCACCCTTATTGGTTCATCCTTTATCAGGGTATATTTAGTTGGAAACCCCCAAGGGTCACCCAATTCCACACTTGTGGAAACCCCCACAGGGTCACCACACACAACTCCTCCCACAACCCCCAAAGGGAAGAGGAACGCTACCCCTTTAGCGAGTTAGTAGAACACAAGTAGGGTGTCTCACCGAGTAATATCCCCCAGGCACACCCATATAAAACCATCCCCAGATTCTCGTGTTTCCACAGTACACAATGGAACTTAATACTCAGTTACCTTTTCTAGCATCATTAAAACTCCTAGATCAATCAAAGATCACTAATGATCCCATTGCACACAACCCCAATTAGGACCCCATACACATGAATCTCCCTTGGGAAATTCCAAATTTGAAGGGAAACAAGAGAAAGACCCTAGAAATCATATAATGACTTTCCACCTATGGTGTTCATCCAATATTGATGATATTATTCAACTAAGATTGTTTCATCACACCTTAACTGGACCTGCCGTGAAATGGTATGAGGAGCAGCCTTCTGCTTTGCATGGAAACTTTAGAGCCCTCGCTACTGCATTCCTCAAATATTTTCAGTTAACCATCCACCATGATTCAAGGATGGAGTTAATAACCCATTTTAGGTAAACGCTAGGTGTCCATATCTTGGACCATCTCCATGAATGGCGGCGATGTTGGCGTTTGTGCAAAGCTGAACTCGATGATAGAGTTTTACTGGAGCTATTTTTGAAGACTCTCACAGCAGATATTTCAAAATATGTGGCAACCCAAGGACCTACCTCTGAGGAGGATGCCATTACTAAAGCTCAGAAACTCAAACTTATATACACCTAGTCAGGATACATTTACAACGTCCTGCCTAACACCCAACACCTACAAACTTACAAAGAATTTCCAGGCACGTTGAATACTATAGACAGATTGATCGGGTCACTGACCTAAGGTCACCTAGGTAGAAGTATTCAGTACCCAATTTACTCATGAGATTCTAACCAGGACATCACGCAACCTAGCTACCACCAGAGTCACTATGCACCTCTACATAATATGATCAATAGGGTATCATCATACCACCATCAATATGGAGGATCGTACCCTCCCTTGCAGGGGACCCAGTACGCATCTAGGAACACTAATGGAAAAATCCCCCCATTAGCCATATACCAACCAGGGGCAAGGACCCCAATATTCCCCTTCCCTAGGACAAAACCCACCACTGCAAAACAATGCACCAGTGAAATTAATGCAACCTTATATGGCTCAACTGCGCAAGTCTTACGACCATGGGAATCTTAGTAATGCTCATAACACTGTAAGGAAAAAGCCTAAAAATAAACAAAAGGGAGATTCTGTACAGGGGGCAATAACTAGCAATGCCCTCCATCATCTCAGGATGGGGGAAACCCCAACCAGCATCAAAACCAGGAGCCAAACAACTCCCAAAGGTAGAAGAAGAGGGCCATTCTGTGGACAAACAATTCTTGTGCTATTTGTGGTGAGTATGGCCATTACACTCATCAATGTCCTAAAATATCGAAGCTAAAGAAACTTCAACGTAACCATTGACAAAGGGGACCTACACAACAAACCGTTTTAATTTAGGAGCCCTTCCCCCACCAAAGAGTGGTTAATACTCAATAGAAACATACACCCGCAAATGATTCCAAAAACAGAAGCCACGAAATCTATATGACTAGTGAGGAAATGTTCATTCAGAAAAGGAATTTGAACTATGATGCCCCTCGAGACACCAACTCATCAGGGGCCAGCACGAGTGCACCTACCACACCGTTGACTATATCCAAAATTCCTATTGAACCCCTGCCAAATATGGTTAAGGGTAAAAAAAGGAGAGTGTGACATCACTCAAAATCATCCCACAACTATAACATCATGGACGATTTAGCACAATCTCATGCTTCCATGTCAGCTTTAAAGGTCTTGCAATCTTTCCCAAAGCAATGGAAAGCCTTACTTTCAACATTAGGCACCATCGACCCTTCCGATTTGTGCCGAATGGCTTTTGACTTAGACAAATCCACCCCAAGGCTTCCTTCATTGGTCGCCTTTAAAATACTAGCGTCAGTCCAAAACATCACTATACATCAATGTATCATCGACGAGGGTCCATCTACATGCATCATGTCCAAGACCGTTTGGAAGAATTTGGGATCTCTCGAGCTGAATCCATCTAACATCATGCTTAGAGCATAAGACGGGTGTCCTTTTGCTCCCGTCGGTCTCTATCACAATGTACATGTTAACTTGGCTGGAAAAACAGTACTCATAGATATTGAGGTCTTGGACACTCAAATTGACTACAATATACTCCTTGGGAAGAGTTATATGTATGCCATGTCTGCCATATCCTCCTTTTTTTTCTGGGTGATGTTGTTCCCCCACGAGGATCGAGTCATCACCATTGATCAATCAGCATACCATGACAAACTACCCATGGCAACTGCTGATGACGTTATAACTTATGTAGACACATCTACAGAGTCACTCATGCGGTACCAAGAATATGGACCTAGCCAATTCAAACCATCATCTATCATTGGATCATTCCAAAGTGATCCCCATGTCATATAAGAAGCAATATATGATGTCATAGGGGCCCCTGTGTGCATTATGTTATCGTCAAACACTGAAACCAGCTAGGAGACAGAGACTAGTAGTAACGAAACTGAGGCCACTGGAATGGATTTTCTACCCTACGCCATCTCCCCAAGTCCATTCTTATACCCTACACTTGGTTTTGCGTCACAGCAAGTCTTGGAAATAGTAACATTGCTAAACATGTCTTTCACAATACCTCTCTAGTATTTGGTCCCACCAGCCATGCTGGGAGGCCTTGGAATAAGATCTATAGGAATAACCCCCATCACTCCCAAAAAGGCAACACCAGTTAACGAGGCTCCTATAGCAACGCCGCCTGAAGCGGCTAAGAAAACCCACAAAAAAGGAAAAAATATAGAAAACACCAGTAGACCAAGGGCATTGCAACCTTGTGCATTATTCAATATCGTAGGCCATCCTACCAATATTTTCATGGAATTGATGAATTAAAACCTCTTCTAAGCTCCGAAAGAAATTTTGTGGCCCCAAGTTCCGATAAAAAGGAAAAAACCACAAAAAATGAAAGGAAAGCATTACACACCAACTACATGTGTGCTATCTGTAACCATTATGGGAATTACACTCATCATTGCCTAGAAATGTCGCAATAAATGGATGCCTTCCATTCCCTAGAAAAATCATACCAAGAGGATCTCTCACATCCCCCCATGTGGACATATGAAGGAGAACCTTGAGTCATACTATACCTATAAGAGGCGAGGCAGTCACTCGAGAGACCACCTCCACCTTTTTTTGTCCCTCCACCTCCAGTCCAACATTGTGCACTCTATGATGAACACGATCATTTCATCATCAAGTGCAACCTAGAGTTGTTTTAGAGATGGTATCCTATTAACCTTGTATAATATGACGGCCTATTGTCAGGCCAGTTTTGTGTTGGGTATGTTCTGGTGATCACCCAATTCACCATTTCCATTATATCCCCAAATTTCATTCGACATTAACCAATTTACGCATGCCCATATTATGCCTCTCCCTAAGAGATGACTCAAATATGGAATCCATGGAAAGCTCGACAATGCAATAGTATGTGACAAGAAGATCCATTCTCTTCATGTCAGCAAAAAAGCGACCACTTAGGGGGCACATCGTCACCCCCAATCGCCCTCCATGGATAATACCAACCAGTGCATTATGCGACGCATGTAACCATTTGGTCTCCAAATGCCTGGACCTAGAATCACTCCGTAGATGGTATGTAGTCACTTCACCATCCTAGAGGGAAGGGAATACCCAAGAAATATATTCATGTCTGCTTTGTCAAGGCAACCATTAGACTCGACACTATACTTACATCCCCCAAGTGCGCCCGCTAATAGACATCATATGCTCATTGGAAATGCACCATCGGAATATAATTAGTCTAGAGCCAAGAGAACCTAATGCAAGGCAAACTACCCCTCAGCAGCCTACCCCCTACCAATACCAAAGCATTAGGCGAGACAAATCAACACACTGTCCTAGCAGGGCCCATGTCTAGCCAAGGACAGCATGCAAGCTATGTGATAAAATCGACCACCAAATAAATAAATGTAAGGAATTGGAGAAACTTACAAATAGCATTCACATTACCACCCCCATCTAGAGATTAATCTCTATAATCAAGAGAAGATCACACACTGCTATTGCATGATTTTCTCACAATTCGACCATACGATGAATTTTGAGTACCTTGCAAGGCTACGAGCGGCAAGAGAAGATTTAAGTCAAAACTCCACGAAAAATATTGGCATATCCTGACATCATTCTCCACAAGAATCAACCATAGTGTTCAGTAACCCGACCATGTTTATGTAATATTCCCACTTAGCTAAAGCTAAGAGGAATATTCATTTTTGTTTTATTTTCTGTTACATGAATAAATGAATAAAGGAGGACATGTAAAACTCCTGAAAAGACTGAATAAATCAATGCCTATGTAAATAAAGATAAATCTAGGCCATGTAAATAAATCACTTGCAGGTGTGAAAGGGGTATAGCTCTGAGACTGGGTCAACCTTGACCAAATCTACAACACTGTCTAGGTTCAATGTACCTCATGAAGGGACATCACAGTTCTATAAGGAGGCCCCTCGTGTGAAATGAGCTAACTGATCAAGGTGGTTTAGGGTTTGCAAAGGCTTTCATCTTATAAAAGAAAAGGGAAGGCAGCAAGAGAGGGTTGTTGATTGATTATATTTCTGAGTATCTTGTCTCCTTAGACAAATACTATTCTCCACTATTTAGTAGAGAATTCTGCTGCTTAGCACTTGGATTTCCTATGCAGGGATTTCACCTCTTCCTTTGAGGATTCTTGGAGGAGTATTTGCTGATTTGATCCACTATCAGGCTTGAGGCCAAGCTCTACTTCCAATTGCAGCGCAGATCAAGTGAGGGTTTGTCTGCTTTTACAAGCTATAGCAAGTGGGATTCTAGATCTGTAGAGATCTATCTTGTTTTGGGAGCCTCTTCTCATGGAGTGTGTCTTTTAACCTCCTAGAGCCTCTCCTGTTTTTGCTTCATATCTATATCTTGACAACTGGCCATCTATGTTATTCAAGCTACAACGTATTTTTCATGGAGGGACTGCGTTATTTTCATATGTGATTCTTAAGGGTGTTTTCATCCCAATTTTGATGAGAGATCTCTGGTGTTGGGCTTTGCCTTTCACTTTGGTGATCCATGGATTACCATTTTGATCCATGCTATATTTATACTTGATCTATTGTAATGTAAATTTATATTCAGAAATTACTACAGCATTTTACAGATCCGCAACTTAAAACTCAGATCTACTCCTATTTATGTATGATTTGGTCAAAATCCCAAGGGGATCTTGTATATAAGACTATCTAGTTTCCAGATATGAAATGGATCTGATGTTTTTTCCATAGATCTGTCCTAGATCTGAGTTTTAATAGTCAGCTGCTGCAGCTCCTTAAAATAATGTTGTTGAGCCATTTCTACAGTTATATATGTGTTGCAGCCTTATTTTCTGAAGATTTCTTGCTCTATTGTCTCATGTATTCTACAATATATTGAAAGGGCTTCATTGTAATTCTGATTTTCTGCTGTAAATTCATAATTTAATCATATTTGATGGAATCCTACTCATACTATCCAAGAATGTGTTATTTCTGAAGTATTTTTTTGTGCATAGCTGCAGCCCCTCTTGTAGGGTCTTTTTCAGCTAGACTAGGTGGTGGGAGATCTATTTACCACATGTAGTTTGATTTGTTTTTTCTCCCATTTCGGATCTAGACTCCAGATCTGCTGATATAAGGGATCAAAGGGATGTAAATGATTTTTTTTACATCAATCTCTCAAGAGTGTGTTATTTCAGCAGGCTTGTTGTGATATTCCAGATTTGGACTATTACAGTTTATCATCACCCCACCTTGCACATGATAAACATTCTCTTCGGTCGGTAGAGCCTCACCCTCCATGGCATCCATCACTAAAGTAGACCATGCATGAAGAATATGATGTCATGGCCATAAAAATCAAGTATGGGAAGCACTTCATGTTCACCCATCCATCATGCATCAAGTCAAGTTTTACGATGCCATGAAAAAACCCCTTTATCGGATAGGAATTCTCATAAGCAAATAAAATATGAACCACCATGTCTCGCACTTGGCCTACCACACCCCCATCAACATAGCCTATCTGCGATAAAATTTCATCTGCTTCACCACCCTCGCACCAAGACTAACTAATGGGGCCCCTACCCTCAGCAAAAAACCTTCCTCACATCACCAGTGAGTGATCATTTTCATGTTTTCAGGGTACCGGTACCTGTGTTTGTACATCCAAACCCATTTTATATTATTTTGGAAAGTGTAGAAAGATGTTTTATGAGAACCACCCCACCCATACACACACTTTTCTTCCCTGGAAGCAAGACATAATCACCCTTGGTTGTAGCTTCACATTATTTACCTAACCCCACGATGACATTCATAACAACCATATACCCACCCTGGACATCCTATAGACCCCATGGTTTTCCTCACCAGAAATTTTTATGACTGCCGCCACTCGCATTTACAAGCTCCAACCTTGGGCCACTGAAATTCCACCATAAATTACAAAAATTTCTTGCCATCATGCCTATGTTAACCCATCATACCACACTTGATATATCAGAGACCCTGGTCCCTCACATCAGTACTTCTCTCGATTTTTTGAGGCTTCCTCCTTTTCGACTTCAACTACCATTTTCCAAGAAGGAAGCAGTACCTTGGATGGCTCCTCACCTCAATGGGGGCATTTTCGGATGGAACTATGGGAGTCATCATGGCCAATTGATGTCATCGATCCTCATGAAATTCGACTACAAAAAAAGCTTTCATGTCAATATGGTATCGTACTTCACAACCATTTCACTTTGTCAAAATTCATCAAAGACCCATGCCATCATAAGCATCTCTTTCAGCAACTCTTACACGGGAAGGTCCCAGTCCTAAACCCATGCATACAATGACCATTTATTATAAAAACATGCCATACCATGGTTTTGCATGTGGGCACTACATTCAAATTATTTTCAAAGAAAAAATGCCCCTGAGGGTGTCCTCAATTGTCGTCATCAACCAAAACAGCAGGTCACTACCACATAAGTGACACAGACAAAACCTTTATCTGACATATAGGCTTTAACTAGACAAAGCATCATAAGCATGGGACATGCCTGCCTCATATAAATAGTGTATTTATTTTATCTCTCGCAAGTTTCCAATAGAACATGGTCCCTCCTTTACTCACAGAAAGTGGTCTCCAACCTGAGGTTTCATGCAAGTTACTCTCTCTCTCTCTCTCAAATGGATTAGACAGAAAAGAAACTATAATATATTTTGGCTATACAGTTCTTCCTAGACCTCATACATTAGGGGGAAACTATTATCACTGGAAAATCGTACAAGAAAAATACATCAGGAAATGTCAAGCAAAAGGATTTACAAGGAAGAGAGACATTATAGAATCTGAAAATTTTAACATTTCCTAAGGTCAAGCAAGAAAATTTATCAAATAGTGCACAGAAAAAACTGATGCTAAGAGACCCGCGTGGCCTTTTCTTCCATCGTAGTGAAGATATTTATGGCTATACCTTAAATAGCTGCGTGATCCTGGGTATGGCAGAAGGTCACCATCTCGGACCACTTGGCACACTTAAGGAAGAATATTTTCCACTCAGGGCAGCCAAGTACAACTACCTTGGAGACAACTTGAGGCCTCAAGTGTAGCACACAATGGAATCAACCTCCCACTCTTGTGTCAACATCAACAATTATACCAAAAGAGGGAGGGAAATTTTAATTTTTCCTATAGAAGAACACCATGGGAAGAAGAATGGAGAACACATTGTTATGCTCGCAAAATTTCTTGAGAGAAAAATAGCATTGTGTTGTCTAAGTAGCATGGAGTGGAAGGATTCAGTTTTTTTCCATCCAACACCTCAATCTAAGAGAATAATTTCACCAAGTGTCAGTTATTATAGCATCCATCAAGGAGAGAGAAAGGCTTGGAAGAAGCTTAAAGGGAAGAGTTGTCCTTGCCTTGAATATTAGAGCTCCATAGCTCTAAGGATTCATTGCAGGTGTTTTAGCATCCTACCTCTTATACCATCAGCAACTAATTAAAGGGGAAGAGTTCTCTGTTTGGATTATTATTGTGTTTGACTCGATTGAGCTTGTATTATATTTTTATATTTTGTTTCTTGTTTCTCCTCTATTGTAGCATGATATTCTTTTTGCTTAGTTTACTACATGCTATGATGTTCCACTAAAAATCTAAAAAATCATTTGACATGTTACTTTCTTGTAGGAAACAAACCTCCCCTACCATTAACAGTGTATTCATTCTGCCCATGTGCCAAGTTCACTACAACAAGAAAAAAACAAAATTCTGGGTTGATCAAAATCACTATAAGCATGTTTAGGCGAGACCAAAATCGGATCAAAGAATGGATTCTCAAAAAAGACCATAAAATCTGTAGATGGTTCAAGGCTTTCCAGCTCAAATTATTGTGATTTCGTCCAAGGAGAATCTTCAGGCGATGATCGAGATGATATGGGTTGTACATTGATGAAAATCTTGAGTTTGGTACCTTTCGCTGCAAGGGGTCCAACTAGAAACTGAGGTACCTCAGGAGGAGAATCTTAAGATTCTTCAGACGAGGGACAAGGAAAATTCGATGATTCAGCCAATATGACCTTTAAAAATAAGATCAAAGAAGGAAGCAGTGAAAATTTTTCACAATTTACCAAGTAGTAATTAGGCTGGAGAACTTCAAGTGTAATATTTTTTCGTGGGAAATCACTTTTAAAATTAACAAAAAATAAATAAAAAATGGTGTACTAGGCATAATGTTTTACAAAGTATTCATGAACTGCAACATACACCTTGGTGATAAAATGACCAAGGACTTAACGTACTACAACCAATCTCCCGGAATGTTGTGTTTGATGTATCATGTTTACATGGTGGCTGACTCAGTTAAGTTTCAGTTTTTGGCTCAAAATCCATGTCACCTAAAACCTATGATGTAGGCTAAATGAAAAAAGAAAAACTTTCCATTTAGATGAAGTATAAAATATTTTTGGAATAGATACAATCAAAAGTGCGATCGATGCAACAAACAATGATGCCCCCCAAACTAGTCCAAAATTACGAAATGAAATTCTTTCCAATCAAATTCACTTTTCCCAAAAATGAAACTTATTGAAAAAATGAAAACATTTCTCTTTTCTAGTAAGATGCACAAAATGATATATATATTTATAGTTTTTTTACTTTGAAATGCAATCAAAATTAAAATAAATGAAGAAATGAAAAAACAATATTTTTCCCTTTTCTTTCAATCAAACAAAAATCAAGATCGCTTTAAAACAATACAAAAATGAAATTATTTTCAATCCCTTTTTCAAAAAGATAAATACAAGCCAAATCAAAAACTAAAATGAAAATCACTTTCAATTTCTTTTGAATTTGGAAAAAGGACACTCTTCTAGACTTTCGAATCAAACACTTTGTGATCCTGTGTTTGAGACTAAATTGAATGTAAGATAATAAATGAAATGATGACCAGTGCATACGAAAAATCACTTCAAACCAATTCAAAAGCAATGCGACCAAAGGTGTTTGAAATTGTGAAAAATATCCCAACTGACAAACAAATCAAAGAGATGAAAACACTTACTCAAATAAGACAAGTAAGTCAAACACATAGGAAGGAGGTCACTGAGAGTCTACAAACATTCTTCAGGGGCCAGGAAACATTGGAAAATAAAGGGGAAGCCATAAATTCTCCTAGGTCTGAGATCAACACTTGTGTGATAAGAAAAAGGGAGCTGAAAGAAAAAGCAGCATTGTTGTGCTATATTGAACAACATTGGTAGTGTGACTATGTAAAGAGAAAACATGTTGGTCGCTAAGAAAAAGGAAAAAAAAAAATTATGATTTTCCCACAAAAACCAGACCTAACATAGTGGAATGACTATCAAACACTATGCAAACTCACAGAGAACTAAGCAAGCTTAGATTTCAGCAATCGGTCAAATTAGTCCAAGATCAGTCTAGGGAAGGAAGGCTAAGACGCTATGCTCCCTAGCGAAGTCACCAATTCTGCTGTCAAGATAAATCTCCTCTGTAGACAGAGGTGATCTCTATAGCCCTACAGTGGGTCTAGAAACTTGAGATACTTCATAATTCAAAGATTTCTTAACAAACATTCATAATGCGACAAGAAAAGAGATCGAAGTACCTTTTTCCCAACACTATGTTTAAACGCGTTAATTATGACCTTCATCCACAATTTTTTAGGCTCGCTCCTTGCTACTAATGGCACACGAATACCTGCAGGTGATCAAGAGGCAACAAAAAATATAATACAATACATAATAATCATAAGCATTAGCTATCTAGTAGATCAAGGAGGACCAAAATATTTTCATAAATGATTAGAAAAATGTAAAAAGAAAACATCAGATGTTTTATAGATAAATATGAAAGGAAGGGCTTACAATCGAGGCCTTAATGATTGAGGCCTCCCTTTGGTGAAAATTTGAGTTCTTCACTGAAGCTATAAAGAATTCCTTCTCTCGAACACTTAGGCGTTATCACCGTGAAATAATTTGAAGGGAATGAGAGTTCAGACTAGCCCAATGATGACCAACCAAGACTAACATTAGTGGAAAGAGGGCCATGAATTTATAGGAAGGGAGAAGAGGTTGGGAGCCCATGAAAGGAGGAGGAAGGTCTTCTTTATAAGGGATAAACCCTCATGGATGAGATCAAAGCTCTAAAATCATAGACCTAGACTCTATCACCACTGTTTAACAACAAACTCACTACCCTATAAATTCTATAGGTTGAAGCTTCTCCTTGATTTGAGGAAAAACTACGAGGAAGGGATCAACATAATTTTCCAAGAAATAATGGCATTGGCAGCACTAAGCCATAACTGTCAATCTAAAATTAGCGCGAGCATGACACCAGGAAACACACTGATCCAGGAAACTACGATTTTGACCAAGTTTCTTCAGTAACCTCCCAAGGAAGTTTTCATTGAGTCTTCAGGGGATGTATTAACATATTTCTTCATGGTGGAGACATTGCACAGGGTATGTCATGGGGAATTTTAGGATCAAGGATGGGAAATGAGCATGGTGAGAAGTTATATTGTAACAGTAAGCCCAGATGATGTTTTCATCAGTAAAATGATATCTATCACTATGCATACAATAGGTGAACCATGACTATCCATTTGGGATAGTGTTGTGCTATTTCTTCTTTCAAAAGATCCCAACTATCCGACGTCATATGTATATCCATCATGGGGGCCTGCGAGAGCCCACGATGTGTAGTTGGGGGTAGCTACTCTATAGAGGAGGGGGAGAGGGAGTCAGATGTGTGTTCTGACCAAATTTTTTCATGCATTGAGATCAAATGCTTTTACACATACATTATTATCCATGTAGAGGCATGAACTATCAAGGGGATCCTGACTTGCCACTTCCGCTCGGTCGAGCATGGGAACCAGATTATAAGTGAAAGTTGCTATTTATTGGTGCATTTAAATTTTTTAGAATATGTATGTGGTACTGATTCTTAAATTTTGGTATGCAGGTATAGCACCAGTCAAGCTGGAAAGATATGTAGGACGTGCCGCAACACGTGGGGCTGCAGAACCGAGTGGATCAACATCACAACATAGACCTAATTATGAGGCTTTGCTGGAGGATCTCCTTTGTATATGTGTTGTGGTGTTGACGAGGGTACCAGGGCGGAGGTGGCACAATATAGAATATTGGCATACTGATGAGTGTATGGATGTTCCCTCAGAGTGGCAAGGGATCATGCGGCACATGGCGATGGCCGGTTAGGTCGTTCGTGATCTACGAGCTGGTGGAGTAGATCCATTCGCATGAGAGCCATTAGATAGTGACTAGGGACAAGGACATGAGGTGCCCCCCCTTCTTTTGTAACATTTTGTGGGCATATTGGATGTATTTAGAGCAGTGGACTCAAAAAACATGTTTTTATGTGACGATACATAATATGGATATGTATATTTTATATGATGATTATGGTTCACCATTTTTTTTTATGGTTGTATTGTGTTAAATGCATGTGATAAACTCCAATCTAGAATTTTATTTGTTATGGTATCTACAAAGTAATTTTGGGCTCTAGGAACGTGATTCAATGCAATGGATTCAAATTCACGTGCTAAAATATTCACTCATAGATATTTTCTAAACAGGATATGGTTATGCACATGATAAACACCATTCAATTGCATGACAAGTAGCAAGGAATCTAAAAAAACATGAAGATGAAGGATGCGATGTTCGAGGGAATCAACTAACAAACCTATCACTCCATCATATTTGGCATGGTTATTGGGGGTAGAGCCAATGCATATGCCATTGGAGTGAACTAAATAATGCAAGGGGGTAAAAATGGCCCAAGATGCCGAGGCTACATTTCGGGAGAAGCGACCTGTACCATTGACATGGTCGATATATGGTCTGGATGACTGTTCCATTTGAAAGGCGCAAAAAGACAACAAATGAGATGATCGTGGATAATGCAAGCTACCTAATGCATGAAAGAAATAAGTACACGCATGTCAATGGGATATTCTATGGGAAAAATTTCTTGAGGTAGAGTGCATTGCGAGATTTAGGGGGGACTTGGCCTTCGAAATCCTCTAGAAGGTATGCCCCATTTCCCAAGTCCTTACTATTGACGTAAAGTCCTAGCCATAATGAGTCAAAATTCCCACAACCAAAGCCATCATGAGCCTGGTCACATACTAGAACAAGACCACCTTCATTAAAATTCCCATGACCAAGGACATCATGAGCCTGGTCATACACTAGATCAGTCATACTAAGCTCTGGTGCACTTCTCGGCTACTTCAATGGTTTTCAATGTAACACAAAGTTCTTCGGAAGCACACTCAAGCATGATGAGTCTTTGTTCTAAAGGTTGGGTGTTAAGGAGAAGTTCAACGGCTAGGTGAAGGGAGGGGATTTCACACTCGATTGTTAAGACTGCCTCCTCCCCCAAAAAAATGTGGAAAGGATTAAACCATATGGTCATTTTAATATAATTTCTATAGGCCCACAAAGCAGGGAAAAGCATAAGGTGTTAGTTGGTTTTTATACAAGATGATGTCCCTATCAATTTTAAGTGGACTAATCAAGGGAGAGGAAGTGAGAGCATGTTTCAAGGCATCAAAATACTATTGAGCATAATCATCCCAAACAAATGGAATGTTAGATCAAAGGAGTCTAAGAAACCCATGAACATTGGTGGCATAATCAGGTATGAACTAACAAAGGATGTTGGCTTTGCCTTGAAGGCTTTGTAACTAGCGTAAGGTATGAAGAATGGGGAGTTCAAGAATGGATTGAACATTGACTAGATCAATTTTTATACCATATTTGGCCAAAATGAAGCCTAAGAGATGGTTGAGATGAATGAAAAAGACACACTTCAATGAGTTGAGGCAAATATTATACTTTCAACATCAGATAAAAATGGTACACAAATCGTGAATGTGTTGTGCTCGAAGTAGAGAACGAGAAGTGAAGTCATGAAGGTAAGCAAGGATAATATGATAAAATACATGGAAACAGTAATACATGGCCCACTGGAAGGTGGCTCCAACATTATTTAAAATGAAAGGCATGACCCTATAAGTGAAATTTCCCCATGAACTAATGAATTCATTTTTCAACTGATCAACACAACGGATAGTTATGTAGCTGTATCTGGAGAATCCATCCATAAAGGATAGAACCTCATGCCTCACACACTCATCAATGATTTGGTCAATAAATAGTGTGGGAAATTTGTCTTTGGGAAAAGCTTTGTTCAGGTTGTGAAATTCAGTGCAGACACAAATGGTGCCTTGTTTCTTGAGAATGGGAACCGGGTTGGAAACCCATGTGGTATATTCAATGGGATAGATAAAACTAGCCTTCTTTAGATTATCGATTTCAACTTTGATAACCTCTCGTCTAGAAGGATTGATGGATCTTAACTTTTGACAGACAGGAATGGCATCGGACCATGTGTAGATATGGTGTTTAACAATGGTTGGATCAATTATGGGCATCTCAAAATAAGATCAGGAAAAAACATCATGAAATTTCTTGAATAGCTTGGTGTAAGCCTCAATTTATTCCAGGGTGCAATGTGCCCCCAAGGTAATTTTTTCTTCGACCCTTATTTTATTGGAAATGTTTATTTTAATGGTAGGAGAGATACTGACCATGTTTCCTTCTTCGAAAGCATCTGGTGCAGGGATGGGGTTTCTAAGCCAATCGAATTCACCATGAATGAAGTATTTAAACTCCACAACATATTGGTTATGGGTCTGCTGCGGAAGGAAATATGCACAACGGTGCATATCATCCCAAGGAAAATCAGGGGTGCTCATCACTTAAATAATTTCGTCATCGAAATGGAAGATGGGAGGACTAGTAGAAGAGAGACCACTTGATGCCCGCGCATATTCATGAGAACTATGGTTTAAATACGCATCACTACTATGGGTACACGGAAATATAGAAGATGAAACATCTACTAATGTTCAGACCAGAGTGTTTGATGAGGGAGGTCTGATAGAAACATAATGGGAAGATCCATAGGGGCCTCCATCCATGGATCTCATGGATGACGCCAAATAGAGAATAGAAACCGAAAATTCCATCATCTTGACATCGGGGGGAGGTATCACAATGGGTGTAGAACATTCCTCTGATTCTGGTGAAGAAAAACTCTCAAGTAGAGGAGTATATGATCCACTACGAATGACTTCTATTTCAAAAATTTCCTGAAGGGTATCACAAAAGTTGTCAAGAGGAGAAAAATGATTAGAATAGTGGCCATAATAATCGCACAAAGCATAAGGGTGATTCGTACACAACGATTTGAGTTTATTTATTGAATCAGGTAAGGTAACATGGACCTATGGGATTTCAGATTCAGGAAACATTTCATTGACTACAAGTTTGATAAGAGGAAGTTAAGGATAGTTATTAGTGGCATGCCCAAAAACAACACACAAAGTGCATGGAGGTGTAGGATTTGGAGTCTTAGGTCGAGCTCGATTTTCTTGGGGGGCCCTCTCCTTAGGATCCTTAATTTTTTCTATACCCCCCTCACTAGATGCTTTCACAATAGGAGTATATTCCTATTGGGGTAGTTGCGGCACTGAAGCAAAGGGAGGGGTAATGGAAACTAGTTGAACTCATGTAAAAGTGATATATGGTTTAAGTTTACCAAGTGGAGTGTTTTTTGGGGGATCAATGTACCAGAATTGGATCCCTAGGGTCAAATTGTGTAAACTCAATGTAGCCATAACTGGCACAGAAAAGACACCATATTGGGGAGCTAAAAACAATATCTGAACTGAAGGGTAATCGCCTGAGAACGACTCTCAGATGGTTAAGGCTTGGGGGATTTTATCCTAGTTGAAAAATATTGTGAGAGACACCAGTAGAAGGAGAATTTCCTTGAGGAGATGGTCCTGATGGTTGTGTCGAGTGAACAACAACAGGTTGTTAAGGCACTATCTTTTGACTAGTCATATCGGGCCTCTTCTGACTAGCTCGAGATGCTTGCAACATGAAAACCCTCGATTAGATGGGCTAAAAAATGGAAGGAGAGGAACCATGGAATGCACCAAGTAATGAGGAATATTTATATACTCCATGTGAGACACTAGTGAGAGGATCAAACAATTACTTATCGACCACTGAAGATATGAAGTACTCAGGGGAGATTTGAGACTTCGGGTCGTAACATGGCAACTGATCAATGATGATGATCTTTCCATTGTGGGGGAAGCACATCTTATGGTGAACCACATATGTGACATTTGACATCGCATAGGTGTAGGTACAACCCAAGAGCATATTATAATCTAAGGAGGCATCAATGACTTATATTTCAATACAAATAGTATTTCCTGCATGTGTAACAAGACACTTGTGGAACATCCCAAAAGAATAGGAAGGGTGACCATCCCAAGCACGCAAAGTGATGGTGTATGGGGACATATTGGGGGACTTGACTTTCTTCCAAACATAGGTGCACATCACACAGGTGGATGAACCCTCGTTTATGATACATCACTATACATGAGCATTACAGATCTTTAATGGTATTTGGAAGGCAACAAATGAGGGTAAAGGGGGAGGTTCTGACTCGTCAACATCAAAGATGATAAACTGATCATATTAAGGATCCACAATTCCAAGAGTAGATATAAGATACTTTCTTAGGGATGGGCACGTATAGAGAACTTCCAGCATTGACATTGGCGATGGGAGATTGCGCCAAGATATCTACTATGTTGTAAGTGTGGATGCCTTTGGCATAAGCAGCATTTCCATGTAATGGCCCTTTGGGGATCTTAGGAATGACATATGCATTAGGTTGAGGGATATATAAGGGTAAATTTGTTGTTGGAATTGTCTCTATGGATAAATTTTTTTGGGACTCGGTTGGAGATGTAGCAGGTTTCTTGTCATACAGGCGAGACCATGTCTGAAAGTTGAAATCAACAGTATTCACCTCATCAAAATTCATCATGAGAATATGGTAATGAAGGGTACCAAATTAAAGGATTTAAGGAGCGAAAAGACCTTGTCGTGGTTCGGTAGCCAAATATCCTTGCTAAGGGAAAGGATTAGTGAACACAGTCAGTTGAGTTGGCACAATGTTTAGAAAGCAGTGTGTTGGGTTGTTGTCCTTTAGACACTGCTTGGGCACACTTGAGAATAATGGCACACTTGAGAATAATGGAAATTTAAACTGCTATCCATGATAACCATTAGGTTTTTGTTGTGTAACCAGCTCCAAAAAGAGAAGAAAAGAGATATCAATGCCTTAGAAATGAGCCACTTCGAGGGGGCAACCTCCAATACATTACATAAATGAACAATTCTTGGATGATACAATTTACAAAACCTCCTTTCTTTATATAGGAGTCCATGTGGCCATAATGTAATCCTAGTGGGCCACAATGTAATCCTAGCCGACCTAACAATAATAATTTAAGGGCACAATAATAACAAAATGGTGGTTACAAGGGTGCAATAATAACAATAAGGGGGTTACACTAACAATAATAAGGGACTATACTAGTAATATAGGGACCTAACAGTTTTTTCTTAAGAAATTAGGGTAAGTTACTTAGGGTTTAATAGGTTTTAAAAATTTGTTATTTTCAAAAATTTCACATGTATGAAGGTCCCTTAGTGATTTTGAAATGTCATCATTTGTGTTTATAGGATTCATTGTCAAAGAAAATTCAAAATTTCTTTGTGCATGAGTTGATCTTGTCATTATGGTGAATTTGACACTTTTACACACATCCACGACAACTCTAGTTCAAATAGGTTAGGATTTTCTACGAAAGTTCCCAAAACTTCCATAAAAAATATACCTTACTGAACACATGATTTGCTATGAAATTTGGTTTTTCTACTAATGGTAGGGAAAAGTGTACATAGTGTCGAAAAGGGTTTGGTTAGAGGTTTTCAGAGAATATTGGCTTATGATTGCTCCATATTTTCATTTTCCATAATTTTTGAAACACATGATGCTCAGTCATCATATTCCCTTTTCACGTTTTCATTCTGATTTCTTATCTCAAATACACTCTTATCTCACTCTTGTGAGCTATTTTGGTTGTATTAGTATCAATCTGTTAGTCTTGGATTCTATATTTCTGTCTCAGGGTAGATTATATTAGTCTCAAAGGTTAGTGTGTTGTCCCTAAATTTTTTTTGAAGGTGTCAAGGTAGGGGTCATTCAATACATCTTGGAGCCATTGCATCACAAAATGAGCAATATAAAGGAGGATATGTTGTTAAGTACGATTACATGGACATGAGGCTTCTTGAGGAAGACCCCACTTTCTCCCAAGAATTTTCTAGTGTGGGCAGCCTCTGATTCTGTCAAAAATTTTAGGGATATCATGGACAAGTCTCAAAGTATTTTTCCATCAATTTTACAGGCACATGCATTAGGGGAATTTTGAGGTCTAAAATGGGCTTCCTAAGAAAAATATACAAAAAAAATAAAATCTATTAGAACCAATAGGATTCAAGATGATGATGTCAACCATGGGGGATGATTCGCCATTTTTTAGGTAAAAGGGTAAAAAGATTAAAAAATAATAAAATAACAAAACTATTTTTTCAGCTCGTATTTTCAGCGTATCTCCCAAAGTTTTTACTCAAATTTTGAGTGGGAGCACTCGTTGGATGAAAAATTTAATTCCTAATCTAAGGAGTACCCATGTTGCATACTTTCGATGGACCCTATTGAATGAAAAATGAGAAATAGATTAAAAAAAAGAAAAAAGAAAAAAGAAAAGACGTGATTGCAATAATGATTTTCATGTATTTATCATTTTTCATGTAGCAAGACCCATCAAAATTATGCAACATTGTACTCCTTGGATGAGGAATCAAATTTTTCATCCAACGAGTACTCCTACTCAAAATTTGAGTAAACACTTTCGGAGATAAGTTGAAAATATGAGTTGAAAAAGTAGGTTTTTCTTTTTTTCCCTCTAAAATTTGATGATGTAATCAAATATTATTTTATTATTTCCATTATTATTTTATATTTTCCTCAAGAGGCCCATTTTATACCTCAAAATTCCTGTAATGGTAAATTGAAAGACCTAGAAGCAAAAATGGAAATGGTACAAGCTGAGTTGTTGAAGAGGTGCCTAAAATTCATTACTGTTATTGATGATGCTCCATAAATACGGTAAGATGACACATTTTTTAATATATTATGGATTATGGTATTATATAGGCATGTATATGATTCTATAAATTTTTTGGAGGTGATAGAAGGAATAAATTGCAAAATACCAGGAAATTAGGTACTTTTGTAGCAACTCCTAGGCTTAAAGACAGAAGTTTGCTATGAAATTGTTGTAGCTTTCCATGAAGGTAAACATCTTCCAATATTTCAAAAACGAGAACACTCAAGGCATGTGTTTCACTCATTAACCTCAAAGAAGACCTTGGAATACTCAAAAAATTAAAATAATATGCAGAGGGTTGATTTTAATATTTTCTAGCAAAGTTTGCTACCAAATTTCTAGAAATTAGTGTTTTAGTAGTCAACTTCATGCTCACTTTCTGACCAAATGGAGAGGAATTTTCGAAATTTGGAGTTTTTTCTTCAACACGAGCTCATCTACAAAATTTCTCTTATTTTTTTCACAACCATCAGTGTTTGGAAAATACACACTTAAATTTGAGGCCTATTTTACAGAATTTTTACTAGCGATATTTTTGTAGAAATTTAAAATTCGGCTTGGTGGAAGTCCAACTCAGTAGGTCAATAGGTTAGCATCCACATGGAATGATGACACATCAACAATCCAACACCTCAGAAGCTTTTTATATTCTATAATGATCATTATGAAAAAAAATTTGAAGTTATTAAATGATGATAGACTACTTTTTGTGTACAAACTCTACCAAATAGAAAATATCCCTAAAAAGTCTCCATGTGATGTAATTTGATTAGAAATAGGTGTCTTAGGTAGGAATTCGAATTTGTCCCAGGTGTCAGACTATTGTATGGAGGCCTCACTCTGTATATGGTGAAAGTTTTCACTTTGTTGAGGGTTGAATGTTATGAAGAAGCTACTATGTAATTTTCCCCTATGAAGCTAATACACAGATTACAATAGATTGTCTTCAAAACATCAGATTCTTCTAGACTTATGTTTTTGTCTCTTTATTTTTTATATTTTCATCAGCTTCATGTTATTATGATTACTTGGAATTCATAACTTTATGCTCCAATTTCCTTCATGTACAATGTATTTCTATTAAAGTTTATGTTTTAAGCCAATTTTCCTCACCTTCCATGGATATAATTTGTTAGTAATTGAATTTCTTTAGCTTTCTCCATGCCCAATGGTAGCCATCATACACTCTTCCACCTACAGAAACCACATAAAACATAAACATATTTACCATCTGCAATATATTTTTTATTTAGAATATTTCGTTGTTTTCTTTGTGAGAGCCCTCTCTCAGTGGAAGGACTAATTTCCAGTCAAAATTTGGTTGAAATAGTTATGCTAGGTTGATGGTTCACACTGCCCAACTTGTTCCAACCTGGTGATAAAAATTTTGTGTGCTTTCCGAGAGTTGAAAATATCCATTTCCCGAATTTTTTTTGAGTTTGTTCATTCTGATTCCTGAGGGTAACAGGAAATAAAAGTTTAATTTTGAAGGTTTTGATATTACCATGGCAACTCCAATATCAAAAGATATAGAAGATCAAAGCTTCATGGTGACTCCATGGATTGAATATTGAAGAAGTTCCAAGATGAGCTCTAATGCAAGAAGAAATCCTAGGTATGATCCTATGGATCGATCTAACATCTATGGTTTTCCAAATCCTATGCCTTGTGTTGATTGGTCAACCCACCTTCCCATGTTCAAATATGAAAATAAAGATGATGTTGGTCTGCATTTGGTTAAATTCAATATACATGTATATAGACTAAGGGTTGAGTTTCCTAAGGATTGTCTCATGAAGATGTTTATGGCTACCCTAGAAGACAAAGATAGAGTATGGTAAGAAGGGTTGAAATCAAGAAGCTTGTGTTCTCTTAAACATTTCCATCGAATGTTTTTTGGGCATTATGGGAAGTCTCATCCTTCATCACTAGGGAAAATTTTAAGTATGGAAATTGATTTTAAAGTTTAGAAACTTTGGAAAATCTTACTAGTTCCTAACATGAAAAATTTAAATATTTGGAGATATCTTAGTAAAAATATTCGTATCTCTAATGATTTTATATATAATTTCTATAAAATTTTGGCAATATTTAAGGTAAAATAATTTTTATTATAAAATTTGGGCGAATAAGTTTTAGAAAAAATGGAAATTTGCGAATCTTATTTTTTGAAAAATCATGGAAAATTAGCCTACCATTACAAATATTAGACCCTAAAATTTTCCATGTTCATCACCACTATTTCAAGACTGTTGTAATATTTAGAAAGGTTTCATTCAATATATTAAAATTATTGATGATGATGTAGAATGTATGGATGATGAGGAGATATTAGAAGAACTTTATGAATTTTCTTCATGTTACAGAACATTTTGTCACCGTCCCTGCAATCCCCATCCCACACATTGGAGGACCATTTATGTGACTTATATAAAGTGTCATGCCATGCAAAGACAATCATTGCATCCCTTGCCATGAGGGGAAAATTTCCTCTGTTAACTTTTCCATGAGCAGACCATCAGAAACAAATGTTTTTGGGTTGGTGCTAGTAGACCGTTATGCCCTCGCACCAATGAAGGAAATTAACACAGGGCCCCATGCCCATTGGCATTATTTCCTAGTGAGATAACCACGCCAAGATATTTTTGGAGTGTTTTTTAAATATAGAGGCGAAGTTTCCATGCTAACTGCTTTGTGAGAGAGTTAGCTTGGGATGTTCGACTACATAACCATGAACACCTTCCTTTGGCCTCTTGTTTCCACCTTTTGGGGGGACCTCCCAAAAGGATAAGTCCTCCCTTCCACCATTTTAGGGATCCCAACCTCCTCCTCTCCCTCTATAAATAAAACTATCTCCCATTGATGCAGCTAGTTCAACCATTATTACTGAATAGATGAAGAGGAATTGTTGAAAATCTTGGTGAGATAGAGCGGAGAGAGAGACCCTTGTCAAGAGAGAGCTTAGTATTTTTCCTCGTTACATCTAAATTCCCTAAAAAATGCTTGAGATGCACTTTCACTGGACCCGCTGAAGGAGGCTGCGACATCAAGGCTCGGATTGTAATCTCTTTCTTCCTCTTAATATATATGTGACTGGTGTTCTAGTTCCCATCTTATGTTAATGTGATTTACATTATGAAATATGTTTAATATTCCTTGACTGATTAGCTAGTTATGAATGCAATTATTACCATGAATGCTACTTTTGTCCATTGATCTTTGTGCAGGCAGTCGAATACCATTGCTGAAGGATCACGACGTGTTAGGACAAGGATCAGAGGACCTCTGGTGCAACTACATCGATCACATTAGACTACAAGTAGGACAATCTATCCCAACTCTTTTCATGCGTTAACTAGGAACCAACAGGTTAGCATGTCCTCTTGTTGCTAGAGCCACTCTAGGGCTAGAGGGATCATCTTTTTCTGCATAGAGGATTTACCTACACAACAAGTTGGCGACTCTACTGTGGATCATACCATTGGTGTCCTCCCTGCCACATGTCAATTATGTGGCTACCTATCCCATGCCTGCATTCAATGATAGTGTCGTTGTGCATAGTGTGCTGGGGGAATTGGGTCCTAAATTCCAAGATGTTTTAATCCCATCAGATGCAAAACTTTTGGAAGCCATGACTTTTTATTCATCATGATCAAGGTCTTCAGAGCATATTTAGTTTTCTTGTGTCAAGCAAGTTAAAAAATGAAACAAGCTCGACGGAGCATGGTTCATTTTCTTGTGTCAAGCTCCTTAAAAAATGAAACAATATCTTCGGAGCATATTTCATTTTCTTGTGTCAAACTCCTTAAAATATGAAACAAGCTCATCAGAGCATATTTCATTTTCTTGTGTCAAGCTCCTTAAAAAAATGAAACAAGCTCTTCTAAGGATAGTTTGTTTACTATGTCAACCTCATTAAAAAATGAATTAGGTCTTGAGGATAGTTATTTTAATGTGTCAACCTCCTTAAAAAACAAAACACATTCCCACTCAATTTGAATATTTGATTAGAACTCATAAAATCCCAGTCGATTCTTTCACTTGATATCGTAACTGAACCTTCATTCCATCCACCAATTAGTACCTAAAAGTCTACTCCAGTTAATGCGCTGAAGCTTGGGGGGCATGTACCTCGAATTGAGTCACCATGTTGGGGGCATGCATAGCTTATTTCAAGCATAGTTTTTTTCCGTTTCAAGCTTGTGTAAAAATGAAACCAACTTCAAGCATAGTTTCCATGATTTCAAGCTTCAGTAAAAATGAAACCATTCTTATTTTACCTCTTGTGATTACCACTTTATCAGCCTAATTTTCCAGATAAACCTTGGTTTTATCATTCCGTCGTTCCAATATGTTCGGCCGATCATATGCCCTCACTTGATTGTTTTACCCATTCCTGAGGACCATCTACAATGAGTGGTCATGTTAGCCAGTCTCTTGACCTTTACTTGTTGTGAGTAGTTCCACCATCACCGAAACCAGTTGCTACCCTTAATACCGCTCGTTCCTCTAGTCATAGTCATCTTTGACATCTTTTCTGACTCTCTAAACATGAAAATATTTCCGAGACTCTTTTCATTTTAAACTCATTAAATGGCTATGAAATGATATATAATAGTATAAATTTACCCCTTTTTTAGGCTGGGATAGATTATTTACAAAAAAGGCATACCTTAGCCAATCGTGACTAAGAGGTTCTCTCATATTTTGTTTTCTACCTTTTCGGGTATGAGGGAATATTTATGAAAATTTACCTACTCGAGTTTCCTTTTCCACTTCTTTCCAAACTCTCTAAACATGAAAAGATGCCGAGTTCTTCCTTTGTTAGACTCATTAAAACTAAATGACATCCGAAATCATCACCATGACGTACCCGAGTTCCTCCTTCCTAGGGCTCGTAAAATGTAATAGGATAGATTTGTCCGAAGGAAAAACTTATATGAAAAGCATATGCTATCCTCTTCAAGCTTATGTAAAAATAAATAGGTACTCGCCATAAATGGTGGGGGAAAATGGAAGTTGTTTGTTAGTTGTGTCGGTAGTATGTCACTCTTGAACATGACATTTATTTGCAATTCATGTCTGGTTGGGATATATTCACTTAGTCACTTTACCTCCATGGGTTTGGATAATCTATTTTTACCTCTAATATTCTCTTTGACATGTCATCATGACCTCAGGTCCCTTGATGTCAATTACTGCCAAATCCAAAGTCGTGTCATTGATATGTTAAAGAGAAGTTTCCAATTGCAGTTTTCAACCTCCCTCTGATCCTCTGTTTGGTCTTGATTCACTATCATCATGTTCCTCTATCTTGTGTCGATGACGTGGGAAAAATTATGGCCCTCCTTTGACAAGTTCACTTCCTATTGACTTTAGCTCATTATCCAGGAAGTTGACCTAGAGACTCCCTTCCAGTACCTTGGAGCTTGCATGGATCAATGGCAAGTTCTTTGGATTCGACGATAGGTCCACATCATTGGCCTTTGATCAAGTGATTCTGCGTGTGTTCGACGCTAGATCACTATTCACATTTTGTGGATTGTACCTGTATTACCTTGAGAGCCATTTTCAGTACTAGTGGTTTCTCTCGTGCATGTTAACAACTTTCATCATTGGTTGTTAATCAGGTGATTATCTTGCATGTTCAACTTCAAATCACATATTCACATGCTTGAATTTGTACTTTTTCAGGTCAATATGGGGTGAAGGACCCCAGGTTTTGTCTGATAAGATCTAGGCTGCAAGATATTTTGGTTTATCATGGTTGTATGCATGACTCTTTTGATTGGATGGCTGTGACCATACCTGAGTCTATTTGTTGATCCTTATTGCTATATGGCCGCGTCCATACCTCAGATCTCAGTTTTTATGTACTCTATTATGGATGGTTGCGCCCATGCCACATGTTCATGTATTAGATATATCAGTTGTATTTGTACTTGTAGGTCTTTAGACAACAGTGTTTGGTTCGATCGCATTCTCGTAAAATATTTCACCCCTCCCTCTCTCTCGGACATCATGCTTTAGGGGGCATCTATTACACAACATTTTGTCACCATCCCTGTAATCCCCATCCCGCACATTGGAGGACCATTTGTGGGAATTATATAAATTTTCATGCCTTCCAAAGACCATCATTGCATCCCTTTCCATGAGGAGAACATTTCCTTTGTTAAATTTTCCATGAGAAGACCATCAAAAACACATGTTTTTGGGTTGGAACTGGTAGACCGTTATGCCCTCGCACCAATGAAGGAAATTAACATTGGGCCCCGTGAAAATTGGTGCTCTGTCCTAGTGAGCTACCCGCGCCAAGATATTTTTGGAGTGTTTTTTAAATATAGAGGCGAAGTTTCCATGCTAACTACTTCGTGAGCTAGTCAGCTTGGGTTTTTTTACTACATAACCATGAACACCTTCCTTTGGCCTCTTGTTTCCACCTTTTGGGGGAACCTCCCAAAGGATAAGGCCTCCCTTCCACCATTTGAGGGATCCCAACCTCCTCCTCTCCCTCTATAAATAAACCTATCTCCCATTAATGAAGCTAGCTGAACCATTATAGTTGAATAGCTAAAGAGAAATTATTGAACATCTTGGTGAGATAGAGCAGAGAGAGAGACCATTTTCGAGAAAGAGTTTAGTATTATGCCACAATACATCCAAATTCCCTGGCGAATTATTGAGATGCACTTTGACTGGACCCGCTGAAGGAGGTTGCAACGTCAAGGCTCTGGTTGTAATCTCTTTCTTCCTCTTAATATATACGTGACTGGTGTTTTGGTTCCCATCTTGTGTTAATGTGATTTACATTATGAAATATGCTTAATCTTCCTTGACTGATTAGCTAGTTATGAATGAAATTATTATCATGCATGCTTATTTTGTCCATTGATATTTGTGCAGGCACCTGATTACCATTTCTAAAGGATCGCGATGAGTCATGATAAGGATCGGAGGACTTCTGCTACAGCTACATTGATTGCGTTGGACTACAGGTAGGACAATCTATCCCAACTCGTTTCATTCGTTAAATAGGAACCAACACGTTAGCATGTCCTCTTGTTGCTAGACCCACTCTAGGGATAGAGGGATCGTCTCTATCCACAAAGAGGATTTACCTACACAACACTTCACAAGATATTTATCATTATGATCAAGAAATTTTCCAACAAGGAGGTGTGTCTTCTTTGCTTGAAGATAAAATAGATCAACAATTTGACAGTCAAGTCATAATACATGAAATTTATGAGGATTTGTAGCCTTATCAATCTATATGCAGTCAAATATATGAGCCAAATCATTCAAATTATTTTTTAGCCCATTCCTTTTATGAGATTTTATGTCAAGAAGAAACTCCTCAAGATCAGGTTGTTGAAAATACATGCATGAAAATTCTTAACAGTGAGGTAACATTTGAAGAGGGTTCACTTTTAGGTAAACCTGAGCTACATAAAGAGTTGAATATACAGGTTTCACCTATTCTATTTAGTGATCATCAAAATGACATGGATGATATGCATAAAAATTTTTGTATAGGAGTTGTTATCGTTCAAAATCAAGGAAACATTCCTCAAGAAAACTACCAAAGATTATATTTGATTTGTTTGATAAGGAAAATATTAGTTTTTATATACACAATATGGATGTCATGTTTGAAGATGTTCAAGGATGCATGGATGGTTTTTTTGATTCACATGAAAGGGAAGACAAACCTATTATTTCCTTTTTGTTTCATGATGTTCTAGGAATTGAAGAAATAGAACAAAAGAAGTCATCAGTTATGAATGAATTCAACCCTCACGGTTTTACTCATCAAAAAGAGGATATTTTTCATAGTTTCCAAGATTCAATGGTAATTTTGTTGCAGTCATCAGTCAAGACAATTTTTGTGATTTTTTTGGATTATGGATTCAATTTTCATTCAGAGTTCCCAATAGAGGATCCACTTCTGATTTTGTTCAAGCACAATCAAGAAGCCCAGGTGTTGGATCAACTCTTTGACTGATTATAGTGAAGTTTTCATATTTCTTGAGTTAAGAAGCTGTGTTTTCATATGTTAGAGTAGGATTTGTATGTACATAAATAAGTTAGATGGGAAAACATCTCTTTCATCATTTAGTTTGAAGATTGTAGTTGCAAGTTTCAGTTTGTACAGTGTTTTTGCTACAAGAGCATGTCAAGGATCAAATGTAGGCCAAAGAATATTACAAGTGGTTGGGAACTGCCCAATAGATAAGGCAACTAGTTTTATAGTTCTTTGTTTCACTAGAGGGGCGCAACATCACCATTGGAGCAAATTTTATCCATGATAACCATTAGGTTTGTCTTGATTTAATTAGGGTTAAGTTACTCAAGGTTTAATAGGTTTTTTAAATTTTTTATTTTCAAAAATTTCACATGAATGAAGGTCCCTTAGTGATTTTAAAAGGTCATTATTAGTGTTTATAGGAGTCATTGTCAAAGAAAAATCTAAAATTTCGTTGTGAATGAGCTGATCTTGTCATTATCATGAATTTTACAATTTTACACACTTCTATAGCAACTCTAGTTCAAATAGGTCGGGATTTGATATGGAAGTTCCTGTAACTTCCATAACAAATCTGCCTTCTCAAACATAGGATTTGCTACGAAATTCAGTTTTTCTGCTAACAGTAGGGAAAAGCATACAGAGTGTCAAAAATGGTTTGGTTAGACGTTGTCAGAGCATATTGGCTCATGATTTCTCCCTATTGTCATTTTCCATCATTTGTCAAACACATGTTGCTCGGTCATCATATTCTCTTTTCACGTTTTCATTCTGATTTCTTGTCTCAAATACACTCTTATATCATCCTTGTGAGTTTCTTTGGTTTTCTTAGTATCATGTTGTTAGTCTTGGATTATATCTTCTTGTCTCATGTTAGATTATATTAGTGTCAAAATTCAGTGCATTGTCCCTAAATTTTTTTTTGTAGATGTCAAGCAAGGGGTTTTTTAGTACATATTGGAGGCATGTCATCACAAAAGAAGAAATATAAATGAGTATCTATTGTTAGGTACAAGCCCATGGACATGAGGCTACTTGAAGAAGACCCCACCCTCTCCCAAGTGTTTTACTAGTGTAGGTTGCCTCTAATTATATCAAAAATTGTAGGGGTATTGTCTTGTCAACTTAGTGTTCCTAAATTGATATCATAAACTGTAAACCAGGGCTAGTAAACTATTGAAGTGAAGTGAACCATATGTGCCTAGGTATCTTCTTCCTACTTCGTTGTGCTTAGTGTTTTTCTAGAGTTTTTGGTTTTGTGTTCTTATGCTAAGGGGAAAAAAACTAAATTAATAACAAAGAGAAGTTATTGATCACACTAAAACAGAATAAAATATACTCTAAACTATGAATGGTACCAAGAACAGAGAATGCTAATCCACAAATTGTAAAGCTGCTAAGAAAAGTGACTCATAACATTAAACTTAGTCCAATTCATTTCATTAGAGGTATGTTGGAACAGACTGAGAAAAGGATTAGTTTTGATGTAATGAGGTTCTCTTAGTAAACAACAATTTAAAACATCACAGAGAAATCTTATTCGTTGTTAGAAATTTGTTGGAACATTTTGAGAAAAAGGTCATCTGTAATATAGTAAATAATCCTATGCTAAAATAACTTATGACACTAGAATTAACTCATTCTGCAACTCACAATGTTACTATTAAGTCTCATTCAAGGTTTAGAGATTTCTTGGAACAACTTGGGAAAAAGACTGTTTGTAAAATCATGAGAATCTCTTACATAATTGCAGAACAGAAAAAAAAAAATGTCGATAACTCAAAATAATATAACTAATTCTTGTTCATATAAGAGTGATGTGTTAGAAGAGTTTGAGAACAAGAGTAGCTTATAAAATGTTGAGGATCTTCTAAATCTAACTAACAAGACTGAAATGCAATTAACAAAACTGAAATGCAATTAATTCAAAGTACTACAGCTAGATCTCAATCACATATTAGTGATGTATTGGAACAGGTTATGAGAAAAAGATTGACTGTAATATTCAATGTAAGTAAGTGGCATAAAACATGATGCAAGAGGATAAACTCAGAAAATTGCCTAAGTTAAGAACAAAACAGAGTTAAAGGTTGATTATCTAGAAAATATGCAAAGCATTTTCAGACAGTAGGGGCCCTCTACCATCATATTGGCACACGAATCCTTAACTCCTTACAGTTTCTTTCAGTTCATGCATAAAAGTTATACTCCTTTCATTAGAATAAAAATGCTCAGAAACAGAGTGTCACAGTATTTGAAGGCTAAAAACAAAACATCAACTAACTGTTTCTCGGTTCACCGATTTATTTTTATAAGCAACTACATAACTGACATTGAGTAGAAATAGGCATAGGTGTATTCTATAATCAAAATATAACTAAAACTCCTGTTGAGGACTCGTATTCTGCTAAAGACACCTCAAGAGTCCTTACCCTTGTAGAAGTCTGCTTCTTGGTTTTGGCTTTGTCCATGTTGCATAACCATTTCCAGATTTTTTCTCAGCCCTCGTGGAGGACAAGGAATGATGCAGTAGAGTTTTGGAGTCTAAACATATACGTCTTTCCCTCAGATGACACCTGTAACCTGTTTAAACATAAAAATGGATACGGAACATACAACTAGCTACATAATGACTGCATTTTGTAGCTAAGTCTGCTCAGAAATCACTACGACAACAAAACCACAAAAGTATAATAAGTCAGTCATTGCATGTATTCTTAAATTGATTTTAATAATTCTTGTTGATCTTTTATGCCTATAACTGATAAAGTATAAATGGAATGAAGTGGAGTTTGGTGAAAATAAAAGACATTTTTAGGGTTCAACATACCCCCACTGCAAAAATTTTGCATGTCCTCATGCAATCAATCCATGTATTCTGAAACTTCAGCCAGGACATCTAACTTCGTTTTTCTACTTTTCTTGGTGTTCAATGGCATCCTAGGCTTCCTTATGACCAATTTGAATCTCATATTTATAAGTGCCCTGTTCAATTTCTTGTTTTCCTTCTTTAGCTTCTCACTAGCCTTATACAATTTTTCCATTTGCAGAGATAGAGTTGTGTTCATGTCACTTTTCAGTTTGACTTGTTCCCTTAAAATTTCATTTTCATTTTTTATATGCCTATTGAGTACCTCCAATTCATATTTTTCTCTTTTCAGCATTTCAATTGAAGGTTCTTGTGGACTAGGATTTCTTTCTCTGTTTTTTGAGGCTCTTTTTTCTAATGATTCAACATAATAATAGATCTGTTGTTGGGCTAGATCCACATCCGGAGTTCCTCTATCAGGATATTCTTCATACTAGTACTCAGGAGATCTATAAATTGGTGTCTCTTCATCTTCAATATCTATGATTCATGTTTTCTTAACTCCTATCTTCTTCAATATTCCTTTAAGCCTATGACTTCTTCTCAGTTTAGATGGTCCCTCACCTTTCTCTTTAGCATCCTTTCTTGTTACCTTTTCCTTTTTGAGTTGTTTCTTGATTTTGGCCAATTTTTCAAAGATAATTTCCTCATTGTCTTCTTGTATTGATTTATCATTTTTAAGTTCAACAGATTTGGCAACTTTTCCCCTCCTGCTGCTTCTTACAGGTTTTTCTTCAGACAGAGTTTCTTTAGGTTCTTCAAAATGATTTCTCAAGAGGAATTCATCCCAACTTTCCCCTACCTTCTTCAAATGATGCTCAATTAAAATTTTAACTAAGCCATGATGATATAAGGTGGTTTCTAAGAACCGAATCCTTTTTTGGACATTAGAAGCCATCCTTTTTAGACTATTGAGAAAGAAAAAGGGTAAATTTATCTCTTCATCTAGGAAATTCATCATAAGTCTAATGTGATAAACATATAGGGTGCCAAATCTCCCCTCACAGGTTATAAAATTTTGTAGAATTAGAAACATATTTCGCCATTTATTTTTCAAGGCTGAACTAGGAATGCCTTTCTTAAATACTGAAATGTCCATACTTGGTGTTTTTAGCATCTGTCTCCAGGCTTCATTGTGATTTTTTTTTTTTTTAAACCATCGTTCACCCTGCCTTAGCAACTCTGTTTCTTCTGCTATGAAGGATTCCATGATAATGAACTTGACATAACCAATTTCGACCTTTGACCCGTTGAATGACTGGGAAAATTACTTGGTGACCTCCTTCTGAAATCCATTGAACTTCTCCAAAAAATTTAGCCATCCAACCTGCTATAACATCTCTTTAATCTGAGGGTAACCTTCTAGATATTTAGTTTCGACTAGCTCGGACCTTACAATAAGTCCCATTGCTTCTTTTCCTCAACTTCAATTTACTTCTTTGTTACTACTCTCCTGTTTGAGGTAAAAATGGCTGTAGAGGGTTGTCTCACCCTAAAAATGACTTCTCTAATTCTGCAAACAGGAATTGGCTACAAAATATAATGGCATTGAGTGAATACGGGATGAGTGAAATACGGTGAGGGTAAATCATAAGAATGATTGAGTTTGAGAGTTTTTCATGGAGTAAAATACCACGGAGAAATCTCATGAAGATTTTTAAAATCATCAATGAATGTTTTAGGTTAATGACGTGACCTAATAGGTCACTTCAAGTACTGACCGTTAACTTCTAATAAATGATGATTTGATATGGAGTGGAATGGAAGGGATTTGTTCAAGGATTTTATGATAGGCTTGATCAATTCGAATAATTAAAATAACTTTATGAAGCATACATATGAATTAACCATACTATATCTTTCATAATTTGCTATCATAATAATTTCACACACAATTTTACCTTAGCCCTTCTTTTGATTTTTGCTTCTTTAATATGATTTGTCTTTCCTTTGAAAATCATTGATCTTTTAGACTCCATAATCCTTTTGATTTTTCTTGATGAATTAGGTTTGCAGGATCAATTGGCTGCTGAACAAGTGGCTGCTGAATGGTTGGCTGCAGAAAAGATGGCTGCAGAATAGTTGGCTACAGAAAAGATGGCTGCAAAATATACTTGTAAAAGCTTTGAGACATGGAATGAAATGATTTGAAATATGTATGGAATGAGGTATGAAATGAAATGAAATGGATCATGAAATATAGTGGAATGAAGCATGAATGAACTGAAATATGATGGAATGAAATGGATCATAAATGTGAAGTGGGATGAAATATGTAAAGTAAGCCTGCAACTTATGATTTTATGATACTTGATTGCAGGAAAAGAACAATTTTGAAAAGTTAAAGTGTTAGAAGGATTCTCATTTTCACCTTATATTTTCTGTATAAACATGCTAATCAATGATTAGTTTTCATGTTTATACTTTATTTTTTATTTTTATTTTTTTAGCATTTGATTTCAAAAAACAAAATTAATTTGATGAAGAAGAAGGGTTCTTCTTCATTAACTTCACATCACTGTTCTCTTGGAATCTCTTGAAAAATTCTTCTCTTGAAAGTGGCTTATGATACAGTTTCAATCTATGACCATTTACAAGAAAAGTCACCTTATCTTCATCTATTGTCCTGATTTTTATTGCTCCATTGTCAAAAAATTTCACAATTTCATATAGCCCAAGCCAATGTGTTTGGAATTTACCTTGAAAATCTTTGAACTTTGAATCAAACAAGAGGGCCCAGTCACCTTCTTTGAATTTCTTTTCCTTAATGTACTTATCATGCCATCTAGTCCTTTGCTATTGGATTATATTTGTTTTCTGGACTGCATCCTGTCTGATCTCATCCAATTCATTAATCTGCTCCAATCTGTGCTTTTGTGCTTCTGTTAGATCAAGTCCTAGCTGGACTGCCATTTTAAAAGTTTGAATCTGAAACTCTATGGGAAACAAGACTTTTTTTCCATAAACAAGTTCATAAGGGGTATGACCTGTTGTGCTTCTCCATGTAGTTCTATAGGCCCACAAGGCTTCAGGAAGCCTGTCTGCCCAATCTCTTCTATGTAAATGAACAGTCTTTGTTAGGATCCCTTCAATGACCTTATTGGTAGATTCCACTTGGCCATTTGCTTGTGGATGATAGGGAGTAGATTTTCTGTGTCTGATTTTGTACTTCTCTACCATTTGTTCCACCAACTTTGATGTGAATTGAGCTCCTTGATCTGTAACAATTTCTCTTGGGACACCAAAACGAGTAAAAATATCCTCAAAAAGAAAATTAACTACAGATGCTTCAGTAGCAGAAAGTAATGGCTTGGCCTCTACCCATTTGGTAACATAATCAGTGCAAACTAATATATATTTCTTTTATCTTGATGGAGGACTAATAGGTCCTACAAAATCTAAAGCCCATTTCTCAAAAGGTTCAATATGTACCTGAGGCTGCAATGGCATCTCACCTGAAGGAGAAGGTTTCCCTATCCTTTGGCAACTGTCACACCTTTTGATATACTCTTTAGAATCTTTAAAGAGGGATCGCCAATAGTATCCTAAATGAAGGATCTTATAAGCTATCCTTTTATCATCAAAGTGTCCACCACAAGGTTCATCATGAGATGCCTTGAGGATCTCAGGCATCTCATCTTCTCGAACACATATCCTAATAATAAAGTCTGGACCTGTTTTGTATAACTCATTAGCAACCCATGAATATTTTGGACTGTCATAAATGATCTTTATTTTATCTCTTGCATTCATAATTGAAGGAAATTTCCCTAAAACTAGATAATTGGCAATTTCAGAAAACCAAGCAGTTTGAGTAGAAATTGCAAAAAGATATTCATCAGGGAATCGATCTTCAACTGGAGTATTGTCTTTGATTTTTTTGAGTCTAGATAGGAAATCATCTACTGTATTTTTCTTTCCAGGCCTATCTAGAATGGCGATGTTAAATTCCTGTAAAAGCAATAACCATCTTATGACTCTGCCATTAGTAATTGATTTGTTCATTAGATATTTAATTGCAGAGTGATCTGTGTGAACAAAAGTTTCAAAGCCTGTTATATAGTGTCTGAATTTATTTATGGCATGAAAAATAGCTAAGAACTCTTTTTCAGTTACAATATAATTTAACTCCGAAGGGGTCAAATTTTTACTTGTATAGTAGATGGCATAAGGAATCAGGTCTTTTTGTCCCAATACAGCTCCTAAAGCTGTATTTGAGGCATCTGTTGAAATATGAAAAGGTAATTTCTAGTTAGGTCCCCTCAAAATAGGTGCTTCAGAGATTTTTGTTTTTAGGGTCTCAAAGGTTAACTGGAAATCAAGATTACACTTGAATTCACAGTCCTTGGTAAGTAATTTGAAAAGTGGAGATTCTATCTTGGTGAAGTTTTCTATAAATCTTCTATAATACCCTGTAAATCCTAGAAAACTCCTAACATATTTTTGACAAATTGGAACAGATAAGTTAGAGATGACTTCAAATTTTGACTCATCAACTCTAATCCCATCCCCTGAAATGTGATGCCGCAAAACAATCCCTTTAGTAAACATCATGAAACACTTCTCATGACTTATTAAAAGATTTTCTTCTTTGCATATCTTTAAAACTTTTTCCAAGTTTGCTAAGGCTTCTTCAAATGTGTTTCCATAGACTGTGAAATCATCCATATATACCTCTACAGAGTCACATATTAGATCTGAAAATATTCCTAGTACTGCCCTTTGAAATGTTGCAGGTGCATTGCATAGTCCAAATGGCAATACTCGGTAAGCATAGGTACCCCAAGCACAGGTAAATGTGGTTTTTTCTTGATCTTCAAGTGCTACTTGAATTTGATTATAACCACTAAACCCATCTAAAAATGAGAAGTACTGTTTGCCAGCTAATGTATCTAACACATGATCTATGAAAGGTAGGGGAAAATGATCTTTAAGAGTATCTTTGTTTAATTCCCGGTAGTAAATACATACCCTCCATTTTCCATTTTTATTTGGCACAATTACCAAAGGAGAAACCCACTGACTATCTGAAATGGGATAAATAAAGTTGACATTTAAAAATTTCTACAATTCTTCTTTAACAATCTCCCTAAGGTTTGGATTCATCCTTCTCTGAGGTTGTCTAATTGGTTTACAATTTTCCTCTATGTATATGTGATGAGTGAAAGTCTTAGGGCTTATCCCTTTCATATCAGTGTACTCCCATGCATATGCAGAAGAATGTCTCTGTAATATTTTGACTAGCTTTTCTTGTTGAAATTTCTCTAGGTTCTTGTTTATGTTTAAAGTTTTACCTAGAAATATCTCAATTGTAGAGCTGCCAAATTTATCCATGGAGTAAAGAGACATATGTCTTGATGATAAAAACTCAATGTTGGATTCTTCTTGAAATTGTTCATGTTTGTATTCTTAAGAGGATTCAAAATTTTCTAAGGTGTTTAGAATCTGTCTATCTTCACTAATTTCTGAAATTGTGAGAGAGGTTGTATGTCTTCTTCATCCTCAATTCATTGAGTATCATCTAACTCTATAATTGTTCTTGCTGGAGGATACAAGGTAAATTTCTTGGTTGAACTACCATCAGAGATGTACATATCACTAGATATACAGCTAATGAAAGCATCAGTTGTAGCTAACCAAGGTCTTCCTAATATAATAGGATGTCCTCCTAGATTATTTTTAGGAGTTAGGATTATAGAATCCACACGGTACTCCCAAGAATCCAAGGACACTATAATGTCTTCTATTACCCCATCAGGTTTAATCATAGATCTATCTGCTAATTGTAATAATGTGGGTGTAAAAAGAAGATTAGGAAGTTTTATTTTATCCATGATTTGTCTACTCATGATATTGATTGCTGCTCCTAAATCAATAAGTGTGTTTTGGATCTCAGTTCCATTGATGTGTATTTTAACAACTGGATTTCCTGGGTCTAGATACTTTGGAATAGCAATCTTAACCATCATGATATCTGCTATTTTTCTTGCCAGTTGAATTTTATTTGTCTCTTTTATTCTTTTTCCTGTTTTTTTCATGCTCAAATCCTTTATTGACTTTGCTAAGATTGGAATTTCCTTGATAGCTTGTAATAATGAGATCTTAATACAAACATTCCTTAGCTCATCTAGGAAATCATAATTAGGCACCATAATTTGTTTCTCTACACCCTTATGAATTTGTAATCTTTCTGGAAAGGGAGGTGTAGAAGTGAATATTGATGGCTGCCCTAATATAAGAGTTTAAATTATTGGTCCTTTTTGTTTTGATTTTTCAATGTTTGGGTCTTGAAAATATGTGCTTTCTTCAAGAATTTTATTTACCCATAGAGAATCTTCCTCAGAGTTGTTTTGCTCTTGTATGATTACAGAAGGTTTCTTATTTTCAAGTATTCTTCTAGACCTAAGTTGAACATCATTAAGGTCTAAAGGAGTAATCAAATAGGTTGGGAACTGTTGACCTTCTATCATGTAAGTGTTCTGAGGATTTTTATTGTTGGGGTTTGGTATAGGCTGGGAAGGTAACTAATTTGCTTTCTGAGGAAATGGTAATGGAAGTGGTGGATTTTGATGTTGTGGATTTTTCTAAGGGTTTTGTAGAGGATTTTGTTGAGGAGGGAAATTTGGATATGGTGGATAAGATGGTGGATATTGATAAAACTGAGAGTATCTTCCATAGGGATTTTGTGCTCCTTGTGCCCAAGTTTGAGATTGATTTTGGAATTGGGGCCAAGGTTGCTGCCAAGAATTCAAAATTGGTGGGGTTTGATTATACATCTGATCATTGAATCCTTGTGTTTGAGTTCCTTGTCGAGGCCTCCTAGAGACAAAATTGAGAGATTATGTGGAATTTGTAGGGGTTTCTTCTTGAAAGACAGCTTTAAGACTAGGGAGTGAAGGACAAATCTTGGTCTCATGTTTTTCTGAAAAAATTACACAAGTCTCTACTATTTTTGCATCTAAAGGGCACTCTCTCAAGGCATGCTTATTTCTACATTTGGGACAAAATATTGCTAAGGCACCAGATTCAGATTTTTGCTTGTTTTGTAATTTAATGGTGTCTATTTGTTCACTAAAACTCCACAAAATGTCAGATTTAAATTCATCAAGCATATGTCCTATTTCTACCCTACTTACTATCCCAGAAGTAGACTTACTTGCCCTTGCAAGAGCAGGGTCTCTTGGTCCTTTTAAAGTTTTAGATTTCCCTCTTGAAAGGTTGATACATAATTCAGCTATTTCAGGTAATGTGAGCTAAGATATATCTCCTTTTCCCATCATCTCAAGGATATCTAGCCATTCATCCCTAATTGTCTTCAACAAGAGAGCTTTCAAATTATCTTGGCCTAAGCTTTCCATTTTTTCTCTCTTGATGTTATAGTTAAAGATTTCCAACAAATCTTCCAGATTTTCATCTTCTTTTTGTACCATTTTACACACTTCCTCCTTATGGTTGATTGACATATAGTAATCCAAATACCTCTCTAGAAATTCCTGTTTCATGTCTTCCCATGTCCTAATAGAACTATTGATTAAACTCGTAAACCATTTTAATGCTGCTCCTTTCAATGTTGAAGGGAATAGTTTAAGTTTTTGGGCATATTGTAAGTAATCATAGGTTCTACATAGGACTTCAAATTCAAATAGGAAGGTTTCAGGATCTTCACTTTTGATTCCATAAAATTTTGGAAGGACAGAGGGGGAAATATTTCTCATAATTGCATTGGTTTCTTCATCTACTATAAGAAACCCAAAAGAGCTTCCCATTTCCCTTCTACCTCTTCCTCTGCATCCTTCTTCACCTCTACCTCCTTTTCCTTCTGCACCTTTATTTCCTTCTCCTCTACCTCTACCTCTACCTCCTCCAAATAGTGTGTGTTCTCCATTAAATACTCCTCCTCCCCCTTCTTTTTCAATGGTTGATTCTTCTGTGGAACTGAAAAATTTTATGTCTCCAGTAGGGGTCCTTGAATCTTCTTCTAAGACAGGTTCAGTGGATGAAGTGGAAGGTCTCTCTGATGGAATATCTGATCTTAAGTCTTCTGGAAGTCTATGATCAGTATAGTATGGAATGTAGGTTTGAGTTGGAGGTGTGCTACCTCTTGGTCTTGGTGGAACAAGTGGTGTCCTAGGAATCAAGCTTTTGCTTCTTATAAATATACCCCTTGAGTCTCTTTCTCTACACATATCATTGTTTTTCGGAGGTAAGAAATAAGGCTACCTAGTTACACTTCCCCGGAAACGGCGCCAAAATGTCTAGTCAACTTAGTGTTCCTAAATTGATATCATAAATTGTCAACCAGGGCTAGTAAAATGTTGAAGTGAAGTGCAGCATATGTGCCTTGGTATCTTCTTCCTACTTCGTTGTGCTTAGTGTTTTTGTTTTTTTGTTTTTATGCTAAGGGGAAAAAACTAAATTACTAGCATAGAGAAGTTACTGACCACACTAAAACAGAATAAAATCTAATCTAAACTATGAATGGTACCAAGAACAGAGAAAGCTAATCCACAGATTGTAAAGTTGCTAAGAAAAGTGACTCATAACATTAAAATTAGTCAAATTCATTTCATTAGAGGTATGTTGGAATAGACTGAGAAAAGGATTAGTTTTGATGTAATGAGGTTCTCTTAGTAAACAACAATTTAAAACATTACAGAGAAATCTTATTCGTTGTTAGAAATTTGTTGGAACATTTTGAGAAAAAGATCATCTGTAATATAGTAAAGAATCCTATGATAAAATAACTTATGACACTAGAATTAACTCATTCTGCAACTCATAATGTTACTATTAAGTCTCATTCAAGGTTTAGAGATTTCTTGGAACAACTTGGGAAAAAGACTATCTGTAAAATCACGAGAATCTCTTACATAATTGCAAAACAGAAAAAAAAATGTCAATAACTCAAAATAATATAACTAATTCTTGTTCATATAAGAGTGATGTGTTAGAATAGTTTGAGAACAAGAGTAGCTTATAAAATGATGAGGATCTTCTAAATCTAACTAACAGGACTGAAATGCAATTAACAAAGCTGAAATGCAATTAATTCAAAGTACTACAGCTAGATCTCATTCACGTATTAGTGATGTATTGGAATAGCTTATGAGAACAAGATTGACTGTAATATTCGATGTAAGTAAATGGCATAAAACATGATGCAAGAGGATAAACTCAGAAAACTGCCTAATTTAAGAACAAAATAGAGTTATAGGTTGCTTATCTAGAAAATATGCAAAATCCTTTTCAGACAGTAGGGGTCCTCTACCATCAGATTGGCACACGAATTCGTAACTCCTTACGGTTGCTTTCAGATCATGCATCAAAGTTATACTCCTTTCATTAGAAGAAAAATGCTCAGAAACAGAGTGTCACAGTATTTGAAGGCTAAAAATAAAACATCAACTAACTATTTCTGGATTCACCGAGTTATTTTTATAAGCAACTACATAACTGACATTGGGTAGAAATAGGCATAGGTGTCTTTTATAATCAAAATCGAACTAAAACTCCTGTTGAGGACTCGTATTCTGCTGAAGACACCTCAAGAGTCCTTGTCCTTGTAGAAGTCTGCTCCTTGGATTTGGCTTTGTCCACGTTGCATAACCATTTCCAGATTTTTTCTCAACCCTTGTGGAGGACAAGGAATGATGCAGGAGAGTTTTGGAGTCTAACCATATATGTCTTTCCCTCAGATGACACCTGTAACGTGTTTAAACATAAATATGGCTATCGAACATATGACTAGCTATAGAATGACTACATTCTGTAGCTAAGTCTACTCAGAAATCACTATGACAACAAAACCACAAAAGTATAATAAGTCAGTCATTGCATGTATTCTTAAAGTGATTTTAATCATTCTTATTGATCTTTTAGGCCTATAACTGATAAAGGATAAATGGAATGAAGTGGAGTTTGGTGAAAAGAAAAGACATTTTTAGGGCTCAACAGGTATCATGGAAAACTCTCAAAGGACGATGTTATCAATTTTACAGGCATAAGGTCAAGTCGAAGACCTAGAAACACAAATGGAAATGGTACAAGGTGAGTTGTTGAAGAGGAGCCTAAAATTCATTACTGTTACTAATGATGGTCCATAAATATTGTAAGATGAGACATTTTTAACTATATTGTGGCTTATGCTATTATACAGGCATGTATAGGATTCTATAAATGTTTTGGAGTTGATATAAGGAATAAAGTGAAAAATCTTAGGAAACTAGGTACTTTCATAGACAGAAATTTTCTACGAAAGTACTATAACTTTCCATGAAGGTAAACATCTGCCAAAATTTCAGAAACAAGAAGACTCAAGGCATGCGTTTGAATCATTAATCTCAAACAAGACCCTAGAATAGTCATAAAATTAAAATAATATGCACAGGGTTGATTTTCATATTTGTTACCAAAGTTTTCTACATAATTGATGGAAATGATTGTTTTAGTCAACTTAAAGCTCACTTTTGGACCAAATATAAAGGAATTTTTGAAATTTGAAGGAGTATTGTCTTCTGCATGAGCTCATATAAAAAATCCTCTCTCAGTTTTTTCATAGCCATTAGGGTTGAGAAAACATGCACTTATCTTTTAGGCCTATTTTAAAGAATTTTTACTAGCCATATTTGTGTAGAAATTTGAAATTCGGCTTGGTGGAGGTGAAGCTTAGTAGGTCAACAGGTCAACATCCATGTGGCATGATGAAATATTAGCAATACAACACCTCAATAGTTTTTTATATTCTATAAGGATCATTAAGCAAAGTTTTTTGAAGTTATTAAATGATGATAGACTCCTTTTTGTGTTCAAACTCTGCCAAACCGAGAATATCCCTAGAAAGTATCCATGTGATGTAATTATATTAGAAATAGGTCTCTTAGGTAGGAATACAACTTTGGCCCACGTGTAAAACTATTTTATGGAGGCCCCACTCTATATCTAGTGTAATTTTTCACTTTGTTGAGGGTTGAATGTTATGAAGAAACTACTATGCAATGTTTCCCTATGAAGCTAATACATAGTTTATAATAGATTGTCTTCAAAACATGAGATCCTTCTTGACTTATGTTTTTGTCCCTTTAGTATGTATATTTTCATCAGCTTCATGGTATTATCATTACCTTTAATTCATAACTTTATATCCATAATTTCCTTCATGTACTATGTTTTGTTGTAAAATTTTATGCTTTAAGCCAATTTTCCTCAACTTCCATCGATATGATTTGTTAGTAATTGAGTTTATTTAGCTCACTCCATGCCCAATAGTAGCCATCATACACTCTTCAACATGCAGAAATGACATAAAACATAAACATATTTAGCCATCTGCAATATAGATTTCATCTAGAATATCTCATTTATTTTTTTGAGAGAAACATCTCTTATTGGAAGGGCTAACTTCCAGTCAAAAGTTGGTTGAAATAGTTTTTCTGGGTTGATGGTTGACATAACCCAACTTGTTACATCCTCATGATAACATACACCACAACGTGAAGAAGGATTTTACGCAGGAATTCTCTTGTTCTACTTGGGTATATCGCTCTGTTGTTGGTTTTTGATGTTAGGTTGGTTCCCTTGGGGTGTGTTCAGTTGAATACCTTGGTGACTCTACTTACCTTGTGCTTGTTGGTTCGGGTTTCCTTTCAATTTATTATTTTTCTTATAATTTGGAGGATTAGTCACACCCTTCTGAGCATACACCTAACCTTAAGTAAGCAGTGGTTATTTTGGAAGAGGTTGAGAAGGTGCGGGAGGCAAGGGCACTGATGCCAAAAGGGTTGGATCGATCGGTTGCGCATAAGGATATAAAGGAGATGGGGGAAATGTAGGTAAACAAGTTGAGTAATAGCTGGCCATGGAATCATCTGATGTAGTTGGGAAAATGCATAAGGCATGTTGTGACTAGGATATATGTTGCCAGGAGGGGGATAAGTGTTGGAGGAGCTTGTCCCCCCCTCCCCCCCTGGGGATAACCATAAATTATGTGAGGAGGAGAATATGGATGTGAAATATATCCAAAAATACCTTTAGCAACATGAGATGCCCATAGTGAATTGGTGCCACCAGGTTTAGGAAGATTTGGTAAAATGATATAAACATAACAAAATTGGGTGTAGATCAAGTCATATTTTAGCGAAACTTGGAGAGCTTCTTCCTCGGACTGAGGAAAATGAGATGAAGAATTATAAGAAACTAATCCATATAGACATGGCCATTGAATGTAGGAGCTCTACACAAGCTCCTTCTTCTATGCCATTCTTGGACATCATCATAAAGGCGGGTGGCAGAAGATTGAAGAAATGTGGTTAAGAACTCGATAGGAGCATCATAATGGATAGGTAACTAGAAATATGATAAAATATTTAGAAAGAGTTGCAAAAGTGATATGAGATGTGGCAAGCTGATCCACATACCACTTCACATCTTCTCAAGTGAGCGTGCATTGGAACAACCGAAGACGAATGGAGTCATCGGTGATGGAATTATATGAAAACCACATATGAAAGGAGAGGACATGATTAGTGGGTTCCTCTCCAGTGTTTCCTTCAAAATTAGGAAAGTCGAAAGGAAGATTAGTTGTAATACCTGGGCAACCTGCATTATGGAGAATGGGTCATTGATTAACTGGCTAAAATTGGGAAGGCTTAAACCCACCATAAAAGGTAGAAAAGGGGTAGCCAAGATGGTTCCTATATTGGTTCCACTAGAAGTGACTCTAGGATTATGATTAGAGCCACCAACTGGTTGGCCTCCTTCACCTGACATGGTGGTTGTATGAGGTTGAGAAGAAGCAGAATCATAGGAAGGACCTGATGAACCAGAAGAACTAGAGTCATAATGAGAACTCAGGGGTCGACTAACTCGGACCCTATGGGGTGGAGTAAGCCATCCTAACAGAAAATGAGAGTGAATACCTTGGAGTATCCATGATAAAATCCTTGTGGCATAATGATGGCAAGTCACAAATTACACAAAAATGTTGAACAATGATAAACAAAGGGTCTGTGAGGTAGATTAATTAATTATGATGTTTATGTCTTGGATTTTTGGTGTATACCAAGATATATTTGCTTTAGGTGCGACTGTGTGCAAGACATGTGTTTATTTTAATTAAGCGCAGACGGTTATTTAAAGAAAAATAAAAAATCTCGAAAATTTGTAAATGAAACTAAAATGAAAGTAAAAAAAAACAACTAATCAGGCATAGAACCCAACCCAAACAAGGCTCTTAAACAACCAGATGAAATGGGGGAAAATTTGACTCAAAACACACTAAAAAGGCTAAGAGATAAAATTTCAAAGAGATTGGGATCTAAATACTTAATACTGTTGGAAATGACATAGAAAACAACAAGAAACTAGAGGGAAAATTATTGCAAAACATATGGCTAAAGGTGAAAATCCTAGGGAAAACAAAGGGGCCTTAAGCAAAAAGGAAAAAAAAACTCAAGAGAAAGTTTTGGATGTAACAATAACCTATCTGAAATATCTATAAAAAGGATGGATCAGACCCTGAAACGATGGCTAAAAACACTGCAAATATCATAATACCTACTCATCTCAACTCCTAAAATGCTGGAAGTATAGTGAAATTGTAGGGGGCTTGATTCTACTTCAAGGAGACAAACTAAGCATATCGAGACCTAAGATGGGCTTACAGAGATTTCAGAAAACCAAAAACAGTGCTCGCAACAAACCCTTACAGTTGCAGAAAAAACTGAGAAAAAGATTCAAGATCGTAGTTATTGACCTGTAAACAGGTGACTTTGCACTTTTTGGGAATGATGAGTGCCATTTCAGGGGAAAATCACACAATTTGGGCTAAAATATTATCATAGGTGTACGAAAAGATCCTATTTTAGCTATCGGTGATGAATATCCCTAACAAAATAGATGGTTATTCAACCCTTTAGATCTAGAATAGACAATTACAACAATCTTGCAAAAACCCAAATCTATGCAGTAAAAGTAGTTAAACAACAAAAGGAAATAACAACTGATGCAAAATTAACTCCAAGTAGCTAATAGACAAGACATGATTAAAGAATGATTTTTGTATTATGTAACACCTGGTGAAGGAAAAAAGTAAATGTTACCAGTCCCCCTCAATGTGATGGGTTTTTGGCTATCCTCAATGCTTCAGTTTCGCGAGTCTCTCTCTCTCAATGGTGAAGAAAACCCAAAACATGTGTTGAACTTGAGTGGGGGCTCAAATGGAAATAGTAAATGACAGCGACAATGAGAATTACCAAAGTGAAGAATGAATGGAAAACCCTCCTATTTATAACGAAATTTTGAGATATCCTCGATAATGAAGAATAATAAAATATTATTAACCAAAATATAGATCTAACCGCTTGGAATATTTTATTATATTTTTTTGGAGGGAAAAAGTATTTAAATTGGTTAAATACCTTTATTTAGAAATAATAAACAAATAAATGATTTATTTATCATTTCAAGGATGTGGTTAAATAATAATAAAAAAATAATGTTTTTTTTAATTATTCCTAGGTGATTTAGTCAAATTTTAATAAGGAATGATAACTAAATAATTATTTAATTAATTATTCCTAGAGAAAAATAAGAAAAATAATGATTTATATAATTGTTTCTCATAATTGGCTTAAATATGACCAAGAATATTATTTAAACAATTGTTTAATTAACTGATATTCCTATAGGAAAATAAAATAAATAATGATTTACTTAATTCCTCATGGGTTTTCCTGTTTTAACTAGAAATAACTTAATAGAATGTGGCTTATTAAATTATTCCTTATAATGAAAGAAATTTTACTATGGTAAAATTGTTCTTACATGGTGTACCTTGATCCATCTAATGAGAAATGGTCATATGACCAATTTTTTGTTGTAATAGATTTCCCCCAACGTGCAAGTGTTAGGATCAAATTGTATGACCGAAGTAAGATTTTGTTGGAGCAGGGTCCCCTGGGGCACATTTTTGGGTTAAGTTTTGTCTATGTTTTGTTGTGTGTGTTGTGCGAAAGAGTCAAAGGTACTTTGGGGCGAGTAAAAGTACTTTAATCATTGTAATGGGTTTAAAGGGAATTCCAAAAGTCTCAAACCATGGTATGTGCGTGTCTAGATAGTATAAATATGTAAGGATTGAGTCAAAAAATATCTCATGCTGAACTATTTTGGTTAATGTTTTGAACTAAGTCTCATTTTGTTTAGGTATAAAGGCTCCTGTTGGCTGTATGTGTAGAAGGATTGAATGTACTGGATTTGATTGATCTCTTAATAAAGAAGACAATTTTGGCGAACCCGAACTCTCATGTGATTTTTTTGTTGATTATCTATTATTTTCTTTAAGATTTGAATATGTTATGTATTGCATAATTACTTTTGTTAATGGTTAATTTCATCTACGTGAATATTAGTTAATGAATAGATCATATTAAAGTATACTTTATTACTATGCGCAAACTATATTAAAGAATTCTATGATAATCTGCAAAGGGGTTGATATGTTGATGCACATGTATGTTATAATATATGTTATAAGTCTGTTTAGGGCCACCACATCAAAATATTCCTCAAGGTGCGGAAACCTGGTTCCATCACCCCCCCATACTGCTTCGGGTGAGTCTTTGATCTGCAAAAGCAAGTCACTGCCAAAAGGGCCAGTAGTTTGAGGGTTTTGTTGGTTGCATGATAACTCCAAACCTTGGTGAGGACCCCTCAAGCCAAAAAATGGTCCTGTTGTCAGACCGAGATCATTTTGAGGTACGTTTGATGTTTTGGCATCCTATGTAGAGCGAATTACAAGATTGGCTTGATAAGAAGATACTCAAATTTTCAATCCAAGATAATAGAATCTTTAAATTTCCTGTTGAGGATTGGGTACAAAAGAATATCTATACAGATGTCCATGAAATTTTGTTTGCTTCCTTTGTGACCGAGTTGCATGAGTGGTTGTCTCGACTCATTGAACTTCAAACCTATGAAAAGGGCGCTGCGATGACTCAGTGGACTACAGAGTTATTACAACAATTAGAGAAGACTAGTAAAAAGATCACCCACGTCGTAGATCATTGGATTGATCGTACTCTGCGAGGATTTGTGACTAAATTTTCTATTGATCAGTTTGTATCTTATTATGAAGCTGAATAAAAATTTTTCAAGGGTCTAAGAGGTAATTCCTTGCACTCTATGAAGCTATGGATTAAAATTCTATTGTGTGAACAAGGTACTCTGTGTAGTCATATTGAGTGAATGTCTCGAAGAGGCCTAACTACGTGCAGTAGAAGAACTTATCGAGTAGACCTAGAAGAAGGTTTTATTTACAGTCCTGTCAAGCATAGATTTTCCAATGACGAAGAATAAAAAACTAGTAGCTCTGGTGAATCTGCGCACTCTGAAGAAGAAGTATCGCAAGATCAGAATAATCTAAGGTTGTTGGTCATAGTTCATATCTAATCCACTCCACTTCTGAACTCATATCACAAGTCATCCACTCCACCTCCACCTCCACCTACACCACCAGGTGTTGACATGGCCACCTCCATGAAATTACCTACTTTCTATGGTAGTGGGAATTAAGATATAGACCAATTCTGGCTTGTCACTGACGTTGTGTGGACAACACAACAGGTGAATAAAAATGATTTTTAGAAAACTCAGTTAACCACTACTTCTCAACATCGCACTCTGGATTGGTATATAATATATGTAGCATCGAATCCTCATGCCACTATTGATAATCTTAAGGTAACACTAAAATATAATATCAAGATATCGAAATCATTTGTGCAATGTGTCACTGAGTTGAAAGAGATTCTCCAAGAAATGAACCAATCCGTATGGGATGTAGATAACAGGTTGAAGTGCACTATCAAAGATGGTGGATTCACTATTTATGATACCCAACACAAATAGTGGTTTATTTGTTATGTCTACCGCGTCTGTGCCAACCCTTGAGAAAGAATAAGATTGCTATGCAGGCTGAAGGTGTAGAAATTATGACGAAGTTAGAAGCTTCACAAGTACCAACCGTGTAGATCGGGACCCAACAGATCCAAATCCAGTTGGAATAAATGCATTTAGAAATGCAGAGTCTATGTAAGGATAAGGGAAAGGAGGCATGCATAGATGTATGGTGTATATGATGCAAATTTTTCGGGCATCACAAGGATCAATGCCCTGTATTCAATGATTATATGCAAGTTGGAGGACCAAGCCCGCTAAACAGCGCGGTCGGACCAAGTTGAAAACCTACGTTATGGTGGGAAATTTGTCAAGTTATGGGTATGCATGTGACTCATTAGTGTCCACTGTTGGCTTAAGAGGTCCTGACCCAGGTTCAGTGTGCAAGGTTTGCCAACAAACCCCTATACTACTGGCCCTTTCGGCAGTGACCTGCTTGCGCAGGTCAAAGTCTCACCCGAAGTAGTATGGGTGGGTGCTGGAACCATGTTTTCGCACCTTGAGAAAGGATGGGCAAGGCAAGAAAAGCTACGCTAGATCCTGTAATTCCTAGATTACTTGGTTCTGCACAGGGTTAATTAAGTCTTTGTTCACATCCACATGCGCTAGATCTATAGTTATAGGATTTTTATGACATTAACACAACATTACATAAACGGAACAAAATAGATCTAGATCCAAGAATGCACTTACACAAATCTTGAAAAATTAAAGACAGAAAATGTGCAATACTGCAATCATCAACAATTCGCACAAAATTACTCACAGATTCAGTTCTCTTACAATCTTTCGTATTCATTCATTCATAAATTCTTCCTTACAATTCCCTTCCCAACCCATGCATACAATACCAGGGTCCGCACATAGATGGACTTGGATCTCCACGCACATAGCCAGTAGGAGTCCTTTCCCCAAAATCCCAAAAAGATAGCTTAAACCACAAATCACATCAATAGCTCATCATTTCTTTTCCTTTACAATACAAAATTCTTCTCTATTGATAAAAATCTAGCCTATAATTTCCTATGGTTCGCAAACTGTGGTTTTCAGACCCGTAGTTTATCCTTTTACCCATTACAATGCATTCAGGGCTTTGACCCATACCAAAACCCCTGCACTAGAATAAATTTAATAAAAAATATTCAAAAAGGACCAATTTTGCAGCTTGTTAGGAGACCCTGTTCCAACAGTCCCCCAACACAATCTTGTGACTCATCCCGAGTCACTGCAGTGGTGCAACCTTGATTTGCACACGTAAGGTATCAAGAAAATTGTTGAGCTGAGGGAGTACATCCTTACTTTGGGCAGCAACATTCTGTGCAAGATTGACCAACTTCTGGGAAGGTAGATCTTCAGTGTCCATGGTAACGCTTTCAAGAAGCTGATTAAGTTGCTTGGTTGTGCCATCAATGTCTTGTGTTAATCGGAGGGCTGAGGTAGTCCAGGGCTTTAGATGTTTGGCCATGATGTACTGTTTATGTCAGAGTTTCTCAATCTCGTCCTCGAGTTTGTTGTTTATTTGTAACCTTGCTAAGTGCTAGGCAGGCACCAAGGTAGGCAGCGTAGCGTTGATCCGTTCAACAACTTCTTCTTTTTGTTGTAAGTCCTGATTGATTTGTTGGAGGATTGGGTCGTGTTGGACCTGAGTCCAGAGTTGTATGGCTGACTCTAGTAGCTTGGCACCTTGAGAAATTTTCCCCGTAAATATAGTTGTTTCATCTGTGATTAGGGCGGTACGTTGGGCACGAACTTTTGGGGGTGTACCGGGCTATATTCTGGCCCATAAGTCCGAAATATTTTGCTCTAGCTGAGTCCTGATGGTGTTTATTTCCAACTGAGAGGCTTTGAGATCAGCAACCAATTTTTCCAGCTTATCCCGAGATGTATCCTTAGCCGGGATTTACTCTGTGACTTCCGTGCAGAGCTGGTGGATCACAATCTCAAGCTCTGCCTATTGTGACATGACTTGGATCAAGTCAGCAGCCTGCTGTGTAATATTGTGCTGGGCTATATTAAGATCTTTGGTTGCAGATTGAGTGCGGTGACTAATATCCTAGGAGATAGCGTGATTGAGGCTTTCTAAGGCTATGTGGGGCAGCTGATCCAAGTCCAGCTGAATTCCTATGGCTTCCGGGGGCTGCGTTCCGACCAAGGCACTGTTAGGGATACCCCAGAGATGACTAGCCTCCCCGAGTGGTGTCGGGCTGTTGTTGATTGAAAATGGTTATGTCTGGCCTCCACTGGTTGGGGGGTGATCCATTTTGATCTAGAGAGCACGGAGGTCGGCCTGAATAGAGTCGACCCCTGCCTTCCACTGGGCCATGATAAGTGCTCAGTTATCCTCCGTATCCATGGTAACCATGTCTGCGATCTACTCTAGGTCACTGTCCGTTAATGTGACTGTCGCATCGTAGTGCTCGTGGTGGGCATGTTGTTTCTTTCTCAGTCTGGATGCTGATGCCCCTTTCCTCTTAGTGCCTGGGGGAGGGGTGGTAGCTGTGTCTACCTGGGCCGAAGCTGTATCAAGTTGCTGCGGTGGGTTACCTCTGGGCTCAGCTGTAACTGATGCTGGCTCGTGGGGCGCTGTGGTTTTCCTAGGAGTGTCGGTGAGGCCTTTTTTCCAAGCGGGGGGCCAAAGTGAGATCAGTAGGTCAATTTATTCATTGGCTACCATATAAGGGAATTTCATCCATGTCTTATCGGCAAGGCTGCGAACCCAAACATGATGCATGGTGATTTGGAATGTGGCAACATGCTTGTATTTGTCATATATGGTGGGGGATAATCAAGGTCGGGAGTTTATGGTAGTGGCGCCACTGCTCTGGAAGAGGACCTAAAAGACCTAGTTATCCTCAATGCGTTTCTTATCCTTAGAGTCCCACAAGTGAGCATACCGAGCGCCTTCGCACATCCCATCAGGGAGCTCCAGAATGACCGACTCCTTTGGTTTGTCCCAGGAAAATAGTGCTATTAGGAATAGTAACCATGAATAGAATAAATATGTCCCATGCTCCTAAGATTTGTGGACATTAGTTAGAAATTCATCGCACTAGTATTGAGCCCAATTGAAAAAAACACCCTTCGCGCATTGTCAGGCTAGCTGGATTACATAGGCAGGGGCAGTCACAACCTGGCACCTCCTCATTAGTTTAAAGGCTAAAATTCAAGTACCCATCTGTGTAGCATGATCATTGATGGTTTATATCACAAACCCCTGCTAATTTCATTGTACTGCATAGGTCTCCCGAAAAAATGTAGCAGTAGCGGCTTCATACTTCTTTCTGACCTATGCTAGCGGGTGCGGCCCTTGCATCGGGAGGCCTATAATGTTGTGGATCAATGCAGCGTCGATAGGGACCCTCTCGCAAATCCATAAGTATCCATTGTGAATGAGGGTGAGTAACTGGCGATCCAACCGATCTGTAAAGTTGTAATGGCCAAAGTGGGGCATTCAGAGTAGATTCAGGACTCCTAATCCTACCAAGCCGCATACCCAGCGCTGAGGTATTATCGTGATTCCATCATCCTTATGGATTGTATCAAAGTATAATGTAAGAGCCAATTCCAGGAGAGTGTCATGGTCCACCAGATCGTGATTATCGAACTTGACCTCATGGAGGCATCCGCAGGGATCACTGAGGATGGGGACCTCTCCTAGGATCAACGGAGTTTGCAAGTATGTGATCAAGCCATCCAAGTTTTTCTACGTTTGGTTAGACGACCTTCATGGTCGAATGAAGGGGGGTAACCAATTGATCGAGTTAGCCAGCAGAGCACCCTCCTGGTCATCTTGTGCTAAGGGTGGGGGCCTGGCACATCTTAGGGAGCTTCGAGGCCTTCTTGCTTCTTGTGGTGTTTTCCCCGAGCTTTGTGATTTCTCCTTGCCTTTCCTTGTGGCCCTCGAGGGGGGTGTTAGAGTCGGTATCTTAATCCCTCCGTCAGAGATCAAATTTCTCTTGTTGCATTTCATTTTAGGTGTCTCACTCAGTTCAGTCAGCTGCATTCCATTAGGAGCATGGATCATCTGATGGAAGGGTCTTGTCACTCATATCCCTCATGTCATGTACCTGTTGGTCCGTGTCCATTCATCAAAATCATTTACACTCATTTTTGATCTCCTGGTTAGCAAAGAGTCATTCTGGGGTTTTAGTCCCATTAGGTCTAGGGTTTGTTAATTTAGTCTTCCGAATGTCTGATAATGTCAGCAGGCACATGAGAGAGGTTCGAAATAGGTTTTCATCGCAAAATTTTTTTATCATCATAATGCTTGATAATGATTTTTCTTCAAAACTCTGTTTTGAAGAAAAAATGTCTATTTTATCCTTTTGTAATAAACGCAATTTAATTTTCAAAGTTTTTCAGTTGTAAAGCTCTTCAGGCGTAGTCCTGGTCACCTTTGCTAAAATCCCATGCCATCTATCCTTGCAAATATAGACAAGAGATTCATCATTCAACTCAAAAATCACAAAGGAAACATAAACAGAATTTCTTGAAAAGTGTCAAAGTTTGCGCATTACAAAAGTGAGTTTTACGAAATGAAAATTAAATTTTTATGTATATAAGCCATTGGTCATGTTCAAAAGAAGCTTATTTGCACCCAAAGAGAAAGATTGAAACAAGAGAAAGTCATGTTAAAGGAACAGAGAAAGTTTGGATAAAAACTGGGCAAAGTTGGGTGTGCGGCGCATTGGGCAGCCGACACGATGCACTAGGTAGGCGCGGCGCATTGGGCCGGCCGCTGCAGTGTAAAAATTATACTGGTGCGGCACATTGGAGGTGCGCGGCGCACTGGGCAGACTGCGTGACGCACATGGCAGAAAGAAATTTTTTTGTTGTTTCTTCCAACCCATCAAATTTTGCTTGGTCTCTCCTTGTTCGAATAAGTCAAAGCCACTTCCTCATTGATCTTAACAAGTGCTGGGTATTGGTATGAGAATTTAAATGCAAAAAAATCAAATCCTATTTTCTTGATTAAGAAATGCTCCTAGGGTTTTGAAATTGATTTTGGTGTCAAATATTTACATTTCCCTTACCTCATTTTCCCCGTCCTCACTTTTTTATTTTCCCATCACAGTCCTCATTCCCCTATATCTTGACATCCCTAAAGTCAAATCATCCCTATGCCATTCCCATTTTCCCCATACCACTTGTAAATTTCCCTCAAATCCCAAGTTATCCCAAATAGATAAGTGGTTGTCCCAACACATAGATTTCAAGTGGCAAACTCACAATTTCACTTGATTATAGCCCATCATTCCTCCATGTTACCTCCCATATTACCTCATATTTTGCAATAAATCAAAGACACCAAAGTTCTCGTTATCATACAAGACAACACAAACCTTGGACATCATGGCGACGGATATTTCGTATGACCGAGACAGTGACTCTACAACTGGATTACATGCACCAAGGAGGCATTAAAGCGTCGCAAAAGGCATGTTAGACTCTAAATCTTGGCCGAAGCTTCCTTGACCCAGCATAGCGCTTGATGGTGGAAATTCAGCCCAAATTTTAAGAAATTTGGGAAAACGTTTGTCAATTTTGAATTTTTTGGCCTAAACACAAATTTTCCTGCCCGACGCATGGCGCCACTTGGTGCACGCTTATAATTGGCAGCTCTTTTGGAGGAAAACTTTGCATTTTTAGATTTTTCATCAAAATTTATGAATTCCTACCCATTACCTAAGGATTTTGACAAGTTTTGGGTTGCCTGAAGGGTCAAAAACACCTTAAAAATGGCCTTTCTGCCACTTTTTGGACACATAGGAAGCAGTTTTGGGAGATTTGATTTTTGAAGGGGAAAATGGAAACCAAATTCAGAAATTTCACTTGGGTTGGAAAGAAGACAGGTAGGGATTTCCAACGAACTATTCTGCACTCAATTTGGACTTCAGGAAGACCCTCAAAATCAGCGTCACAGTTGTGCTACGCATAGAGATTTCAGGCGTGGCACATTGGGAAATTTGGCCTATTTTTCACTCAGCAGCTCAGATTTTCGCCTAGTTGTGGCTAGTTTGAATTTTTCATGTAACTCTTGATGTAACTTGATGTAATTTTATGAATTTGATGTAATTTTGGCACATTTTTACTCATCCTAGTAGATTCATTCACCAAAAAGTGAAATGTAAGTGAATGAATTAGTTTCCTATCATATAGAGGCAAGTTGTTTCATTGCCTATTTTCTAGTTCTTAGTTTAGATCTTGTTGAAACAGCTCCTAAAATAGTGAGATCGACCCTAGAGGCATGGGAATGAGTTAGGCTTGTCTATATCTTGTATTTTCTCAGTCATTTTCAGAGGTTGGACACTTGGGATTGCCTTGAGCTTCATTGTACATTTCATCTCTGCATTTTGGCAAAGGAATAGACCAGGGTTTGCAGCACTCTTTGGGATCCATGTGGCTCTATGTTTTGATGGTGTGTTTATCTATGTGATTGTAAGTTCACTGATATTTTTATGTGTATCATTTCCCTTCTCCTTTCTTCTTAAATTAAACAAACAAGTTATAAAGGTGGAATTCATTAGATTGCTTTGCTCTGCCTTCAGTTTTGTTTAATTTTCCATGTTTTCATCTGTTTGAAGAGGATTCCTGAAAGCCTCTTTCCCTCTTCAGCTCCTCACCAGTCTGAAATATCCATTAATTCAATCCAAAGCATAAAAAAAATTGCCTTCCTTGCCCCATTCAGAACTCTGCAAAAACTAGGCCTCATCCCCGGACCCAAAACTGCCTTTCCCTTTGATTCCAACAAAAACCCCCAAAATCAAATCAAAATCTTTCACATATATACCTAGCCTAAAATCAGCCTTTATTTTAAGTCATCTCTAGCCTCATTGATTATTTTTTCTGAGATTGACTCGGAGAGAGCCGTCTCCTGATCTGGTAGGGCTAGCTACCAGATTAAGCGTGGTTTGATGTTACCTTAGATTCTACCTTCCTTCAGCCTGAGGTAGATTTAGGCAATAACATAGTGGAAACCATATTGGGGAAAAAAAAAATTTGTTGTTTTCTTTATAAAATACAGACGGAGCCTGAAGTTAGCCAAGTAGCCTTCGAAATGCTCTTGTTTTTCATTAGCGAAAGTAGATCAATGCTGCTTCAGTCAATCTCCAGTCTAGTTTATGAACTGAACATCTGGTTTCCTCAGTAAGATCTAATCAAGTTCAGATCTGATTGTTTATGGTGGACAACGATCAGACACCGCAAGGCTGAAATCATTCACTTGGTGACTCTAAATCAGTTTCGAGTTCAGATCCAAGGACTCCACTAGAGGATGAACCTGACCAGCAAAAACATGAAAGGACAATATGGAAAGATCAGGTATTCAAGTTGGAATTTCATCGAAGACATTTTTTTCTTTGTCATAAATTATTTCTTCTCTTTTCCCAAGAATGTCAAGAAGGCTTTTAAAAGTATATTATATTTGAGAAAATATCCTCGGCCTACATTTGATTCCTTCCCTTTGAAGATTGTAAATACCAAAGATTTGCATGCTTTTGAGCTTGATCAAGGCCTTTCTTTCGAATCTTGTGATGACCATCGTCAAACTGATGAACCTCAAGAGACCAAGACTGATTATATACCTTCTGTACATACCCCTATACCTTGTAAAATTCCAGATCGATACAAGCCCCTAATTTTACCTCCTATATCTCATGCTTTCCCTAAAAATCATGACCTATATCTACCAAGATTTGATGGTGAACGCGACAATGTCACTGCTGAGAGACATGTTCTGAATTTTGAGTCTTTTCTTGACCTTTTTGAAGTTGATGAAGAGGATGTCAGTATTAGGATTTTTGCTCTTTCTTTTCAAGGCGAAGTCAAGAGTTGGTTCAAAACCCTGCCTGATGCGAGCATCTCAGATTTCCAGTAGTTCGTCAAAGTTTTCCTCGATAGGTGGGTGATCAGAAAGAACCCTTTCTTGATTATAGAAGAATATAACCAGCTGAAAAAGACTGCCAGGGGAGACAGTACAACAGTTTATGCTAGATTTAACTAAGTTTATTATTCAATGTCAGTTGATATAAGGCCTCCTCCTGGATCTTCTCTCTTGCACTACCCGAGTGCCTTTGATCCGGAAATGGAGTTTCAGCTGAGAGAAAGGAATCTTGCAACACTTGAAGAGATGCATAACAGTGCAGTAGATGTAGAGGCTCATTTGCGGATCCGAAGGGCAAGGTTGAAGGAAGAAGAGATGAAAAATATAGATCCGGAGAAATCGACATTTTGGTAAGTGCAGTGGAAGAGATGATGCAGAGGATCATCACAAGGAATGAGTATAATGTTCAAACCCATGGCTCGCTGATTGAAGAAGAACAAGTTGTTGATCCAAAACATTTAGTTTCTTATCCCAGTTGTCATAGATCTGATAATGATTGTTTTGTAGATCATCTTGGAGAAGAGAGATCTGTTGATTTGACATGTATGCTTGATGATGTGTTTTATACTGATGATTTGCCTTAGTTTAATCAGTATGATGACGATTATGTTCTCCAAACAGAAGCTAATCCTACAGACAAATAAGCAGCTGGTTTATGGAAGGAGGAAGTTCACTTTCAGCAGCTCGAGTACAGTGATCAACCGATGCATATCAGCTATGATAGTGACGAGGAAAGTGCAGCAAATTTTGAAGTAAGTGAAGGATCTTTGCCTTTTTGTTTTGATTTGTTTCAGTTCATCAGAGACAACTTCCATGCAATCAGAAATCAACTGTCAACAAGTCTTGATTTGGACCGTCTTGAGGGCAATAAAAACTTTGTTCAATATTTCTCATATCCATATTTGTAGCCCCCGAACGCCATTGATTTTGAAGTTGCAGATGAAGCCATGGAAGCTGGCACATATGATCAAATGATACAAGATGACTTTGTACCATTTTGTTTTGAATCATTTCAGTTTTTGAAGGGTAAATTGCATAAATCTTCAAATGAGCAGCTTGTAGAAAATCATGTAATCTCATCGGAACCAATAGAAAATGGGTTGCAACAGTATTTTCAAGTTTTTCACGATCCAATAGCTGATGTGTTGGATGATGTCTGCAGTCAAAGTTTTTCTCCATTGACTACATGTGAGCTTGAAATGTGTACTGATACAAACTTGATCTGGCAGCCAATCTTTTTGTCATTTTTAGCAGGAGTCTTGTCACAAAGCTAAAATCAAAGTTTGCATTCATGGTATGAGGAAAAGAGAGGTAATCCATTGGATGAGCTAAGTCCTAGTGTGCATGAACTTCAAGATCCTTATGCAGTGTTTTTGGAGGTGGATAGAGAATCCATAGTATTCAACGGACCTGTTCACAAGTTTTCATGGGAGTTGCCTTTCAGTAGTTCTCTCTTGTTGTTCATAAGCGAGCACTTGTGGATAATCCAAACAACATTCAGAATGCTTACATGGTTGCATTTTTTGTTTCATTTCACTTGATCAGGTGATGAATGGAACAACTAGAGTAGGTTGTATTGAATAAGCTTCATATTGAGCATATTTCCAGTTTGTCGGTTGTGTTTAAGTTTCTAGTCAATTTTTAGTTAAGTGAGAGTCAATTTTTGTCGTCAAGTCATTAGTTCTCAGTCATGCATTTCAGCTTGAGTCTTTTTTTCCATTTCCCAATGGATGAAGGCACTGTCTACTTTCCAAAGATCTGTAGTTCTTGGCACCTCCAAGGAGCTACCATCCCCATTGGAGCCAATGTTAGAGTCGGTATCTTCATCCCTCCGTTAGAGATCAAATTTCTCTTGTTGCATTTCATTTTAGGTGTCTCATTCAGTTCAGTCAGTTGCATTCCATTAGGAGCATGGATCATCTGACGGAAGGGTCTTGTCACTCATATCCCTCATGTCATGTACCTGTTGGTCCATGTTCGTTCATCAAAATCCTTTACAGTCATTCTTGGTCTCCTGGTTAGCAAATATTCATGCTAGGGTTTTAGTCCCATTAGGTCTAGGGTTTGTTAATTTAGTCTTCAGAATGTCTAATAATGTCAACATGCACATGAGGGAGGTTCGAAATAGGTTTTCATCACAAAAATGTTTATCATCATAATGCTTGATAATGATTTTTCTTCAAAACTCTGTTTTGAAGAAAAATTGTCTGTTTTATCCTTTTGTAATAAATGCAATGTAATTTTCAAAGTTTTTCAGTTTTAAAGTTCTTCAGGCGCAGCCCTGGTCACCTTTGCTAAAATCCCATGCCAGCTATCCCTGCAAAGACAGACAAGAGATTCATCATTCAGCTCAAAAATCATAAAGGAAACAAAAACAGACTTTCTTGAAAAGTGTCAAAGTTTGCGCATTACAAAAGTGAGTTTTACGAAATGAAAATTAAATTTTTTTTGTATATAAGTCATTGGTCATGTTCAAAAGAAGCTTATTTGCACCCAAAGATAAATATTGAAACAAGAGAAAGTCATGTTAAAGGAACAGAGCAATTTTGGATAAAAACTGGGCAAAGTTGGGTGCGCGGCACATTGGGCAGCTGGCGCGACGCACTGGGCAGGCGCGGCGCATTGGGCCAGCTGCTGCAGTGTAAAAGTTATACGAGCACGGAGCATTGGAGGTGCACGACGCACTAGGCAGACTGCGCGACGCACATGGCAGGAAGCAAATTTTTTGTTGTTTCTTTCAACCCATCAAATTTTGCTTGGTCTCTCCTTGTTCGAATAAGTCAAAGCCACTTCCTCATTGCTCTTAACAAGTACTGGGTGTTGGTATGAGAATTTAAATGCAAAAAACTCAAATCCTATTGTCTTGATTAAGAAATTATCCTAGGGTTTTGAAATTGATTTTGGTGTCAAATATTTACATTTCCCTTACCACATTTTTCCCCTCCTCACTGTTTATTTGCCCATCATAGTCATCATTCCCCTATCTCTTGACATCCCTAAACTCAAATCATCCCTATCCCATTCCCATTGTCCCCATACCACTTGTAAATTTCCCTCAAATCCCAAGTTATCCCAAATAGCTAAGTGGCTGTCCCAACACATAGATTTCAAGTGGAAAACTCACAATTTCACTTGATTATAGCCCATCATTCCTCCATGTTCCCTCCCATATTACCTCATATTTGGCAATAAATAAAAGACACCAAATCTCTCATTATCATATAAGACAACACAAACCTTGGACATCATGGAGACGAACATTTCTTATGACCGAGACAGTGACTCTACAACTGAATTGCATGCACCAAGGAGGCATTAAAGCGTCACAAAAGGCATGTTAGACTCCAAATATTGGATGAAGCTTCCTTGGCCCAGCATAGCACTTGATGGTGGACATTCAGCCCAAATTTTAAGAAATTTGCGAAACTTTTTGTCAATTTTTAATTTTTTGGCCTAAACACAGATTTCCCTGCCCGACGCGTAGCACCACTTGGCGCACACTTATATTTGGTAGCTCTTTTGGAGTTAAAATTTTCATTTCTATATTTTTCATCAAGCGTTATGCATGCCTACCCATTACCTAAGGATTTTGACAAGTTTTGGGTTGCCTGAAGGGTCAAAAACACCTTAAAAATGGCCTTTCTTCCACTTTTTGGACACACAGGAAGCAGTGTTGGGAGATTTGATTTTTGGATGGGAAAATGGCAAAAAAATTCAGAAATTTCACTTGGGTTGGAAAGTAGGTAGGTAGGGATTTCCAACGAGCTATCCTCCACTCAATTTGGACTTCGTGAAGACCCTCAAAATCAGCCTCAAAGTTGTGCTACGCATAGAGATTTCAGGCGCGACACATTGGGAAATTTGGCCTATTTTTCACTCAACAGCTCAGATTTTCGCCTAGTTGTGGCTATTTTGAATTTCTCATGTAATTATTGATGTAAATTGATGTAATTTCATGAATTTGATGTAATTTTTGCACATTTTTACTCATCCTAGTAGATTCATTCACCAAAAAGTGAAATGTAAGTGAATGAATCAGTTTCCTATCATATAGAGGCAAGTTGTTTCATTGCCTATTTTCCAATTCTTAGTTTAGATCTTGTTGAACCAGCTCCTAAAATAGTGAGCTAGACCCCTAGAGGCATGGGAATTAGTTAGGTGTTGGCGAAAAGTCAGGTCTCGCGGGCAAGACCCAGGTTCAAGAGTTGTGGCCAACAAGGGGTCCGGTGTAGTCTAGGAACACGCCGGCATTTTCACCCTGCTCTGGGAGAGCAGTGCGTCTCACCCGAGGCGTGCCGCGACCACATGCATAAGGGGATGAGATCACTGGTAAGGAATAAACCCGCAACCGAAGAAAGAAAGTGCATCCATTACATATACCAAATTACACATGCATGATCACTAATTAAGTATTCAGAGACGTTCGCAACTTAAGTCCCCCAGATAAATTGTAAACACATTAGACATTGACAACGTATTGAGACGGCGATCCTTCCTTATATTATTCATGCAGCCAGACACGCGCTTACATAGCTTTCTTCTGCGATAACTCACAAGTGGGATACGGATGGGTTTGAGAACAGAGGAGAAGAACATGAATGCCAGACCCCATAGGAAGAATACAATAGTTGTGCTGCCATTTGCCCTATGCGCATCCTTCCTCAGGTCTTGATCCTCGCGACTTCTCTCGCATCCTTCAACCTTCAACAATAACAACAACCTTCTTCAGTCGGGTGATCACCTTTTATTCACCCGCTCCTCGCGACTGACAGCTTCTCTGTGTCTTCACTCTGGCTTTTCCCAGCTTCTCTTCTGATGTCTGTATGTTCCACTTCCTGTTTTTGCTGTATTTCTTTCATCTGAAATTTTCTCTGTTCGATCTCCAGTTATCAAATGCTTCCGCGCCACCTTGGTAGCTCCGCAACTCCTGGTCGCTGCGGCGCAGTCGCGGTTTCTATGTGTATTTATTCCGCAACTCAAAAAGAGTCAAAGTTCGAAATGTCTTGGCCAAAAGTTCAAAACTTAAACAAAAACAAGGGCCCCAACAGGCCCCGACCACAATTCTTTGACTCGTCCGCGAGTCAATCATAGATGACAGTTTCTATTTCCATTCCCCCGCTGGCTTCCGTGCCCTGCTCTGTTGTTCCTTCTTCCGCCACCCTTTCCTGCTGTACTCCGCCATTTGCTGGTTCAAACAAGGGCCCCAACTCCGGGACCCGACGGAGTGCTGAATCTCTAAGCTCTGTGAAGGTCGCCACTGCTTGCTGCCATTCCTGCATAAGCAAGTCGGCGTCTTGAGAGATTCGGTTAGCGGCGACTTCGTCTATGGGCGTCGGGGCAGCCCCGAACAGCGTGGCTAGCTGGCCCGCGGCCTGGGCATCCAGCTGGTGCATAGCGTCAGCATGGGTGCGAAGGGGCGGATGCATCTCCCGGAGGACGTGCTTGGCCACTGCTGATTCGGCCTCAGTCATCTGCATTTGAAGTTCCAGCTCATCCGACTGGGCGTAGAGCTGATCTAACCTTGCGGGGTCCGTGGTCACCCGAATTTCGCTGGAGATTTGTTGCAGCTGGGCAGCAATGGGCTGCGTCTTGACAGTTAACGCGAGTGAGCACTCCTACAAACTTCGCAGAAGGGCAGAAGCTACGGCTGTAGTGGAATGTAGAGTGGCTTGCATACTGACTGCCTGCGTCTGTTTGGCAGTCACTTGTCCTGAATGGTCCCTGGTTGGATCTGGAAGGGTAGGCCGTGCGGCTAATGCCGCTTGTAACTCCTGGTTCTCCCTGCAAACAATAGTGAAAACTTCCCTGAGATGGTGAGCCTGTAAAGCTATACTGTCCTCCTCTGTTCGGCGAGGATGGGGCATGGTGATCGTGCCTCCGCCACTGTCTTGGAGAAGCGCACGAATAGCGATGTTGGCACCGCGCTACGGGGGCCGGTCCTCCTGGCGGCTGATTAACGACGACCCGATAGCGCGTGGTACGATTCTCCCATTTGCTCTGGTCCCCGCCTCGGGTGTCGCTAGGGTGTTGAATCTGCTCGGCCTTGAGGGCCGCCCGCTGAATGAGCATGTACAGCTGGGCCGGACTCCATTGTTTTGCATTTGTTGTGCTGGATGCACCCTGCGCTGGCGTCTGTTCCTGCGAAGATTGGCCCATGGCCGCTGGTCGGCCTGAAGTCTCTGGAGGATGGGCCGGCGTCTCTGTACACTAGTGGCCTGCTCCGAGCGGCGGCCGGTCTGCGGGGGGGGTGGTTTCTTGTGCGGAAGGGCGGCCAAGGTCAGCCCCAGCGACGGGCTGAGGCCCCGAACGAATATAGTTGGAAAAGAGAAATGCGAGATGTGTACAGGGTCAACGAGTCGAGCCCACCACGGATACCGATGCGGAAGGTGACCTCCGCCCGTGGTCTGCCATGGGATCAAAGAATCGGACACAGTGGCTGATGAATTGGACAGATTGGGGGAGGTGGCATGTGGTCGGCTGGTGGAGGGGGCGGTAGATGGAGTGAACGAGGTGTGAGGGAGACGAATGTTGAGGAAATCTGCCAGATCAATCAGCGGTTCCTCCGGAATCAAGGTTGCTGTGGGCGGCGTGACTGGTGGATCATCCTCCGTAAGATCCACCACGGGATCTGTGGCCGTAGTGCGGGCCCTCTTGGATGGAGGTGGGTCAGTGGAATCGGGTTCGGGGCCCGGTTCACCCATTGTCGTGATGAGGGGGGTGGCAGAAGTGAACAGGGTAGTGGGAATGGGGGAAGTGAGGGGGGCGGTGTTGGAGAGACCACGGGACCGATTAATACGAAATTCAGTAAAAGAAGGAAATATAGGGGCACCACTGGAAACAACCTGGGTTACCACATTGAGTCGCCGCGCCTGGTCGTTGAAATGCTCGATGACGGGGACCAGCGATTCAGGCAGGTCCTGTGCGGTCCCAGCTGCATCTGGTGTGGTCTCCGCCGCAACTTGTGAATATCCCCCTGCGCCGGTCGCGGCAGGCTGCTGTGCGGCCCTCATCCCCTCAAAATTGTAGCAGATGACTCCGTCGCGGACATGCTGAACAACCCCCGGCCACGCAGAGACCTCCCTGTGAAAACCATTTTCGTTCAGCTGGAAGCGAAGGGGCGCCATATGAAAAGTGTGGTGCGGTACGCAAGTCGGCCGGATGAAAGTGTGGCTGTGGCTGACTCCAAACCACACCTGTTCACTGTATTCATCCAACAGGTGCCGAGGCACCCGTTGCTGGTAAGTGACCACATCGATCATCATCCCATACCATTCTCGGAACGCCGCTGCGTTCACCTGCTTGCTGCTGGGGTCCTTGGACGCCTGCCAGGGGGAATATTTCATCGCGAGCGGCTGGCTCACAGTGATCTCCGCCGGTGTCGGTATCGGGGGAAGATGCCATTTCCACATGGCGAACGCTAAGATCAAGTACCCATAGATGAAACTGGTAGTCCGCTTGTAATTGTCTTCGCAAGCCACGAAGAGTTCCTTCAACACAAACGAGCTCCAATTCAGCTTGGCTCCCTGGACGCAGTGCTCTGCAATGGAAATTGTGTCCAGAGTGCATTCTCCCTTTGTGTAATGGCGCATGGTCTTGCTAGCGATCAGGTAGCAAGCGAACCGGATTTCTGGTACATTTATCAAATCTATCTTGGCACCTTTACCACCCCGGTGAGTGCCATACTTGGTGTAGAGGTCCGCATCAGCCGACTTCCAGGCGCGCTTGGAGGATGTCTGGCCCGCAGAGGAGACATCTGAACCAGTTTGAGATAGCCCTGTAAGCCGATTAATGTCTGCTGCATGTATTGGAATTTCTTCGTTAAGCCACAGGGACCCGTTCTGCACCCGACTGAGGAGGAACTGGGTACATTGCAGAACTGGTCCGGTGGTTCCGAAGACAGGAAGACTCCTCAAATTCATCAAAGTCGACTGCTGTAGGCCCCGGAATTCTTCCCGCATTTGACTGTTAGAGCTGCTCCCGGGCGTGTAATGGTGTTCCATGAATGTCTTCCAATGGAGGTGAGGAAACTCAGCCCGGTCGGACAAGTTGGCATCCATACAGGGTGCATTGTCATACTTGCCGACCAGCGACTCTACTCGGTGAATTCTGCTATCTAATGTTGGTTCAGGAACTGAGAGAAGAGCTCTCGGCATCTTGGCGCGTCTCTGATAGACTTGGACGATTCTTCTGTAACTTCCTGCGAGGTGCTGAGTGCTCTGATACTGCGAATGCTCCGGAGTCGCTGCAACTTCCAAATTGAACTGGTCCGTCATCTTTGTGCTGATAGCCTTCATGCAAATTGGGCCATCTGCTGGCACGCGCGGAGTTGATGAGACTCCATAACGGCAATTAATTCTTGCTATCTTTCTTGCCTGCGATAATCGTGCGATCAATCGCAGGCCTGTGTGTAATTTGAGAGTTGCTGACGGAGTCATGGGGAGATGGGCGGACTCGACGGCGGAGGGAACTGCGGTTGATGGCAAATGATTACGGTATGATTACTGTCCATTAAGGGAATTTATGACCAAATCTGAGCTATCCTACAGACTGACAAAAGGACTGACGGAAATGACCTGGACTGACACTGGCACGAGAATGGATCCTTCGTGCACGACACGCTGGACTAGCGCGGTGACATGCTGGACTAGCGCTGCGACACGCTGGACTGGCCAGCCCCGACCACAATCAGTTGCGGTATGGTTACCGCAACTGACCGGTTATTTGACTGAGTGCTGACAATTGAAAAAGACTACCTACATTCATCCCGGTTGCGGGAGAGTTATTCAACTACGCTACTCTACGGGTTCTCTCGGTTGCGAGAGTTATTAATGAAAAGTGAGAAGGTACCTACTCCTGGTAGGGCTTCAGGCGTGCGCCATTCACCCATCCTGGAAGAACTGTGCCGTCCAATTGTGCCAATCGAACAGCTCCTGAGTTGTGGATTTCGATGACAAAGTATGGTCCCAGCCAATGCATCTGGAGCTTGCCTGGAAACTTCTGGAACCGGCTGTCATATAAGAGAACTTTGCCGCCAACTTGGAAAGCTTTAGTTTTGATGTGGCGGTCGTGCCACGCTTTCTGTCTGGCCTTCTGAACCTTCTGGTGGAATTCCGCAAGAAATCAAGCCTCATCCAGCTCTTGCAGCTCCTGGAGTCGTTCCTTCAGTGACGCCTCTTCTAAGAAGTGGAGGGATGTTGCGATCAAAAGGCTGGGTACGGTGAACTCGGCGGGAATCACAGCTTCCCGGCCATACACCAGCTGGAATGGCGTCTGGTTGGTCAAACGTTTTACCGTGGTCCGGTAAGCCCATAATGTCGCTGGTAGCCGCTCATCCCAATCATCCCGCTGAGCGTTGCAAATTTTTGTCAAGCCCTTTTCAAGAATCTTATTGAAGGCTTCCACCGTACCATTGGCCTGCGGGTGGTATGGGATGCTTTTATGATGCTGAATCATAAATGTGTCCAGTAGCGACTTGACCGTGGCATTAATGAAATGCGTACCCTGATCGCTGGTTAAGCTCCGTGGGCAGCCAAAGCGGCTGATGATGTGTTCAAAGATGAACCGAGTAGCGGTCTCTGCCGAGCAGTCACGTACCGCTGCTGCCTCAGCCCACCGTGTGAGGTAATCCGTCGCGGTAATGATGTACCGGGCTTTGGAATGGCGAGCGATTGGTGCGATGGGCCCTACTAAATCAACATCCCACTTTTCAAATGGCCGCAACACATGCACCGGGTGTAGCGGAAGCTCGTCCCTGTGCGAAGGCCTTCCCGTCCTCTGGCACACGTCGCAACGTTTCACATAGGCCTTACAGTCTGCATGTACCATCGGCCACCATAGGCCAGCTTGAAGCACCTTCCTTGCGGTGGGTTTAGCGCCCACATGTCCTCCCGCAACACCGCTGTGACATTCCCACATCACTGCTTCCCGCTCGTGGTCAAGAACACACCTGCGCAACACCTCATCCAGGCCCAGTTTGTACAGCTGCCCTGCGATCAATTGATAATCGGCCGCCCGGACAACCAAGTGGCGTTTCTGAAGCGGGGTGTAATCCTCAGGACACTGTCCCGTCGTCAGATACGTGGCAATGTCAGCCAGGTAGTCTGGTACTGCTTCAACTCGGAATAGATCAGCATCCGGAAGCTGATCGTCCAACGGACCTTCGTTCTCTCCGGTCTCCAACCTGGATAAGTGATCGGGACCAACATTCAACCTGCCAGGCTTGACAATCACCTCAAACGTGAACTCCTGGAAAAGTAGAAGCCATCGACAGATTCTTCCTTCCAACACAGGCTTATTGACCAGATATTTCAATGCCGAATGGTCCGTAAAAAATGTAAATTTTCCGCCCAGAAGATAGTGGCGAAACTTCTGGAGAGAGTACACCATCGCCAACGCCTCCCGCTCGGTCGTGGTGTAGTTCTTCTCCGCATTCGATAATCGTCGGCTGGCGAAGTATACAGGGTGGTCAACTGTCGTTTCTCCGGGTTGCGCCAACACGGCTCCAAGTGCAATTCCGGACGCATCAATATGCACATGGAACTGCTTATCCCAGTTCGGATGGACCAGTATGGGTGCCGTCGCCAATTTCTCCTTCAATGTGTCGAGCGCCTTCCTGCATTCCGCCGTCCACTCGAATGCTTCTGACTTCCGCAACAGTTTCTCCAAAGGAGCAGTGATTTTGGCATAATTGCGGATAAACCGCCTGTAGTATCCTGTGTGCCCGAGCAGTGCCCGCAACTACTTCACGTTCTTGGGGGCCTCCATGTGGACAATAACCGCGACCTTGGCGGGATCAACGCAGACCCCTTGCTTACACACCACGTGACCCAAGAGTGTGCCGAATGGTACTGCAAAAATACATTTCTTCAAGTTCAAGGAAATCTGCAGCTGGCGACACCGGTCGAACATAACACGCAACAGGGAGGCGTGTTTCTTCAGCAGGCTGTAAACAGTCCAATCATCCATATAGACTTCCAGGAACTTGTGAATGTACTCCTGGAAAGCAGCAATGACAATCCGGGAAAACACAGCCGGTGCGTTCTTCAGACCAAATGGCATAACGTGGTATGTGAATGATCCCCACTCAGTTGTGAATGTCGTCTTTGCTTTGTCTTCCTCGGCAATGCGCACCTGATGGTAGCCCGAAAACCCATCAGTGAAGGAATAAGCTTCGTTTCCCGCGACATGATCTAGAACTTCGTCGCTGAAGGGAGTGGGAAACGGATCGTGAATACAAGCATTATTCAAACTTCGATAATCTACGCAGACACGGATTTCCGCTTTGTCCTTCTTGTTCTGGATGACAATGGGACTTACCCACTCAGCTTCTTCTACAGGAAAGATGAGACCCGCAGCCAGCATCTTGTCGATCTCCATCTTGACCTTCTCTTTGATATGTGGATTCAACCGGTAGGGTCGGTGCTTCACCGGCCTGGCTCCTGGTTTCAGTGTGATGCGCATCTCGCCTAGATCCCCCTTGATCCCCTTCAGGTCCGCAACTGATGACGGAAATAAATCTTCATACTCCCGGAGGAGGCTGAAAATTTCTCTTGTCGTCTCCTCGTCCCAGTAATCTCCCACCGTTGCCAGCTTAGGTTTCTCCTCCGTTCCAATGTTCAGCTTCTTTGTCTTTAGGGGCTGCAAATGGACTCCCTCTGTCGTCGGCTCGTCACGGACGCTCCGCTCGCCCTCCTTTTCGTCAAAATAGAGATGCCTAAGGTCCTCCAAACTATCGTCCTCCGGATCGCCGTCAATCCGTTGGCAAACCAATTCGCGCTTGACCCCGGAGCGTGTCGCCACCGGGCCCTCAGCAGGCTCAGGATGGCGGAAAAACAGAACCTCCTTGACGACTTGTAGGGCCTGAGATTCCTGCGCCATCTCCCCTTCGAACGAGAAGCTCTGGACGAACTTTTCCGCGACTACTTGCCAGGAGCGGGTTCCCCGTTTCCGCTCTTCCTCCAGATACCAGGCCTGGGGAATTTTACCCAGGGAGTGGACAAACCTATGGACCCACAACTCCTCAGGATACCTTGCGCTACGCCACTATTCCTGGCACGCCCGCAAATGCAGTCGCGGGTCGGAAGCTCCATGATGTTTAAGTGTAATGCAGGGCCCTTCATCCTCTTTGAAACGTGCCCATAGAGCATCCGCCACACGCTCCCATCGCAACAGAGTGTTGCGGTGATTGTTCTACCATCGTCCCGATGTTGACTTCAAGGCCACATCCAAGAGTGGTATCCAGCTTTCCTCTGGGACCCGGTCTTCCACCTTGGCAATAAAAGTATTCACTGCTTGCATGTTTGACAATGTGGGGTATCCGCGGATCTCAGTCCCTACCCACCGGACCTGAGCGATGGAGGCACATCTCTGCATGGTGGTCTCATACCCCCCTTGCTGCCAGTCTTCCCACGCAAGCTCGGATCCGAGCTCCGAGCTCTGCCCACTCCGCCAACTGATAGACCCTGTTGCGGTCGGGTTGATATAATCGTCCCGCTTCCCTGCAGTCATCTGGTAGAGATGGTCCATCATCTGAGCATCCTCCCGACTATCCACCAGTTCTGTGTATTGCGGACCCTGATACGGGTCGAGAGGCTGAGTGACCCTTACCTCCCCATCCTCAAAAATCATCAGCTCCTTCTTGAGGTCGATGATCGCGTAATTCTCAAAATCCCAATCAATGCCAAGTAAAGCAGGATAGGGGTCCTTATCGCCCATGATATCAATAACCTCAAAGTCGGTGTATGTCTTCACCCCCGCAACGTCGACCTCGACACCCTCGAGTCGGCCGATTGGCAAAATACAGTACTGGTTCGCCATCCTGAGTTGGATTGGGGAATAGGCGAGCCGTGGCTTTCCAAGAGCCTCCCATGTTTTTCGTGGCAAAATATTGCCGTCGGATCCCAAGTCCAACATGGTGTCGCTGATTTGGAATCCTGCGACCTGCGTGTTAAGCCGGAATTCTTTGCCTGTTCGTTGCTTGTTCCGCTTGACACGTTGCACGTATTGAGGCCTAGCGTCCACCAGATTTCTGGGTTCTGCGCGCCCCTGCAGCTCTCCGTCTAACACATGCTTGAGCTGTTGCCGCAGCATAGCGTCATCAACAATCCTGAGAAATAGCCGGAGCCAATCCTCGACCACAGCATCTGCGGCGTTCTGAACACCGGTTTTCGGCCGCCGGGGCTCCTCCAGCCCTCCCTCGTTCCGCAACTGGGCGAATGCCTCAACCGCCTCCTGAAAGTACTTCTTCTGGACTTCGGGCCTGATCAACTTCTTTGGGGATGCCGGCCGCACCACTCGAGCTGGCTCCTTCTCGTGGGCATCCTCTCCAGTCTTTTTTCCGCCCCGTGTTACTATCGCAACGTTCTGCATGTCAGGGGTTGCGGTGCTGCGCGGTTCTGAGTTTATCAGATTCGCTCCCCTCTGCCGCACCTGTTCTTCCCACTTCTTGATGAGCTCCGGACAGTCTTCTGTAGCATGGGCGTTGACTCGGCACTGGGAACACCAGGGTCGGCGCGGAAGGGGGCATTCTCTAGCTACATGACCCTCCTGGTCACAGTTGTAACATTTTACCGGACCGCGTCCTCCTGTTCGGCCTCCCCGCATGCCGCCACCTCTTCCCCTTGTAGCCTCGTTCACCCTGTATGAGGGACGATCCAGTCGATCCGCAAGTGCGTCAAGCGCCCTGCACTGCTCAGTGGTGTGCGTCGTAGACACACAGAATTCGCAGTATACATTATTCGGCACCGTGGAGTACTTCTGTAATATCGGGCACATCCGAGGAGGATGCCCCATCGTCCGGCAAATCTCACAGTACTCTGTGGTGGAGGACCCCGGTTGCGGTGGGAACCTCGCAAAGGTCTGTTGCGGCTGGTAGACTCCCTGCGAGTTCATCGCCGCGCCACCCCCTGGTGGTGGACCCCCCTGAATTGCTACAACTGAGGGTCCAACTCCTGCGCCGCGCAACCGAGGACATTCGGTTGCGACGTGTCCCTCGACCAGGCAATGAGTACACCAAACATTCGGTCGCGCTGGTCTCGCTGGCTGAATTTCCTTGAGCTTTTCGGTCAAGCTGGCGATCTGGTGTTGCAACCCTATCAGAGAAGGGTCTTGCGGGGCCATCCCCCCCCGATATTCCTGGGGGTAGCCCGCCATGGCTTCAATCTTCATGGCCTGCTCCAAAGCATCCTGTAGATTATCAATCTTCTGCTGAGTGAGAGGGGTTCGTGTCAAGGGGAGCAGAGCCTTGATGAACCAGTCCCTCTGGTGGTTTGGATCGATCGGGTAGCTCAGTTTCCCGATCGCATCCTTGAATCGCCGCATCAACTCCCACGCAGTCTCACCTTCCTTCTGCTTAATTTCCCACAGCTCTGACAGGCCCTGCTGGTCTGTCTGGGGGAGCTTGAATTCGCGGACAAAATCCCGCTTCACGTCCGCGATTACAGGGTTAGGGTGCGCCTCAGACCACTTGATGAACCAACGCAGAGCTCTCTCTCTGAGCGTGGTTTGAAACTCTATTAACTTCCCTGCATCCGGCGTCTGTCCAGCCCTCCAGATGGCTTCGCACAGATACCAGTGTTGTTCTACGTCGTCATTTCCCCGGCCAGAGAACTCTGGGTACCGGGTGAAAGATCCAGCCATGTATACTTGCAGAGAATTAACCAGGATAAAACCTCCGGGTCCTGGTTGCGTAACGGTCCCGCTAGGGAAAATACTACTACTAGTAACGCTGCTTCTACTGGGCGTTACTGACGCCGCTAAACTACTATATGACTGACTTAATGCTTGTAACTGAATAAAAATATTTCTTAAAGGTTGATAAAGTACCAGGGGAAGGTCGGGATCCTGGCCATGCGGAAAGTGGGACGTAGGGCTGCCTGGAGGGGTGGGTGCCGTCTGGTCCTAGAACATCTGCTGCATTACGCCGTGCCATTCGTCATCGGAGCTTTCTTCAGGCTGCATCTTTCCATTATCTTCGCTAGTTGTTACTTCGCTTCCTTGCGTCGCTGGGCTCCCATGCACCCACTGTACGTCTGCTGCCGTCCCGTCTCCTATCCGGGTATCCAAACCCATAGTTCTTGTCTTCTGAGGCACCTCCTTCTGATTTCTCCTCTCGATTTCCCTTCTCTTCAAGTCTCTCATTACCCTTCTTCGCCACCTATCGGCGATCTGTGCCCGCCGATGTGCACGTGACTCCCGCAACTTGCATGCGGCTTCAACGTTCATCCCCCGCTCCCCACTCTTACAGTCTACACACCATCGGTCCCCTCAATCCTTCCCCCAGTACGGGTGGTTTACGCTTCCATACTCATTTTGTGGAATTCAATCAACCCTTCGTCCACCATCAGGGCTTTGATCCACAGCGGAATCTCTTTCAACAGCTTCCCCCTCACTCCTGAGTGAAAAAAAGCCTCAGCCTTCGAGAAGGATTGGTAGCACTCAGCGGAAAACTCCACAACGTATCCTTCCAACGTGGTCCTTACCCAAAAATCCACTACGCGGGTTAGTTCGGTATCTACCCGATGCAGTGCTACCAGGTCTTCGTGCGCCCACCTGCGGTTTATCTTCCGCAAGCCTTCTTGGAGCACCGTCGCTCGTAACCTCCGCAACCAGTTGTAAATATCTGTGGGGAACCTTCCCCAGAAAATTTCGTACGTATCACTAGCTGAGTCAGAGAAAAGAACAAGCTCCCTGACCGCCGCCTCCTTTTTCTTGATCAGCTCTGCTTGCTGAGTGATGAAATGGTCAAGATGATCATCCCACCATCGCCGTATTGCTCCTTCAAAAATCCTCGAGACCATGATCTAGATCCCCTCAGAACATGTAGGTCCCGGCAACGGAACCATTTGTTGGCGAAAAGTCAGGTCTCGCGAGCAAGACCCAGGTTCAAGAGTTGTGGCCAACAAGGGGTCCGGTGTAGTCTAGGAACACGCCGGCATTTTCACCCTGCTCTGGGAGAGCAGTGCGTCTCACCCGAGGCATGCCGCGACCACATGCATAAGGGGATGAGATCACTGGTAAGGAATAAACCCGCAACCAAAGAAAGAAAGTGCATCCATTACATATACCAAATTACACATGCATGATCACTAATTAAGTATTCAGACAGTCGCAACTTAAAATTTTTGAATCAGTGTAAACACATTAGAACCCATGAACAACGTATTGAGACAGCAATCCTTCCTTATATTATTCTTCTGGCCGAATACATGCTTACATAGCTTTCTTCTCTGATAACTCACAAGTCGGATACAGATGGGTTTGAGAACAGAAAGGAAGAACATAGAAAGTAAGACCCCATAGGAAGAACAGGTATGATTCTTCCGCAGCTGCTATGCGCATCCTTCCTCAGGTCTTGATCCTCGCGACTTCTCTCGCATCCTTCAACCTTCAACAATAACAACAACCTTCTTCAGTCGGGTGATCGCCTTTTATTCACCCGCTCCTCGCGACTGACAGCTTCTCTGTGTCTTCGCTCTGGCTTTTCCCAGCTTCTCTTCTGATGTCTGTATGTTCCACTTCCTGTTTTTGTTGTATTTCTTTCATCTGCACTTTTCTCTGTTCGATCTCCAGTTATCAAATGCTTCCGCGCCACCTTGGTAGCTCCGCAACTCCTGGTCGCTGCGGCGCGGTCGCGGTTGCTATGTGTATTTATTCTGCAACTCAAAAAGAGTCAAAGTTCAAAATGTCTTGGCCAAAAGTTCAAAACTTAAACAAAAACAAGGGCCCCAACATTAGGCTTGTCTATATCTTGTATTTTCTCAGTCATTTTCAGAGGTTGGACACTTGGGATTTCCTTGAGCTTCATTATACATTTCATCTCTGCATTTTTGCAAAGGAATAGACCAGGGTTTGCAGCACTCTTTGGGATCCATGTGGCTCTATGTTTTGATGGTGTGTTTCTCTATGTGATTGTATGTTCACTGATATTTTTATGTGTATCATCTCCCTTCTCCTTTCTTCTTAAATTAAACAAGCAAGTTATAAAGGTGGAATTCATTAGATTACTTTTCTCTCCCTTCAGTTTTGTTTAATTTTCCATGTTTTCATCTGTTTGAAGAGGATTCCTAAAATCATCTTTCCCTCTTCAGCTCCTCACTAATCTGAACTATCCATTCATTCAATCCAAAGCATCAAAACAATTTCCTTCCTTGCTCATTCAGAACTCTGCAAAAACTAGGCCTCATCCTCGGACCCAAAACTGCCTTTCCCTTTGATTCCAACAAAAACCCCCAAAATCAAATCAAACTCTTTCACATATATACCTAGCCTAAAATCAGCCTTTATTTTAAGTCATCTCTAGCCTCATTGATTATTTTTGCTGAGATTGACCCGGAGAGAGCCCTCTCCTTATCTGGTAGGGCTAGCTACCAGATTAAGCGTGGTTTGATGTTACCCTAGACTCTGCCTTCCTTCAGCCTGAGGTAGATTTAGGCAATAACAGGGGGTCTTATTCTAACTCAGGCTCATCCTCTAGGAATTCTTCAACATCAAGCTTGGTTGGGGTAGAGGTTTTGGCAAGGATAATAGCCGACATTCTTGCGCAAAAAATGAATCCTGGCTCTGGGTGACTACTATCTGGAGGAGGTTGACTAGACATGAGAGGGATACTGCGGTTATGAAAAATTTTGTTTCTCAATTTCTTTCAAAAGACGCTTGAGGCAGGCCAATTGTGTAAATGAGACAATACCGCTACCTAAACTAACCTGCCCCCTTTTAAGCACTTCCAATCATATGATGGAGAGGGATATTTTACTTGGGGAGGATTTCCCAGGGAATGGTAAAAACTTCCCATAACTCGCCCTGCTTCTTTCAACGGTAATTTTTTCTTTTTACCAGTAAGTATAGTTCCAACGGCTAGTTTTCGTGTCCCCAGTGATCTTGGCGTAATTTTCACGCTAATTTTACCCAGTTGTGACACCTGCCTGTCTTCCCCCAATGCAGGCTTGTCTCCTATGTAGCTCTTGGCCCAAGACCAAGAGATTTTTATCATTTTTTCTACTAAGGCCCCAAGGGGGGCTATTTTCAGAACAAACCGCTTGACCCCCAGTTGTGTCGTCATCATAGAGGTGGCTCTATGCATGGGACCGCTACCTACTGAACCTACAGGTGTTGTAGGGAACCTGTTGCTCACTTGTGGGTCAAACTGACCCTCCCCCAGGGTGGGTTCGCCACAGCTGCTCAATCCTAGATCTACTCTAGTCCTTATCTCTGGGAGCATAAATAGGGAATCATTTTTGATACGAAGACAACGTAGCATAGAGGCTTCCCCTAGCTGGGTCTGCCAAGTTTCTAGTTCCTTATTGGGATCCTCAAGATCCCCCTCGTAGCATGGTACTGCATTCTAGGTTGGGTTGTCCCTATTTCACACTGTCAACTTATAGATATAATCCCCATCTCCCTCCTTGGGTATAGGTTCTATATAACATTTTCCTTCCATAGGGTCTAATGGCACAATGACCCGTGTGCCCTTATTTTCAAATACCATGCTGCGCTTTTTGAGATTGATGACACCACCCATGTTGATAGCTCAGTCCAGTCTGAGGAGAGTAGGGTAGGGATCTGCATCTTCCACAATGCCTGTTATTTTAAAGTCAGCCAGGACCCTTACCCCTCTGATATCAACCATGAATTTTGGTAGCCTACCTAGAGGAATGATTTTTTGTTGATTTTCCATTCAAAGCTGGATGGTGGGTCTTTCTAGCTTAGGTTCCCCCATGCATTTCCAAGTGTGATTAGGTAGTATATTGGTGTCCGATCCGAGGTCTAAGATAACCCAATCCATCTCATGGTTGCTGATCTAGACTGTCAGCTGCATTTCCCTTCCAGTCCATCTTTGATATTTTTATAACTTATGCACATCCTTAATGTCGGGTGACAGGGTAGTGCATGTTGCACAGCTCTCTACTAAAGCCTATAGATTTTGTACTGCCTGGGGGTTGCGCAGCAGCCTCATGCATGCTTGTAGGAAAGGTTTAACCTCCTCATCTACTTCCTTGTCTCCCAGGTGTGCAGATGGCGAAACTTTAGCCTCAAGGAAGTCCCTCTGAGCTTCCATAAACGTTTTCGTTGCTTTGTCCAGGTCCAATCCTTCTTAGTTTCTAACTGCCCTGCGGATTAGTGCGTCAGTTTCATCTTTCTCCTTAGCCCCCCCAGTTTCCAATCCACTACGCATTACCACATTTACCTTTGTATCCTTACCCCTCAGCCCGGTCTGGACCCTTCGCACCTTCTGTGCAGATAGGAGCTACTTTCCCTGTATCTTTTCTTTTAGGGATGGAAAATATTCCATCATATGGCCCAAATATCTACAATACCTGCAGTACTGGCATAAGGGGTCCAGGAAATCCTTCGCAAAATTACCCGTGCCACCATAGTTATAGAAAATCGACTGGCCTCGACCCCGACTTGCGCTTTTGCCTCAACTCCCATCCTTTCTTCCAGTGAGGGAGTCATCCCTGCCTAAGGGGGTTTTTGGTGAGGTAGGGTCTCCTCCCCAGTCCATTACTTCGTTATGGATTCGGTATTCCTGCTCCTCATGGCCAACCGACCAGCAAAGCCGGCACCAGCATCGCTTTGGTTCAAAAATAGGGGTGCCCAGACAGGGCCATCGGTTGGTATTACGCAACCCAGCTGCGCAGCTCTCTCCGTGCTAGAGTGTATGTCCCTTGAGCCTTGTTGTTCCGGACCATGCGCCCCTAATCTCGGGTGGCCTACTGCGTGACCTAGTTCCGTGCTAGCCCCTCTTCCTTTCTCCTGTTGTAGATTCTGAATTTCCTGGTGCATAGCCCCAAGATGCATCTAGATCTGCTGTACCTCTAACGCAACATCCTTTGGATGCGTAGCTTCTAATTTCATAGTAGCTTCGAAGGATTTATCTTGTGAGTCAGAATTCTAGTGACCCATAGGTACGCGTAGGTGAGGGAGTAGCATGGCAATGAACCATTCCATAATCTCTCTGTCATCGTACCAGAATCCTCCTTCTCTGATAGATTTTTTTAGGCGTTGATCTGCTTCCCATGCAGACTCAATTGCTCCCTGCTTGAAATCTTTTAGTTCTGCTATGACCTAAGAGTAGGATTTAGGGTTTCGAAACTGTTGTTTTAGGGTGTCCTTGATGTTTAGGATAGTTGCACCCCTATTTTGCGACACATACCCCATATACTAGTCCAAATCTCTTTCATCAAAGGCTAAGGATAGCTGCGCTTTTTTCATAGTGTAGCTCACCATGCTCTGCACAACCCATACCGACTCCGCCACAAACCAAAACCGCACCATGTCTTCATTGGCCATGCCTTTGAAGGTAGGTAATTTTAAGTGTACCATCATGGTTTCCTAGGGGCCTGTTTTAGGCACCCTTCTCTAGTATTCACTTCTCAGTACCCAATCCCTTTCTCAAACTTCCTACGTCCCGACAACGGAACCATTTGTTGGCTTAAGGGGTCTTTCCCTAGGTTTGGTGTGCAATGTTTGCCAAAAAACCCCTATAATACTGGCCTTTTTGGCAGTGACCTGCTTGCGCAGGTCAAAGTCTCACCTGAAGTAGTATGGGTGGGTGTTGGAACCAGGTTTCCGCACCCTAAGAAAGGATGGGTAAGGCAAGCTGAGCTGTGCTAGATCCTGTAATTCCCAGATTACCTAGTTTTGTGCAGGGTTAATTAAGTCTCTTTTCGCATGCACGTGTGCTATATCTATAGTTATAGGATTTTTATGACATTAACACAACATTACATAAACAGAACAAAATATATCTAGATCCAAGAATGCACTTACATAGATCTTCACAACTTAAAGATGGAAAATGCACAATACAAAAATCGTCAACAATTCACACAAAAGTACACACAGATTCAGTTCTCTAACAATATTTCGTATTCATTCATTCATCAATTCTTCCTTAAAATTCCCTTCCCAACCCATGCACACAGCAGCAGAGTCCACACATAGCTGGACTTGGATCTTTGCGCATGCAGCCAGCAGGAGTCATTTCCCCAAAAACCCAAATAGATAGCTTAAACTAAAAATCGCATCAATAGCTCATCATTTTTTGTCCTTTACAAAACAAAATTCTTCTCTATTTATAACAATCTAGCCTAGACTTTCCTATGGTCCGCAAACTGTGGTTTTCGGACCCCTGGTTTACCCTTTTACCCATTAAAATGCATTTGGGGCTTTGACCCACCCAAAAACCCCTGTGCTAGACTAAATATAATAAAAAATATTCAAAATGGACCAGTTTTGTAGCTTGTTAGTAGACCCTATTCCAACATCCGCAGATTGGAAAATATATGCCTGAGCTAAAGTAGCCTTTTTGTAAATCTTGCTCATCTTTGGGAAATGATGAACATCATTGTCACAGCTTTGATTTGATGATTGAACAAGCTAACCTCTATAGAATACATGCTGAACCTACCTCGCCAGCATCCACGTCTGGGCATGGTGGATTCCAAACTAGAGGAAGAGGAGGAGGAGATGGTCAAGGAAGGGGACAAATCATCTGCTACATCTGTGGAGACACTCGTCATTATGCACACAACTATCTAAATCCAACATGTTAGTCCTGCAGTTACTGTAAAAAATTTGATCATGAAATTTAAGATTGTCCTATTTTTATTGCAAATATGAATGAAAATAAAATGCAGACTCCTACTCAAAACATTCATATGGTAAGAGAGGAGTTGTGCGAAGAAGAAACAAGCCTGAATATTGTCACTAGGAGTGGTGCAACCACTGGTGAAGACAAAGGGAAGAAGACATATGCTAATCTCTGGATCCAAAAAGTGCGTAAGACAGGATGGATTCAACTTGCAACGCGGAAAAGACACCTTTTTAGAAGTGAAAAAGGGGTTGGCAGAAGCAAGTGCATTAACATCAAGAGAACCTATGGATGTGGCCAGAGTAGATGAAGAAATAAAGCCCTTCCTACAAGCTTGCATCAAATTGTTGCACAATAAGAAGGAAGTTGAGAACCTCCAAGCATTGATAGATAACTACGCGGAGAAAGAACAATCCCAGACGGAGTGGAAATTTTTCAATAAGGTCTATAAGAATAAAAGAAAAACTAGACAAGAGATGGTGTTGACTGCTTAGATTGGTGCCTATGAGATGAATCAGGTCATTCTAGATCTAGGATATGATGCAAATGTCTTACCAAAGTAGACTTGGAAACACATGGTAGAGCCTAAGTTGGAGTGGTCTATTCTTCAACTATGCATGGAAAGTCATAAAAATATTACTCCCTTAGGAAGACGATCGCAGGTTGTAGTAGATATCGAAGGAGTAAAGGTGATCGTAAAATTTGAGGTCATACAAATTTTGGATGATAATGATCCTTATCTTGAACTATTGGGTTTAAGCTAGGCTATTGATATGTATGTTATCATCAATCTTAAGTGAATAAGTATGGTATTTGAGAAAAATGGAACTAAAGTTGTGGTCCCCTTAGATTGTGTAGAAGGTGCAAGATATAGAAAGCCAGTGCGCGCAAATGATGATGTTGATCATATCTATAAGTTGACTGCGCGAGATGACGATTAGGTCAACTCGATAGATGATGGAAGACTCAAATAGGATAAAGATAATTCCCTCTTCTCAAATTCAGACAAAGAACTGAAGAAATTACAAAACTGGCTACATGAAGTATCGACACTGCACTGAAATCGAGTGAAAACAACTCTTCGCTGCATATCCTCAGAGGTAAGAGAATTTTCATATTATGATGGTTTGACTAATGTTAACATGTTTTTAGGGGAACTTGAAAAAGTTGTTCTAGAAGCACATATATTCCATGCACTTGATATCGCAATGCAATCTACACCAGCATGTTGGTGGGAGACACATAAGGGAAACTTTAGTAATTAAGAAGAATGCACCTGAATGATGAGACTGCAATTTGAGCATCCAAATACCAGAATTCAAGAGACCTATTCTAGAAAAGGTGATCTGCGCCGACATTTGGCTAAGTGGATTGAATTATGGGGCACAGAGCCAAGAACAAAATGGGTGCATATATTCATCCACACTTTGGAAAAGGTGCATACGAACTAGTACCTTGTGATTGAGCTGCGCCGAGGCACCAATGAATGGAATGCTCTGACAGAAATTTTTACCTTGACCTTTAGTTTTAAAAGTGGGTTTTACTTCTTGGGAAAAGCCATGCAGGGTATTCAGAAGGTCATCTTTGACACCAAAAAATCGAATATAGAGCACACCTTTCCAGCATGGGATGCACAAATGATAGACATTGTGAATTGTCAAAATCTGTTAATTGAAGAGACTGAGGAAGATCCAAGGAACATAAAAATCCCTAAATATGAAGGAAAACACGTGGTTGTTAGACCTAAAATTGAGACATTGAATGTAACTAAGCCTCTGAATATTTGGAAAGTTAACATTGGCTTAGAAGAAGAACTAAAATTAGTGAATATCATAGATTATTGGGATGATGATATAGTGGGAAAGGTCGCCAATATGTTGAATGAATATCAGGACTTGTTTCCTAAAAAATATTCTGAGTTTATGGGGATAATAGGAGATCTTGGGGTGGTGAAGATCACTTTAAAACTGGATGTGCGACCTCTAAAGCAAACCCCGTATAGGTTGAATCCCAAATATAAGAAGAAAGTTAAGGAGGAGTTGGAGAAAGTGATTTTTGCAAGAATCATAGAGCTAGTGGAAAAATATGATTCGGTGAGTCCTATGGTGGTACTAGATAAAAAGACTAAGGGAGAAATAAGGATTTGCATGGATCTGTGCAAATTGATTGATGCCTGCGTACATGATCCATTCCCAACTGCATTTTATGATGAGATCCTGGAAAATTTCGGAGGATAAGAGGCCTATTTATTTACAGATGGTTTCTCAGGATATCACTAGATCAAAATTACAACCTTTGCGATAGAATGAGGATCCTTTCAGTATATAGTGATGCCATTCGGTCTAAAAAATGTGCTAGATATCTTCTCGCACATAGTAGTAGCTACATTCAAGGAATAAATCCATAAGTTTCTAGAAGTCTAATTTTATGATTGGATTATCTTTTGGTTTTTGAAGAAGTGTGTATCAAGTCTATGCCTGATGTTGGATACTTATCGGAAGTATCAAATCTCACTTAATCTGAAAAAGTGTATTCTTTGTGTGCCATTTGGGATCTTTCTTGGTCTTATTGTTTGTTAGCAAGTATTGATGCTGCACCCATCCAATATCGTTGTTATTGTTAACCCGGAAGTTCCTGCAAATGTGAAACAACTGCACTCAATTTTGGGGCATACAAGGTATTACTGGAAGTTAATTCAATATTATGCACTGATCATTGTGTCTATAGAGAAATTATTGAATAAGGATGCATCATTTTTTTGGGACGAAGAATGCCAAAAGAGTTTTAAATTGCTTAAGGAGAATATGGTAACTGGACCCATATTGGTCTTCCCAAACTGATTGAAGGTATTTTATGTGCACGTCGATGCCTTTTGCATCGTGCTCGGAGCTATTTTAGCCCAACCATAAGTTGGGTAGATTGATCACCCTATTACATTTGAAAGTAGGAAGCTATCAAGTGCGGAGCATAAATACTCGAACACATAGAGGGAAGGATTGGATATGGTCTACGCATTGTTGAAATTCTACCATTATCTATTAGGAGGCCACTTTAAGATGTTTACTAACCATTTTCCGCTGAAGTACCTGGTCAACAAGTCTGTGTTGGGGGGGAATATCTGAAAATGGTTGCTGATATTCTAGGAGTACAATTTTTAAGTAATTATGAAACCTGGGGGACTGAATGTTGGGCCAAACCATCTATTGCACATTGAAAATGGAAAAGAGCTGACTAGCTTGGAAGATGGGTTACCTGATGTGAAAATATTTTCTATAAAGGTAGTTGATGATAATTTTGCTGATATCATTCATTTCTTGACCACTACCAATGTGCCCATGGAGTATGTGCTAAAATAGAGGAAAGAATGGGTTGCACGCGCAGCTAAATTTACTCTAATTGTTAGTTAGCTGTACAAGATGGGTGTAGATGAAGTCCTGCAATTGTATGTGTTGGAATTTGAAAGATGAAATATCTTCTCTAAGGCTCATGAAGGGATTTTCGGAGGTGACTATGCAAGGAAAGAAACTACACAGAAGATCCTACGAGCTGGTTTAAGGTGGCTCATGGTGCACAATGACACACATATATATTGTCACACTTGTGATGTATTCCAAAGTAGGGGAAACCGTCGTGCAGAGATGAGATTCCATTACACCCAAAAATGGCATTGGAATCTTTTGATAAATGAGCCACTGATTTTTTTGGACATATTGACCCTCCATGAAACAAGACAGGTGCACGTTTCATAGTCACAACAACAGGCTATGTAACTAGATGGGCTAAAGCTAAGCTTGTAAAGGATTGTAGTGCAAACATAGCTACGCACTTAATTTTTTAGATCATATTCACTCGGTTTGGTTGCCCTAATATCTTGATGAGTGATCAAGGTACACACTTTTTCCATGACTATTGATGTTCTGACATAAGAATTCCAGATTCATCATCATAAGAGTAGTCCATATCACCCACAAGCGAATGGTGTAGTAGAAGATTTTAATAACGTATTGGAGACTCTGCTACTAATGTCTACAATTCTAATCGAAATGATTGGGATTTTTGCATACGCACAGTAGAAGAACTTATAGAGAAGACCTAGAAGAAGGTTTTATTTACAGTCCTCTCAGGGGTTGATTTTCTAGTGACAAAGAATAAAAAACTAGTAGCTCTGGTGAATCTGTGCACTCTGAAGAAGAAGTATCGCAAGATCAAAATAATCTTAGGTCGTTGGCCATAGTTCAGATCCAATCCACTCCACTTTCAAACTCATCTCACAAGTCATCCACTCCACCTCCACCTCCACCTCCACCACCAGGTGCTGAGATGGTTAGCTCCATTAATTTACCTACTCTCTATGGTAGTGGGAATGAAGATATAGACCAATTCTAGCTTGTCACTGAAGTTGTGTGGACAACGCAACAGGTGAATAAAAATGATTTTTAGAAAATGCAGTTAACCACTACTTCTCAACATCGTACTTTGGATTGGTATATAATATATGTAGCATCGAATCCTCATGCCACTATTGATAGTCTTAAGGTCACGCTAAAAGATAATTTCAAGAGACCGAAATAATTTGTACAATGTGTCACTAAGTTGAAAGAGATTCGCCAAGAAATTAACCAATCCGTATCAGATGTGGATAAAAGGTTGAAGCGCACTATCAAAGATGGTGGATTCACTATTTATGATACCCAACACAAAGAGTGGTTTATTTGTTATGTTTCTACCACATTTGCGCCAACCCTTGACTAAGAATAAGATTGCTATGTAGGCCGAAGGTGTAGAAATTATGATGAAGTTATAAGCTTTACCGGTACCAGCTATGCAGATCAGGACCCAACATATCCAAATATAGTTGGAAGAAATGTGTTTATAAATGCAGAGTCTACACAAGGATAAGGGAAAGGAGGAACGCACATATGTATGGTGTATATGATGCAAATTTTTCGGGAACCATAAGGATCAATGCCCTATATTCAATGATTATATGCAAGTTGGAGGACCAAGCCCGCTAAAGAGTGCGGTCGGACCAAGTTGAACACCTATGTTATGGTGCGCAATTTTTCAAGCTATGGGTATGCATGTGCCTCATTGGTGTCCGCAGATTGGAAAATATATGCCTGAGCTAAAGTAGCCTTTTTTCAAATCTTCCTCATATTTATGAAATGATGAACATCATTGTCACAACTCTGATTTTATGATTGATCGAGCTAACCTCTATAGAATACATGCTAAACCTACCTCACCAACATTCACATCTGGGCGTGGTGGATTCAAAACTAGAGGAAGAGGAGGAGGAGTTGGTCGAGGAAGGGGACATCTCATCTGCTACAAATTTGGAGACAATCGTCATTATGCACACAATTTTCCAAATCCAACATGTTAGTCCTACAGTTATTGTAAAAAATTTGATCATGTAATTTAAGATTTTCCTATTTTTATTGAAAATATGAGTGAAAATAAAACGCAAACTCCTACTCAAATCGTTCATATGGTAGAAGAGGAGTTGTGCGAAGAAGAACCAAGCCTGAATATTGTCACTAGGAGTGGTGCAGCCACTGGTGAAGACAAAGGGAAGAAGCCGTATGCTGATCTCTGGATCCAAAAATTGCCTGAGACAAAGGATGGGTTCAACTTAAAATGCGGAAAAGACACCTTTGTAGAACTGAAAAATGGTTTGGCAGAAGCAAGTGCATTAACATCAAGAGAACCTATGGATGTGGACAGAGTAGATGAAGAAATAAAGCCCTTCTTACAAGCTCGCATCAAATTGTTGCACAATAAGAAGGCAGTTGAGAACCTCCAAGCATTGATAGATAACTGCGCGGAGAAAGAACAACCTCAGACAGAGCGGAAAGTTTTCAATAAGGTATATAAGAATAAAAGAAGAACTAGACGGGAGATGGGGTTGACTGCTCAGATTGGTCCCTATGAGATGAATCAGGTCATTCTAGATCTAGGATATGATGCGAATGTCTTACCAAAGTAGACTTGGAAACACTTGGTAGAGCCTAAGTTGGAGTGGCCTATTATTCAACTACGCATGGAAAATCATAAAAATATTATTCCCTTAGGAAGACACTCGCAGGCTTTAGTAGACATCGAAGGAGTAAAGGTGATCGCAGAATTTGAGGTCATACAAATTGTGGATGATACTGATCGTTATCCTGAACTGTTGGGTTTAAGCTAGGGTATTGATATGGATATTATCATCAATATTAAGTGAATAAGTATGGTATTTGAGAGAAATGGAACTAGAATTGCGGTCCCCTTATATTGTGCAGAAGGTGCAAGATATCGAGAGGCAGTGTGCGAAAATGATGATGTTGATCATATCTATAAGCTGACTGCGCAAGATGACAATTGGATCAACTCGATAGTTGATGGAAGAGTCAAATAGGATAAAGATAGTTCCCTCTTCTAAGATTCAGACAAAGAACTGAAGAAATTGTAGAACCGACTATATGAAGTATCGACGCTACACTGCAATCGAGTGACAACAACTCTTCACTGCATATCCTTAGAGGTAAGAGAATTGTCATATTATGACGGTCTGAATAATGTTAACATGTTTTTAGGGGAACTTGAAAATGTTGTTCCAGAATCACATATATTCCATGCACTTGATATCGCAATGCACTCTGCCCCATCATCTTGGTGGGAGACACATAAGGAAACTTCAGTAATTGAGAATAATGCATCTGAATGATGAGACTGCGATTTGAGCATCCAAATACCAGAATGGAAGAGACCTATTCTGGAAAAGGTGATATGTGCAGACATTTGCTTAAGTGGACTGAAGCATGGGGCACAGAGCCAAGAACAGAATGGTTGCATATATTCATCCACACTTTAGAAAAGGTGCATACGGACTAGTACCTTGTGACTGAGCTGCGCCGAGGCACCAATGAATGGAATTCTTTGACATAAAGTTTTATCTTGACCTTTAGTTTTGAAAGTGGGTTTGACTTCTTGGGAAAAGCCCTGCAGGGTATTCAGGAGGTCATCTTTGACCCCACAAAATCGAAGGTAGAGCACACCTTTCCAGCATCGGATGTGAAAATGATAGACTTTGTGAATTGTCAAAATATATCAATTGAAGAGACTGAGGAAGATCCAAGGAACATAAAAATCCCTAAATATGAAGGAAAACACATGGTTGTTAGACCTAAAATTGAGACATTGGATGTAAATAAGCCTCTGAATATTTGGAAAGTTAACATTGGCTTAGAATAACAACTAAAATTAGTGAAGATCGGAGATTACTGGGATGATGATATAGTGGGAAAGGCCGCTGATATGTTGACTGAATATCAGGACCTGTTTCCTACAAAATTTTATGAGTTTAAGGGGATAATAGGAGATCTTGGGGTGGTGAAGATCACTTTAAAACTGGATGTGTGACCTGTAAAGCAAAGCCCATATATGCTGAATCCAAAATATAAGTAGAAAGTTAAGGAGGAGTTGGAGAAAGTGGTTTTTGCAAGAATCATAGAGCCAATGGAAAAATGTGATTAGGTGAGTCCTATGGTGGTACTAGATAACAAGACTAAGGGAGAAATAAGGATTTTCATGGATTTGTGAAAATTTATTGATTCCTGCGTACATGATCCATTCCCAACCCTATTTTATGATGAGATCTTGGAAAATGTCGGAGGATTGGAGGCATATTCATTCACAGATGGTTTCTTAGGATATCACCAGATCAAAATTACACCGAAAGATAGGAGTAAGACAACCTTTGCAATAGAATGAGGATCCTTTCAGTATATAGTAATGTCATTCGGTCTGAAGAATGCACTAGATATATTCTCGCACGTAGTAGTAGCTGCATTCAAGGAATAAATCCATAAGTTTTTAGAAGTCTACTTTTATGATTGGACTATCTTTCGGTTATTGAAGAAATGTGTATCAAGTCTATGCCTGATGTTGGACACTTATCAGAAGTATCAAATCTCACTTAATCTGAAAAAGTGTATACTCTATGTGCCATTTGCGATCTTGCTTGGTCATATTGTTTCTTAGCAACGATTGATGGTGCACCCATCCAAGATCGTTGTTACTGTTAACCCGGAATTTCCTGCAAATGTGAAACAACTGCACTCAATTTTGGGGCATACTGGGTATTACCAGAAGTTCATTCAAGATTATGCGCTGATCATTGTGTCCATAGATAAATTATTGAATAAGGATGCGTCATTTTGATGGGACGAAGAATGCCAAAAGAGTTTTGAATTGCATAAGGATAATATGGTCACTGCACCCATATTGGTCTTTCCAAACTGATCGAAAGTATTTCATGTGCACGTCGATGCCTTTTGCATCGTGCTCGGAGCTATTTTAGTGCAACCATAAGCTAGGGAGACTGATCACCCTATTACATTTGCCAGTAGGAAGTTGTCACGTGCGGAGCGTAAATACTCTACCACGTAGAGGGAAGGATTGGATATGGTCTATGCATTGTCGAAATTCCGCCATTATCTATTATGACGCCACTTTAAGATGTTTACTAACCATTTTTCGCTGAAGTACTTGGTCAACAAGTTTGTGTTGGGGGGCAAGATCTACATATGGTTTCTGATATTTCAGGAGTACGACTTTCAAGTAATTGTGAAACCTGGGTGACTGAATGTTGGGCCAAACCATCTATTGCACATTAAAAATGGAGAAGAGCCGACTAGCTTGGAAGATGGGTTACCTGATGTGAAAATATTTTCCATAAAGGTATTTGATGATCATTGTGTTGATATCATTCATTTCTTGACCACTGGAAATGTGACCATGGAGTATGCGTTGCAAGAGAGGAAAGAGTGGGTTGCACGTGCAACTAACTTTACTCTAATTGTTAGTCAGTTGTATAAGATGGGTGTAGATGAAGTCTTGTGACTGTATGTGCTTGGAATTTGAAAGGTGAAATATCTACTCTAAGGCTGATGAAGGGATTGTCGAAGGTCACTATGCAAGGAAAGCAACTACACAGAAGATCCTATGAGCTGGTTTAAGGTGGCCCACGGTGCACAATGACACACATAGATATTGTCGCACTTGTGATGTATTCCAAAGTACGGGGAAACTGTTGCGTAGAGATGAGATGTCGTTACACCCACAAATGGCATTGCAAGCTTCTGATAAATTGGCCATTGATTTTGTTGGACCTATTGACCCTCCATGAAATAAGACAGGTGCGCGTTTCATAGTCACTACAACAGGCTATGTAACTAGATGGGCTAAAGCTAAGACTGTAAAGGATTGTAGTGAAAACACAGCTATGCACTTCATTTTTTAGAACATATTCACTCGGTTTTGTTGCCCTAAGATCTTGATGAGCGATCAAGGTACACACTTTTTCCATGACTATTGATGTTCTCACAGAAGAATTCTAGATTCATCATCAGAAGAGTACTCCATATCACTCACAAGCGAATGGTGTAGTAGAAGATTTTAATAAGGTATTGGAGACTCTTCTACTAATGTCTGCAATTCTAATCGAAATGATTGGGATTTATGCATATGCACAGTAGAATAATTTATCGAGTAGACCTAGAAGAGGGTTTTATTTATAATCCTCTAAAGGGTAGATTTTCCAGTGACGAAGAATAAAAAACTAGTACCACTGGTGAATCTGTGCACTCTGAAGAAGAAGTATTGCAAGATTAGAATAATCTTAGTTCATTGGCCATAGCTCAGATCCAATCCACTCCACTTCTAAACTCATCTCACAAGTCATCCACTCCACCTCCACCTCCACCTCCACCACTAGGCACTGAGATGGTCGCCTCCATGGTAGTCAGAATGAAGATGTAGAAAAATTTTGGCTTGTCACTGACATTGTGTGGAAAACGCAACAGGTGAATAAAAATGATTTTTAGAAAACGCAGTTAACCACTACTTCTCAACATTGTGCTCTAGATTGGTATATAATATATGTAGCATCAAATATTCATGCCACTATTGATAATATTAAGGTCACACTAAAAGATAATTTCAAGAGACCGAAATCATTTGTGCAATGTGTCACTGAGTTGAAATAGATTCGCCAAGAAATGAACCAATCCGTATGGGATGTGGATAAAAGGTTGAAGCACACTATCAGAGATGGTGGATTCACTATTTATGATAACCAACACAAAGAGTGGTTTATTTGTTATGTTTCTACCACATCTGCGCCAACCCCTGAGTAATAATAAGATTTTTATGTAGGTCGAAGGTGTAGAAATTATGATGAAGTTATAAGCTTCACCGGTACCATCTGTGCAGATCAGGACCCAACAGATACACATCTAGTTGGAAGAAATGCATTTAGAAATGCATATTTTGTGCAAGGATAAGGGAAAGGTGGCACGTACAGATGTATGGTGTCTATGATGCAAATTTGTTGAGCATCACAAGGATCAATGTCTTGTATTCAATGATTATATGCAAGTTAGAGGACCAAGCCCCTGAAAAGCGCGATCGGACCAAGTTGAACACCTACGTTATGGTGCGCAATTTTTCAAGCTATGGGTATGCATGTGACTCATTAGTGTCTGCAAATTGGAAAATATATGCCTGAGCTAAAGTATCCTTTTTTCAAATCTTTCTCATCTTTGGGAAATGACGAACATCATTGTCACAGCTCTGATTTGATGATTGATTGAGCTAACCTATATAGAATGCATGCTGAAATTACCTCACCATCATCCATGTCTGGGCATGGTGGATTCCAAACTAGAGGAAGAGGAGGAGGAGCTGGTCAAGGAAGGGGACAACTCATCTGCTACAACTATGGAGACACTCGTCATTATGCACACAACTATCCAAATCCAACATGTCAGTCCTGCAGTTACTGTAAAAAAATTTATCATGTAATTTAATATTGTCCTATTTTTATTCCAAATATGAATGAAAATAAAACGCAGAATCCTACTCAAAACATTCGTATGGTAAGAGAGGAGTTGTGCAAAGAAGAACCAAGCCTAAATATTATCACTAGGAGTGGTGCAGCCATTGGTGAAGACAAAGGGAAGAAGTCGTATGCTGATCTATGGATCCAAAAAGTGCCTGAAACAAAGGATGGGTTCAACTTACAACACAGAAAATATGCCTTTGTAGAAGTGAAAAATGGGCTGGCAGAAGCAAGTGCATTAACATCAAGAGAACCTATGGATGTGGCCAGAGTAGATGAAGAAATAAAGCCCTTCCTACAAGCTTGCATCAAATTGTTGCACAATAAAAAGGCAGTTGAGAACCTCCAAGAATTGATAGATAACTGCGTGGAGAAAGAACAACCCTGGATAGAGTGAAAATTTGTCAATAAGGTCTATAAGAATAAAAGAAGAACTATATGAGAGATGGGGTTGACTACTCAGATTGGTGCCTATGAGATGAATCAGGTCATTCTAGATCTAGGATATGATGTGAATTCCTTACCAAAATAGACTTGGAAACAGATGGCAGAGCCTATGTTAGAGTTGTCTATTATTCAACTACGCATGGAAAATCATAAAAATATTATTCCCTTAGGAAGACGATCGCATGTTGTAGTAGATATCGAAGGAGTAAAGGTGATCGTAGAATTTGAGGTCATACAAATTGTGGATGATACTGATCCTTATCCTGAACTGTTGGGTTTAAGCTAGGCTATTGATTTGGATGTTATCATCTATCTTAAGTGAATAAGTATGGTATTTGAGAAAAATGGAACTAGAGTTGTGGTCCCCTTAGATTATGTAGAAGGTGCAAGATATAGAGAGCCAGTGCGCGTAAATGATGATGTTGATCATATCTATAAGTTGACTACACGAGATGACGATTGGATCAACTTGATAGTTGATGGAAGACTCAAATAGGATAAATATAGTTCCCTCTTCTCAGATTCTGACAAATAACTAAAGAAATTGTAGAACCGGCTACATGAAGTATCGATGTTGCAATGCAATCGAGTGACAACAACTCTTCGCTACATATCCTCAGAGGTAAGAGAATTTTAATATTATGATGTTATAACTAATGTTAACATGTTTTTATGGGAAATTGAAAAAGTTTTTCTAGAAGCACATATATTCCATGCACTTGATATTGCAATGCACTCTGCCCCAGCATGTTGGTGGGAGACACATAAGGGAAACTTCAGTAATTGAGAAGAATGCACCTGAATGATGAGACTGCGATTTGAGCATCCAAATACCAGAATGGAAGAGACCTATTCTGAAAAAGGTGATTAGCGCAGAAATTTGGCTAAGTGGACTGAAGCATGGGGCGCATAGCCAAGAACAGAATGGGTCCATATATTCATCCACACCTTGGAAAAGGTGCATACGGACTGGCACCTTGTGACTTAGCTACGCCGAGGCACCAATGAATGGAATGCTCTGACAAATTTTTTATCTTGACCTTTAGTTTTGAAAGTGGGTTTGACTTCTTGGGAAAAGCCCTACAGGGTATTTAGGAGGTCATCTTTGACACCACAAAATCGAAGGTAGATCACGCCTTTCCAGCATGGGATGCGCAAATGATAGGCTTTGTGAATTTTCAAAATCTGTCAATTGAAGAGACTAAGGAATATCTAAGGAACATAAAAATCCCTAAATATGAAGGAAAATGCGTGGTTGTTAGACCTAAAATTGAGACATTGGATGTAACTAAGCCTATGAATATTTGGAAAGTTAACATTGGCTTAGAAGAACAACTAAAATTAGTGAATATTAGAGATTACTGGGATGATGATACAGTGGGAAAGGTCACAGATATGTTGACTGAATATCAGGATCTATTTCCTACAAAATTTTCTAAGTTTAAGGGGATAATAGGAGATCTTGGGGTGGTGAAGTTCACTTTAAAACTAGATGTGCCACCTGTAAAGCAAAGCCCGTATAGGTCGAATGCCAAATATAAGAAGAAAGTTAAGGAGGAATTGGAGAAAGTGGTTTTTGCAAGAATCATAGAGCCAATGGAAGAATATGATTGGGTGAGTCCTATGGTGGTACTAGATAATAAGACTAAGGAAGAAATAAGGATTTTCATGGATTTGTGCAAATTGATTGATGCCTTCGTACATGATCCATTCCCAACCCCATTTTATGATGATATCCTGGAAAATGTTGGAGGACAGGAGGCCTATTCATTCACAGATGTTTTCTCAGGATATCACCAGATCAAAATTGCACTAGAAGATAGGAGTAAGACAACCTTTGCGATAGAATGAGGATCCTTTCAGTATATAGTGATGCAATTCAGTTTGAAGAATGCACTAGATATCTTCACGCGCGTAGTAGTAGCTGCATTCAAGGAATAAATCCATAAGTTTTTAGAAGTCTAATTTTATGATTGGACTATCTTTGGGTTATTGAAGAAGTGTGTATCATGTCTACGCCTGATGTTGGATACTTATCGGAAGTATAAAATGTCACTTAATGTGAAAAAGTGTATACTCTATGTGCCATTTGCGATCCTTCTTAGTTATATTGTTTCTTAGAAAGGATTGATGGTGCACCCATCCAAGATAGTTGTTATTGTTAACCCGTAAGTTCCTGTAAATGTGAAACAAGTGCACTCAATTTTGGGGCATACAAGGTATTACCGGAAGTTCATTCAAGATCATGCGCTTATCACAGTGTCCATAGAGACATTATTGAATAAGGATGCATCATTTTGTTGGGAAGAAGAACACCAAAAGAGTTTTGAATTGCATAAGGAGAATATGGTCACTGCACCCATATTGGTCTTTCCAAACTGATCGAAGGTAATTCGTGCGCACGTCGATGCCTTTTTCATCATGCTCGAAGCTATTTTAGTGCAGCCATAAGCTGGGGAGACTGATCACCCTATTACATTTGCAAGTAGGAAGCTGTCAAGTGTGGATCATAAATACTCGACCACATAGAGGGAAGGATTGGATACGGTCTACACATTGTCGAAATTCCGCCATTATCTATTAGGAGGCCACTTTAAGATGTTTACTGACCATTTTGCGCTGAAGTACCTAGTCAACAAGTCTGTGTTGGGGAGGAAGATCTACAGATGGTTGCTGATATTTCAGGAGTATGAATTTCAAGTAATTGTGAAACCTGGGTGACTGAATGTTGGGCCAAACCATCTATTTCACATTGAAAATGGAGAAGAACCAACTAGCTTGGAAGATGGGTTACCGGATGTGAAAATATTTTCTATAAAGGTAGTTGATGATCATTTTGTTGATATCATTCATTTCTTGACCACTGGAAATGTGCCCATGGATTATACGCTGCAAGAGAGGAAAGAGTGGGTTGCACACGTAGCTAAATTTACTCTAATTGTTAGTCAGTTGTACAAGATGGGTGCAGACGAAGTCCTGCAACTGTATGTGTTGGAATTTGAAAGATGAAATATCTTCTCTAAGGCTCATGAAGGGATTGTCGAAGGTCACTATGAAAGGAAAGAAACTACGCAGAAGATCCTACGAGCTGGTTTAAGGTGGCCCATGGTGCACAATGATGCACATACATATTGTTGCACTTGTGATGTATTCCAAAGTATGGGGAAAACATCGAGGAGAGATGAGATGCCGTTACACCCACAAATGGCGTTGCAAGATTTTGATAAATGGGCCATTGATTTTTTTGGACCTATTGACCCTCCACGAAAGAAGACAGGTGCGCTTTTCATAGTCGCTACAATATGCTATGTAACTAGATGGGCTAAAGCTAAGCCTATAAAGGATTGTATTGCAAAAAAAACTACGCCATTCATTTTTTAGAACATATTCACTCGGTTTGGTTGCCCTAAGATCTTGATGAGTGATCAAGGTGCACACTTTTTCCATGACTATTGATGTTTTGAGAGAAGAATTCCAGATTCATCATCAGAAGAGTACTCCATATCACCCACAAGTGAATGGTGTAGTAGAATATTTTAATAAGGTATTGGAGACTCTGCTACTAATGTCTGCAATTCTAATCGAAATGATTGGTATTTGTGCATACGTGCAGTAGAAGAACTTATCGAGTAGACCTAGAAGAAGGTTTTATTTACAGTCCTCTCAAGGGTAGATTTGCCAGTGATGAAGAATAAAAAACTAGTACCTCTAGTGAATCTGTGCTCTCTGAAGAAGAAGTATCGCAAGATCAGAATAATATTAGGTCGTTGGCCATAGTTTACATCTAATCCACTCCACTTCCTAACTCATCTCACAAGTCATCCACTCCACCTCCACCACCAGGCGCTGAGATGGCCACCTCCATGAAATTACCTACTTTATATGGTAGTGGGAATGAAGATATAGACCAATTCTAGCTTGTCATTGACGTTGTGTGGACAACGCAACAAGTGAATAAAAATTATTTTTAAAAAATGCAGTTAACCACTACTTCTCAACATCGCGCTCTGGATTGGTATATAATATATGTAGCATCAAATCCTCATGCCACTATTGATAATCTTAAGGTCACACTAAAAGATAATTTCAAGAGACCAAAATCATTTGTGCAATGTTTCACTGAGTTGAAAGATATTTGCCAAGAAATGAACCAATCTATATGGGATGTGGACAAAAGGTTGAAGCGCACTATCAGAGATTGTGGATTCAATATTTATGATACCCAACACAAAGAGTGGTTTATTTTTTATGTTTCTACTGCATCTCTGCCAACCCTTGAGTAATAATAAGATTGCTATGTAGGTTGAAGGTGTGGAAATTATGATGAAGTTAGAAGCTTCACCGATACCAGCTGTGCAGATCAGGACCCAACAGATCCACATCCAGTTGGAAGAAATGTGTTTAGAAATGCATATTCTACGCAAGGATAAGGGAAAGGAGGCACACCCCAGATGTATGGTGTATATGATGCAAATTTTTCAGGCATAACAAGGATCAATGCCCTGTATTCAATGATTATATGCAAGTTGGAGGACCAAGCGCGTTGAAGAGCGTGATCAGACCAAGTTGAAAACCTACGTTGTGGTGCACAATTTTTCAAGCTATGGGTATGCATGTGACTCATTAGTGTCCGAAGATTGGAAAATATATGCCTGAGCTAAAGTATCCTTTTTGCAAATCTTTCTCATCTTTGGGAAATGATGAAAATCATTGTCATGGCTCTGATTTGATGATTGATTGAGCTAACCTCGATAAAATTCATGTTGAACCTACCTCACCAGCATCCACGTCTGGGCATGGTGGATTCCAAACTAGAGGAAGAGGAGGATGAGCTGGTTGAGGAAGGGAACAGGTCATTTGCTACAACTATGGAGACACTCGTCATTATGCACACATCTATCCAAATCCAACATGTCAGTCCTATAGTTACTATAAAAAAATTGATCATGTAATTTAAGATTGTCCTATTTTTATTCCAAATATGAATGAAAATAAAATGTAGACTCCTACTCAAAACATTCATATGGTAAAATAGGAGTTGTACGAAGAATAACCAAGCCTGAATATTGTAACTAAGAGTGGTGCAGGCACTGGTGAAGACAAAGGGAAGAAGTCGTATGCTGATCTCTGGATCCAAAGTGTGCCTGAGACAAAGGATGGGTTAAAATTACAACGCGGAAAATACACCTTTGTAGAAGTGAAAAAGGGGTTGGCAGAAGCAAGTGCATTAACATCAAGAGAACCTATGGATGTGGCTAGAGTAGATGAAGAAATAAAGCCATTCCTACAAGCTTGCATCAAATTGTTGCATAATAATAAGGAAGTTGAGAACCTCCAAGAATTGATAGATAAATGTGTGGAGAAAGAACAATCTCAGACGTAGCGGAAAGTTGTCAATAAGGTTTATAAGAATAAAGGAAGAAATAGACGGGAGATGGGGTTGACTGCTCAGATTGGTGCCTATTAGATGAATCAGGTCATTCTAGATCTAGGATATGATGTGAATGTCTTACCAAAGTAGACTTTGAAACACATGGTAGATCCTATGTTAGAGTGGTCTATTATTCAACTATGCATGGAAAATCATAAAAATATTGTTCCCTTAGGAATACGATCGCAGGTTGTAGTAGATATTGAAGGAGTAAAGGTGATCGCAGAATTTGAGGTCATACAAATTGTGGATGATACTGATACTTATCCTGAACTGTTGGGTTTAAGCTAGGCTATTTATATGGATGTTATCATCAATCTTAAGTGAATAAGTATGGTATTTGAGAAAAATGGAACTAGAGTTGTGGTCCCCTTAGATTATGGAGAAGGTGCAAGATATAGAGAGCTAGTGCGTGTAAGTGATGATGTTGATCATATCTATAAGTTGACTGCGCGAGATGATGATTGGATCAACCCGATAGCTGATGGAAGACTCAGATAGGATAAAGATAGTTCCCTCTTCTTAGATTTAGAAAAATAACTGAAGAAAGTGTAGAACCAGCTACATGAAGTATCAACGTTGCACTCCAATCGAGTGACAACAACTCTTCGCTGCATATCCTCAGAGGTAAGAGAATTGTCATATTATGATGGTCTGACTAATGTTAACATGTTTTTAGGGGAACTTGAAAAATTTGTTCCAGAAGCACATATATTCCATGCACTTGATATCGCAATGCCCTCTGCCCCAGCATGTTGGTGGGAGACACATAAGGGAAACTTCAGTAATTGAGAAGAATGCACCTGAATGATGAGACTGTGATTTGAGCATCAAAATACCAGAATGGAAGAGACCTATTCTAGAAAAGGTGATCAGCGCAGACATTTGGCTAAGTGGACTGAAGCATGGGATGCAGAGCCAAGAACAGAATGGGTGCATATATTCATCCACACCATGGAAAAGGTGCATACGGACTGGCACCTTGTGACTGAGCTGCACCAAGGCACCAATGAATGGAATGCTTTGACAAAAAGTTGTATCTTGACCTTTAGTTTTGAAAGTGGGTTTGACTTCTTGGGAAAAGCCCTACAAGGTATTCAAGAGGTCATCTTTGACACCACAAAATCAAAGGTAGAGCAAGCCTTTCCAGCATGGGATGCGCAAATGATAGACTTTGTGAATTGTCAAAATATGTCAATTGAAGAGACTGAGGAAGATCCAAGGAACATAAAAATCACTAAATATGAAGGAAAACGCATGGTTGTTAGACCTAAAATTGAGACATTGGATGTAACTAAGCCTCTGAATATTTGGAAATTTAACATTGGCTTAGACGAAAAACTAAAATTAGTGAATATTAGAGATTACTGGGATGATGATACAGTGGGAAAGGTCGCCGATATGTTGACTGAATATCAGGACCTGTTTTCTACAAAATTTTCTAAGTTTAAGGGGATAATAGGAGATCTTGGGGTGGTGAAGTTCACTTTAAAACTAGATGTGCCACCTGTAAAGAAAAGCCCGTATAGGTCGAATCCCAAATATAAGCAGAAAGTTAAGGAGGAGTTAGAGAAAGTGGTTTTTGCAAGAATCATAGAGCCAATGGAAGAACATGATTGGGTGAGTCCTATGTTGGTACTAGATAACAAGACTAAGGGAGAAATAAGGATTTTCATGGATCTGTGAAAATTGATTGATGCCTGCGTACATGATCCATTCCCAACCCCATTTTATGATGATATCCTGGAAAATGTTGGAGGACAGGAGGCCTATTGATTTACAGATGGTTTCTCAGGATATCACCAGATCAAAATTATGCTGGAAGATAGGAGTAAGACAACCTTTGCGATAGAATGAGGATCCTTTCAGTATATAGTGATGCAATTTAGTTTGAAGAATGCGCTAGATATCTTCTCGCGCGTAGTAGTAGCTGCATTCAAGAAATAAATCCATAAGTTTTTAGAAGTCTACTTTTATGATTGGACTATCTTTAGGTTATTGAAGAAGTGTGTATCAAGCCTACGCCCGATGTTGGATACTTATCGGAAGTATCAAATCTCACTTAATGTGAAAAAGTGTATACTCTATGTGGAATTTGCGACCTTGCTTGGTTATATTGTTTCTTAGCAAGGATTGATGGTGCACCCATCCAAGATCGTTGTTATTGTTAACCCAGAAGTTCCTGCAAATGTGAAACAACTGCAGTAAATTTTGGGGCATACAGGGTATTACCGGAAGTTCATTCAAGATTATGCACTCATTACAGTGTCCATAGAGAAATTATTGAATAAGGATGCATCATTTTTTTGGGAAGAAGAACGCCAAAAGAGTTTTGAATTGCATAAGGAGAATATGGTCACTGCACCCATATTGGTCTTTCCAAACTGATCGAAGGTAATTCATGCGCACGTCGATGCCTTTTGCATCGTGCTCGAAGCTATTTTAGTGCAACCATAAGCTGGGGAGACTGATCACCCTATTACATTTGCAGGTAGGAAGCTCTCAAGTGTGGAGTGTAAATATTCGACCACGTAGAGGGAAGGATTGGTTACAGTCTACGCATTGTTGAAATTCCGCCATTATCTATTAGGAGGCCACTTTAAGATGTTTACTGACCATTTTGTGCTAAAGTACCTGGTCAACAAGTCTGTGTTGGGGGGGAAGATCTGCAGATGGTTGTTGATATTTTAGGAGTAGAAATTTCAAGTAATTGTGAAACCTGGATGACTGAATGTTGGGCCAAACCATCTATTTCACATTGAAAATGGAGAAGAGCTGACTAGCTTGGAAGATGGATTACCTGATGTGAAAATATTTTCTATGAAGGTAGTTGATGATCATTTTTTTGATATCATTCATTTCCTGACCACTAGAAATGTGACCATTGATTATTCCCTACAAGAGAGGAAAGAATGGGTTGCACGCGCAGCTAACTTTACTCTAATTGTTAGTTAGTTGTACAAGATGGGTGCAGATGAAGTCTCGCGATTGTATGTGTTGGAATTTGAAAGATGAAATATCTTTTCTAAGGCTCATGAAGGGATTTTCAGAGGTCACTATGCAAGGAAAGAAACTACGCGGAAGATCCTACGTGCTGGTTTAAGGTGGCACATGGTGCACAATGATTCACATACATATTGTCGCACTTGTCATGTATTCCAAAGTACGGGGAAACTGTCGTGTTGAGATGAGATGCCATTACACCCACAAATGGCATTGCAAGCTTTTGATAAATGGGCCATTGATTTTTTTGGACCTATTGACCCTCCACAAAAGAATATAGGTGCGCGTTTCATAGTCAGTACAACAAGCTATGTAACTATATGGGCTAAAGCTAAGCCTGTAAAGGATTGTAGTGAAAACACAGCTACGCACTTCATTTTTTACAAAATATTCACTCGGTTTGGTTGCCCTAAGATCTTGATGAGTGATCAAGGTACACACTTTTTCCATGACTATTGATCTTCTGACAGAAGAATTCCAGATTCATCATCAGAAGAGTACTCCATATCACACACAAGCTATTGGTGTAGTAGAAGATTTTAATAAGGTATTGGAGAATCTGCTACTAATGTCTGCAATTCTAATCGAAATGATTGGGATTTGTGGATACCTGTGGTTCTTTGGGCATATAGAATTACATGCAAGAAACTGACAACAAAGATACCGTTCTGAATGGTGTATGGGTAGGAAGTTGTTATGCTGATGGAGTACATTGTTCCAATTTTGCGCATTGCACCATTCACTAATATGGAAAGGCATGATATTATGGAAGAACGATTATCACAGTTGGTCATGCTCGAAGAGGATTGATTCAGTGTAGGCTTCCATCAGAAAGTGTAGAAGGGGCACGAAAATGCTTAGCATGACAAACACTTTAGGCAGCAAGTCTTTAAGGAAAAGGATTTGGTTTTGTTGTATGCCAGCAAGTTTGCACGCCACCCAGGAAAGTTGAAGATGCACTGGCTCATACCATATGTTCTCAAGGAAATCACAAATGGAGGTGTTGTGTGCCTGGGCACATTAAGCAGAGAAAACCTTCCTGGGTATGTTAATGGAAGTTGATTGAAACCATACATGGGTGACTCTCTCCCTGCACGCACCAAGTGACTATATGGCTAGAAATATGGATCTGCGCAGAAAGGATGGAGGATGCACAGATAGGTGCGATGAGAACGCAGTAACTGTGCAAGGAGGTTGACTAGGTCACAGAGGTGCCATAATATAGTCGTTGGAACAGTAAATCGGGACAAGACCACATTCTTACCATTTGGAGGAGCATCTAAATTGCATTTAATGAGGATATTATGCCAGATTTGGAGTCTTTTTAGCATTTGTGGGGCTAACATAGTTACCAATCAAACATGAACTATTACCTCAAAACGAGAGCTCTAATAAAAAAAAAACCATGAAAAAACATCTCGAAAATGAAAAAGTTGTATTATGGAATAACCTTTTTTTTACAGAGTCAATTTTCAACATTTTTTAAAAATGAAAGTAAAAGTGATTTTTTTTGTGCAAAAAACAACCTAAAAACGAAAAGTGTTGATGCTAGAATAACGTTGCCAATTTTTTGTGTGCAAAAAATAGCTTGAAAACAAAAAGTGTCGCTGCTTGAATAACATCGTCAATTTTTTGTGTGCAAAAAGCACCTTGAAAATTAAAAGTGTTGTTGTTGGAATAACACTTTTTTCTTTTCAGGGTAAATTGTCAACAATTTTTAATAATGACGTTAAAGATAAAATATTAAAATTTTTAAAATTCCAAAGATTTTTAGGCATGGTATTAAAGATCAAATATCATGTCTCTGAAAAGCCTTAAAATACCAAGGATGACATTAAAGATAAAATATCACCTTTACCAATATAAAATTCCAGCGGTTCTTCATCATTGTATTAAAGATAAAATATCACTTATAAAAGTAAACAAATTAAAAAAAAAATTACAAAAAAGGAAAGAAGAAAAAGAAAAAAAAAGAAAAAAGCACACAATCTATCTATAGAAAAAAAAAAAAATCAACCCAAAACGAAAAAAAAAAAAAAACATTTTTTCATAAAAAGTTATAAAAGAATTATTAATATTAAAAAATATCGCATAATCAAAAAAATTTATAGAATAAAATAATTGAAATAAAAAATCTAAAAAAAATAAAAAATAAAAATAAAATTAAAATTAAAATAAATTAAAATTAAAAAAAAATATATGAAAATTTTAAGATAATGAAAATTGAAATATATATATATATATATATATATATATATATATATATATATATATAACCAAAATTTAAATTTAAAGAAAAAATTTATAAAAATATATGAAAAAAGCAATTTTAAATTTATAAAATAAATAAATAAATAAATTAATTAATTAAAAATAATAATAATAATAAATTGAAAAACAAAAAAACAAAATAAAGAATATAAATAGAATTTAAAAATAAATCAAAAAATATATATGTTTAAAAATAAAAAATAAACAATTTTACCCGACCAACGTGCGGCGCGAGAGCTACCAGCTTTCACACCACCCGTTGGCTAACCCGCACGACCCCAAGGCGGAAGTGGTTGGGTAAAATTGTTTATATAATTTTTTTTTAAATTAATTTTTTTTTTAATTTTTTTTTTAATTTTCTTTAAAATTGAACTCTTTTTATTATTTTTTTAATTATTTTTTATATTTGAATTTAATTTTTTTAATTTTCTTTTTTAAAATATAATTTATATATTTTAAATTTGTTTGTTCTAATTTTTTTCTTTTTAATTTAAACATGGAGTTATGCTTTTTTAACTTAATATATATTTTCAAAAGTTTTATTTTTATATTTTTAATTTAAAACAAAAAATGAATTATGTTTTTTTTTTTTATGTTTATATATACTTTTTCATTTAATTTTTCTTTTTAAATTTTTTTTTGTTTTAGTTTAAACTTTTATTATTTTTAATTCCTTTTTAATGCTCATTTTAAATTTAAATTTTTTTAATTCTAATTTCTGAACTTTAATTATATTTTATTTATTATTTTGATTATTTTAATTTTTTGATTATTTTTTATTTTTGAGTTTTATCATTTTTTTAAATTATGTTATTGTTTTTTTTTCTTTTTAATAATTTAAAAAAAAAATTTCTTCAAATTTTGTATTTTTTTTTAATTTTTTCCTTTTTTTATTTATTTTTTTAATCTTTTTGTTTTTTTTGGTTCACATCTTTTATTTTTTATTTTTTTTATTTGATTTGTTTTTTTCATGTTTTTTATTTTATTTTTATGTTTTATTGCCAAGATGGAAATCACCATTCTAAAAAAAAATTATTGATGTTGCATCAACACTTTTCAAAATTAGCATGAAAATCATTAATGTTTTAAAACAAATGTTCATACTTGATAAATAAAAAATCACCACTTTTCAAAATCAACATGAAAATCATGACATTTAAGAAAAAATCAAAGAAAATTTAAAGTTCCAAAAATATGCTAAAAAACAAAAAACGAAGGTAATTCTACATCACCATTTTTCAAAATCGACATAAAAGTCATGAAATTTATAAATAAAAAAAGTCATAAGAAAATTTAAAGTGCCAAAACTATGCTCCGAAAAAAATGGTGATTCTGCATCACCACTTTTCAAAATCAGGTGTTTTTTTTTCTACCTCAAAAAAGTAGGTACCAGTTCAGTTACCTATTTGATTAGTAACTATGTTGGCCACATTAATTCACATAAGATCGTTTAAGGCGCAACTATGCTATAAAAATGGCTGAAGGGGTTGCATTAGTTCCCTTTTCTTTCTCTACTATGTTTGTGAGTTGTGATTTTTGTTTTTTGAAGATTGTCTGAAGCCTTGACCCGCTTTTTGAAGAGGAGTTGCACTGTGAAGGTTTTATTTCGCCAATCATGACTGCAACCAGGCGTACCCCTTCAGCGATGCTAGGTGAATAGACTGTTGCTTATGCTGTTGAGACCCATGTGTCGGTACAAACAAAGAATGGAAAATTCTTAGGGTCCCTAACTTCAACCCATTAGAAGATCCCAAATTCATGCTCCACTACTGTAGAATGCCAGAAGGACCCTATGGCATAGTTTCCAGAGACTATCATGGAGGAGGATGTCATAGAAATTGTTGACCCCATCTCGTAATTTCCTGCATATGTCGCACTGCGCAAAGATTCTGTGAAGGTCCCTAAGGATCTCGATAAACTGCAGTGATATATCAATATGTCGTTGCTTCTAGAGAATTTACCTATTGAAGGCTATATATTCACCAAAATTATGCTACTAAAAATGGAGGCTTGTGACCTAGCAGATCAAGAAAAAATTCCAAACCTCACACCCAGTATGTACTTAGAACAGTTTCCTTTTGACGGTGGAGTAGTGTGTGTTGAGCCAAAGCCTTGGGTGTTGGGCGTGTACAAATCAGGGTTGCTGAACCTATTACAGATTTGACACTTTAGGAGTAGCCCCATCAACGATATATGTGTGTGACAGTTGCTCGTTCTCATTCATGATGACTATTTGTGGCTTAGAGAACGGATTCCAATAGATGGCGCATTGATCCATCAGATCACTGGCTTGCTTGACCAGGGGGCGGACCTTGTGGCGACCTTTGGAGGAAAATGCTAGGAGAAGAAAGTCACAGAAAAAGTAGAGAAATATTATAAGGTCTCGTGTAACACTCGAGGCTTCCTTGTCAGTGAAATCAATGACCCCATAGTGAAATTTGGCATGATCATCCTCGCCTGCAAGATGATGAGGAAGTGAAGGCCAAAGAAAGTCCCAACCCATTTAATTGCTTTAGCTAGGAAATGAGAGAACAATGCACAATACAATTGGGCTCAGTACCTGTGCACAAAAATCTTATAGAATGTGCACGAAGCTTAGTAGGAGGGGAAACATCTTTCTATGCCTGGTTTTTACTCCTAATTACACTCATCGGCTATACGAAACCTCAAGATACGCAGTTCCCAGATATAGAACCAGACATGTGCGAAGCCGCATGCTATGCAACACTTTGGAATTCGAAGATCCCAACCAGAGTCATGAAAAACAAGATTTTTTGGGTTCTTTTTTACTCTACGCTCTTCCAAGCTATTGAGTCGAAGCCAAGGCTATCACCTACATTATAATAAGTTGATCTCGGACTTCAAAGCAACGTTCCATAATATGCACATTCGTGTGAAGGGCGCTGTCGAGGGAGTTTGGTATAATTTTTCATACTTAGTCACATAGGATGACCTGGTGTGCATAATAACAGAGTGGCCACCTGCTTGTTAAAGTCGTGCTCCACTGGGGGCGCCTCTTCCTCCCTATTGAAAACTCAAACCAAGCCATGAAATAAAAAATATACATAGTAGAAGGGAGAAGATGCAGAAGAAGAGCCAGAGACGACGACGAGAGGAGAAACCATTGACTTGGAGAAGGAAGAAAAAAAGGATGGTGAAGGCAATGAGGGTCCTAAGACGTATACCACTAAGGGCACTAAGTGCAGTTCTTAGGTCGTGGGAGGTCCGCGCAAGAAGAGAGAGGGTTCTAAATTGGTCGAAACATAGGACCTCACTCTCATATAGGACAACTTCATGAACATTGAAAACACAGTCAAGACAGCCACATAAGATATTTGGACAAACATGGAAGCGCAATATAAAGCTATGCTTGAGGGAGTGCAGTCGGGTATCTAGGAGCTTAAAGTACAATCGAGCCAGATTCAAGAGAGTGTGAAGCAAGCGAGCCATCTTCAAGTGAGCGTGACAACTTCTAGCATGCATCCAATCAACATGGTGCTGCCATCTTCTGGGGATAGTCACCTCATTCAGATCCCCGCACTAGCCAATATAGTGGAGCCACCTACTATGTGTGCATCGCTGAGAGCCCGTGAATAAATTAGTGTCGATATGGTGGTGCTACCAGCTGGAAAGCTCCATGCAATCAACAACATGATCATGGATGAATTATAGTACCGAGAGGCCCATGCCTTCCACTTTGTAAATGAATCTCAACAGTAAGCAGCAGTGTTACAGGAGAAGCAGAAAACAACAAAATAAATGTGTCTTGCAGCTGAGGATTGACACGTTGCATTGGAGGCTATGATCGATCAAGTATGCAATGACCTGCCAGAGGTCACTGTCTCTCCATTAGTCATGCCAACAAAAAAAATTAGAGACCTTGGTCACTGCGCTAAAGGCATCGCGCATGGAAATTCAGACTGTTCATTCAGTGTTCAAGCAACATATCGTTGATCTGCAGATGAAGCTCCAACCTGAGACACTGCCAGAGGTCAGAGTGCAGCATGCCACCGAGGTAAAGGAAGATACAAAAAGTGTAGCTGCCACAGTAGCAGAATGTGAAACCTTATTGGATGAAGCCATGGGCATTTGGAAAGTTGTTCAAAACAACCTAATGGTACAGAAGTGGATAAATTAATTGTGCATCAAGGAACAGCAATTCATTGAAATCAGGATGGCGACGCCCACATTAGTAACTACATAGAGGCTTTCCCGGCTTCATCAAGGCAAGGAAATTCAGACCAAGATAGAAGACCTGCATTGTCAAGAGAAATTGTTGGAAACAAGGATGCAACCTTGGGCTAAGGAAGCCTTGCAACTCTCACAGAATCTATATGGTTACCTCAAAATCCTGCAGCAAACCCGACAGAGAATCAATTTGGAAACTGAGGATCCGATGATAGCAAAGTTATTTGATGAAGCGTATAGTGCTGCCACAAAGAGTGTTGAAGTAATTCTACCACTTAAGTGCTCTTTCAAAGCACTAAAAGGAAATATGAAGGAGAACACCCCGGAATGAATCGAGATGAGTCATAAGTTTGTGCTGGGGTCCTATTGGAGCAAGGTCCCCTAGGGTATATTTTTGGGTTAAGTTTTGTTTATTTTTTGTTGTGCACACTGCGTGAAAGAGTCAAAGGGACTTTGGGGTGGGTGAAAGTCCCTTGATCATTCTAATGTGTTTCAAGGGAAAACCATGAGTTTTAAACCATGGTATGTGTGCATATAGATAGTATAAATTTGTAAGGATTGAGTCAGGTAAAAATATCTCATGGTGAACTATTTTTGTTAATGTTTTGATTTAAGTTTGGGTTTTCTTGGGTAGAAAGTCTCCTGTTGGGTGTCTACAGACTATGCTAGCTGTGTGCACAGAAGGATTGAATGTACTAGAACTAATAGATCTCTTAATAAAGAAGACAGTTTCGAAAAACCTGTACTCTCATGTGATTATTGTGTTGATTATCTGTTATTTTCTTTAATATATGAATATGTTATGTGTTGTGTATTTAGTTTTTTTAATGTTTAATTTCATTTGCGTGAATATTAGTTAATGAATAGATCTTATTAAAGTATACTTGATTATTTTTCACAAACTATTAAAGCATATGGTGATAATCTGCAAAGGGTTTGATCTGTTTATGCGCACATCTATTATATTATATGTTATAAGTTTTTTTAGGGCCACTACATAAAAAAATTCCTCAGGGTGCAGAAACCTAGTTACAACCACCCCCCCATACTGCTTCGGGTGAGACTTTGATTTGCACAAGCAGGTCACTGTCCAAAAGGTTAGAATTTGGAGGGTTTTGTTGGTTCCATGATAACTCTGAACCTGGGTCAGGACTCCTTCATCCAAAAATTGTAAGAACACAATCACCAGACATCAAACGATATTCAGAGAGAGATACATCAATGAAGTGAAGCGAGATAGGACAATGACTGAGGGGGTGATACCTATAAAGTGATATAAGTCTCCTTTTATTTTGGAGTACCTATTCTCAATGACGCGGGGGAGGCATATCCATACTCTCAAAGAGGACAAATTACCAAGAATAATATTGAGCCCAACAATGTGGGACTAAGCTATAAAATATATAATAGATGATACATGACATGCTGGCATAAATAGGCTAGAAAATAATATAATGAATCTAACATACACAATTTTCCTAGAAAAACATATTCTAAGACTAAATACAAGAACATATGAGTATATGAGACATATTCCCCTCCATATGACATGGGGAGTGGGGGTGGGTATAAAAACCAAAGATGCCATGCTGAATAGTGAAGGGCTCTAAATATCTAAATGGATCATCTGAATGAGACATGCATGATGTGGGTGTTGCAAGAAGCTAAAGCCAAACCCATCAAATTTGAGGAACTGCATCTGAGGTTGTAGCATAATCTGAGGTCATCTAAGAATGTGGGTAGCTACCTGAAGGGACACCCCATCATGAGGTATGAAACATATCACACACACCCGAGAATAACTAGTACAATATGCTGAATCACAAGAGCATCAAGTATACGACTCAATCATGGGATAATGAGTTGAAGTAGAGCATATGAGAAAAAACCAAGTCAAAGGGAAATGATGATTCCTTTTTCTTGATACGATGCACCGAACAAGAATGCAAGCTGGAACCAAGGTACACGACCCTCTAGAACTTTCTTCTGGAATAAATATGTTGATGTCAACATAAGGAGTCCTGCCATAGGTGAGTAAATGATGAATCCTAAACTAAGGCATGAGGGATCATAGTCAAGTGATTGATGGATTAACACTAATGATGATGATGGAATAAGGGGATACTTAGTAGCAGACAGACGACTTCCATTTTCAGAGCATAAAAAATATGATTGACCTAGAAGCGACTAACTTGAGTCCAGAGTGGATGAGGTACAGTATGACTGGAGGCCAAAATTGGAAACACGTGATGAAAGCGACGCAAATATGGGTGGAATATTGTAACAAGAGATAAAGGGGCTCAGGACAGACTCCATGAATGTGATGATGAATAAATTTGGATGCTATGAACAAGGGTGACTCAAGGATGCTGCCACATAGGATAGGCCCAGGGTGACCATAAAAACATGAAAAAATAATGGTTGTTGATGAAAACAATAAACACATGAGATGACAAGTACAAAGGCAAAGGGTGCCAAAGTACAATCAGCTGATATGAAGAAATTTGGTTTTAATGGTGGCAAAGTGACAATGGAAAAAATTTCTTATGCGTGAAGTTTCAAATAACCAAAAAAAATAAGATCCATTATTATTCTCGATGAGAGATTTCTCACAGTGTTGACGATTCATCAAACCGAGCTACAATTTGGTCACAATTATCCATGTCAAATTTGGGTTTTTTCCTATAAAAGGGTTTTTCCCTCCAATTTTATTCATTTCCTAAGTGAGCTGTGGTGAATTTGGAGAGGAGGAGAAGTCCCTAAACCTTGCAGCAATCGTAGTGGACAATCTAAACATTGGAATTAGGATCTGTCAATTAGAGGTAGGTGGCCTAACCTTAATCTTCATTTTCAGTGGATTAGTTTTCAGATTAGGCCCCCATATCTCCGCAGAATACTCTTGACCATTTCCACAATTGGATCGCACTACCCCCCCCCCCCCCCAAAAAAAAAAATTCTATGGCTCATAGGAAACTTGGAAAACTATGTGCTCACAGTTTCTGGGCAGAATAGTGCGAGTTGGAGCTGAAACAAGGATTTGGTTGTCGGTATACTATGGACTAATGGTAGAAATTGAATAGTGCAAATGTATTAGCTCTGAACTAACATGAAATAATGATGTATTGTAAATATGATAGAGTTAAATATCAATTGTTATGAAAGAGACTTGGATGCTCTTCATTCTGATATTTAGGGGAATCGGGTAGTGAGAGGAGGGATTTCTCGCTATGGGGTTCTTAAGTTGGTAGGGAACATAATGATGAGGGCAAGTGATCCATTGCTATCTATGATAATGAGCTATTAGGATCCATAAGAGGAGGCCTTTTATGGCACAAGGGCATAGGATCAAGCTCACGATCCAGAATATTTATTTTTTGACAGGAATCCCCCCACTAGGGGTGATGGGGAACATACATCCAGTGTTACCTCATGGGAGGAACATAGCAGAGTTCGTGGAGCACCATTGTAGACTAGGTTCTCATGTTAAGGGAACGACCATCTTGATTAGTGATCTAGAGAGGCTAGAGAAACGGGTTGTCGCCACAGTGGTGCTACAGATCCTGGGAAACTAGATGTTCCATCAAATCACTGGAGGGAATATGATGTTAGTGGAGAGTGTATTAAGTAGGACTTACTATAGGTGGGAGTAGATAATGTTTTCATCTAAGAAAAAATTGATATTGATATGCAGACAACACGTGAACCGTGACTATGCATTTGGGACAGTGTTGTGCTCTTTCTTCTTTGATAAGATCCCTCTTTTCTGACCTCATGTGAAGATCTGTGATGGGGGACTGTAGAAGCCTAGGATGTGTTGCTAGGGGAAGCTACTATGTAGAGGAGGGGGAGGGGGAGTTGGACATGTGTTCTGACCAACGTTTTTGGCACATTGGGATCATATGCCTTTATACATAGATGATTATTCATACAGTGGTATGACCTATTAGGGGGATCCTGAATTTCCACTTCTGCTCGCCTGAGCATAGCGATCAGATTGTAAGTGAAACTTTCTCTTTTCTGGTGCATTCAAGTTTTTAGAATATGTATGTGGTACTAATTCTTAACCTTTCGTATGCATATATAGCACTGCTCAAGTCGACAAGATATGCAGGATATGTTGCACCGCACGGGGATGTCAAACTGCATGGTTCGACGTCACAACAGACACCTGACTATGAGGCTCTGCTGGAGGATCTCCATTGTAAATGTGATGTGGTTCTTACTGGGGTATTAGAGCATGGGTGCATGATCTAGAATATCGATATACTGATGAGTGTACGGGTCTTCCCTCAGAGTGGCGAGGGATAATGTGATGCATGGCGATGGCTGGTGAGGTTGTTCATGATATACAAGCTAGTGGATCAGAGACATTGGCTCGAGAGCCTCCAGATAATGACCAGGGATAGGGATATGTGGTGCACCATTTTTGGTTTTTCTAACACACCGTGGGAATGTTGTATGTATTTATAGTAGTGGACTCAAAAAACGTATGTTTTTATGTGATGATTCATAATATGGATATGAATCTTTTATATGATGATTGTGGTTTGCCATTTTTTTTATGGTTTTATTTTGTTAAATGCATGTGATAAATGATAATCTAGAACGGTATTTTAAATGGTATGTACAAAGTGATTTCAGGCTCTAGGAACATGACTGAATGTAATGAATTCAAATTCATGTGCTAAAAGCTTCACCTGTAGATATTTTCTAAATAGGATATGGTTATGCACACGATAAATGACATTCAATTGCACGAAAAGTAGCACAGAATATAAGTGAACATGAATATGAAGGATGCGATGGTCAAGGGAATCGACTAACAAGCATATCACTACATCATATTTAGTATGGTTATTTGTGGAAGATCCAATGCATACGCAGTTGGAACAAAGTAACGACTGAAAGGGGGTAAAAATGGCCCAAGCTACCGAACCTATATTCTAGGAGAAGTGACTTGCACTATCGGCATGACTGATATACATTGTGGATGATGGATCCCTCTAAAAGGCATCAAAAGACAACAAATGAGATGATGGTGGACAATGAAAGATACCTAAATTCATGACATAAATAAATACATGCATGTCAATGGGATATGCTATGGCTAAAACTTCTTAAGGTAGTGTGCATTGCGAGGGTTAGGAAGGATTTGGCCTTCAAAATACTCTAGAAGGTATGCCCCCTTACCCAAGTTCTTACTAATGATGTAAGGTCCTAGCCATTATTATTCAAACTTCCCATGACCAAATACATCATGATCCTAGTCAGACACTAGAACAAGATCACCTTCATGAAAGGTATGAGGGTGGAATTTTCGGTCATACTAATCCATGGTGCACTTCTTGGTTGCTTAAATGGGTTGAAATGCAACACGGTCATCTTCAAAATCATGCTCAAGAATGATAAGTCTTTGTTCTCTAAGGTTGGGTGTCGGGGATAATTTCAACATCTAGGCAAAGGGAGGGGATTGCACAATCGATCGGTAAGACTGCGTCCTCGCTAAAAACAGGGTGGAAAGGAGTAAACCCATTGGCGATTTTAACAGAAGTTATATAGGCTCAAAAAGCAAGGAAAATCATATGGTGCTAGTTGGTTTTGGAGAGTTAGGATTAAAAATTTACAATTATTTCAAGATCGAGATCCTAAAAGCAGGAAAAAGGTGTGTATTGTTTTAAAAAATTTCATAACTCTTGTTTGAAAATTGTTTTTGAAGTGATTCCAAGGGCATATTAAGGAATATATATTAGTATTTGGTTTTAAAATACCTCGCAAATAGAATAATTCTACACCCATTAAACCCTCATAAATATTTTTTAAGATGCATGAAGATGAAGAATTGCAACATGATATTTCAAAGTTACGGGACCAAGTGCAACACATTTCTTACTCAAAAAGATCAATCAAAGCTAAAATAAAAGGGAACATAGATGGATTAAAATGGGACATGGATGTCTTAAAATTAGAAATAAAAGGTGACATGAATGGTTTAAAAACTGACATGGAAGCAATGATGAAAATCAAGATGGAAGGCTTGAAGGAAGTGTTGATGAAGTTGTTGCAAGAAAGGATTCCTAGTGGCGACAAGGTAATCCATGAAAATAATGATGAGGGTAAAATGAATATGAATTATGATTTTAGAGACTCCAATGTTGGGTTTAAGACCCACCACATTCCAATTATCTATATGATCAAGTTTGATGGCTAGGATCTGGTAACATGGATACTATCGATGCAGTAATATTTTGATATCCATGATGTGCAACACACACAAAAGGTACACATTGCATATTTATATTTAAAACCAAATTATTTTATATGGTATCAATGGATTTGTTCTCGTAAAACATTTCTCACTTGGTCAATTTTTACGGAGGAAATGGTAGCACATCATGAGGATACATAGAGCAACATATTCTTTATCCAATTAATAAATCTCAAAGAAAACGGTTCAATGGCAGAGAACATTGAGGAATTCAAAAAATTGAATATCAGGGTATTTGATATTCCAGAGGAGCATAGAATCTATGTATTCATATGCAATTTAAGAATAAAATCCAACATGAGTTTCGCCTTTGGGAACCTGATTCATTGGAGAAAGAATTCAGGGTGGCAAGAAAATTTGAAAGAAAAATTATGGCAACAAGGAAGTCTGCCACTCACAACTATAAATATGGAAGTGCTGTTTCTCCTAACATTCCAGAAGCTACAATTTTGACACCAAAAAAATTGGAAGAAAAAATAGAAAATTGGCTTTGTTACAGTTGTGATAGAAAATACACTAAAGGTGATAAGTGTGCTGATAAGAAATTAATTTACATAGATTGTGAAGAGGAGGAAGAAAAGGAACATGAAACATAAAAATAGGAGGATATACACTAGAAACCAGTAATAGAGAAATAAGAAATGAATCTGACCATATATTGTTGGAGGGAATTACCACTCCTAAAACTATCATGTAGAAGGATATATCAATATGAAAAAGGTAATAGTGTTGATTCATTCGGGTAGTATTTATAATTTTATTCACTGTATGATAGACAACAAATTAAATGTCTTTATATATCCAACACCTGAGTTTCAAGTGATGGTTTCAAATGGAGGAGCTATATATTTCTCTATAAATTTCCATAATATCAAGATAACTATGGGGGCATATGTATTGAATTTTCCAATGCTTTCCATTCCAATGGGTTTTGTTGATGTTGTTATAGGAGTCCAATTAATAAAATATTTAGGGACAATATCTTTTAATTTACAAGAACTTTTCTTGAAATTTATTTGGGGAGGAAGGGAAGTTGAATTAATGGGTATTCTATGGAAACCAGAGAATATAATAAACTCTAATGGCATGAAAAAGATTCTGAATAAAGAATAATGAGGCGTAATTACACAATTGTGCACACTAGAAGTTCAAACATCAAAATCATCTATTTCTCTAGATCTCCAAAAATTATTTGACAATTATTCCAGGTATTTGAGACTCCCAAATTCCCCCCACCTATTCGTGATCATGATCATGTTATTCATTTGATTCCATGCAGTGTTCCTCCAAGCATCAAGCCTTACATATATCCCTCTTCCTAAAATAGTAAAATTAAACGTATGGTTGTATAAATGCTAGAGGCCAATATAATTCAACCTAGTCAAAGTTTTTTCTCTGCTCCAGTAATATTGGTTCACAAGAAGGATGGATCATGGAATATGTGTTTGTACTATAGGGAGATCAACAAGCTCACTATTAAATATAACCTTCCCATTCATGTCATTAATGAATTTTTGGATGAATTAAATGGAGAAATTTACTTCACCAAGTTGGATATTCGTTCACAATACCATAAAATTAGAATGAAGACTGAAGACATTCTGAAAATAACATTAAGAACTCATGAAGTTCATTATGAATTTTTGGTCACGCCTTTTGGACTTACTAATGCACCTTCCACATTTCAAGGTTTGATGAATTCCATTTTCAAATCCTTACTTAGAATATTTATGTTAGTATTTTTTGATGACATACTAATCTACAACAAGACTTGGAAGGATCAATTTTAACATGTTGACAGGGTTTCGAAAATATTGGAGGAGAAACAATTATATGCAAAAAATTCCAAATGTTTCTATAGAGTACAAGAGGTGGAATAATTGGGTCATATTGTATGTTATGAGGGTGTTAAGGTATACCTTAATAAAATTTAAGCCATTAATGAATGGAAAATTCCCACGACCCTAAACCACCTTCGAGGATTTTTTGGATTGAAAAGTTATTATCAAAATTTTGTTAAGAATTATGGGAGAATAGTAGAACCTCTAGCAAAATTATTGAATAAATATGAATTTTCTTGGACTGCAGAAGAAATTACGACCTTTGAACATGTTAAAGAGGAAATGTCTGAAGCATCGGTCTTAGCTACTCCAGACTTCAAAAAAACCTTTATTGTGGAATGGGATACTACATGAAATGGAATTCGTGTTGTTTTAATGCAAGAAGGAAGACCCATTTATTTTTAAAGTCACCCAATCAAGGGAAATTATCTACACAAACCTATTTATGAGGAGGAAATGTTAGCAATACTACATGCACTAAAGTAATGGAAACCTTATCTAATGGGAAGACACTTTAAGGTAAAAACATATCATGATAGTCTTAAATAATTTTTGGAAAAAATATTATCTTCAAAAGTGCAACAAAAATGGGTCATAAATATGTTGGGTTATGACTTTGAAATCATTGACAAAAAATGGAAGAAAAATCTTGTTGCATATGCACTCTCATGAAGGGATGAGGATGTGGAAACATTTCTTTGTGCCATTTATATTATCAAATATAATTGGATAACTAAAGAAAAGGATGAATACAATAATCATGAAGAAATGTGGATACATAAACAAATTTTGGAGTAAGATCCCAATACACTTGGTAAATTTATCTTGAAAATTGATTTAGTACGGTGGAAATATCACTTATATCTTTGTAAGAATTCCCAACTAAAAAAAATAATCTTTTAGAATTGCACACCTCCCCCTTAGGAGGGCATTCAATATTTTTAAAAAATTACCACAGGACCATGAAGGACTTTTCTTGGGATAGCCTTAAATCTAATATTCAAAAATTTGTGGCAAAATTTTTGGTTTTCCATCAAAATAAATTTGAGACAATTAAGACCTCAGGCCTGCTACATCCTTTGGTCATTCCAAGTCATCATTGCAAGGAGGTATCGTTGTATTTTATCATAGGTTTACCCAAGTCTAAAGGAAATATTTTTCTCATGGTGGTAGTTTATAGAATTAAGAAATATGCACACTTTTGTGCATTATCTCATCCTTTTAAATCTAGTACAGTTGCTACAACATTTATGGAAACAATTCAAAAGCTACATGGAAACCCAAAGATTATTGTAAGTGACAAGATCCCATTTTCATTGGAAATTTTTGGACAAAATTATTTTATTGTCTTAGTAGTCAATTATGCCATAGCTTATCTTATCATCCTAACTCTGACGGGAAAACTGATATAATGGTGAAAAGTTTGGAAGGATATATTTTTTGCTTTGTATCTGATAAATGAAGACAATGGGTTAAGTGGTTTCCTCAGGCTAAACAATGGTATAACATTTCCTTCCCTATTGCAACAAAAATGATCCCATTTATGGCACTTTATGGATATCATTCACCATCCATCACATCATATTTTAGAAAAAATTCTAAGGTTTAAACAACAGAATATCACATCAAGCATCGACAGAAAGTTATACACTCTTAAAGGTTAACTTCACTCCAGCACAAAATCAAATGAGGCAACAACCATATCAACATGAAGGTGAAAGAAATTTTCATGTAGTCAACTAGGTAGTTTTACAGCTACCAACATAAAAACAAATTTCCCTCAACCAAGCCAAGAAGGATAACAAAGTACCACCCAAGTACTCTGGTCTTGATAAGGTTTTGTAAAATTTTGGTACTATGACATACAAATTATTTTTGCCTACATCTTCCTAAGTACACCTAGTTTTCTATGTTTCATGCTTAAAGAAGGTTATTGGTGACAAGGTCCTAGTTCAAACAATATTTCCAGAACTTGATGAAGAAGGAAAAATCATATTTGAGCTTGAAGCAATTACAAAAACAAGAGCCTGACATCTACAAAATATATTAATTTGATCATATCTCATCAAGTGGAAAAACTCACCCATTGAAGATTCCACATGAGAGGATTATAATTTTATACAAAATCATCCAAAAATACTCAAGTGCTGACGAAAACATGTTTTTGAAGAAGAAGGGCATGTTGGGTCCCTATAATACTAGTGTAGCTCCCTTATTTTTATTTTTAGTGCTTCCCCCTATTGTTGTTGTTGTGTCCATGTAGCCCCCATATTGTTATTGTTGTTCCATTACATTATTATTGCTATGTAGGATTTGATTATATTGTGACCTCGTAGTCTCCTATATATACCAAGGAGGTCTTATCATTTCTATCATCCAAGAATTTTTCATTTATGTATTGTAAAGGAGGTTTCCCCCTCGAAGAGGATAATTTTCTACTCATTGATCTATATCTTATTCTGTTTTGTGAGCGGGCTTCATAACAATCCCTCTCTCTCGGTTTGGCCTCCCATGGTCGAACCATATTGTATGGTTATGCCCACTACTCCTGCTCTTGTTGTTCATCCCTCTATTGATGTCTTTGCTACATCATTGACATAAAAAATACATCAGCCTCAGACATTAAGTATAATGTTTTTAATTAAATGAAACACACATTTATAAATATGGAATCATAACTTTGAATTAAAGAAAAGTTAAAAAAAATGTGCTCAAACCATGGTCATGCACGAGCTTTGGTGCACTTCTAACTATAACTGCCCTAATATCAGGGTGTACATAAGTATGACACGCCACTGTTGGTTCACAAATTTAAATTTTGATAGTGGTGTGAGACACTTGTGCACTGGGGAACATGCATAAACTCTTTCACACCAGTATGGAATGTTCAGGCCATTTAACGCACCGAGATATAGCAGAGACGTACAATTTTTCTCTTTCCCGATGTGTTTTAATTTAAAAAACTCACCACAAAAATTGTTGTATGTTATTCTCACACACCAAAATGCGATGCACCCTATAATTTTATAGGAAACATCACTATCAGTGTGAGCCAAACATATTGACTGCACCACACGGTGAATTTATTTTTCAAAATAGTGGAAAATTTAGCTTAATTTTCAATTATAATCTGCCAAAAAATTAAATTAGAAAGAAACATATACATTTCATAGACATTTGGTTGTCGGGGAAGGAGTTTGGACATGTAATGGAGAAAAAAAATTTAGCACAGTTTGAAATTTTTTGAAACTTAGTTAGTGAGCACACTACAGAAGGATGGTGAGCAAGAGAAGCATGACATCACGATGCACACATGAGGAAAGAGTGGCACCTATGCTTCAGATCTCCCCAAAACTATAGATGGTAAAAATAAAATTATGACCAATAATTTTGTTTATTATTTAACCCTCCTACTATGTGTTTCGGTAACCACACCGGTGCAGAATAGATCCACAAGCACAATTTTTTTTAAATTAAAAAAAATTATCACAGTGCTTTTCTTGAGACGCCCTAGGGAGTTTCTATATAGGTACTGCACCAGTCCTTTGATTAAGTATATCACCACTTTATTTTTAGAAATTAAAAACTTCTTAGCGGTGCTCTTTAGGATAAGCCCAGGGGTGTTTTAGTACATTTACGACATTGGAGCATCGTTGGAAAATAACACAACCTTTTTCTAAAATTTAAAAATACAACGGTGCTCCTTTGTGTTCTTCACCAGGTCGTTTTACTACATTAAGGGCATGGATGATATCGACTATTAAAGCACCGATGCATTTTGTTTATAACTCACCATGTTTTTTTATTTTATAACAATAAATTTCCCATGGTGCACCATGTTATATGGAGCACTGGTGATTGTATGGATAGTAAAGCATCAGTGTGTTTTTATATTTAGACTCATCGTCCAAAAAAAATTCACCTACCCATCTTTGCTAGTGGCCTCCATTACAAATAGATTTTTGGCCTATTATTATAGGGGATTCCAAAAAAACCTCCTCTAGAAGGTCTTTTCCTTGTAGTTCCAGGTGCATATTACTAGGTGTTATTTTCTTCCTATCACAAGTGATCAAATGTACTCTTTCAAGGTTAGTTGATAGGGTCCTAAGTCAAATTTTATGCTTTCAAATAAGTTTTCAAATAAAATTTGATCATTGGTTTTTGTCTAGGTCATGCTACTCCCCCCACCTGATCATGATTATCAACACTCATCATGGCCATGTCACCATTTAGGTGTCTTTCATCATTGAGCAGTTAACATGTTACATTTAGGTCATGATCTAGGGTTTTACTTGACTTGTCATTATATTGTCATAGAAAGAAAAAAAGAGGCATGTCCATCACTTGAGTCACCATTAAAGGGAGTTATAAATTTAGAAACAAAAATAAATAAACGTAAATGTAATATTTTTATTTCAAAAAGACTATGTTGACTATGTTGCATTCCCATCATTCAGTTTGTCAAAAATATCAATGATGTTACCTCCATGACTTAAGAAAAAATCAACCTCCAAGTTATAAAATACCATTAAAAGCATTCAAATTGTTCATTTCACTTTCATTGAACACCTCTCCATCATTGAGCATCATCCCAACCACAAGAACATAAAAATTCATCCTCAAATCACAAGTTTACCTCCCACTCTACACTTCTTGTAGTTTTCTATGTTTTGGCATTCAAGCTCCAAGAAGCCATTAGAAGGGCTAACTCATCATTGCACAGGTTTCAAATGTTTCGAAGCTAGTAAGTGAACATTCCTCACCTCTCGTTCAAGTAAATTTCTTTAGCAAAGGATGAATTCCCTCTCCTAGGGTTTTTAACTACGTTTTTTAATTGCATTGATGTTTGGCTTGATTAAAAAATAAAACCCCTAGTTTCATCACCTAATAAATTTCACACATCACTCATACACCTTACCAAAATATTCCATATCATTCATACCCCTTATTTTCACTCAAACCCTAATCCTCACTATGTTTTTGCGAAGAAACTAGGATACCCTATGTTTTGACCTTATTTGTTAGATGATCCAAATATCATAGTTTAAAGCTAGGATACAACATTTATTAAATTAGAATATTTAAATTAATATTGGAGACACTTAGAAATAGAATATTGTTAAAAAAGATATGACTCTAGAAAAGTATTGTATCTTATGCTCTAATATAGGAAAAAAATTAGTAGTTTTGTTAGGAGGATATTTATTGTAAATGGACAATTGTTGTTTTATTAAGTGGGCCATAACTAAAATAAGCTAGGACATGTAGCTTATAAATAGGTCATTTTCCTAATTGCAAGAGTGTTGGAGTCTATGGGTGTAAACTCTTGCAAATTTCTGATGTAATTTCTTTTCCTAATAATAAAATTATGTGTCTGAGGACACTTATACCATTATTGTGGTATTAGAGCACCCGTAATGCAGATGATGTGAAGGTGGAAATTTTAGCTATGCAGGCTTTTGAAAATTCTACCAAACGGTTAATCGGTATGCAATCTATTCATATTTTATTAAGGAAAATAAATCTTAATTTTTTATGGTTATTTATCCATAGATCATTTAATCTATAATTTTATTTGAGCATCTTAAAATCCTTTAGAGTCTTCAGTTCTGCCTCACCAAACAATCATCCTAGACTTCACGTATCTCGACTGCCCTCTTCATCTACGTTAATATCATTGACCTCACAGAAATTGTTTCCTTTTTTCGAAGACAACTCTGTGTTGCTTTGTTTGTAGAATTTAGTAGTGCAGTGCTTGAAAATGTTTTTGAATTTATTAAATTCAACATAGGAGACTCCGAGGAGTCGCTCCTAGTACCTTTGCATGAATACCATATTTATTTCCCTGGATAACATATTTGTTTCTCTAAAGATCAAAACATCAGGTATAATCTCACCAAATAAAACCAAAAATGATCAATGGCAGTTTGTGGATCAACAATAACCATTACCGGGCTCCATATGTATGGGTTTTTCATCCATTTCGCAACTCAAATGCAAAGCATGTGGATCATATTTAGAGCTTCCATCATCAAATTTGAGAGAATAGATCACTGCATCGTATTTTAATATAACAATTGATGATGAATTCGGCTTAATCATCATTCGACTCAACTCAGACTTCGGGTTGCAGAAAAATTGATGCCTCTGATTTGTCTTTCTGTAGTATCCTGACAAGAAGCCATCCTGATCGTCCATTACAAAACCCTGGCATGACCATGAGGTTTGAGTCCTTCAGAACCATTACCAAACTCCATTCGTGCAACCATCTATTTTATAGTGGGAGAATGATACAGATATGATCCTCCCCTACAATTGTTTACAATACTAGTGTAGCATTTTCAATTTTGGCATTCGATCTCAACATTCGACCATCAACATTGAACCAGCCACCAGCATTCAACCAGCGTTCAACCAATACTTCTTTGACACTGATCCTATGAATTTGAAGAGGATTCATAAAGAAAAGTGTTCAGAAAATGTAAAGAGCTACGTTGAAGGCCAAATTGTTGTTTGTCTTCATTTATTTTTGGTATGCTTTAAGAAGATTCATTCACGTGGCTTCCTAAAAGTTAAATCACTTTTTAAAAGGGACTTCATAAATTCATTTTTTAAAGTGAGTTTCAAAATTTATTTTTTGGAGTTATAAGTGGAGTAAATTTACCTTAAGTGAATTTTTTATAGTAATGTAATCTAGAGTAAGCCACTTTGGAGTCATGATTTTTTGTAACATTTGGAATAATATGGAGTTTTTATATTTGTAATTTTATTTACGAAAAATAAGGGTCATTATTTGTAACTCAAATTACTTTTTTACTTTTAGGGGGGTAGATTTTTTTGAAAAGAAATTTGTAAGGGAATTATCAAGCAGTTAAATTTTGAAAAAAAAAAAAAACTCTCATTGTAAACTCTCAAAGAGAAATTGACTAGAGCGAAGTGAAAAGCTCAGTCATTTTTCTCCTTTTTCCAATGACTAGGGTCAAGGCCAAGCCCCGATAGTTTTCTTTTTGTGTGGCATGTTTCTTGTGACAAGTTGCCCATTTCTTTCTTATGCTTGTTTATTTTGGTCTACTGCTTCAATAGTACAATGTCGAAGTTAATTAATCTATTCTCTGATTCTGATAAGCTATAAGGGGTGAAATATTATAAGGCATGGAAACATCTAATTGAAATCACTCTCATATATAATGAATTGTGGCATGAAATATTTGATAGGGACATTAAGCCTAATAAACCAAGAGATGCATCCTTACTTGCAAAATGGGAAATAAAAAATGCCAAGGCACTCGCTCTTATAAAGTATTCAATTAATAATGAGATGTATGTTCATATTGAAAATGCCTTATATGCATGGATTTCTTTGCCTACATTCAAAGATCTCTTTGATTCACAACCTAAATAAAAAAATGTTTATCTTGAATTAAAATTTCTCCAACAAAAATTAACTAAAGGTGGTGATGTTATTGAATATATTTCACGGCTTAAAAATATCAAGCAGGAAATAATAAATGTTGGTTTTTAAGCTGTTGATGAAAGTTTCCTAAGTGACAATTTAAATTGCTGGATTTCCACACATTTTTTGGAAACTTTTCAAGTCATGATAAGATCAATTTTGATGGGTTGGGTGATATGTTAGCCCAACATGAAAAAAAATGGGAAGAAGAAACAAATTGGGGAATATGTCTTCTTCACATAGGTTAGCACAAGTAAATCCTCAATTGACACTTCAAGAAGCAAAGGATGGGGACATTTTAATCAAATTTTAAGCAACACACAATGTACAAGGTCATGGTTGCAGCCAAAGCAGAGGAAAAAATTTCAACAAAGGCTACAATTTAGGAAGGAGAAATTTTCAAGGTAGAGGAAACAATCAAGGCAGAGGATATAATCAAGGAAGAGGACAAAGTATAGGAAGAGGACAAACTCCGAACAGAGCAAAAAGTAGAGGCAGAGGACAGTATCAAGGTAGATGATCTGGATCTTTGGGGAGGCCCCCAAGATCTAAAAAATTGAAATGGATCTGACAATATATGCAAAATTATAATGTTAGAAAAATGAGAGAACACACTGCAAATAAAACCATAAAGAATTTTTTTTTATTAAAACAGAGAATAAATGTAGAAGCTACATTGTGGTGTACAATCTATCCTTTTACAAAGTGAGGCTTGTTATTTATAGCCTTTTTTTTAGTTATAATACCATGGGTAGATACCGTAGGTGGATACCATGGGTCAATACCATGGGTGGATATCACTTACAATACCATGGGTAAATTCCATGTGTGGATGAATATCATGGGTGGATAGATACCATGGGTGAATAAATATCATGGATAGATATCACTTACAATATCATGTGGGTAAATTCCATGGGTGGATGGATAACATGGATGGATGAATACCATGGGTGGATGCCATTTTCCATTCGGATCATTCCTACCTCCTTAAGAAGTAATGGTCCTCATTGTGTCAAGGTCCCTCATGAGAAGCCTTTGTTGAATATGAAGAGCCATTGAAGAGAAGGGTTTTGTGTAGTTAACCCTTAACCATGATGAACAAAGATCTGAGGATAGAGATACCCTATAATTCGTGTGACCAACTGTAATATTGACAGTGTGCAAACTATAAAATGGACTTCGATGAAGTGTGGGTTTTTGGATGAACCAAAAAACCATGACAAACAAAGATCCGAAGATAGAAATACCTTGTAATGCTTGTGACCAACTGTGTTACTAGCAGTGTGCGGCCTAGCAAATGGACTTCGATAAGAAGGATTTTGTGCAGTTGACCCAATATCATGATGTTTATTGTTGATGAAGTAGCAGGTTCCTAAATAGCTTGGGGTGCTAGGGCACATCTCCAAATAACCCAAGCTGAATGCCGTGATGCTGAAAACGATGAATGTGAAGCAGGTGCCTATTAAAGCTGGGTGGGAGGGCACGTCTCCAAAGGGAACCTGCTCTGAATGCTGCTCCAGATTTAAAATGATAACAAATCGGTCAATATAACTCTAAATGATCATTATACATCTTCCCATGTGTTAGAAATCACTATCTGGAGACTCTAGACTATCAGATTCGTGTTGGAACTGTCCCGCTGTCACAAAATTTCTGAAAAAAATCGTTGATTGTAAATCAACGATAAATCCCCCGTCCGGAATCGGATTTTATCAATTTTTTTTTTGAAAATGGGTGATTTTTCAAGGGGAGCACAAATATGTAACCAATTATCTGAAATTTCCCACTAAAAGTGGCACTAAATTATAGGAGATCCACCATCCATGAATTCTCGTCAGACAAATTGCTGCAACATTGCTGATTTTGAATCAATGATATCTCCCTCATCCGAAGTCAAATTAGGCCGATTGTTTTTTTAATTTGAGTATTTTTTCACAAGGAATCTAGATCTAGTCTTTTATTTTGAAAATTTTTCACCAAAATTTTTAGATCTTATCTGCAAACTCGATGCCCAAAAACATTCATGGAGTTTGTTGAATATTGCTGCAAAACATTGAAAATGAAATATGTTCCAAACCTTCATTCCCATAGAGGCATAACCTGAATCTGATACCACTGATCCAGATCTTGGGGGAGGCCCCCAAGATCTAAAAAATTGAAATGGATCTGACAAGATTTGCAAAATTAGAATGTCAAAAAAAAAAAAAAAAAAAAAAAAAAGAAGCAAATAAAACCACAAAGAAACTTGTTTTATTAAAACAGAGAATAACTGTAGAAGCTACATTGTGGTGGAAAAGCTTTCCTTTTACAAACTGAGGCTTTTTATTTATAGCCTTTTTTGAGTTACAATACCATGCGTAGATACCATAGGTGGGTACCATGGGTCAAAACCATGGGTCAATACCATGGGTAGATACCATACCATGGGTGAATGAATATCATGGATAGATATCACCTACAATACCATTGGTAAATTCCATGTGTAGATGTATAACATGGGTGGATTAATACCATGTGTGGATGCCATTTTCCATTTGGATCAGTAGAGGCAGATATTTCAGTCAAATTATTTGTAGAAGATGTAACAAAGTTTTACATTATGTTGAGGATTGTAGAACTTCCATTGATAAAATTCCTAATTTTCATCAAAACACTGCACAGTCTTCGAATGATAAAGATGATCATGATGGTTCATAATATGTCTTCACAAACAAAGAATCAAAAACTTTACATGTTTCAACCTTTCTTAGAAGTGAAAATTAAGATGCATGGATTTTGGATACAGGAGCAACTCAACACATGAATTTTTGACATGACTTTTTTTGGAGCTTCCAACAATTCCATCTCAATTCAATCTATATTACTGATAAAACAAAACATACTCCTTATGGAAAAGGTGTAGTTAAATTTTTTCTACCAGGCATTGGAGAAAGAATGATTTTGTTGTGTAACCAACTCCAAAAATAGAAGAAAAGAGAGATCAATGCCTTAGAAATAGCCACTTCAAGGGGGAAACCTCCAATACATTACATAAATGAAAAATTATTGAATGATACAAATGAAAAAACCTCCTCTCTATATATAGGAGTCCATGGGGCCACAGTGTAATCCTAGCTGACCTAACAATAATAATGTAAGGGCACAATAATAATAATATGGGGGTTACATGGGTACAACAATAAAAACAAGGGGGTTACACTAACAATAATAAGGGGCTATACTATTAATATAAGGACCTAACATGCTCCCCTCCTTCAAAAAAGATTTGTCCTCAATGCTTGAGTAGCTCTGGGTGCTTCTGTATAAAATTCTCATCGTCCCATGTAGAATGTTGAGTTGGTAAGTTCTTCCATTTGATGAGATACTCTGAAATTGATCGATTTCGTAGCTACGGAATTCTTGTTTCCGTGACTACTTCAAGTTCCAATATGGTTTTTCCTTCCTCATCAAGTTTTGGCTATATTGTTTTAACTGGAAGTTTGTCCCCTATAACCCTTTTTAAGCATGAAATATGGAAAACTCGATGCACTCGTGAAGAAGCAGGAAGCTCCAATTTGTATTCCATAGTACCAATCTTTTGCAACACCTTTTAATGACCATAGTACATTGGCGATAATTTATTATCCTTCTTAGCTTGCTTGAGAGACATTTTTTTGTATGGTTGTAGCCGTAAAAATACCCAGTCTCCCACATCAAAACTTCTCTCACTGTGATGTTGATCTGCCTATTGTTTCATTCGATTTTGTGCCAAATTTAGGTTATCCTTTAAGAGTTGGAGAACTTCTTGTTGATGCTCGATGTGATCCTCCACTGCTTGAACCCTAGAATTTTCCCTTAAAGAAGATGTGATGGATGGTGTATGATATCCATAAAGTGCCATAAATGGGGTCATTTTTTCTGCAGCATGGAAGGAAGTGTTATACCACCATTCAATGAAAGGTAACCACTTGACCCATTTTTCTTGCTTATCAGATATAAAACAACGAAGATATCCTTCCAAAAATTTATTCACTATCTCTGTTTGACCATCAGATTGAGGATGATAAGATGAGCTATGAACTAGTTGAGTACCCAAAGAAGAAAATAATTCCATCCAAAAATTTCCTGTAACAATGGGATCTATGTCATTTACAATAATCTTTGGGTTTCCATGTAGCTTTTGAATTGTTTCCATAAATGCAGAAGAAATTGTACTTGCTTTAAATTGATGAGATAATGCACAAAAGTGTGCATACTTGGCAAGTCTATCAACTACCACCATGATGACACTCCTTCCTTCGGACTTAGGCAAACCTGTGATAAAATCCATTGAAATATTATCCCAACGTTGACTTGGAATGGACAAAGGTTGTAAAAGACCCAGGGTATTAACTGTCTCAACTTTATTTCACTAGAAAACCAAACATTCTGCCACAAACATTTAAATAACAGATTTAAGGCCATCCCAAAAAAAATTATTTCTTCACCCTGTGGTAAGTTTTTAAAAATCCGGAGTGTCCTCTTAAAGGAGAACCGTGCAATTCCAAAAGGATCTTTTGTTTTAGTTGAGAATTATTGAAAATAAATAAGCGATATTTGTACCATAAGGAATCATTTTTCCAACTAAATGTATTGGATGTACTAGGATCTTGCTACAACTTATGAATGAGTGTCCAAACTCCTTTGTCCTTCTTCCATTCATCCCTTTCTTTGGTTATCCAATCTGGTTGGATAATAGAAATGGCACAAAGCAATGCTTCCACCTCTTCATCCTTTCTTGAGAGTGCATCTGCAACAACATTTAGCTTCCCTTTTTTGTAGATGATTTCAAAGTCATAACCCAACATCTTTTTGACCCATTTTTTCTACTCTTCTGAAGATAGTATTTTTTCCAAAAAGTGTTTAAGACTATCATGATCAGTTTTTACTTTGAGGTGTCTTCCCATTAGGTAAGGTCTCCATTTCTTTAGTGCATGTAGTATTTCCAACATTTCCTTCTCATAAATAGCCTTTTTTAAATACTTTTCTTTGACTGAATGACTTTCAACAGAAATGCATCTTCCTTCTTGCATTAAAACAACACCAATTCCATTTCCTGAGGCATCACATTCCACAATAAAAATTTTTGTGAAGTCTGGCATAGCTAAGACTGGTGCTAGGTACATTGCCTCTTTAAGATGTTCAAAGGCCTTAGTTGCTTCATCAGTCCATTAAAATGCATCTTTCTTCAATAATGTTACTAAAGGTGCTGCTATTCTCCCATAATTATTAACAAACTTGCGATAATACCTTGTTGACTAAAGAAATCCACGCAATTGCTTTATGGTTGTGGGGACTTTCCATTCCTTAATGGCTTTAATTTTGTTAGGGTCTATCTTAACACCCTCGTGAGATACAATATGACCCAGATATTCCACCTCTTTTAGTCCAAAGAAACATTTGGATGTTTTTTCATATAATTGTTGTTGGAAATATGATGCAGAGTGTTGTCCTTGATGGCAACCCACTGAATGAAGATGAAGACATTTGACTGTTGACATGTGTTGTCCTTGATGGCAATCCACCTGATGAAGTTATGCTTGACTTGATGGACTTAGTAAATGATGTAAATCTGATGTGATATGATGTTTGTTGACAATATGATGCTAAGTGTTGTCCTTGAAAGGCAACCCTCTTGATGAAGATGATGACAACTTGCTTGGTGAAGTTGTGCTTGATAGAATATGGTTTGGTAAAGGAAATCTGATGTATCTACAGTGAGTACAGAAGGCAATGAAGAAAGGATTTCAGCATGTGCTAGATTCTATGATGAAAAAGAGTATGTCTCTTGGTCTACGCGGATTGGCCTAAGGGAAGTCGCGTATGCACGCGGAAAAGAACGTGCCAAGTCGCGTATGGGCTAAAGCGCTCAAAAAGTGAAAAACCAAGGGTAACCACCATGGTATTGACCCATTGTATTGGGTAATGATCCGCCTAATTGACCCCGTCCAGGTAGTTTTGGGCTTATGGTATTGTTTTGGTCCATGGTATTGAAAAAAGGGGCTCATGGTATTGAAAAAGGATAAACCTATATAAGGAGAAGAAATTCATTGTGCAAACAATAAGTGTGAGAGAAAGATGTCTGAGCTTGAATGAATACTTCTCTGTGAAGTATATCTGTATGGAAAGGGTAAAGGTTTGATGATAGATCTGAATCTATGAAGCACTTATGAAGAAATGATGAAGCGGGATCTTTAGATCTGAAATGTACTTATATTTGCTAGATCTGTTTATGGAGTGATTAGATCTGTGATGAGGCGAACATCTAGGCGAACATCTGTCTGAAGTAAAAGGGTAAATCTGAACTGAATATCTGATCTGAAGAAGTATGCTGCTCTGTAATGATTGAAGATCTATACGCTACTTCACCGCGGAGGAAGCGCGTATATACGCAGCTTCGATGAAGTGAAAGCGTGTATGCGCAATGAAATATACACTGAGGTATACGCTGGTTTGTGTGGACGGAAGCGCGTATATACGCGACATCAGTGAAGGGAAAGCGCGTATGCAAACTAGGGTTTGCTGAAGCAAGGGGTATGAAATATCTGATCTGTTCTGCTGTGTTTCTGCTATCTGATCTGTGTTGATAAGTATCTGTTGGTGATGTATGTTTGTGCTTAAAAGTATGAAAGGGTCCAGTGTGAAAATATGATGAAACGTGGCCTGCAAGTGTTGTTCTATTGAAGGTGTTGGATCCAGTGTGAAAATTGATGAAACGTGGTCCAAGGTGGTGCTGAGGGTTGTAGCCTTCAGTCAGGGGGTTGTAGCTCCCTTCCAGGTGAGGCTGGTAAACGAGATCGGGGGGTCGTAGCTCCCTTCCAGGAGAGGCTGGTAAACGAGTCGGGGGGTTGGAGCTCCCTTCCAGGAGAGGCTGGTAAACGAGCGCAGGTGGGTGCCTGCGTGCTGGTCAAGTCTGCGCCAGCACATATGTTGTAAGATGTTTTCTCTATAATAAAATATTGAAGGCTGAGCAACTGCAGCGGTGGTTTTCTTCCGATTTGGGTTTCCACCTAAAAATCCTGGTGTTCATGTGTGATGCTTTGTGTGATGGTTTATTCTGTTCTTACTGCACATGTTTACTGCTTATTGAATATCTGATGAATAAATGATGGAATAGTTTAAGTGAAGATTTAATGACATATCTAGATCTCTGTGTATACGCTAGTTTACTAAAGGGGATCCGCGTATATACGCTAGTTTATTGAAGGAAATTAGCGTATGGGTTTTAAGGAATGAAAAAGTAAAAAGATTTGATTATGCATTAAATACTGATTCACCCCCCCTCTCAGTATTTTTCCCAACAATTGGTATCAGAGCGTGGTCCTTCTGCAGAAGCTTGATCACAATGGGAAAAATGAAGAATGAAGGTCTTGAAGCTACAGTCATCTCTCTAGAAGCATCAAGTAAGAAGAGTGAGGAACCTCTACAACTAAATGAAAATGAAGAACTTGGAGCAAAAATCTGGTCTATCATAGAACGTCTACAAGCAGATCTTGAAGAATAAAACAAGAAGAATGCAGGATTTGGAGATGGAATCATCTCTCTACTAGCAGATCTTGAAGAATCAAATAAGAAGAATGAAGAAATTGAAGCAGAAATCATTTCCCTCAAAGTAGGTCTCGAAAAATCAAATAAGAAGAATACTGGACTTGAAGCTGAAAACATATCTCTGAAAGAAGATCTCAAAGCATCGAAGAAGAAGAATGAAGAGCTACAACAAACATGTGAAGAAAACGAAAATTGGTTGAAAGAAGAGATTCTAAATCTGAAGGATCAAGTAGAAGATGGAAGAAGGAAAGAAGAAAGCATGAGAAAGCAATGTCAAGCCTTGGAGGTTGAGGTAAACATTCTCAAAAGTAAATTAGAAGAAAAGATTAAACTTTTGAGGTTTCATGATAGTACTAATATCTTGAACAATATTCTGAGTAATCAAAGGTCTACTGCTATCAAACATGGCCTTGGTTTCCATGAAACTATTAAAGGTGAATCTAGCTCACAAGGAAGTGCTAAAAATTCAGAGGTAGTCAATGCAAAACCTGAAGTGTTGAAAGAGACAAAAGCTCAATCAACAATCATGAATTCTCAAAGGAATTCATTCAAGAATGTTGAATGTTTTAAATTTCATAATTATGGGCATGTTGCAGCAAATTGCAGAAGCAGAACAATTCAGCCACAAAAAAACAGGTTCTACTCAGAAAGGTACTCTGGTTTCTTCAAAGGATATTGTTTTTCATGTAACAAATATGGACATAAAGCAGCTGATTGTAAAAGGAGGAAGAATAGAAATACTCATTATGATTCTTATGTTTATTTCTCTGGCCACATGAGATGTTATGCTTGTAACAAGTATGGACATGTAGAAAAAGAATGCAGGATGAACAGATCTAGGAAAGTGGACAACTTTCAGCACACAGTTGGAAAGCTCAAGAAAATTTGGAAAAAGAAGGAAGACCGATCAGAAACGTAGGGAATTCTTACCCTACTGCAGTCATCCGCTTCTGAAGCTGACTTTGCTTATTGACTGCAGGAATGATGTGAGATACATTAGGAGATTTAGTAATGTATCGTCACAGGGGGAGCAATGCATGATGACTCTCATAGTTGATTTGATTATTCTGGTTAGATGTATTTCTGACAGTGCATCTGGTGTGAAGTAAAGACAGGAACAGAAGGAAAATTTTAGAAGGAGATGAAGGTGTGAAATTTTCTATATTACACTTTCCATACGCGAGTTCTATTCACAAAAGTCGCGTATACACGCGAGTTTAAGCAGACACAGTCGCGTATGCATTGATGATAAAAGAATTTATCTGATAACTGAAGATCTGGAGCAGAGGTCCAGGGGGAGCATCAGTCTGACTGCTGATGATTGCACTGTTAGCATTATTTTGGTTATACTCATAATAATGAAATGATACATGGGTTCTTGTGTTGAACATTATGGATGAAGCCTGGTTGCTTTATGATGAAGAGCACTCGTTGTTGAGATGAAAGTATTATAATTCAGAGATGAGGACAGATCATGCAGAGATTGTTGCTGATGACGTGCTGTTGAAGGTGCTTCATATTGCAAGCTAAGGAAGAGCATTGGTTTAGGGGGGAGCAGTAGGTTGAATAATAATGATTGCATTGTTGGCAATATGACTGCTTGTTCTTTGGTTTTTGTGATACTCATGCTCAAGTGATGATGACTTGGTACATGATTTATTTTGATGAATTTTTGAGCCCTGGTTGTTGATAAGTATCCTTTGTACTCACACATGGATGAGTTGGATGTCATTTGATTCAGAAATAAATCATGCAGAGTGTGTTACTATGGTTGAGAGATCTTTTGCCTACATATGTTAATTCATGTTAAATCTTGAAGATCATGGTGATGTTGGACCACATGGATGATTGCTTGACACCTATGTGAAGATGTTGTTCTGATATGAGAATCTCTCTTGGAAAGATTGTATTGATGCTGCAAAGAATCTGAAGGCTTGGTTACTATTATACTGATGCCACAACCGTTGGATGACGCTTGAAGACACAACTACATCGTTCTATCTATCTGTAGTCCAGGGAAGCATTCAAATGTCTCAGAAAGAAGCTGAACACTGTATTTGCCTCACAGAGAATCAGATCTGGTTGAAATTTAGAAGATGGCTTGGGGATACGCGGGTTTCCTGAAACACAGTCGCGTATACACGCGAGTTCCTGCACAGAAAACCGCGTATATATGATTGCTGACAATTTTTGCTTGGAGTCAGCTCTTTTCAGCACATCTGCAGTGCTGTTTGGTATCTCTGATATTGTTTGGTATCTCTGGTGGTGTTCCAGTTCTCATAATTCTGTTTCTAATGTTTTGATGAAGATGCCTTGATGATTTGTTGGTGGAAGTTTTCAGGATGCACAAACTAAGGGGGAGCCTTAGTCTTTTGGAAAGATTGCTTGGTTGCACAGATTCAGGGGGAGCATTGGCCTTGCTTAGTATAATGCATTGTTGGCATTATGTTGATTCTGAAATATGTTCTCTTTCTTGAGGACTTTCTGGTGTTGGTCTTAAATGTATTTTTGTAGTTTGGTGTAAATGTCTTGTTGAGACTCATGATGTAAATTGCTATATTCAGTCATGCAAGGACTTGTCAATTTGTGTAAACCCACTTGGTTGGGTACTTGAGTCTTATATGTAAATCCACTTGGTTGGATATTTGATGTAAGTATGAGTCTTTTGGTGATAGAAAGATCATAGAGTCCTGTACTTCATTGAAAAATATTCAGCATGAACTCAGGGGGAGCTTGGCCACTTCAGCACTTATCAGATCTGCAGAATGTTTCTTCCACATGAGGAGAACAGGGGGAGAATGTTGGTTTTTGATCTGCCCTTTGCCCTTGATGTCAAAGGGGGAGAGTGACATGGTGTTTGAATAAAGAGAAGATAATGAAGTGACATATTGGGGAGAGTGACATGGTGTCATTGTATTCTTAATGTATCTATCTGTTGTGGTAACCAAACACCATCATGGTTGCCATCAAGTCCAAAGGGGGAGATTGTTGGAAATATGATGCAGAGTGTTGTCCTTGATGGCAACCCACTGAATGAAGATGAAGACATTTGACTGTTGACATGTGTTGTCCTTGATGGCGATCCACGATGATTTTATGTGACTTGATGGACTTAGTAAATGATGTAAATCTGATGTGATATGATGTTTGTTGACAATATGATGCTAAGTGTTGTCCTTGAAAGGAAACCCTCTTGATGAAGATGATGACAACTTGCTTGATGAAGTTGTGCTTGATAGAATATGGTTTGATGAAGGAAATTTGATGTATCTACAGTGAGTACAGAAGGCAATGAAGAAAGGATTTCAGCATGTGCTAGATTCTATGATGAAAAAGAGTATGTCTCTTGGTATACGCGGATTTGCCTAGGGGAAGTCGCGTATGCACGCGAAAAATAACGTGCCAAGTCGCGTATGGGCAAAAGCGCTCAAAAAGTGCAAAACCAGGGGTAACCACCATGGTATTGACCCATTGTATTGGGTAATGATCCGCCTAATTGACCCTGTCCAGGTTGTTTTGGGCTCATGGTATTGCTTTGGCCCATGGTATTGAAAAAGGGGCTCATGGTATTGAAAAAGGATAAACCTATATAAGGAGAAGAAATTTCACTATGCAAACAATAAGTGTAGGAAGAAAGATCTGCTGACTTAGAATGAATCTTCTAAATAAAAATGCTCATATGGAAGGTAAAGGTTTGATGGTAGATCTCTGAATCTATAAGCACTTATGAAGAGGAAAATAGTGAGAAGCGGGATGTTTCAGGTCTGAAATGTACTTGTATTTGCTAGATACGGCTGTGGAGGTGATTAGATGCGCGGTGGCGAACATCTAAAGCGAACATGCATATACCGAAAGCGAGAGGGGTTGAATACGGGTTGGATATTTTATGTCTGATGCTCTCTTATTCTTATGACAGTTAAGATCTATATTCTTCCTTGCAGGAGAAGCCTTATGTCAGCGACTTGGTGAAATAAAGCGCGTATGCGCAATGAAATATCTACAGAGGTATATGCTGGTTGATGTGGATGGAAGCGCGTATATACGCGACATCAGTGAATGGAAAGCGCGTATGCAAACTAGGGTTTGATGATGCAAGGGGTATGAAATGTCTGATTGGTTCTACTATGTTTCTGCTATCTGATCTGTGTTGTCTGAGTTGATAAGTATCTGTTGGTGATGTATGTTTTTGCTTAAAAGTATGAAAAGGGTCCAGTATGAAAATATGATGAAACGTGGCCTACAAGTATTGTTCTATTGAAGTTGTTGGATCCAGTGTGAAAATTGATGAAACGTGGTCCAAGGTGATAGGGAATTTATGGCCTTGGACGAAATTAAATAGCTCCCTTCTAGGAAGGTAGTCATGAGATCGGGGGGTCGTAGCTCCCTTCCAGGAGAGGCTGGTAAACGAGTCAGGGGGTTGGAGCTCCCTTCCGGGAGAGGCTGGTAAACGAGCGCAGGTGGGTGCCTGCGTGCTGGTCAAGTCTGCGCCAGCACATATGTTGTAAGATGTTTTCTCTATAATAAAATATTGAAGGCTGAGCAACTGCAGCGGTGGTTTTCTCCCGATTTGGGTTCCACCTAAAAATCCTGGTGTTCATGTGTGATCGTTTGTGTGATGGTTTATTCTGTTCTTACTGCACATGTTTACTGTTTATTGAACATCTGATGAAAGAATGATGGAATAATATAAGTGAAGATTTAATGACATATCTAAATCTCTGTGTATACGCTAGTTTCATAAAGGGGATCCGCGTATATACGCTAGTTTACTGAAGTAAAGGAGCGTATGGGTTTTAAGGAATGAAAAAGTAAAAATATTTGATTATGCAGTAAATACTGATTCACCCCCCCCTCTCAGTATTTTTCCCAACAATTGTTTCTCCTCCAATAGTTTGAGCACCCTGTCAACATGTTGAACATGATCCTTCCAAGACCTATTGTAGATTAGCATATCGCTAAAAAATACTAGCACAAATTTTCTAAGGGTTTTAAAATGGAATTCATGAACCCTTGAAATGTAGAAGGTGCATTGGTAAGGCCAAAAGGCATGACCAAAAATTCATAATGACCCTCATGAATTTTAAATGTTGTTTTAGGAATATCTTCAGTCTTCATTCTAATTTGATGATATCCTGAACAAAGATCCAACTTGGTAAAATAAATTGCTCCATGCAATTCATCCAATAATTCATCAATAACAGGAATGGGAAATTTATCTTTAATAGTGAGCTTATTGAGCTCCCTATAATTCAGACATATGCTCCAGCATCCATCCTTTTTGTGCACCAATACTACTGGAGCAAAGAAAGAACTTTGAATAGGTTGAATTATACTAGCATCTAACATTTCTGCAGTCATACGTTCAATTTCACTCTTCTGGAGATAAGGATATATGTAAGGCCGGATGTTTGGAGGAACACTTCCTGGAATCAAGTGAATAGCATGATCATGATCATCAACAGGTGGGAGTCCTTTCGGAGTATCAAACACCTTGGAATGATTGTCCAAGACTTTTTGGAGAACTGGAGAAATAGATGATTTCGATGTTAGAACTTATAGTGAGCATAATTGTGCAATTACACCTTGATGTTCTTTATTCAGAAGCTTTTTCATGACATTAGATCTTATTATATTTCCTGGCTTCCCTGTGATACCCCGTAATTTTATTTCCTTTCCTTCTAAGAAAATTTTCAAGAAAAGTTCTTGAAAATTAAAACCTACCATCCCCAAATATTGTAACCATTGTAGTCCTAGTACAACGTCAACACCTCCCATTGGGATGGAAAGCATTGGAATATTCATTACATATTCCCCCATGGATAGCTTGATATTATGGCATTTTCTAGAGCAATTTATAGTTCCTCCATTTGCAACCATCAGTTGACATTCTGGTGCTGGGTATAGGAAACAATTCAATTCCTTGGCTACCTTACAATGACTAAATTATGGGTACTATTTGAATCAATCAACACTATTACCTTTTTCTTCTTGATATGTCCTTCTATATTGAGAGTTTGAGGAGTGGTAATTCCTACCAATGCATTATATGATATGGTCAGACTCATTTCTTCTTCTTCCAGGGGTGCTTCCTGGTGTATATCCTCTTATTTTTAAGTTTCTTGTTCATTTTCTTCGTCCTCTTCTCAATCTATATAAAATAATTTCTTCTCAACACACTTATGACCTTTAGTGTATTTTCTATCGCAACTATAGCAAATCCCTTTTTCTCTTTTTTCTTCCAATTTTTGTGGTGTCAAAATTTTAGGTTGTGGAAGTCTACGAGTAGCAACACTTCCATATTTATAGATGTGAGTGGTAGGCTTCCTTGTCACCATAATTTTACATTCAAATTTTCTTGCCAACCTGAATGCCTTATCTAATGAATCCGGTTCCCAAACGTGAACTTCATGTTGGATATTATCCTTTAAAGTCCCTATGAAGATATCATTCACGTGTTCCTATGGAATATCAGTTACCCTTATATTCAATTTTTGGAATTCCTTAATGTGCTCCACCATTGGACCCTTTTGCTTGAGATTTATCAATTGGCTAAAGAAGGTGTTTCTCTTTGTATCCTCATAATGTGCTACCATTTCCTTCGTAAAAATTGGCCAATTTACAATTTTTTTATGGGAGAAAAGCCATCAATACCATAAAAATGTATTTTGTTCTAAATTTAAAGTTGCAATGCATACCTTTTATGTGTTTTGCACATTATTGAGATCAAAATATTGCTCCATATGTAGTATCCATGTTACGGGATCCTTGCCATCAAACTTCCTCATATCCATCTTTGGAATATGGTGATTCTTTAATACAACATTATAGTTTATGAAATCACAATTAACATTTATTTTTTCTCATCATGAGTTTCCTATACTATCTTTTCGCCATTAGGAATCATTTCTTGTATCAACTTTGACAAACCTTCCATTTTTTCTTCCATAGAATTCTTCAAACCATCCATCGTAGCTTCCATGAATTTCTTCAAACCATCCATATTAGCTTCCACGCTTTTCTTCAAAACATACATTTCATTTTTTTTTTCTCTTTGCGAGAGCGAATTTTGGTTCACTTTATCTTTTAATTTTGATAGATCATCTTGTAATTCTTCATCTTCATGAGTCATAGTAGAGTGCTATGAGGGCTTAATGGGTTTTGAATTCCTTTTAGGAGGCATTTTAAAACCCAATACTGATATATATGCTTAATAGGTCTTTGGAATCACTTAAAACTTATTTTTCAAGAAAGACTTATGCAATTTGAAAAAAAAATACACACCTTTTTCTTGATTTTGAGGAGCTCGATATTGAAACTGAATCATCTCTATGATTTCAGCTCTTCAATATCTGAAATTTTGACCTGACATAGCTCTCTAAATCTTCTTTCAAATTCCACAGGTTTGACTTGATTTGGATTCCTGAAGGAAAAGCTATGTCCAATCTCCTACGATGACCTAATTATGGACTGGTTCAGTAGAGTGAACTTGTACGACTTGCCTCGTGTCACTATTTCCTCTTTCGGCTATGAAATTGATACAAAGAAAACTACAGTCTGTGTAATTGAAGTCACACTTTATAGAATCCAAATCTGATGCTCAGAGAGAGAGTAATGATGTTTTTCCCATAGTCACCTCTTTGAGATGAAATTTGGGAGCCTAAAACAATCCTAACTTCCACAGATCATATCTCCAAAAATATTACGAACCAAGATCTTAAAATTTTACAGGAGGTTCCTCAAGCTTTCAGCATTTTAACCCTCATATAAAAAAATTTATAGTGCAAATTTTGCGATGACTTGTTTAGGTTAAATTTAGGAGCCTCCAAAAAGCCCTAACTTCCATAGATCATATCTCCGAAAATATTGGGAAACAAGCTCTGATATTTTGCGAAGATGTTCCTCGGGATCTCAGATTCACACTCTACAAATTTTAGCTTTTGAACCTTCATAGAAAAATATTTATAGCAAAAATTCCACGATGACCTGTTTGGAGCAGCAAAACCTTAGAATCTAAAGCTCTTATACCAAATGTTGTGTAACTAGCTCCAAAAATAGAAGAAAAGAGAGATCAACGCCTTAGAAATAGCCACTTTTAGAGGGAAACTTCCAATACATTACATAAATGAAAAATTCTTGGATGATACAAATGAAAAAACCTCCTCTCTATATGTATGAGTTCATGGGGCCATAATGTAATCCTAGTGGGGCAATAATGTAATCCTAGCCGACCTAACAATAATAATGTAAAGGCATAATAATAACAATATGGGGGTTACATGGGTACAACAATAACAATAAGGGGGTTACAATACCAACAATAAGGGGCTACACTATTAATATAAGGACCTAACAGATTTCAAATGTATAGTATGTACCAGCATTTAAGAAAAAATTGCTATCTTTAGTCACGATTCGACAAGAAGGACATCTGGTGATTATGGAGGATGGCTTAGTTAAAATTAACTCAGTTGAACAAAACATGAAAATAGTGATGGCAGGTTATGAAGATGGAAAACTGTTAAGGATGAAAGGGACAGTTATTCCAAGAAATTCTAGCTTTGTAGGAGAAAAAAGTACAGACATTTCACCAATCAGATTGTGGCATGTAAGGTATGGCCATCTCAACTTTGAAAGTCTCTCCCAACTATAAAAATAAGGAGTGGCTAAGGGACTTCCAACCTTTGAAAGGAAACATGAAAAATGTGAAGCTTTAATTTATGGAAAACAACATTTAGAGACTTTTCCAATAAGTTCATCATGAGAAAACATGCGTTTGCAATTGGTTCACAGTGATATTTGTGTACCCTTACAAACTTTGCTAAGAGGATGCAAATATTTATTACTCTTTGTTGATGATTTTAGCAGGATGAATTGAGTATATTTTTTGAAGAAAAATTTAGAAGCATTTGAAAAGTTTTAAAATTTTCGCCAACTTATTGAAAATGAAGGTAAGGAGAAGATTGGCACTCTTAGAACAAACAATGGAGGATAATTCACTTCTAATGAATTGAAAATTTATTTCATGGATAATGGCATAAAACGACATCGTACCAATGTATACACTCCAGAACAAAATGGAGTAGTAGAAATAATGAATCAGACCTTGTTAAGAATGGCAAGATCTATGTTAACTTTCAAAAATTTAAGTCCTATATATTGGGCAGAAGAAATTCATACAACTATCTACTTAAGGAACAAATCTCCAACTGCTTCTTTAGAGGGAATCACACCTTATGAAGCATGGTTTGGTTTCAAACCTTGAGTTAAACATCTTAGATTTTTTGGATCAGTATGTTATGCCTTAGTTCTGAATGAAAAATGAACTAAGATTGAATCATGAAGCATGAAGTGCACAATGATTGGGTACTCTGATAAGAAGAAAGGGTGCCAATTTTTTTCCAGTGCCAAATTTATTTTGAGCAGGGATGTGATTTTTGATGAAAATGAGAGTAATATTACTGAAGAAATTGAAAGTCTTCTTCAAAAGTTAGAAACAAAAGGTGATAAAAGAAAATGAAATATACAAAGTCAAAAAAATTCACAAAATTTGTATGAACATGAGTTTCCTTCATCTGATAATGATTCATCCAGTCCATCTTCTTCACCATCATTGTCTGGGTCTTCTAGAAGTTTATCCAAATCTCCTAGCAACAACAGTTTTTCTCACAATGACTCTCTACCCCCAGAATCTGCAGTTGATCAATGAACATATGTTTACATCAACCCTATTTACAATGATGGTGATTTTTCACAATCTCACACCAGTGAACATTAATTGCCAAAATGGGCAGTTCAACTTTTGAAAGATGAAAGGCCTAATGAGCAGAATAAAATAGGGACAAGGGGATCACATATAAATGAAGGAAATTTTTCCTTGATCGTAAATTATTTTACTAAACCCTCTACGTATAGAGAGGCAGTAAAACCTAAGTAATGGTAATAGGGTATTGTTGATGAATATCAAGAAGTTCTCAACAAAAATACTTGGAAACTTGTTGATTTTCCACAAAATGTTAAACCCATCGGATAAAAATGGGTTTATCGAATTAAGTACAGGAAAACTAGAGATATCGACAAGTACAAAGCAAGAATTGTTGCTAAGGGTTTTTCACAGAAGGAAGGGATTGATTATGAGGAAATTTTTGCTCCTATGGCTAAATGGAACACCATCCTATTAACACTTGCATTGGTAGCCCAAAAAGGAAGGAAAGTTCATCAGATGGATGTAAAAAGTGCTTTCCTCAAAGGATATTTACAGGAAGAAGTGTATATGATACAACCAGCAGGTTTTTAAAATGAAGGATAGGAACATAAATTCTGAAAACTGATAAAGGTTTTATATGGGTTAAAACAAGCTCCTCGAGCTTGGTATGCTAAAATGGACGAATACCTTCAAAAAGTTGGCTTTCAATGAAGTGAATCTGATGATACCTTGTACGTACACCAACAAGGTATAAATTTGGTGATTCTTGTTATGTATGTAGATGATTTGATTATCACTGGAAAAAATGATGATCACATTTCATGGGTGAAAAAGGAGTTACATGCAGGTTTGAAGATTACAGATTCGGGACTACTTCACTACTATCTTGGAGTTGAACTATTCCAACGTCAACATCATATCTTCATTTCTCAGAGTAAGTATGCAACGAAAGTTCTTCAACAATTTGAAATGCAGGTTTTCAAGCTTGTTCTTAACCCCATGGAACAAAACTTGAAACTTTCAAAATATGAAGGGGTGGGGGGAATGGTGGATATCACTACTTATCAAAAGTTGATTGGCAACCTGATTTATATGAAAACTACTCGACCAGATCTTTCTTATTCCATTAGTATTCTTTCCCTCTTTATGTAGGAACCATGAGACAACCATCGGAATGCAGCCAAAAAATTTCTTCATTATATCCAAGGAACAAAATATTTTGGTCTTCTTTACAAAAAGACTAAAAAAATTGTACTTGGTGGATTAACAAATGCCAAATTTGCTGGTAGTATTGATGATAGGGCATCAACCTCAGGTTATTTGATGAACATGGTGTTAGTTGCAATGTCTTGGAGTTGCAAGAAACAAGCTACAGTGGCCACTTCTTCAACAGAAGCAGAGTACATATCAGCATGGGAAGCATCATGTGATATTTTTTGGTTGCGTAGAGTTTTACAGGACTTGGGAATTCCTCCAGCAGAAGCTACATCGTTATTCATCGATAACTAGACAAAAATAAAGATTTCCAAGAACCCAGTTTTTCATTCAAAGACAAAGAATGTGGACACCAAGTATCATCATATCAGATCACTCATTGAAAAGGATGTCATCAAGCTCATTTATTGTCCTTTAGAAGATCAGATCTCTGATATCTTCACCAAACCTCTTGGCAGGACAAAATTTACTAAGTTCAGGGATGAATTTCGTATAGGTTGTAATGTATCTTTGGATCATAGGGGGGAATGTTATATTATCTCAATATCATAGTTTAAATCTAGGATAAAATATTTATTAAATTAGAATATTTAAATTAATATTGGAGACACTTAGAAATACGATATTGTTACAAAAGATATGACTCTAGAAAAGTGTCATATCTTAGGCTCTAATATAGGAAAAAAGTTATTAGTTTTGTTAGGAGGATATTTATTGTAAATGGACACTTTTTGTTTTATTAAGTGGTCCATAAATAAAATAATTTAGGACATGTAGCTTATAAATAGGTCATTTTCCTAATTGCAAGAGTGTTGGAGTCTACGGGTGTAAACTCTTGCAAGTTTCTCATGTAATTTCTTTTCCTGTTAATAAAATTACTTGTTTGAGGACACTTCTGCCATTATTTTTTCCCTCTTTCCCTTAGCCATTTCCAAAAATTTCACCTTCATTGTGTTGCTAACTCACCATCCTATCTCCCCCAAAAAAAAAATATTTTTCCCTAACCCCAGTCCCTCTCATCTTCATCCCTAAAATTACTGCATCACTCTCCCCTCTTTTCCCAATTTTCATTGTCCCTTTCCTTCATATTAAGTTAGGGTTTTATTTGCTGAAAAAAATCATGGAAGGTGAGAACAGAAATTAAACCAAGGTAGGTCATCATTCTAGATATGAGCTAACTCATATGCATGGAAAAATGACGTTTTGAACGCTTTGTAGGAGTTATTTTTTTCATTTTTAATATTGGGTTGGATAGAGGACATCCAGGGCCACCTTTCCCAGTATTCATATCAGCAGTAATATGCCTTAAAGCCACCTGAAAACACCCTCCAAGGCATGTGACACTTCTGCTAGAAAACACGACTCTTTTGTGTGATACACAACGCTTTTGTCTTGGATGCATTATGGGCAAGTGTCATTGGAAAATAGTGAAAAATTTGAGGTTACATCTATCCCACGATTTTTTTTATGGATAAGGAAGACTATTTATGCCCCTCATTGTTGAGGACTCATGTAATAACTCAAGGAAACAAAGACTCCTAGTTATTAGCTAAATTTGGAGGGGTTGTTTCTAACTTCCCTAAATTCTAGGTAATGCCTAATTAGGTGCATTTATGATGTATTTTGGATCAGGTTTCGACCCAATGAGGTGGAATGTTATCTATTTTCTATATGTACTTCAATCCAAGTCTTTTTATAGGTTGGATAGTTGATATTGCAGTGTGGAACTTATGTACAATATTATACTTTGAAATCAAAGACATGTTGCAGCTATAATTTGGGACTGTAGTGGTATTCTTATTAGCATTATTTTTTTCTCATTATCACCATCAAACTGAATGTTTATGATTCCATGAAATCACGTGTATGCTTCTATATGATACATATTATGAGTCTATAAAAATAATTCTTACTTTTTGTGATTTGTTTAATAATATTTTCATAAATTTTTTATACCTCTTCTAATGAATGAACTCATGTAATATGCTCATTCTGACTCTCTCTTTTCAAGCCCTATACCAAAAAGAAAATATAAGTATATTTCTAAGTATACCTACCTGGCCTCATATTCATCTCTGCAGATGTACCTTTGAATCAAACCTAAAGCCTAGACCTAGTTCCTTGGTTGACACTTCCTATCTAGCAAAATTCAAAACAAAACCCTAATTCAAGGAGCTTATATCTAGCCTAAAATAATTTTCTTTCCAGTCACCTCATTGACTATAAAATTGACATTGAGAGAGCCCTCTCTGGTTTGGTAGTGCTAGCTACTGAATCTAAATATTGGTTTGAAGTTACATCCTTCAGTCTCCTTTCTCAGCCTTCGGAAACCGAGGGAGTGATAAAATTTTTGGCATCGTTTCCGAGGTGCGAAGGTTAAATATTTCCCAGGAAAGAACGACAATGACTAGCCCTAATTTTTAATGGTGAAAAATGGTCAGGCACAAGAAGGTTGTGCATCTTTCACCTGGCGACTCCAGTGTCTAAGAATCTGAAAGTTTAGATTTTTCATGGCGACTCCACTGTTTAAAAATCAGTAGCTTGAATAACTTCTTGGTGACTTCACTCTTTTCAATATGGATTCAACTGCTAGAAGGTATGCTCCTATGAATCATGCTCACATTCCTAGTTTTCCAAATCGAATTCCTTGCATATATTTGCAAACTTATCTGCACAAATTCATATATGGAAATGAGGATGAGGCTATTGTGCATCTAATAAAATTTCATTGGCATATAAATAAGCTTGTGATTAGGTTTCATGAGAATTATTTGATGAAAATTTTTATGGCTACGATGGAAGGGAAAGCAAGATCATGGTATGAAGGGTTAAAGCTAGGTAGCTTGTTCTCTCCTAAAATTTTCCACACGGCATTGTTTGAGTTTTATGGAAAGTATCACCATTCATTCTTATTGTTTAAAGATTGTTGTGAATCCTGTGAAGATTTTATGCAATACCTTGAAGAGGATTTTGGTGATGAACAAGGTATGGATTATGAGATCATAGAGGCCCTTCATGAATATTCTTCTCAGCAGAAAATAAAAGTGATTAGATGTGTTGATACGAAGGATAATTCATAGCACACATCAACACCTTCTTTTCTTGAACATGAAAGAGATATTCATCCGAACAGTGAAGTTATATCCCATGAAGTTAAGAAAGTTTTTCAACCTTGTTTGTATTTTCATAATCAGGAGTATGAGAACTCTTTCAAACAAGAAAAATAAATAGAAAATCCATTGTTTTATTCATCTTCTGGGTTAATGATCGAGGAAAAACATATTACAAATCATTTTGAAAAATCTTATTTTCAATAGCATGAGAATGTAGCCCAAGGTGATGGTATTAAATGGGTATGTGACATAGAATTTCATCTTTTTGTGTTAGTTACTAAAGAATCCATTAAAGTTAATATTTTTCAAATATCTAATAAATCTTCCACTTTCGAAACTCTTAATTCAAATTTACATGAAGGATTACTCATGAATCCATTCTCTGAAAGAGAGATACATGTAGTTTCATATTTTGAATATGATAGGCTTCAAATTGACCATCATAAGTTGTGGGAAAGTAGTGAAAAATAAGATATTATTTTAGAGATTTTTTCATATGATCATATTCCTCTAGGTTCAAAAAATGAAGAGTCTTGTCCTGGATCCTATGAATGTGCACATTTTTGCTGCCTCAAACGCATATTTTTCAAGAACAAAATTCCCTTTCTTCTGGTATTTTTGAAGACCCTATTTCCAATTTATTGCATCCATCTGGCAAGATGAATCTTCTTGTATTTATGGATCATGAGAACATGTTCAATGGAGACTTTGTTTTTCCTATCTTTTACTTCTTTTGCCTGCTTAAGGAAAGTGTGAGAAGGATTGAAGTAAGTAGTCATTTGTTGGATTGGTTACACTAGACAGATCATATTGTAGGATTGCATATATATCTTTAGTAGGTGGGTGGTTATCATCAGGATTTTAATCTCGAGGAGAAGGCCCTAATATCCCGATGGTCTGCTACCATAAGTAAGTTCATTCATTAGTCAAGTTTTTGAGTCAAATTCATTTTTTGTTTCAGTTAGTCATTTGAGTGTCCACTATTTTATTTTGACTCCATTTCCCACTCAGGCTACCCGGTCTACGATGTTCTTGACACCTCCTAAAAGGAGATTCCATCCCCAGCTAGAGCCAATGTTAGTGTTTTTCAGCCACCAGTGATCAAATGCACTCTTTCAAGGCTATTTGATAGGGTCTTAGGTCAAATTTTATAGTTTCAAATAAGTTTTAAAATAAAATTTGATCATTGTTTTTTGTCTAGGTTATGTTACTCTGTCAACTTTCTCATGTTTATCAACACTCATCATGGTCATTTCATCATTCATGTGTCTTGGGTCATTGAGAAGCTAACATTTCATCATTTAGGTCATGTTCTAGGGTTTCACTTGACTTGTCATTATATTGTCATAAAAATAAAAAAAGAGTCATGTACATAACTTGAGTCACCAATAAAGGGAGTTAGAAATTTAGAAAAAAAAATATCAACAAAGGTAAAGGTAATATTTTTATTTCAAAAATACTATGCTGACTATGTTGCAGTCCCATCATTCAGTTTGTCAAAAATATCAATGATGTCACCTCCATGACTTAATCAAAAATCGACCTCCAACTTATAAAATACCATTAAAAGAATTCAGATTGTTCATTTCAATTTAATTTAACACCTCTCCATCATTGAGCATCATCCCAGCCATGAGAACATCAAAATTCATCCTCAAAACACAAGTTTACCTCCCACTCTATGCTTCTGGCAGTTTGCTACGTTTTAAGCATTCAAGCCCCAAGAATCCATCAGAAGGGCCAACTCAGCATTGGAAAAGTTTTAAATGTTTCAAATCCAGTAAGTGAACATTCCTAATCTCTCATTCAAGTAAATTTATTCACCAAAGGTTGGATTCCCTCTCCTAGGTTTCTCAACTACGTTTTTGAATTACATTGATGTTAGGCTTGCTTCAGCAATAAAACCCCGAGTTTCATCACCTAATAAATTTCACAAGTAACTCATACACCTTACTAAAAAATTCCATATCATTCATACCTCTCATTGCTCTCATTTTCATTCAAACCCTAATCCTCACTACGTTTTTGTAGAGAAACTAGGTTAACCCTGTCTTTTGACATTTCTTCCCTCCTTCCCTTACCCATTTCCAAACATTTCACTTAATTTTTTTTTCTAACTGACCATACTATCTCTCGAATTTTTTTCATATTTTTCCCTAACCCAAATCCATCTCATTTGTTTCCCTAAACTTACTCCATCACTCTCCTTTTTTTCCCCAATTTTCACCCTCCCTTTCCTTCACATTAAGCTAGAGATTTATTTGATGACAAACATCATGGAAGGTGAGAATAGAAAGTAAAACAAGGGAGGTCATCATTCCAGATATGAGACAACTCATATGAAAGAGATCAATGCTTCAAAATTCATCAAAAGGTCATTCGATAGGGTTTATATTGCACAGAGGGAAAGTCCTACTTCAGATTTAATTTCTAAAGTAATGAAGATGAATTTGAAAAAAGTGAAAGATTTTTTGTCAATAATAGACAAAAGAAAAAAAATTTATTTTAGTTTATGCACAGGTGTTTTGATTTGAGATAATACCCAAAATATAGTTGGTCCAGGTCATTTTCTGCACTTTTGGATAGGTTGTCTTCAAGTCAAATTTTTAGGGGTTTGGCACGGGGTTTTGCAGTGCTTCAGGAGTCCATTGTGAATCAGAAATCCTAATATTTCCAATCATACCACTTGCAGCTAAAAAATATTCTAGGAAGGCCTCTAAACTTCCTCTCAAATACCACACTATGCTTATGTTGAGAGAACACTATGCTTTTTCAATTTCTAGTGACCAATTTAAAACTTGGATTATGAGAAAATGGGAAATTATTTTTCAAAAATGGAGGTTTTCATTCATAACATACCAAAGAACACAAAAATATCTCAGTTTTGCATAACATTTTATGGTTAAATATATATGGATCCATCTTTGAGCACTATGTTAGCAGAAAATTTTTGGAAATTTTTGGATTTTTGGGAAATTTTGACAATTTCACTTTTGCAGAAGCGTCACATAGCCACACGATGCTTTTCCTTAGAGGGTCCAATAAAGATTTTTTTTACATTTATGTATTAATTTTGAAGTTTACATTCCAGATATGGTTTGGTTTTTCATGACACCTCCTAATTTTGAAGAAAAACTAAAAAAACACCCTATTTTTCATGCTTCTGCCACTGATTTTCATTGCACGCAACGCTTCTGGAGTAAGCTTGGAAAAATGAAGCTTTGAAGGCCTTGCAAGAGTTATTTTGTTAGTTTTAATATTGGGTTGGATAGAGGAAATCCGTTTCTACCTATCCCAATGTTCAGATTAGCGGCAATATGCCTTAAAGCCACCTAAAAATGCCCTCCAAGTCATGTGACGCTTCTGGTAAAAACGCGACGCTTATGTGTGACATGCGGTGCTTCTGTCTTTGATCCTTTATAGAAAGGTGTCAGTGAGAAATAGTCAAAATTTAAAGGTTACAACTGTCCCATGAGATTTTTGTGTATAAGGAAGGCTGTATATTCCCCTCATTGTTGAGGAATCATGTAATCACTCAAGGAGACAAAGAATCCTAGTTATTAGCTAGATTTGGTAGGACTGTTTCTAACTTCCATAAAATTTAGGTAATGAATCATTAGGTACATTTATGATTTATTTTGTATCAGTTTTCAACCCAATGAGGTGGCATATTCTATATTTTCTATATGTACTCCAATCCAAGTCTTTTTAGAGGTTGGATAGTTGATATTGCAGTGTGGAACTTATGTACAACCTTTTACAGTGAAATCAAAGACATGTTGCAGCTATAATTTTGGGACTCCAGTGGTATGCTTATTAGCATTATTTTTTTCTCAGTAACACCATCAAATTGAATGTTTAATCTTCCATGAAATCACATGTATGCTTCTATATGATAAATATTATGAGTCTATAAACACAATTATTTCTTTTTGTGCTATATTTTATAATATTTTCATAAATTTGTTTTACCTCTTCTGATGAATGAAATCATGTAATATGCTCATTCTGGCTCTCTCTTTTCAAACCCTATACCACAATGGAAATCTATGTATGTTTATGAGTATACCTATCTGGCATCAACTTCATCTCTGCAATTGTGCCTTTGAAATCTAACCTAAAACCTAGACCTAGTTCATTAGTTGACACTTCCTATCCAGCAAAATTAAAAACGAAACCCTAATTCACTAAGCTTATCTCTAGAATAAAATTTTTTATTTACAGCCACTTCATTGACTGTGAAATTGAAATTGAGAGAGGCCTCTCTCATTTGGTAGGGCTAGCTACCGAATGTAAATATTGGTTTGAGGTTTCATCCTTTAGTCTCCTTTCCTGGCCTTGGGAAACAGAGGGAGTGATAACACTAGGTATGAATAAATGAGTTGTATTCATGTTACCTATAAGATACAGCAAACAGGGGACATTAATGTATTCCCATTCTATATTGGTGTAACCACCTCCTCCCACATTTACTGAATTTCATCGGTTTACCTAGGGTAACCATGAGATTAGGGTCATTGTGATAAGACTAAACCTCCTATATGACATTAAGGAAATGGAGTCGATAAATTAATAGTTTATTGACTTCCCTCAGGTGCTATATGACCTTCGTGATCAACCCAACCCCTCTAGGTGTCTAACCCGAGAGATAACTATCTTTATCACTAAACTAGAGCCCAATCAAATCCCTTGACAAGGCATACCAGCGACTGTAACCCTTCAGTCACTCCCATAGGCCTTACTTCCAGTGACTATTGAATTTTCCAATGAGATCTATTTTAGTGACCCTAAATTCTAAGTCACTTTTTCAGGGCTAGGGCTCAAACCTCTACCCAAAACTCAGTGAAACTTCCAGAAATGATGAATGAAATAGAAACAAAGCTTCTAAACCAAAAATTAAATCAGGACTTGACCTGACCTCTCCCAATCGAGACTGATATTCCGTCAGACACATTGTAAACATGCAACCTACTTGTCATGAATGCATATATGAATATAATGATCTAAAACATTATGTGAGGTTTGAAAATAAGGACCGTTGCCTTCTCACAATAGCTCTCATAACGCAAATTATTTCTTGAATTCATTATTCATTTAGTTACAAGCAAAAACATGATGAGAGCTATGATTAATATATGTCATAAAACCATGCTTATAACCAAATAAATAACAATGAGATAACAACCATTAAAGCAACATGATAACAAGTAAATTTACTCATTAAAAGAAAGAGAAAATTAGCTCTTATTAAACATAGGTGTTAGCATGAAATTTCTTGGAAGGTGTATGACAAATATCTCACTTAAGTCATAGGTGACTAGTGACCCTAACAATAATTGTGGTTGATTATACTTTAGATTTGCAACAAATATGTGAGAAAAACCTACAGAAAAATAGATGTATGTGATCTAAAATAAAAAAAAACAAAACTAAATCTGATGTAATAACCCAATCATGGAAAAGCTTTCAAAGAATAAATATTTTATTAATATCACCTGGTGAAGGATATTTACAAAGGGTCGGAAATCCCCATCCATGGGATGTCCTCTCTCAATGTGTGAAAACCCAAACAATATGTAGAACTCAAAATGGGAGCTCAAAGGTATGAGATGATAATGGTGACAAAGATAATGATCATGGTGAGAAATGAATGAAAAACTATCTTATTTATAGAAAACTATTGTGTTGATCTCGAAAATGGAGAATAATAAAATATTATCGACCAAAATCTAGATCTAACTGATTGGAATACTTCATTATATATTTGGAGATGGAAATATATTCAAAATGGTAAAATATATTTATTTCAAAATAATTAAGAAATAAAATTATCTATTAATTATCTCGTGAATAATAAGAAAGTGTCAAATGAAATAATGATTTAAAAATTATTCCAAGAATGGAGTTATAGGAAAATAAAAAAATAGTGATTTATTTAATTATTTCTCGGTGATTTAGTCAAATGTGACAAGGAATAATTTTTTTGTAATCTTGGTGGAACTCTTTTTTCATTGATTTTTATAAATTGAATACAACCATATTTACCAGTTTGGAGGCCTCAACTCGCCCAGACCGAGAAATCGAGTCTGTTGGCTACCTAATGGCGTGGTATGCCATCCAAAAAAATAAGGTTTTGAGTCTGTCATACTAAGCTAACAAGGCTTGGATACACAAACATATAAAAATTTTCACATATTTACTAACAGTTTTTGTTAACACTAGAAAATTAAAAGGTAGCCGCATATAGATAAATTAAAAAAACTAATAGACTAAAACATCATGAGACTACTCACCTTATGCTAGAGTTGAGGATGACTCCACGGGTTCTGAATCCTCAACTGAAGTGCTAGCCTACTTGGATGGATTTGAAATTCATGGAAGGTGGTACTCAATGCACTCGAGGCACCCATCCTACTTTATCAGCTCGAATTTGATCTTGTCAAATTCGCTCCTGTAGTCTAGGAAGTCTTGGGCTAGTGCTACCAAACTCATAGAGATCTGCTCTGAGGCCTTTCCAGGTATTCTCTTCATGGAACAGTAGAGAAAAGGTGTATGCTTAAGCTATGTTAGTCTACCTCTTAGTTTCCACAGATCGAGAACAAGGCCCTTCCATTCCTCTGTATCCATTTTAGGCCCCCCTTGATGATTTATATCAACTTCTCATTTTTCAATGATCTACTGAATTTACTATGTTTTGTTTTCGTGGTATGCTTTCGCTACCTCTTGGATAACTTCCACTACTAGCCTTCTTCCTCTTGGCTTGATCAGGGGTGAGTTGGGTTGAGCTTCAACCTTCTTCCCCTTATCATTCCGGATGCATCCTTGAACTATTGGGCTCTTAGAGCGGGCCATCATCGAAGTGATATCTGCATGGTAGCTATGAGCCTTGTGATCTAGGATATTGTGTTGAGACTTCCCACAGTCTTGAGAAAGGTTTCTAGGATAATTACCTATCGTAAGAAGAAAACAGAGGCATAGTTCCATGTTATTAAAACTTGTATGAGTCCATGCAACAAATATATCATAACAATGGTATCTCGAGGGTCTCTTCCTAAAACTTCTCCCATCCTCATCACTCTAAGAGTCAATCACCCTCTCACCCTATTTCGCCTATACCACCCCTTGTCCTAGATGATTGCGCACACCCTAACTAGCTTTTCTATCCCCTACATACATGTCTTCTTCCATCAATACCCTGGCCCCTTGCCTGGTGCCATCCCATTCGACATACCACCCAACTTCCCAACTAATATAAAAGGCATTGTTTCCCACAGACCCATCCCAGTTCAAATTTCCTTGCCGAGTCTCCGCTCGCATAAAGCCCAGGTGGCTGATGGTGGATCTTGCTTGCACCACCTCTAAACCATACATCACCTGAGACCTCCACCTGAATCTATACCCATGATGAATTTCCCAACCCTTCTCTAACCCCTCCAGCTGGTGACCCTCTCCTAATAGGCTTCCTCTTGGGTGCATGTGAAGGCCATGCCCCATTCCTTCACCAATATAGAGGCAGAGACCCAAAATATCCCAACCATCCCCTAGCTAGAACAGAAATAGTTCTGCTCTCTCCTACCAACCAATAGTCTATACCAGACCACCTTTGCCCCATTAAGATCCCAGGGAGACCTTTCTAACTGATAAAATAGAAACATGGTATGAGGGTGGAAGGAGAAACCAAACACGTACTCAAATTTCACCATGGTGGAAGGACATTGGAGGTTTCTCTTCCTACGATCATGCCTAATCTAGAGCCTTCAGTCAAAATTAAACCCCCACGCCTTCCTCCACCCTAATTTAATCTCCATGCACGGGCCTTCGTCCTGCCACCTCACCTCACACTACATGGGGTAGTAATTCCTGCAAACCTTCTCACTCATGTGGAGGGTGGTGGGCTTCAATCACAAAGCTAGTATCATTATTATTGATAGGAGGGTCGATCCACTTCATCACAACTCGATCGGGGGACAGAGTCTTGGGACTGTGGGTGAGCTCCGCTTTCAGACCTGTAATGCTTTATGATGCTCTATAGTTTGATCCATTGTTCTTGTCTGAATTTTGGAGGCCATTTTAATTCAATGGGTTCGTTCTAATGAGCACAACCCCAGTTTTATAGGATGTATGCGAATTTGTTTCATTCCCTCCTTACATGGGTGATAATGATATATTAGAATTTTTTTATTGTATCCACCAGTTCCTGCACATGCCTGGAAGTATGCCAACTTTGGCTAAGTTTGTCCCACTTTGTTCATTGATTTAGTTTTTTGAGAGCGTTAGAAACTAGGTGAGAGTCCCCTTCATTTACCAATTTTTTGTATCCAATCTTGATGGCTAGGAAAAGGCCTTGGTGCACTCGAATGAATTTCACTTCATTGTTACTTTCAAAGCCACAAGAGTCCGCATAAACAAATATTACTAGGCCAATATGATCTCGAAATATCCCTCCCACTCCTGCATGTCCTGGATTATCGTTCGACGCTGCATCAAAATTAAGCTTCATGAATCCTTCTGGAGGGGTTTTTAAGGCCTCGATGGTATCCCTTTTGTTAGGATTAATTTCTAGGAGGTTGGGGAAGCCATGCCTAGTGATAGATGGAGGCCCTCATGGATTCAGGCTTCCTAATTTTCCACTTACCAATCATTTGGCATCCATTTCTTAGAAAGGATGGTTTCCCTCATGTTGTTCTTAATTCCTTCCCATAACAATGCTTGTTTGAAACTTGTATTTTTAAATATTTGATGGTTCCTTTCCTTCCAAATCACCTAAAGAGTGATCCCCGTGATAATGGCCCGGGCTTGGTTGAGGACCGAGCTGGAGAAAAATAATTATCTCTAGATTAATATGGTCTCCTTTATTCTTTTTGTGTCTTGATTTATCCTGCCAAAGAGTGCTTCCACTTGTCTCCACTTTTTCTCTGCAAACTGACAAGATTTGAGGAGATTTTATAGTGTTTCCATTTGATTCCCATAGAGTGCACAGATCGAAGTCCCTTGGAAGCCTATTTTAATCACTTGGTCCCAGGTCAAAATTAGGAAGTAAGACACCATCAGCCACCACTTTAATCCTTAAATTTTCCTCCAGATTTGTTACTCGTTCTCCTGTCCCCATCGTTCTTTCACCCTGTAAGATTCCTTGATTGTAAATGATCCTTTCGTTTCATAGCCCCATATCAAGATATTTGGCCCTTATTGGAAGGTGATCCTTCTCGAATCAAGATCTTTCTTCAAATGAATACACTGCTATGAATTCAGTGCATTTGGCCAATTTGCCCCATCTTTCCATATTCTCCACCCACTATTAATGGCTTGTTCCCTCCAGTATTGGTTTACCATTTTATAATTGAACCATTCAACCACCTCTTGTCTAGGGAATAATTTTCCCCTCTGTTGCCAGGATTCATTCCAGAAGACGGTAGTTTTTCCATTCCTTATTTCTCAGAAGAAGTGTTGTTGGATAAGATCTCTATTTACGGTTGTTAAATTCCAAATGGTTGATCATATAGGGGGGTCTAGGTATCTTAAAATATCATCGGTATTGGTGGGAATATCATATTTCCACATACATATCTACTTCCACAATCCCGCTCTGACCTGTGCCCATCTTGGTTAAGTATAAACAGATCTCTGAGTCGAAGTCCCCCTTCCATATTAGGCTTGGTGATGTTCTTCCATGTTACCAAGGGCCATGTTTTCAACTGGTGAACCCCTCCCCAAACGAATTTCTTAAATATTTCCTTCATTTTTCTACAAATAGTTTTAGGTTCTATAATTCCAAACACCTGGTAAATGGGGATGGATTGCAGGACAAATTTGAGAAGAATGGTGTGGCCAACCATATTGAGGGCTCTAAAGGTCTAGTTGTTGAGCATACTCTAGATTTTTTGGATAAGGTGATTCTAGCAGGCTACTTTCAGAGAACTCACGGCGAGGGGCATGCCCATTTATTTGGTGGGGAGAGAGCTGATACCAAACCCCAACACTCTCTCTAGAAAGGTTTAGATGTTCATATTTGTGTTAAAGAAGAAAATGCAGGATGTCTCATTATTAATAAGGGTTCCTGAGGCTTCCATAAACACATGAATAATATACTTAATGCTTCAAGCTTCCTTCAGTGAGACATGGAAAAAGAGCATAATGTAATCAAGAAATTGATGATGAGTGAGAGGTCGTTATCCCAAAGTCTATGTACTCGGATCTTGAGATTATGAGCCTAATTCTTTAGGAATCTAACAAGACCTTTCGCAGAAAGAATAAATAGAAACGGGGATTGTTACACCATCTTTTGGTCATCTAACTCTTCATCATTAGATGGACCCAAGTACACCATGTAAGACCAGTTTTACCCCAAGTAAAACTGCTTTCACTATGTTAATTAGGAAACCCCAAAAGGAATAATTAATTAAACCATAATTTAATTATTATTCCCAGTCATGTTTAACCCAAAAACAAAGAAATTAATGAGATGAACCCATAGTTATCTTATTATTTTCTAAGAATAATTATTTAATAATATTCCTTGTTAAATATGACCAAATCAACCACCATTAATCAAATAAATCATTATTTATTTGATTATATCCCAACCACTTCCTTAAAAAGATAAATAAATCATTTATTTATTTATTTTTCACTAATCATGGGATTTGACCCAAGTCAAACACCCTTTCCCTCCAACAAATAATAATAAAATATTCCATAGAGGTGGATCTAGTTGTGATTAACATTATTTTAATCATGCACCAAGATCTAGAATGACCCAATATTTTGTTATAAATAGGAGGGTTTTCCCCTTCATTCTTCACCTTTTGTTGCATACTAGATCACTCTGGATCTATACACTTGGTCTCATTTTCTGCCATTTTTTGCTCCCATTGAGCTCTACCTTCTACATTGGGTTTTCTACATCTACAAGAGAGAGAAAGCTTAGATCTGAAGTGCTGAGGACTACAAAGAACCCATCCCATTGAGGATATCTGGATACACCTTCTTGTTTCCTCCCAGGTGCCCTGTAATATAAAAATTCATTCAAAAATCGTGTTCTTGTCTTGTCTGTTGGATGCATGGAGCAAACTCTTTGCTTTACTGCTTAATATCTTTCCATTTATAGATCTGTTTGTTGCAGCACTTTAACTACTAATTGCAGATCTGAAGATGTTTTGCAGCCATTATTGTTGTTAGGGCTATTAGTTATGCGTAGCTAAAGTGGGTCTTTTTCGTACACTTCGACAAAGAATCCATACTAACAAATGGCGACTCCACACGGGTTTTAAATTACGACCGCTGTCGTTTTTCATATTCCTGCATATCCAGCTACTTCAGGCCCTAGGGCTTCTTTTTAGCTGCTTAGTTTTCCTCTTTTCATGTCATTTTTCTCACATAAAACCCTAAAAACCTAAAATTTCTAACTTCCGTGTGTTTCTGGCCCTATTGCGCAGGTAAGCGACACCAGCCGCACCTGAGACGGCAATTTTTCAGAAAATCTGCCGCCGAAACAGCCGGAACGGGGGGTCGCACCTTTTGGCCCAAAACCTGCGACCTGGACGCACCTTTTGGCCCCCCAAAACACACGACCTCCAACTCGGTCCAGGTCGGAACACGACTGTATACTAGGCATTTTTTACGTAATTTTTAAGGTTACTGCTGGGCCTGCGCGAGGTTTCCGGCCTGCATCTCGGCCTTGTGACCAAGATCTGATCTGTTTTTACTCATCTAAGTGGGAACCCAGCCCCTTGGGGCTTTAGTACCCTCCACTTTTTGTGGAAGAGTTTCAGCTGTTTCAGCCGTCGGTTTCAGAGCTTCAGCCCTTTCTTTTTCCAGATCTGTGACCTCACTTCCAGATCCATCGAAATCAGCCTCTTTTCCTTTAAAATCACCTCTTGTCGTTTTGTTTGGACCTCCCCTAAAGGCCTCTGCCTTGCCCCTCCCGGCTTTTTGCTGATTTCCCTTTTTTCCAGCCACCTTGCCCCTGTCTCTTGGCTGTGATCTGCACCCCTTATCTGCAGCTTTATCCTCCGGATCTCTGTCCCCTTTGACCCTAGATCTGTTGAGCTTCGTTTGTGTGTGTTTCCATAGTTTTCCCTTTCTTTTCAGCATAGTTTTGAGAGACCCACTTTCTTGGGTTTGATAGATGCATATGTAGCTGTTCTTTTTCTGTTATTTCAGCATTTTTATTCTGTTCTCTGTAGGTTTATTTTCAGCTACGTTGCACACTTTTTTGCTCTCAACAACGGAAAGGGTTTAAAAATTAAAATTAACGCACACCACACACTGACCTTAAGTGAAGAAGCGCCTGGTTTACACCGCCTGGCGAAGACTCTAAAATCAATCGTCACTGCACCTTATCTGCCCTTGACCTTCTTGATTTTGCCCCTTTCTGCCCTTGTCGGTTTCCTTCTTCCTGTCATCATTGCACCCCCAAGGCGCCTTTCCCGGAGACTTCTTGGCCTTCATCCTCAGTTCCCGGTTGATCGACCTGCTCCGCACCGCCGTCGTCGAGCTAGTCCACCTTCGAGTCCGCACTCCGACTCCTCTCCTGATTCATCGGGTCCCCCTTCTCCTTCCGGTTCTTCCCCTTTTACCTTCACCATGTCCGGATCAGGGCCTAATGCTAACGGTTCTCCCGGCCCCAATGCCGGCCCTACTTCTAGCGGAACCGTCACAACCACTACTCCGGCCACCCCTGTGCTGCCGTACATTGCAGGCCTCAGCCTCCCCGATTTCCATCAGTTGATTAATGACCCCATTCACCATAATACTACCTGGCCCGCTATGCCCACCAAGCTCCCCTCTGATATCCCTAAGTTTGAGGGCCTTAATGGTGAAGACCCAACCAATCACGTCCGGTCTTTCCACATGTGGTGTTCCTCCAACTCCATTACCGATGACTCCATCCGTCTTCGCTTGTTCCAACGCACACTTACCGGCGAAGCTTCTAAATGGTATGTTGAACAGGCCACTTCCTCCCATACCACGTTCGAGACTCTTGCCCAAGCCTTCTTGTCGTACTTCCAGCTCCCTCTCCGATACGACACTGGTACGGAGCTCTTGACTTCATTTAAGCAATCCTCTTCCACACGCCTTTCTGCCCATGTTCGGGAATGGCGACGAAGACGGAGCTTATGTCGAGCCCCTCCCTTTGAAGATCGGGTTTACATGGACTGGTTCCTTCGCATCCTTCCTTCTCCCATCGGCAAAGATGTCGCCTCTCACTTTCCTCAAACTGAAGAAGCCGCCCTCCAAATAGCCTTAAAATATGACCGGTCCTAAGCTCAATACGGTTGTGTTTCTTTATGCGTTCTTCAACATCATCGGAGCCGGTGGCGCCTAACGCCCGGGGGCATCTCCGTAGAAAGCGGTATTGTTGGATCCTCTTTCACCCCTCTGCTCACCCTCCTATGAGCCATGGCCCTCCTCAGGGAGGGGCCAGCACCTCTAGCACTCTGCCCCCTCCCGGCAACATGTATCCAGGATACGGCATGCCTCCTCCTTTTGCCCAACCTCTTGCTTACCTCAATGCTGCCCAACCCAACCCTTACTTTTATCCGCAGCCTGGTGCGCCAACTCCTCCAGCATATGCGCTTCCGCCTCCCTTGCCTCCTCATCACCTGCAACAGCCCTTACAACCCCCGGAGAGGCAACCAGAACCCGTCTGCCCCCGGTAACCGAGGACCCAATTCTGGTATGGACCCTAACACTAGCAACCAGCCTCGGGGCATCCCGCCCAGGCCGGACAGGCCGCTTCGCACAAACAAGCCCTGTTCGTGTTGCAGTGATTACGGTCACTACACTCACGATTGTCCTCTCTTACCCCAGATGCGACAGATGTGGGAGTCTCAAGCCACATTGCGCGGACAGCACGCCTCCCCTCACGCTCCTCCTAATGTGGCCACTACCCCGCCAGCTGTGTTCACTGATCCTTTCCCTCAACAGGGATTCGTGGCTACCCAACCCCCCGACAGCCATGCAGCCACACCCTCGTCCATTTCTGGTTCCTCTGACTACCAGATCCTTATGATGCGCTCCGATCCGTCCCCTTCCGTCGACCTTCACCTTCAAGCTCGGTCTCGCCAGTACCCCAAAGCCTCCTGCTCGATGCTCCCGAGAGCCTCCATCTTCGAGGTTCTACGAGCCTCTTTAGACACCCGGTGGCCCCTTACACATCCTCAACCCAGGTTGAGGTTCACCCAAAGATTCCAAAGGGTCCATTACGCCGAAATGCTGCTTCTGGTCGAGCCGCCCAATCGTACAGTATAGTAGATGATTTGGCACAATCCCCTGCCGCCATTTCCACCCTGGAACTCCTCCAGTCGTGCCCTTCCCAAAGGAAGGCTCTACTATCTGCCGTGGGCGCTGTTGATCCTGCTGATGACCAAATGATTGTTTTCGACGCCACTCAATCAGACCACCCTCCTCTTCCTCCTTCCGTTGCTTTCCAAATCCCAGTCAAAATCCGGAACGCCACTGTGTCCCGGTGTATAATTGATGAGGGGGCATCCACTTGTGTGATGTCCGCTTCGGTTTGGTAGCAACTCGGATCCCCTGAGCTGGCCCCTTCCACGATCACCCTTCGAGCGTGGGACGGTCATACCTCCCAGCCTATTGGCCTGTTTCGTAACTATCCCATCACCCTAGCCGGTAAGACTGTTTGCGTTGACGTCGAAGTCATTGACGCCCCTCTAGACTACAACATTCTATTGGGGCGAAGTTACACCTATGCCATGTCTACTGTCCCATCCGCGGTTTTCCGCAAGATGTCTTTTCCACATAATGGGAAGATAGTCACCATTGACCAGCTATCTTATCATGAGCCGCCATCTCAGACCTCCTCCGAGACCACCATCTCTTTTGTAACCAACAAGCAAACCGTCGATTCCTTGACCAGTGTCTCCCCCGGCGTCTATAAAGATTCCACCCTGCTTGGTACTTTTCCTCATCTTCCCCCCCCTCCTGTTACTGATCCCAGCTTGTCGAATGTTTGCATGATGAAATCATCTCAGGCTGCCCATAAACGGCCTGCCTCGGCTAGTCAGCCACCTCCTCCCTGCCCTCCGCAACCCGCTCCTAGCCATTCATCTGAGCCAGCCGAACCTCCTCCTTCTGGCCCTCCAGCTGGTATCCCCGAACCTCTTTATCCTCCAGGCTCGATTCCCCCTGGCCTTTACCATCTCGGAGCCATACCTCCTGGTCATTACCCTGCTGGACAGATCCCCTTCTTGGCTCCCCCTCCCGGAGTATTTTCTATCCCCGTCATGGCCACCCTCTCTCTCCCTAACTTGACCTTGGGCATTCCGGTTTGGTACATTGACCCACCACCCGCCCCCCCCCCTGATCACCCCAAACCTTATATGGCTTTGACACCGGTTCAACCGGTTCCCCTCGCTTCCTCCATAGCCACTGTGCCCCCAGCACCTCCACAGGACCCTTCTCCTGTTGTGACGGCTCCCGGGAAGAAAGGCAAAGCCTGAAAGGGGGCAACCCATCCAGATCCGGCCCCCCCGACATCCTTTACCCTCCCACGCCCACCAAAGCCCGCCATTCGATGCGCTTTGTGTGATGTCGTCGGTCATGCCACTCACATGTGTCTTGAATTGCCCCACCTCAAGCTTCTGGTCAACGAGACATTCCCCGACTCTGATCTCCCAGAAGTCCATGTCACTATCCCCGACTCCCTCCCAAGACTCAAACACTTGCGCACAAACCACCCTTGTGCCTTGTGCGATTTTCACGGCCATTACACCCACCTCTGTCCCCGCCTTGACGAGTACCGGTCCTCCTTGTACTTGTACCGCCAATTCAAGGCCGCTTCAATCGGACCAGAGGACATTCACATTCCGCCTCCCGCTTTTAAGCCAACGGAGCCCTCAGTCACCATTTTGAACCTGTCATCATCCATGAGACCATTGGGGAACGTTCCATCTGAATCCTCCCCTGTTGTTTCGCTTGACCTTCCTTCAGCGGTCATCTTGGGCTCAACATCGGTAGATCCGTTATCTACTTCCTCTTCGGTCACCCATTGTGACGATGCGCATATGAACCTCTCTTCTCATGATGATGATTCAGGCCACTTCACCATGTCAGGTGGTTCTTCTTCCACCAGTCACCCCATCTTCTATCACGATGACGACATTATGGAAGAAATTCCCACCCCTGACTTTATCTATTCTCCCTTACATCGAACCCATGCGTTGACACCACATCCACCTTGTGGCCATTACATCAAAACCCAATGTTTGGGTAAGGGGGCACCCACATTTGAGAGACCACGAGACGCCATTCTCCACCACTCTCCTAGTGTATCTGGTCATGTTGACTCTAGACCCAGTATTCTTCCACATTTAGAAGAACCTCTAGAGTCCCATATCACTTCAGATCACTCTCGAGACGATACCCCTTATCATCCTCTCATCTTACATCAGCAACCCAGTCTCTTAGACATTGTTGTTGACCAACCTATAGCTTTTCTACGAGAGCATCAGTTCATTATCTCCAAATCCTCCTTTTGGGATAGTGACACCAGGTATGCCAATTCGGAAACTTAAATTCCATTTGATCCCTATATGCAGTACCAAAAGAGATTGGTACCACTCCATTTCCTTTCTCACACTGCATAACCATAACCAGCACAAATGGCACACCACATCATTAAAATGTGGTTAGATTCCCCTTTTTATAAATACATTTTGGCATGCCCACAGCACGTCACACAAACTCAAAAAATGGGGGCACCACCTTCCCCTACATACATCACTGGGGGCACCATGCGCCCCCCCATACATATACTTACGACATGCCCATAGCATGTTCCAAAAACTGGGGGCACCATACGCCCCCCCATACATATACATCCGACACGCCCATAGCATGTTACAAACAAAATCCAAAAACTGGGGGCACCATATGCCCCCCCCATACATTCTAGGGGGCACCACTTGCCCCTACACACATTTTCTCCACAAAGGGTCACTTCACCGCCCCTTAAAATCGAATTTCCTCACTTACGACACTTGTACTTGGGGCACCATATCGCCCCCTTACTTGTCCATGTTCGTGTTGATTTTTGTCATGAGTGCCCACCTTGTACTCATGTTTCTATGACCCCCCATTGGGGCCGTTACTATGTGGCAGCATTATCTAGTCGCCCTTGCTTAGAGCATCCGAGTTGAGTCATCATTGCATTCATGGAGTCTATCCTGCATCCTTTTACACCCTACTATAGCCCTCCATTCTTTTTTGCTTGGTTCCTCTCTTGTGTCGCATCTCATGAACTTCAGCCCCACTGTCCCCTGTCCCCTTCGATATTGTGTCAGTCGCTGCCATGTCATTCATGCCCTTTATGCTCTAACAAGGGAAGTTGTCCATTCGCCACTCCATCCTTCCCATTCCCACCACCATCATTAGTGTCAGTCTGTCCGTCGCTCTATTTGCTATTCTCTCGTGCCTTAGTTGAGGATCTCTCATTGCCTCACCTAAGGCGGACCTCCTTCTGTCGACCTCAGCACATTTATTCCAGAAGCAGGGTCTAGAGGGCGGTGTACCTTGGTTCCAGCTTCCACTTTTGTTCGGTGCCTCGGATCAGGCAGGGGGATTTCTTACCTCCCTTTGACTTGATTGCTTCTCCAGCTCCTTTCAGCATGATCGAGATTCGTATGCTGGACAGTCCAGTGACCCAGCAGCAGCTCTTGATGATTCCCGGGCGTGTGTGAGATGTCTCAGCCCTCATGAGGGGGTGGCCCTGCAGGTAGCCCCCCACATGCCCGGATGACCTCTTCATTGCAGCCTTTGATGCCGCTCCAGTTTTTGATGATGTTGGCCTTAGCCACTTGCAGCACCTCTATGATTTGCATGTATCAGTCAGATTTTGTGAGCCCTTCCCCATTTACAGGGGGCATTTGGGTTGTATTTATCTCATGTACTCGGATGATATTGTACTAGTCCTGGCTGTTATCCCAGGCACAGCATGTATGTGAGACTATTCATTGTATTTTTATCTGGCTCTTGATTATGCCAGCTGTACTCTATGGTTCGGTCCCTTGTTCACTGGCCACACTATTCTTTTGTACTTTGTCACGGCGGGCATAGGTATCCCTCCCCCGCCGCCTTCAGCACAAGTACCCTCTCATAACAGAGACTTGTTGCACCTGCGAGTCTCGTCTCCTCAGGGTCTAGTCCTTCAGCACACTATCTACCTCATTTTTCTCTCTCTGACATACCCTTTTGTTGTCTAGTGATTGTCTTCTTACAACGTACTTCGGTCATACGATTTGCTCCTGACACTCGTACGCTGGGGGGAAATCTGTTACACCATTTTTTGGTCATCTAACTCTTCATCATTAGATGGACCCAAGTACACCATGTAAGACCAGTTTTACCCCAAGTAAAACTGCTTTCACTATGTTAATTAGGAAACCCCAAAAGGAATAATTAATTAAACCATAATTTAATTATTATTCCCAGTCATGTTTAAACCAAAAACAAAGAAATTAATGAGATAAACCCATAGTTATCTTATTATTTTCTAGGAATAATTATTTAAATAATATTCCTTGTTAAATATGACAAAATCAACCACCATTAATCAAATAAATCATTATTTATTTGATTATATCCCAACCACTTCCTTAAAAAGATAAATAAATCATTTATTTATTTATTTTTTCACTAATCAAGGGATTTGACCCAAGTCAAACACCCTTTCCCTCCAACAAATAATAATAAAATATTTCATAGAGGTGGATCTAGTTGTGATTAACATTATTTTAATCATGCACCAAGATCTAGAAAGACCCAATATTTTGTTATAAATAGGAGGGTTTTCCCCATCATTCTTCACCTTTTGTTGCATACTAGATCACTCTGGATCTATACACTTGGTCTCATTTTTCTGCCATTTTGCTCCCATTGAGCTCTACCTTCTACATTGGGTTTTCTACATCTGCAAGAGAGAGAAAGCTTAGATCTGAAGTGCTGAGGACTACAAAGAACCCATCCCATTGAGGAGATCTGGATACACCTTCTTGTTTCCTCCCAGGTGCCCTGTAATATAAAAATTCATTCGAAAAATCGTGTTCTTGTCTTGTCTATTGGATGCATGGAGCAAACTCTTTACTTTACTGCTTAATGTCTTTCCATTTATAGATCTGTTTGTTGCTGTACTCTAACTACTAATTGCAGATCTGAAGATATTTTGCAGCCATTATTGTTGTTAGGGCTATTAGTTATGCGTGGCTAAAGTGGGTCTTTTTCGTACACTTCGACAAAGAATCCATACTAACAGGGATAGAGGATCTCCTTGTCTTAGCCAACAGGTAGGATTAAAATATTTAATAGGAAATCCATTAGGATAATGGAATAGATAGGTGAGGAAACCATGGCCAAGATCCATCAAATCCATCTCTCATCGAACCTATAAGCTTGGGGGAAACTTTTGAGGAAGGAATATTTTATACGATCATAGGCTTTGGACAAGTCCAACTTGATCATCATCCCTTGGTATTTTAGTTGCTTCAAGGAGTGGATTTCTTCTTGGGAAGTGATGAATCCATCAATAATTTTCCGGCCCTCCACAAAACCTATTTTCTCAGGAAATATGAGGGATGGAAACATAGGCTTAAAGCACATAACAATAACAGTTGAAATGATTTTGTAAATGACGTTACACAAATATAACAGGCGAAATACTTGGGGATAATTAGAGTTATTATATTTAAGAATCAACATTATGAAAGTAGAGTTGAGGCTCGGACATACCTTTTGGTGATGTCGGGACTCCTCGCCCACTTCCAAGACATCTTGTCCTAAAAATTTCCATGCTTCTTGATAGAATTACACGGTGAATTCATCAGGGCTTAGGGATTTTTTTTTTCCATACCATTTTCCACCTCCTCCACTTCCTCTATTGTGACCACTTGAATAAGGTCAGGCTTTTTATCTCTGGTGATGAGGTGCATAATGTTACTGGTAATTTTATTTATTTCCTCTGAACGATTCTGCTCTGTCTCAGTGAGAAAGGAGTGAGAGTGGTTAACAACCAAGTATTACATGTCCTTGTGAAGGAATACTCTATTTCCAGCCTCATTTTTCAATGAGAAAACCTTGTTGTGTTGTTTGTGTTGGACCATTTCTTTATGCAAGAAGCAGGTGTTCCTCTCTTCTGCCCTCAACTAGTTGACTCTATGTTTCTACTTCCAGAGTATCTCCTCCTATTTTCTGCATTCTTCAAATTGAGTTATGAGTTGTCCCTCTTATTATACTAGAGATTCTGAACTCCCCTCTATGATTATTCAGAGTTGGACCATCTACATATTCCTCTTCATGCTGGTCTTTAATAATTTTTCCAAAGTCATCTTTGTTCCATTTCTTGATCCTCTGCTTAATATCCTTTAACTTGAGTTGGAATGTATTCATAATATTTCTTCCATCTGATTCATTTTTCTTCCATCAATCTTCAAGTTTCCCCAGCAGCTTAGGATATTTGAGCCAAAAAGCTTCAAATCTGGAGGGATTATTTTGTGGACCTATTTTGAGATCAATTTACAGTCGTACTAGCGAGTGACCACAGCCCATTCCTAGGAGGATGGAGGCTTCCATGTATATGTCTCGGGAGATGACTTGCTTGGATACTAAAAACCAATCCGGCCTAGACACAACTTGGTTTTTTCCTCCTCTCTGATTGTTCCAGGTGAAGGCTCCAATATTGGTTTGCAGTTCCACCAATTTGAGCTCTCAGATTGAGTCTCTGAACATATCCATACTAGGGTTTTTTCAACGAATTCCTCCTTTCTTCTCTTTGATGGATTTTATCATGTTGAGTTCCCCTCCCCCCCCCCCACTATCCACAAATCCTCTATAAATTCTCTTTGCATACTAGCCAAGTTGTGAAGGAAGGCCTCTTTCTCTCCTAAGATATGAGGCCAATAAACCCCGTTGAGTAGGACCCAATCACTAGATCCAATGTGTCTAAAGCACCCTGTAAACAGATGGGGACTACTTACCCAATATTCGAAGATCACTTCCACCAGGTTCCAGAGGATGGCTAGTCCTCCCGCACTTCCTATGGAGTCTGATTTTATCACTTCCTATGGAATTTTGAAACTTCTAACTACCCATTTGAGCTTGGCTTCCGATCTTGGTTTCCCGGATCATCATAATGTTGGCCTTATCTTTCCTCGGTCGATCCTTCAAATACTATTTTTTTCCTTTACTATTAAGGCCACAAATATTCCAGGTTGTAATAATCATTTAAATGATTTTTTAGGTTGATGGAATACCGTTGAAAGTAATACTACCTTACCTAAGTTAACGAGTGTTTCTACAACTATCTATATGGTCTTGTTGCGGTTCTTTCTACCCCTATTTTTACTACCTTTCCCTAGAGGCCCTTGATCCCCTCCATGGCTCTTTTTCATGCCTAGCTTATCTGGCTTACTTGTTCCTATATTTCCTTTCTTAGCTTTGTACTATTGAAATGTCTCTTTATAGAGTTGTTTTTTTCTTCGGGGATGAACCACTTGCCAAGGTGTCTCCATTGATTCACTAGTTTGCGCAATACCTGCACTTCATTTCTTAGATCCTCTTTTTGGCTATTAATTTCCATATTTTATTGATCCAATCTTGGATCTGTGGTTTGTTTCTCCTGTATTTCTTCTTCAGCCTTTTGTTTGGTCTTTTTCCCTTCCATATTTTTTTCCGATTTATTTCCATTATCTTGTTCTTCCCCCATCTCTCCACCTTGTTCACCTACGCATTTTTTTTCTACACTTTCTTCTGATGCCCCCTCTTCCTAAAGGGTTTAAAACCTATTGTTACATTGATTTTATTTACATATCCTTCATGTATTCAGGTTGGGGGATTGGTTGTTCTTCATATTCTTGTTTCTCCTCTGAGCATCTTGGAAGCCCTCTACATCCTCCTCTTATTTCTTTTTTTATTTTCTTTCTCTAGATCCTTTAGCTATGTTTTCTTTAATGGAAATTCTAGAAACAGGTGGCCATACTCATGGAATATCCTACACCAGAAGGGGATGTGTTCATTATCAAGGTGCAACCTTTAAGAAGGTTCCTAGAGAGTTTCCAATACCCTCTATGATCTCTATGTCCCAGAAGTCCATCAGGAGGTCGAAGAGATGTACCGAGACTGGGGCAGTAAGGAATTTTTCTCTATCCATATTGTAGCATTATTCCTAGTGTTTCATAAACATCCTTCCATTTTTGAAGTAATTTAGGCCTCCATCAAACACCTTCTATCTTTCTTCTAGGTTAGCGAAGATGGTAGTAAAAAATCCCTTGTATCCAAGTTTCAGCTCCATGTTCCATTTAAATTGACATTTTTGGTGAATCCATCTTACCATATCTCGTTCTGTTGGCCAAACCCCTATGAAATTACATATTACTACATGATTCTTCATGTATGTCATGTTTTCATCTAACTTATTTCCTAGGATCAAAGCGAGGTTTCTTTGAGGCTCATGGAAAGTATTGCCCTTGCATGTTATTATCACTCCAATAATTCTTAGGGTTGTTATGTTTTGTTTTAAAGAATATTAGAGGTTACCAAAAACCTACTTTTGAGATCAGGATCTAGCCTTCCTAATGCTTAGAGAGGGCTCTCCCTTTATGATTTAACTTTGTTGTTTTTAGTTGACTTTAGGCTAGTTATGTAAGATTGATTTGGTTTTGATTTTGGTTTGGGCTGGTGGTGGAATTATTGATTCAGATGGATAGTTTTGGGTTTTTTTTCCATTGGGCTATGGAGTCAATGTATCAAGCAACATGGCATGATCAAGTTCTAAAGGAAGTGTTCACAGGGCAAGGTAGCTGGGTAAATTCAGATCTTTAGGCTCGATGGTGAAATGGTTTCAATCGAGATCAAGGAGAAATTAAGGGTTCCTCAAGCTAAATAATGAAGGAAATTACAAAGGTCAATATTTTTAGGGAGAAATGAAGAATCACATAATCTAGATATCAGAAGAAAACATGAAAATGAATAATAGTTCAAGACAGAGTGTATTTAAACAAGTTCTAAAATAAAATCCCTGTTATATCATTTAGATTAAAAAAACATACAATTTTATGAAAAACTTAAGAGAATAAAAAACAACAATTGAAAGTAATTCACTAAAGTGGCTCAACACATGAATCCTATAATGCAATGCCTTTATTACTCAGTCCAGTCTGCTGACTTGAAAATGGTACAATAAACCCTCAAGTCTCAGATCAATACAACTATAGAAATGTTTAGAAATACACACTCAATACTTCGAATTATGAAGTATTTATACAAAAAATATTACAAAATATCCTAAAACTGATTTAGGAATTATTCAAGAAAAAATAAATATCTTCATGCAAGAAAATAGAGACACCTAGGAGACTAAATGCTAGTTTTCCCTTTTTTATTTGGATTTGTTATTTTCTTGTTGATATTTTGGTGCTTTATCTCTTTTGTTGTTGCTCAACGCAGGATGTATTTTATGTTGTTCATTGTCCTTTATGTTGTCCACATATTTACTTTTAACTCTGCTTTGTCATCTGATACTCTTTAAACTCTGTCTTTAAACTCTGTGAATTATCTTTATCTACATGCTCGATTATTTTTTTACCTTTCACTATTCTATTTTTTACCTTTATCCTAAACTGCTATGTTTTAATATTGAATACTTTTAATATGTTTTACTTTTACCTTTCAAATTAAATCACATAACGTTTCCCAAGCCTCTGCATCTAGTAATTTAAATTTTACCATTCTTCTGAAAATTTCATCAAATTCTGTGTACTTTGAAAATGTAGGCTTGTAGATGAATAGATGATTTACCTCATGCTGGAGGTAAAAGATATTTTAAAAACTCTGATAAAGTAATTTTCCCGTAGGCATTCCTTTAATGGAGGAATTGTTGGCCTGGTCCTTTGCCACTTCTCTGATTTTCTTATCATAATAAGCATGTTTCATCAATCTATCATTGATAACCAAAGGATTAGGCAGACCTTTTTTCCTCAAAGTATCAAATTTCACCATGAATCTGGTTATTTCAAGTTCCAGGTTCTAACACTTGTCTTCAAGTTATACCATCAAGTTCCTCTTGGGAATAACCTTTCTTACTTCAAGGATTGTTTCAGTTCTGTCACTAATTTCAGTTTCTTCCAATTCCCCTTTGTTCTTGGAATTAAGAAACTTAATGATCTCATTGGCCTCTTCTGGATTTTTAACAAGTTCTTCCTTGATTTTTTGAATGGATTTTTCTTCCTTGATCAGATCCTTCTACTCATAAATAACTTGGATAGATGGCCAAATATTATTGACAGAGTCAATGATATTGACCCATAGTTGTTGCTTAGCTTGGGCAAGTGGTTCTTTCAATTTTAATTCTTTCTATAACTTCTATACTTAGACAATATATTATACTTATGTGTTTCATTATTTTGCATGATTTGAACTAGTTTCTTCTCATCCTCTATACTTTTAATCTGTTCTTTAAGTCTATTTATTTTATTTGTGTGTATGGTCATATCTTGCATTGCTTTAACTAGTTTACCTGCTTCCTCACTAGGATGATCTGATTTTGTTGCTGAATATGTAGCTAATGTAGTTCTTGATGTAGTGGGAAGTGTTGTAGCTACTGGAATTGCTGTGGCCAATGAAGCTACTAAAGTAGAAGGAATTGTTGTAGTAACTGTGGGAATAGCAGTGACAGGGATTTCTTCCATTCTAGCCTTTTTCTCCTGCACCAACTTATCCATCTCATTTTCCATCTCTTTAAGTTGAGTCGTCAATTGAATGATGAGATTCATCATTTCATATTTTTTTCCTTCACCCTCCAAAACTTATTTAGCCTGTGGATGTTCAGTAGGAGGCAATTTCAATTGTTTTTTCAATGCAGCAATGTCTACATTATTTTTCTTGATGAGTTTTTTTATCGCTCCAATAATTCTCAAGGGTTGTTAGATTTTTTTTTTTGGTTTAAATAATATTAGAGGTAACCAAAAACTTAATTTTAAGCCTTAGGATCTATCCTTCCTAATGATTAGAGAGGGCTATCTCTATATGATTTAAATTTGTTGATTGTATTTGATTTTAGGCTAGTTATGTAGGGTAAATTGGTTTTGAATTTGGATTTGATTTGGTGGTGAAATCACTTAATTCGATAGATAGATTTAGGTTTGTATTCCATTGGGCTAATTGAGTCAATTTCTCAATGTAATATCCCAAAATCGGGACTGCTAGCAAGGCATGACTGGAAAACGCATTTTCCAGGAATGGCTGCTACAAGATTTGAAACCAAGATATGGATCCCTTAGATCAATGTATCTAAGACTAAAATCCAAGAGGAGGCTCAAAATAAATCCATATAGGTGGGTTAAACAGGTCCCCCACACCTAGTTGTCTTGAAAAAGTGCTCAATGAAGGGGTTGCAACAATGTATGAACATACAATGGAACTACAACATTATTTTTATAAGCTTGAGTACATGAAGATGAAGATAGCCAAAAAATGTATATTATTGCAGCAATGGTATACAAATCCTTGAGGAAAGAGCCACTCAAGAAAAGCAATGCAACCTGAATGGAACATGTACATCAGTATAGAGAAACACTCCTACACATGAATTTCTGCAGGCTAAGAGGATGTCGTTTATAAGAGACGCTGCATCATAATAGATGATAATAGAAGGATATGAAAATATATGGCTTAATAAATGTGGGGGATAAATCTCTCAACCCCGGAAAACAATAATACAACAATCTTGAGAAGGATTGGTTGAAATATACAAAAATGGAAAAAATGTCAGAGTTGCAGGGTAGCAGCTGCAACTCAGAAAATGGAACTGGATGGAGAAGATTGAAGATGTTGCATATAATGTCAATATCTCCTCCAATGGATCTTCCAAGCGAAAGGCTGATATTATCGCTGAATATCTCACCCTCCGACAATCACTGAAAATCCTCACTGCAGATGCACACTGAAAACAACGCAGATATTGAGGGAGACTACGATGTAGGTGGAACAGAATGTGTTGGCCAAGTGAAAATATCTAAAATATGCTTTGAATCCTCCCTTACTAATTTCCGAAAGGAAATAAGGTCCCTTCCTCTGAAAAACAAGCCAAGGAATGGTGTTGTGGGACCTCCACTGCAACACCCTGCAACACAACATTACACTTGAGTAGAAATAATGTTGTAGCTGAAGGAATGGCTATGGTCTTGAGCCTGGATGTGGAGAAATAAAGTGAAATCCCTCAAGAGGCCTCTCAATAAGGAGAAGGAATCCTAAATAGGAATCCCTCGTGCTAAACATCACTATAGCTCAGCTAAACAACCGGAGACTGCAAATAGTCTAAGCAGAAAAGAAATCAATAATCATATGCATGAGTAGAAATGGATGTCTTTCCCTCCTTTTAAACAAATGAGAGCTCCCTCTCCATGGGTCCCACTCTTTAGGGTTTCCTCCATCAAGGAAAATTCCCTCCTCTTTCATTGCGCTGTCCCAAAAGATGCTCTCCACCACCTACCTCTGCGCTGTTTGACTTGGTCAAACTTGACCTTGTTTTCTTGCAAATGTCCCTTTTCACACATGAGGGTGTGAAATCCATCTCCACGGATGATTCCCTTTCATACTAAGAGGTATTTTATCCATTTTTTTATTATGTATGCCCCTCCTCACCCAATTATTCAACTCCTAAGTGAAATCAACAAAAATTAATATTTCAATTTATTGTAAGTAAATTTTGGAATATTACAGTCCTCCCCTCCCAATTGTTGCTTGTCCTCAAGAAACTGCAAGGATAGAAATGAGAAGTTACCTCCCAAGGTATTGAGGCTAAAAAGTATTGGGAAAAAATCTTCCCCAAGTGGATCCTGCATCCCAAGAAATCATCCATACAAAACGAGTTACCTCCCAACATGGAAACTTTTGAAAATCTCCTTCCACCTCAAGCTCCAGAAATGAAGGTGGGCTAAAAATATAAACATGGTAAGCATCATAGCCTACCCCATGCTGGCCTCCTCTCCACTTGTGATAAGTGTAGAGTGTGTGTTGATCTTGGGCTGCAATGGTATTTCCCTCAAGTGGCAAAGTGAAGAATGATCCTCCAAGGATCTCTCCTCCAACATCAAAGAACAAGCTGGCCCAAAGTATGTCATCCATGATTAATAGGACATGATCATCATAAAAAATCCTAATGAGAAGTTTTCTGAAGGTTTTACATGATGATACATGATACAAAACATTTCTCAAAAGGATACAACGTAGTCTCATCCACTGCAACTTCATAAAATAGTGTGGCAAGTAACATACAAGAGTCATCACATCTACTAATGAATAGAAAATGGTTGAATGTGTCATCAATAAATGATCAAATACTTTCCCATGGTTATACAATGGATGGCTATCAAACTCATGGCCCACCCCAAAAGATAACAAATATTTAGCTCTGGTGGCCATATCTCCTCCCATGCTCCCATTAGAACATGTAGTGAAGAAAATGTGGGAATTCTCTCCCCTCAAAGACACATCCAAATCATGTGTCAATTCCCCAATCATGCTCTCAACAAGAATAGAAACAATATTAGCAAATGAATACATGATCAGTATAAGAATGAAGGAAATACTGATGGTTTCATGTGGTGCTTGAAGATACCAACAGTCTCCTAAGTATGTACAACGCAGTTTTACAAACTGCTTCTTTAGAGAATCACAAGGCAAAAGGTTTCTTTATACATAGTTAATGATGTATGTCATCATGTGTAAAATAGTTGCATATAACAACTGATCATACATGTAATGAAAAAAAAAATTCCCAAGGCCACATAAGATATGGTTACCTCCATCATATAGATTGGCCCAACATTGATCATGGAGCAATGTGAAAAGCTTTCCCTCCTACAAATTAATGCACTGCATAGTAATGGTAAGAGTATGGAAGTCAATACATGTAAAAACAAAATTCTTACCATATGCCGGAAGTAAGATGGTACATGGATCCATGAGTGATTCCTCCATGGTGTTTTTGCATTCTATGAAGATGAATGAACCATGTGCTGCAAGAAGATCATCCTTCTCATGCTTGGAAATCCAAGTCAAGAAGAATATGTCTTAGTGGTAGATGTCTCCATCCACTACTTTATCATCCTCACCCCCTCCTTGTTCACCAAGTGCATCCAATGTGAAGTGATCCTAGGTACACTCCATCCATAAATCCCTTCTCCAAAGTGACAGCGCTGTGAGCTCATGTAGATAGGCTCCTATCAATACAAAGCTCTATTCTTTGACATGCTCCTTGTCAAAGACTCCTCTAGTAATGTTGCTGCAAATATGGAATACCTCCCAAGATGGAAGTGATACCTGATCATAGAAGGCCAAGGAGTAGCCCCTTTGCACCATGAGAGTGCCCTCTCCTACTCCTGCAACATCACATAACATGTGAGATAAATTTTTCCTTTTCTCTCTTAAGTACAACTCAAGCAACCAAAGTGCTCGCTGCTTCCTTGTCCTCCCATCATATAACTCATGTGATGAAGACACAATGAATGATATGAGTGTCACATCAACACCATGCATCCATAATCCATGCTTCCCAATGATGTAAGCATCCTGCCACCTCTCCTCCATTCCCATCCTCCCAGGAAGATGACATGCCAAGTGATGGCCAAACTCCTTCAAGAGGAGCCAGCGCAGCCAAGCCTCTTGTTTCCCAACATCATATATTTGGAAGTAGCCTCCTAGCTCCTTTCTCATCAACCACATCCAGTCAACCACTTGTGGATGTCTTTTTCTTCTCTTCCCCTTGGTACTCCTCTCATGAGGACTACCATCCTTCCAAACCAACTTTCTCTCTTTTCATTCTATGAAAGTTTGGAATGCAGCTCTTTGGAGACCTCTTAGAGAAGATCTCTCACCCATGACTATGTTGAATCCACAAGGATCAAAATATGATGAAGGAAACATCTCTCCTCTACCATTTTTTGACAGTGCTATTAGTCTCTCCAAGGATGTAGTGGTTATCTCATGCTCCAACTCAAGGATGGTTTCATAGTTTTTTATAGGAGTGTCATAGTTTGTTCTATCCTCCAAAAGTTCACACCCCAATCTCAAGGATTGTGTGCAACTAAACAAAGGTGCATGAGGATGATGGTTCATCTCCTCCTTGAACCATTTGCACAATGAATTGCAATCATGTTGCTCTAGGTCAGCAATGGGATTTGACCCTTGGTCATGTAAAATCAAATTTCCACAACTACCAAAATAATTTGCTACAACAATAGATAGTTGAAATTCCTTCATACCTTGATGAGATTTGGGAATCTCTTGTAGGGCTGCAAGAGTTCCTCCCTCCGATGTGTTGGCTGCCCCAACTATTGATGCATGTGGTTGCTTCTCCATCAGTTTGACAACATTAGGGACAAGATCCTAAAGTGGTGGTGAGGGCTCCTCCTCTTCTGTTCTTCTATTGTAAAACTCCTTGATCAACTTTTGAGAAAAATTAGCAAGAGTAGACACTCTTGCATGGCTCAAATGGTTGAACCACCAAATGCGGGCTTCACCTTCTAGGTGCAGCACTGAGATCTCAATAGCCTCTTCCTCCACTACAAGATTTAGCAATAAAAATTCTTCGAACTTCCTCACCCAAGCTCTTATTGTAGATAACCCATCAAAGGTAGAAAACATAAATCTATTGCCTTTGATTTCCCTTCTCCTGTAGGGTCTCTACTCTTATTTCAATTGGATGAATGGTGGAAAAGATAGAGTCTCCTTGATGGCTCTAGGTTGAGATTTGTAATCAAAAAGGTAATCACTTAGAATCTGATGATCCAAGTGTCCTTCATGCTTGTCTTCTTCTTCATGAGAGTAGGAAGTGCCTGGTCCTTCCTCTTCTTTTTACTCCTCCTCTTTGGAGAGGCTCTTCTTGTTCCTGAATAATGATGAGAGTAATATCATCTTATTCATCATTTTGATCTTCATCTACCTTCTTGGGCTGGAACTCACAGGCTGAGCCAAGAAAGATGCTCTGATACCACTGTAATATCCCAAAATCGAGACTGCTAGCAAGGCATGACTGGAAAATGCATTTTCTAGGAATGGATGCTACAGGATTTGAAACCAATATTTGGATCCTTTATATCAATGTATCTAAGACTAAAACCCAACAGGGGGCTCAAAATAAATCCCTCTAGGTGGGTTAAACAGGTCTCCCACACCTAGTTGTCTTGAAAAAGTGCCCGATGAAGGGGCTACAACAATGTATGAACATACAACGGAACTATAGCATTATTTTTATAAGCTTGAGAACATGAAGACGCAGATATCCAAAAAAAGTATGTTATTGCAGAAATGGTATACAAATCCTTGAGGAAAGAGTCACTCAAGCAAATAAATGCAGCCTCAATGGAACATGTACATCAATATAGAGAAACACTGCTACACATGAATTTCTGCAGGCTAAGAGGACGCAGTTTATAAGAGACACTGCATAATAATAGATGATAATAGAATTATATGACAATATATGGATTAATAAATGTGGGGGAGAAAGCTCTCAACCCCAGAAAACGATAATACAACAATCCTGAGAAGGATTGGCTGAAATATACAAAAATGGAAAAAATGCCAGAGTTGCAAGGTAGCAGCTGCAACTCAGAAAATGGAACTGGATGGAGAATAATGAAGATGTTTTATATAATGTCAATATCTCCTCCAATGTAGCTTCCAAGTGAAAGGCTGATCCTATCACTGAAGATCTCACCCTCTGACAATCACTGCAAACCCTCACTACAGATGCACACCGAAAATAACACAGATACTGAGGGAAACTACACTGTAGGTGGAATAGAATGTGTTTTCCAAGTGCCAAGATCTGAAATATTCTCTGAATCCTCCCTTACTTATTTCCCAAAGGAAAGAAGTCCCCTTCCACTAAAAAAAACACCAAGGAATGGTGTTGTGGGACCTCAACTACAACACCCTGCGACACAACGTTACACTAGAGCATAAATAACGATGTAGCTGAAGGAATGGATTTTTCCTTGAGCCTAGATGTGGAGAAATGAAGTGAAATCCCTCAAGAGGCCTTTAAATAAGGATAAGGAATCCTAAATAGGAATCCCTTGTGCTAAACAACACTGCAGCTCAGCTAAACAACCAGAGACTGCAAATAGTCTAAGCAGACAAGAAATCAATAATCATATGCATGAGTAACAATGGCTTCCTTTCCCTCCTTTTAAACAAATGAGAGCTCCCTCTCCATGGGTCCCGCTCTGTAGGGTTTCCTCCATCAAGGAAACTTCCCTCCTCTTTCACTGTGCTATCCCACAATATGCTCTCCACCTCCTACCTCTACGTTGTTGAACTTGGTCAAACTTGACCTTGTCTTCTTGCAAATGTCCCTTTTCACACATGAGGGTGTGACATCCAACTCCACAGATGATTCCCTTTCATAATAAGAGGGATTTTATCCATGTTTTTATTATGTATGGCCCTCCTCACCCAATTATTCAACTCCTAAGTGAAATCAGCAAAAATTAATATTCCAATTATTGGAATATTACAGTCAAGTAGTCAGATCAAGATCAAGTTCTAAAGGGAAATGTTTATAGGGAAATATAGTTGAGTTACTTCAGATCTTCAAGGCTAATGGTGAAAATGGTTTCAATCAAGGTAAGATAGCAATAAAGGGTTCTTAAATCCGGATAATGAGTGAAAAGACACAGGTCAATCAAAACTAGGGAGAAATGAAGGGTTCCTTAGTCTATATATCAGTTGAAAACATATAAATGATAAGCAATTCAAGACAGGGTTTTATTAACATCTTATGAAATAAAAATTCTGGATTTATCATTTAGATTTTAGAACAACATACAAGTATTGATGAAAAACATAATAAATTGACAAAGAAACAAGTGAAAATACTTCACTGTAGTGGCCCAACACATGAGTCTTGTAATATAATGTTTTATTGCTTTAATCCAATCTGCCGACTTGAAATTGGTACAATTACCCTTAGGTTTAGAATAATAAAACTATAGAAATGTTCAGGAATTCATCCACACTCAATACTTCTAAATGATAAGTATTTATACGAAAAATATTTACAAAATATTCTAAAACAAACTTAGGAATTATTCATGGAAAAGAAATATCTTCATGTAAGAAGATAGTGGCAGCTTTCTAACTAATGCCAGTTATCCCTATTTTTATTGAATTATTGTTTTTTGTCTTTACTTATTGATATTTTCTCTCTTTGCTATTCAACGAAGGCTGCAGCTAGACAATGAAGTGTCCTTTACGCTGGCAGATTTATCTCTTCTTTGCAATTCTTGATTTGACTTTTAAACTTTAACCTTGAACTGATACTCTTTCATTGATACTCTCCTGATTTTGGCGACAAAACTATAATTGTAAATGTAAAAACATCATGCTCTATTTTATTTTTACTTTTTTGTGTTACTGCAATTTGATTTCACAGTAAATCAGTCAATTTTTCCCAAAGTTTCACCTCTAGCAGTTTTATCTTCATCATCCTTCTAAAAATCTCATCAGCTTTAGTATACTTTGAGAATGTGGGCTTGTTGATAAATATGTGTTTCACCTCATGCTGTAGGTAAAACCAATTCTCCAAATTCTTGTAGATTACCTTCCTTGTTGGAATACCATGTGAGGTAGGCAGATTGACCTGTTCCTTGGCAACGTCTGTCATTTTATTGTCATAGTCATCCTACTTCATTAGTTTTTCATGAATAACTAATGGATTTGGAAGGCATTTCTACCTTAAGACATCAAATTTCATCATAAAACTTGTAATAGCAACCTCCATGTTTTGGCATTTCCCTTCTAACTATATCATCAAATTCTTTTTAGAATTTACCTTCCTAACTTCTAGGATGGTTTATGTTCTATCATTAATACCAATTTATTCTAGCTCTTGCTTGTTCTTAGAATTTAGAAACTTGATGATTTCAAGAGATTCTTCATGTTTCTTTCCAAGCCCCTCTTTTATCTTTTGAATTGTTTCTTTTGCTGATTTGACTAAGTATTTCTTCTCATATATAACCTGGATTCATGGCCAAATATTTTTTACTGCTTCAATGATATTGGCCCATAGTTGTTGTTTGATTTGTGCCATGGGTTCTGTCTATGTTAGATCTTTTTCTAATTTCTTCAATTTCTCATTTAATATGTTTTCTCTTTGTTCTTCATTCTTATGCATTATCTTGGAAAATTTATTTTCATATTAAAGACTTTTAAGCTATTATTTAAGTTTTTTAATATTATTAGTCTGAATAGACATGTCCTGCATAGATTTTACTAACTTGCTTGCTTCATCTGAAAGTTGTACTGCTGTTGTTGAAGACTATGTTGCCGAAGTTGTTGATGAAGTGACAGGTAATGTTGTATCCATGGGGACCGTAGGAGCCACTGATTCAGCTAATGTGGAAGGTACAACAATAATAACTACAGGAATAATTGTGACTAGAACTTGTTCGTTGCTGGCTTCTTTCTCCTGGGAAAATTTTTCCATTTAATTATCTATTTCCTTTATCTGAGCAGTCAACTGTAGAATGAGATTCATCATCTCATCTTTCTGATTTGGATCTTGTAGTACTTCCTTTGCTTGAGGATGTTTTGTAGGGGGCAGCTTTAGTTGTTTCTTTAATGCAGCAATGTTTGCATTTTTCTTCTTTATCAATTCATCTACAACTTTTATATTTTTAGGATCATATCCTACTTCAATTACTAATTCTTCCAAGGATTTAATTCTAGTGTCTTTTGCTTGTGAAGATGCTTTTTTCCAATTTGAGCTAATCTCTGATATTTGCAAGAGTGTTTTGCAGCTTTTGTACACTCATGGCCTTGGTGGTCATTGTAGAATAAATCATCTGCCCTGCTTTCTTATGAAACTCAATTTCGTCTAGAGGATGAATATCTTGGGCCAAGACTTCAAAATCTGTCTTTTTGTAATTAGAAGATGACTTGGGATTTTGAACTGTGGGTTGAAGAAATGTCATCTGCATATTTTTATTCCTATATTCAAAGGCTGAAAGTAGTGTATTCTAGTTGCCAGGAGTTTGTTTCAGATATTGATAATACATTTCATTTTTAATTTCTTCATTTCTGTCTTTGATTTCTTTGTATCTTTCATTGATATCCATATCCTTTTCTGCTGGTTTTTTAGATGAAGAAACTTATGTTGGGCTTTGAAATTATCATTCACTTCCATTACATTCTCACTTAAATTTCCTTATTACCATCTTCACTCCACCTCCATTTCATTACATTTACCTTACCATTACCACTATTGGGTTACATTTATGTTTTTCCAAACTTTATTAATTCTTAGCATCTTTAAGTGAATTTGTGGTTAAAAATTAGAAAATAATGTGCATATGCTTACACCTAACAAGTGGGATGAGATTTTTGCCATGTGTACGTCAAAAGGAAGCTTCTAAAATACCTTTACCTGGCCTACCAAAACCAAATTCGAATTTGAGTGGAGAATATCATGGGATCATGAGGATATGTGTTTCATTTCCTTTTTGTATTAAAACTATAAGAAGATATGTGTCACATTTCCTATTTTGTATTGAAACTCTAAAAAGACATGTGTCTTATCATTTCCTATTTTGATTGTAACTCTAGAGATAGAGGGAGAGATTCATGGACTCTCATTAATGAGATAACTTCTCACATTTTTGTATAAATAGGGGAAGCTTTCTCCTATCATGGGGTGTGAAAAAAATAGGAGAATAAGAGAAGGGATTATTGAGTTTTTTGTAATAAGTCTTAAGATGGATTGGGATGTAGATTTGTGAGTTTATCAATAAATAATTTCTTTGATGCTATGTTTATCACATCTTCAAGTATTTAAAGAATTCATTGAATTGGTAGAATAGGGCCCTTGCTGCTAAGGAGGTTTTATGTGTTTTCTAGCTAAGTTTATTTAGTTTATGTTTAGCATTTCTCTGTACTTTCTTCTCAAATTACTGCTTTCATAATTTGCAATTATTGTATTCAACTGAGTAAAGTCTGTTGATGAATGGATAGTGACTCATAGGTGCAGTAATTGTTTAGGTTTTATTTCTTGTCTTTCATAGTTAACAGTTACTGTGTTCGACCAAGTAAAGACCATTTGAGTCTTAAATTAAAATGGTTAGTGACTTATAGATACAGTAATTTTCTAGCATAGGAGATCCTCATTACACTAAACTTGATCTTTTTCAAAATATCTTCCAATAAATCTCAATTAAATGAATTGGATTTAGTTGTAATGTTTGAGTTATTTGTTGTTTCAGTATTTTATTTCATGTCATAGGAGATCCTCATTACACTACACTTGATCTTTTTCAAAAGCTCTTCCAATAAATCTCAATTAAATGAATTGGATTCAGTTGTAATGTTTGAGTTATTTGTTGTTTTAGTATTTTATTTCATGTCATAGGAGATCCTCATTACACTACACTTGATCTTTTTCAAAATCTCTTCCAATAAATCTCAATTAAATGAATTGGATTCAGTTGTAATGTTTGAGTTATTTGTTGTTTCAATATTTTATTTCATGTCATAGGAGATCCTCCTTACACTACACTTGATCTTTTTCAAAAGCTCATCCAATAAATCTTAATTAAATGAATTGGATTCAATTGTAATGTTTGAGTTATTTGTTGTTTCAATATTTTATTTCATGTCATAGGAGATCCTCATTACACTACACTTGATATTTTTAAAAATATCTTCCAATAAATCTCAATTAAATGAATTTGATTCAGTTGTAATGTTTGAGTTATTTTTTGTTTCAGTATTTTATTTCATGTCATAGGAGATCCTCATTACATTACACTTGATCTTTTCAAAAGCTCTTCCAATAAATCTCAATTAAATGAATTGTATTTAGTTGTAATGTTTGAGTTATTAGTTGTTTTCATTTATTGATTCTTCAATATCCATGGATTAAGATTTCTAGTTTTCATCATTTAATAGACTCCAAAAACTTGTAAATAAATTTTTTCTTTAATTCATTTGACAACATTTCCCTTTCCTTCCTTTTTAAATAGATTTAATCTCATATTTTTAGTTTAGAATAGAATACTAAGGATCAAAATATAAAAAATCCCAAAACATCAACAAAATCTTAAAACAATGAAGTAAAAAAACGACACTTAGGCACATATGGTGCATTACACTTCATCAGTTTACTAGCCCTGGTGGATAATTTATGTTAACAATTTAGGACACTAAATTGACTAAACAACTTCCATACTGTGTTGCTTCTGAATAAGATGAGTGTTTGAAGTTGTAGGCTATTGTTCTTCTTCAATTATTGTAGGAGGTACATTTTCCTTTGCTGCTATTACTGTATCGATCACCTCTACTATTTCCACTTCTTTATTGGAAGGATTTAATTTTGAATTTTTGTTGTATCTCAATTTGAATTTAGTTTCAGTTGTAATCTCTGCAGAATATGATCCTTCCTCTCTGTTTCTCTTTGCATTCATGTCTTCTTGGGCTAGAGTCTACAAAGTTTGAATAGCGTCACTTTTCTTCTCTGCCTCTACCAAGGTGTTCTCCAAACATTCAGATTGATTGGAGAATTTCTCTATGTCTGGTTTCTTTTCATGTACATAGGGAGTAAATTTACATTTAACTCTCATTTTACTTATAAATCCAAGGGGATCATAATACCACAGAAAAGTTTTACTGAATTTGAACTCTTGTAAATAATTTTCAGCCTCAGGACTTGCATCTTTGTTGTTACAGATAAAAGGGCCAACCTGATTTTTCAATTTGAACTGTGTCTTCTTCTTTGCTGCCAAGAAATTAATTGCATCTGAATTAAGAATTTGACTTATGTACTCAAGGGAAAATAACATCATAGGGAGGTATTTAGGTAGTTGATATGGAACAAGACTTGATCCATATACTCTTATCTCAATATGATTTTGGTACAAGTACCAATCATCCGTCCTATTATGCTCTGACAACTGTAGGACCTTCTTAATTTATTCACTAATTTTGGGCTGCTTGTAGTTGTTCAAAAAATTGACCATGTTATGAATGAAAGAATCTATAAAATCTATATAAGTTAACTCATTGGAATCTTTCCTTATCAACGAATTAAAAAACATGAATGATTGAGGGTTTCCTTCTACCTAAAGATTCTAAAGGTTTATAATAAAATTCGGAGACTGGAAGTATAAAAACATATGGAATAAGAATGAGGAATACTTGAAAACACCTTCAGAAGGAATTTTGATCAAATTATCATGAATATTGTGAGCAAGATATTGGGAAAAACTAAAAATGGTATCAAGAAGCACACCAGGTGTGAAGGTAGACAAAAAACCTAACACTGCAACATCAACATGCTCACATGTAAAATAGCCAAGAATAAAAGACAACATGGAGATGATATGTCTTGTCCTTTCAGAGAATTTTGCAGAAGGGTATGGAGGATTTATTTTGGGAATTTATACAAAAGAAGGCATGAAATTATGGAATATCTGGAACCTCTTGGGGAAGTCCAGATTCAAGTATAGCTGAGTGAGGGCCTCAATGGATAAAGGGATTTCATCAGGCCTAGGTTGTATCTGCGGCATATGATTAAATAACTCGACTGTAATGGTAAATATAATTTCTTTTTTAGGGTTTATTATAGCTCTCTGATCAGGAAAATAATAGGATTGACAAAGTCTAATCACTTCTAGGCATTGGAAGGTTTGTGGGACAACATATTTTGGAAAATTTGACTCCGAAATAAAAACTTCACCAGCCTGATCTGTGGATTTTTCTTGGATCCAGTAGTGGAGCTCAAGAAGGTTAAATTCTATGACTATGTCAGTAATATTGAAGTCTATGTCAGTTAAGGGAATGTGCTCTACATCTACAATAGGGGGTTGTAGGGGATTGGTAGCTATAATGTTTTTGGAAACAATTTCTTTGCTTGATTTATCAATTTTATTACTCTTTTGAATTTAGAAACAATTGATTTATTCCTGTAGGAGCACCTCTAAAATTTTATAAAAGTTTGCAGAAGGATTTGGATATAACAGGGGATTTATCAAATTGTCTACAAAGGTATAAACTTGATCAATTGATCAAAGTGTGTTTTTTGTAACAAAAGGAAATTTCAAGACTTTAGAGTTTCTAAAAAAATATGTCTAGTGTCTATAGTGCAATCTTTGTGAAAAAAATTAATCTCAAGACCTTGCAATTTTGTAAAAAGACACCTAGAGTCTGTAGAAAATGGATTGAAAGGCGCAGGAGGATTTTTTAGGTATACAGAGGATTAAATTTATTTAGTTTATTCAATCTATGTAAATTATAATGGTCCAAGGTTTCAAAATCTGTGAAAACACAACCAAGGTTTATAGAAAAATATTTTAGGAAGTAACAGGGCTTTCTTTAGGTTTTCAAAAGGCTCCTAAATGATTCAATTAGTTGTATTACTTTAGATCAAGGAATAGGTTTTTTATTTTGAAGAATACCTGGGAAAAATGCAGATTTCATTTCGTAGAGGGTTTCTGAAGTAGCGAAAGGATTTATAAGGCTTTTATGGTCTTTAATAGCGCTTTGGATGACTTCTGCAATGATTGTAGTGGTGGATGGTTGGATTCACTTTCAATTTGGCTCAAAAATGGAGTCGGCAGCAATATTTTCAGTCTAAATAGCTATGTTTGCATGAAAATGGTAATAGAAAGGATGAAAAGGCACAATTGGGAAGTTTTCATTTTTATGAATAGTGAATGCATTAATGGGCAGTCAATTGTGAATTTACAGGGTGGTTTGTGCAGATAGCAGGAGAAAACCACCGAGCGGTTTTCACAATGAGTAAAGGTGGTAAGCGGTAATGGTCTTGAGGATGTGATCAAATAAAATTTAGAGACATAGTGGGGAGGAGAGCCCCGCAAACTGTGCTTTTCGCAAGGTCTAGGGTGAGTTAGCAATTGGCAAATGAAATGCACAATAGGAGATAATGGCCGCCATATCTGGTGGGTGGAGATCTGACGGCTGGGAGGATGCGACAGAGTATTGGGTTTTCAAAAGGCATGGGGCCCAGGTTTTATGATATGTGATTGGTTAAATATATTAAAACTATGGTTTTATACATATAGATGAGACTTGTTATGCTACTGGTTATATGTAATATGGTAAAGGTTTTTAATATAACCAATGGGTTTCAGTAAGTTTGATTTATGTATAGGCATGGATAATAATAAGTGGAGTATGGAAATATATCACACGTGGGGAAATAGAACTATAGGTTATAAATAAAACCTGTGTTGGGGAAATATACATAAAGGAATTAATTAATACGGGATAAAGATATAACGGGAGTTAAATACATAAATTTAATGTGTTAATAATGAAATTTAATGCAGGGTGTTAAATACACTAAGTATAATGTTAAAACTACTATCGGGAATGGATTTCTTTGTTGTGGGACCTGATATAACATTTTTTAAAGAAATACTTAGGATAAAAGTATTTTTGGGTTTTTTGGGTATTTTTGAATATAAAAGGGAATTAGTAAAAGGGTTTTTTACATTTCCAAAGGAAAAAATGTGTTTTAACTTAGGAAAAGGGGAACTTGTAAGGAAAAATGAGCGATAATGGAAAAAAGGGAAAAAATGAAGGGGAGGGGGTATTTTTTGCAAGGGGGGTGACTTTGTGTGGAAGTTAGTAAATGAAATAATCTATTATCTATTATCCATGCTTGTGAAAACTGCTTCTGCCTACCCATCTGCTACCCTAACATTTTTTCTTCATTTACATGGGTGCATTTGAGCTTGCAAACCCTTACTCATTTTGATTTAAACAACAAACTAACTAATTATATCCTTATTTCTTCTAAGGGATTAGATTAAACTGTTGAGCTCCTTATTATTCTCTACCTAACTAATGATCTCCCAAGATTAGACTGTTTGGCTAGATATTTATTCTCTATCTATCAACATCAAATTTATAGCATGAAAGGTCAATATTAAGTAGTCTGACCTGCATGGATTGTGGCATTTTAACAAGTTGCACACAATATTTAATTTGCAGTAAAATTAAATATTAGTGGAATTTGGATTTGCATCACTTTCATGTTTTATTTTTGTCCCTTTTTTGTTTGGGGTTCATTTTCATATTCTTTTTGATATTTTTTCTTTCAAGTCCTTTGATTTTTTTCTTTTAGAACTTTTACCCTCTTTACATTTTTTTGATTTTCTAATATGGGAAAACAATTTGCAGAAAGAGAAGTATGTACATATTATAAGACTAATCAAACTCAATTCAAAATTATGAATCCTATTGTTATAGGACCCTAACAGTGGCTCCACATGGGGATGGAATTTCCTGGTGAAATGTCAAGAACTTTGAGACTAGTAGCCTTTTAATTTTGACTGTGATGGCCTTGAAACTATTTTCTGAGCTCTGCAGTATTCATACTTATGATATTTTTCCTTTCAAAGCTTAGGGCCTTCTCTCCGAGTTTTAACTTTTCTAGAAAAACATCCAATCAAATCTAAAATCTGCGATGTTTTGTACCATGAGTAAAATAAACAAAGTGAACCACTGTTATTCTGGGGAATAGTAATGCTTCAGCATTCTACAATTTATAGGTCCACCTGGAAGATTTGATCCATCCAACTCATTTAAAAAGAATGCATTGTTACCTCTGTAACCATAAATGACATAAGGGCCTTCCCATAAGAAATCAAATTTCCCATGTTTACCTTTCTCTTCTCTCCTAGAATCCCACTTAAGAACTTTTTCACCTATGTAAAAATAATCTTCCTTAGTCTTCTTGTCAAATATATTTATAATATTTTCTTGAACAACTTGAGACTTTAGATAGAAATCTTCCCTGGTTTTCTACAAGTGTATGGTTTGATTTATCCTTCTTTGGATATCATTGGTTTCTACTTGAAGTTCTTGGATTATCTTCATCACTGGTACTCCTAGAGATGATGGAAAAAGAATATTCATCCCATAAAATAGCTAATAAGGGGATGTACAAATGGACTTCTTTGTGGTAAGTCTATCTGCCCATAAGGCATTCACTAACCTTTTGTTCCAGGTTTTCTTATTACCTTCTAGTAGTTTCTTAATGATATTCACAAGGCTTTTATTGGAGGACTCAACAAGACCATTAACTTAAGGGTAATAAGGAGTGGAATGGCCAAGGGTAATGTGTTATTTATTATAGAAATCAATCATCTTTTTAGACATGAAAGAAGTTTCATTATCAGTAATTAGCTTTTGGGGGCATCCAAATCTTAACAATATGTTGTTTTATAAGAATGAGATTATGACAGTATCAATGGTTTGCCTGAAAGGGATGGCTTCTATCAAATTAGTGAAAAAGTCTATGGCTGTCAAAATCCATTTGTGTTGGGCTGATGAGGGAGAGTGGATTTCTCCAATGAAGTCAAGACCCCATTGCTGAAAAGGAATTTATGTGGAGATGGGTTTAAAGGGTAAAGGTAGTAGCTTTTTATTTCCTTCAAATATTTGGCATTTGTGACATGAGGTCACATAATTTTCACATCTGCAAATAGTGTAGGATAGTAGAAACTAGCTCTCAATATTTTATATGTAGTTGTATTCCAGTAAAAGTCTCCCCCACAGTCACCTGCATGAAACTCTTCCATAACTTTACCATCTTCATATTTAAGAAAACGATTCAATAAAATGCCACCATGGTCTTTCCAAAACAGTGCATTGTCTATTATACAAGACTTCATTACCTTTAACTTTAAAAATCTAGCTTTAGTTCTTGATAATCGAGGAGGAGCTTGTAAATTAAGTAATACAAATATGATATCTGCAAACCATGGTGAGTTTGAAAAGGATTCACTAATCTTTGGAGTCACCATCTCTTCCTGATCATCTAATTGGGAAATAAAATTTATATCTAAATCATGACAATTTGATTCAGCCATGAGTTTGGCTAAACCTTGACCTTTAATGAGTTTTGTGGGCTTAATTTCTATGTCATATTCCAAAATGGTGGCAATCCATTTACCTCTCTTACCATCAGGCCCATTCTGAGTTAGAATTTCCTTAACTACTAAATTTGGAACATAAGCTATGATATGTGAATATAAGATGTACACTCTAAATTATTTGATAGCCTTCACTAAATATAGTGCCTACTTTTCCATTGCATATCTAAGTGATTTACTGAAAAAAAGAAATGGTCTGTTCATAGCCCTAATCATTTTTTCGTAGTAAGACTGCATAAATAGTATGTATAGAAGCAAAGGAACAAATAATGAAATATTTTTTGAAATCAAGACTTATTAGGATTGGTGTTTTTGTTAAGGCTTGTTTGATTGATTTAAATTATTGTTTGGCCTCCATAGTCCATTTAAGTACTGAGTCTTTTTTCAACATGTTATTGAGTTCCCTAATTATTTCTGCTAATTTTGAAATGAATCTTCTGAGAAAATTGATTTTACCTAAGAAAGCCTGCAATTCTTTAATATTCCTAGGATGACTAATATTCATAATCGCCTTTATTCTAGCTGGGTCTATTCTAATTCCCTCTTTATATATTATATGTCCTAACAATCTACCTTCTTCAAGTCCAAATATAGTCTCTTTAGGATTTAAAGAAATGCCAAATTTCTTGCATTTGATAAACACTTGTCTAAGATGATCTAGATGTTCATTTTCAGTCTTTGAAAATATAGTAATATCATCTAGATAAATCACAAGAAAATCATGAATTTATTTAGAAAAAGCTATATCCATAGCAATTTGAAAAGTGGCTCCTACATTCATTAATCCAAAAGGCATTTTCAAATACATGAAAGTACCCCAAGGAGTAGTAAATGTTGTATTTGGTTGGTCTTATGGTTGAACTAAAATCTGGTTATATCCAGAGAATCCATCAAGCAATGAAATCCTGGAAGAATCTGTTATCACTCAGAAAAAAGTGAAAACATAATTTGGCATAGTCTTAGAGGTTCATGTGTCAAAGGGAGGGTCATAGAATTAATTTTTCATTACTTGGTTAAGGAAAATTTTAAATTTTTCTTATTATCTTATCCTAAAGTCCAAAACTCACCCTCATTCAAATATTTTCATGTCACATCAGTTATTATTTTCTGAAATTTTTCATTTCCCAAGTTTATAACTCCTAAAAGTCATTTTGGCCAAGAATCCCTTCTTTCGTAGCGAAATACACAAATAAAATGCACTTTTCGCTACGAAACTATTAGTACTTTCATAGCGAAACTACCTAGAAATACACTAGGTATGCTACAAAAGGAAGGATTCATGTCTGTCTTGTCAAAAAAATTGTTAGGTGTTAGTAATTATTAAAATGGATATGGTAGATGCCATTCGGGTCAGTTAGGGTTAAGATCAAGGTACAATGGTCATGGTTGAAGTCATTATTACCATTTTAAGCATGTATGAGTCATCATTATGCCATGAGTTGTCATCAAACTTTAAAATATTTCCCAATTGATTCATTTGTCATTCGCCATTCCCTCTTTGTGTGTTATTGAGCTCTGGAGAGCTATTTCATTGAGCCCAAGCTGTGGTTGGTATTTTCAAAGGTTTGTAGGTATCCCTAATGAAGTGAGGTAGAGAAGACATTAAAGCACCATGGCTACAAAGAGGAAGACCAACAAAGGTGGTCACTGTCTTAGATATGAGCCATCATACATGAACCTGATAAATGAAGACCCAATAGATTAAGAAGTTTTCAGAAGAACAAGGTGTTTGAAGTTTTTCCAAATATTGCAAGGATGCCATGTACAAGTTTCTAAAGAGTTTTCCCTAAATTTCAATGGGACATATGCAAAAGTGGGAATGTTGAACCTCACTATAACACCAGAAACCATTGCAGTAGTAACAGGGATTCCAGGAGGAGAAGAAAAATGGTTCAAAGGTTTCAAATTAAACATGCAGGAATGTAAATAATTTATCAAGCGAGAACATAGTGAGTTTGACCTTAAAAATTCCATTCCAGGGAGCTACATGAAAGATAATTTCTCAAAGCTAATGCTTATTATTCCAAAATACTTCACTTGTGAAGGGAGATGTCATAAGGTTTATTCTTAACACTTCAAGCTTCTTCTACATTTTGTTTGTAAGATATCTCTTGATCTACCTTTTTATTTATAGAGAAGCTTAGCAAAAATGGCAGATAAAGTTCAAGCAAAATCGGAAGGAAGTGAAAGCTCACTTTTTCATCATGGTTTAATAAAGTTCTGGTTTTAGATGAGTTAAAAAGACTAGACAGAGACTGGTCTTATTTTCTGTTTGTTAGTGGTTTTGAAGTGGATTCAATTACCCCTAAAAGAACTCCTAATCCTAGAGGTATACCATCACCTTTAGTGATAGAAAAAAGTGAACCAGTAGGGGTAGAGAAAAGTAAACCAGTAATCATGGAAATAGAGTAGTTGCAGAAACTTGATACACCTGTTGTTTCACCTGCAAAACAAAATTCAAGTATGAGATAACCTACAAAACAAGAGCCAAATATGAGTAAACATGGCAAAAAAAGGATTACAAGGAGCCAAATAGTGGCTAAAGGAAATTTAGAATACATTCTACATTCTATTGATATTGAAGAGACTCCCATAGTCCAAGCTAAGGATATAGATGAGGGAGGAAAGAAGCTCAAGAAAGCTAAATCAACAAAGAAGTTAGAGTTTGAAGGTGAGGATGCAGGTTTTATGTTTCAGGCTACGAAGCCCATGAAAATACATGAAAGAAAACTTTTGGAAAGTAGTAAATAAGTTCATCTAGCCACTAACATTATCCAACCCCCACCAAATATCATGGACCCATCATCACCTGCAAAATAAGACCGAGTCATCAAGCAAAGGAAAGGAAAAGAGAACATCATTGAAAAATAGAGTTTGAGGTTCTTGAGGAACAGTCGAAGTTAGAAAATCATGAAATAGTATTCATGAAGAAAGAGGCAAAGAAATATAATGTCAAAAAAGTGCATTTTTAGAAAATGAAAGAGATATGGGAAAATCAAGCTGATAGTGTATCAAAGACTTTAGATGATACACAACAATTAATAAAATGGACTATGTAATTGAGGAAAGAGGTGAAGCATGTTAGAAGAATGAACCTGCACTTGAAATAGAGCAATAGAAAACTGAAGGACCAAGTTAAAGACCTACAAGAGCAGTTATAATTGATCCATCAGGAGTTGGAGAAGAAGGGTTTAAAGATGACTATAGGTAAGGAACCTATAGCTCAACTCATCATTAATGAAGAAGAAACACCTCAAGGCTCTTAAGTTTAGTTTTTTTATGTTTGTATATTTCAATAGCATGTTGAGAACCAAATTTTTCTAGTTGGAAGGTTTGAAACAAGGTCAAAATCGGAAATTGCACAGTTTTCCATAGTTTCGTAGCGTTTCCTAGGCTTGAAGCTAGGAAAATGCTACGAAATTTTTTGTAGATTTATTTTTGCTTATAAAACCATTTTTTGCAGATTTTATGGAGGGGAAATGGTAGTGATGATATGTCAGGTCATGATGGACACCATGAAAAATCAAAGAAGAAAAAATTTTAATTGCAAAAGCCATTTTTTTGGATGCTACGAAAGCATGCTACGAAAATGCCATGTTTTCGTAAAAAGTTGTTTTAAAGTTTTATAAGCAAGTTTAAGGGCAGTTTTGGATAGGTAGACACATTCAACAGGTCAAGAGACCTTTCCATAAATCATCCATGAATTGAAGACCATGAAATGGAGACAACTCATTAGTTGAAGACTTCGTTGAAGATAGGGTTCTGTTTTCCTAAAAAATATGGTTTGTTTACATATGTTGAGGAGGATATTTAACATGCCATGTAGTGATGAGATATGAAATATCCTATTCAAACATGCAAAGCATTATTTTTCAGATATGTAATTGTTTTAAAACATAAGGTAGTTTTATGTAATAAATAGGAGTTTGAGTTCTATTAGGAAAAGGACTGTTTTACAGTGTAGTTGTCACTTTCTAATTAAAGCACATGTTTTACTGCTATGCAAGGTGTCATAGGAAGAGTTCGATGAATCTAGCCAAGAGGCAGATCATCTCTGATGTAAGAAGGTCTATTAAAGGGTAGATTATCGAAATTGTAAAGGGTTGGATATTTTTTGCACTACTGCAGCTTTATGTAATTTGACTGATATCAGTACTACAAAGGACTCTTTCTTGACAGACCTGAGATTCTCCTGGAGTTTTTAATGCTTTTCTGATCTATATTTTTATGCATACTAATTGTAGTGGATTACATATTTATTACTCATAATTCATATGTGTATGCTCTGAATTCCTTTATTGATGAAATGATTGTGTTGTTCTATGTTCCATGTGTGATTTGCCTTTGTTAAAAACTCTTACCTGCCTCAGCTTCCATGTCAAGAGACCTTGCCACTGAACCTACTGATTTGTGGAATGCATAAGCCCAATGGTTGCTGACCTGTACTCTTTTCAACCAACACACATCACAATCAAGTTATTTTTCAAATAGAGTTAGCCATCTAGTTTCATATTTATCTAATATCATAAACCCCTTTGAGAGATCCCTCTCAGACTGAAGAGGCTAAGCTTCAGTCACATGCCGGTTTGAAATAGTTACATAGATTTTCCCGATTAGCAACCAATAAAGTACAATTTTGTGATAACATTTTGGTGTGTCTGTCGGGAGTCTGAAGATATACTTTCCTGAAATTTTGATGTAGAAATTTTAAAGTTTGTAGGAGCTCAGAAAGTTGTTCGAGGCTGCATCTACCTTGGTGACTCCATTCAAAATTCATATGATCAAAGGTGGCTTCAAGAAGGAGATACACAAGGAGTAATCCTGACCCAGATCCACCTACCATTGTGGACAATCCAAACACCATCTCTAGAGGAAGTCAAGGCATTTCTGCAATATTAGGTAGTCCATTACATACAAAATCCTTGTTCTATAAAGTTTTAAGAAGTCCCGAAGATAAAAATTTTGATGATAAAATTCAGGAAGTCTTGTTTAGGTCTGAAAGTGAAAAATAATTGACTAAAATTGGCTTGGACCTACATAAAATAGGTATTGATACCTCAGCCTTAGTAACTCAAAAAAATAAAGAAGAGTTTTGGGAGGAAATCACTTCAGAGTTACTATTAGAGAAAGAATATTTGGATAGGTTGAAGGAACTAGACCCATTTGAAATTATGTTAAGAAGTAAAAATAGTGTCCCTCTTCCTGATTGGAGTTCAATTTAGACTGGGCAACAAATACCAAACAACCCTCCTCCTAACAGTTCCTCTTCCTCTACTGTTGTTGTCCCTAAAACTACGATAGTCCCAGTCATCATGGCAGGAAATGTGCCACCTCCATTTGTTGTTGCACCTAATAAGTATGCCCCTCTTGTTCTTCCAGTTGTCCTAAATTCCCTTCCTAGCAAATATTCTGCTAGAATCAAAACTTGGGGAAGTGATGAAGAGATTAAAGCTGAAGAGCATGTAGACCAGTTTAATGACTTTATAGAAAAGGAGGAGGTTGACCATGAGGATGTCAAGATGATATTGTTTTCTTAGAGCTTTACTGGTGAAGTTAGGAAGTGGTTCAAAGCCCTTGTTGCAGGAAGCCTACATAATTAGAATGATTTTGAAGATAGCTTCTTGAGGAAGTGGGGAAATAGAACCAACCTTGTACAAACCCTCACTGAGTACAATAGTTTGAAGAGAGTTGTTGATGAAACTGTTCGAAACTTTTCAAAGAGATTTAAATTTTTTTATGACTCCATCCCTACCCATCTAAACCCTCAACCAGGAGCATCTCAGCTGAGATATGCTAAAGCCTTTGATTATAAATTTTCTATCCTGTTAAGAGAAAGAGAATACCCTTCACTTGCTGAAATGAAAAATGATGCAGTGAAGGTGGAGGTTAATATGATGGTAGAAAAAAATTCCAATATGGGAAAGACCAAGTTGAAGGAATAAGATAATCCTTCCACCTCATATGACAAATTTGATTCCATGATGAAGACATTGGAAAAACTGATGGATAGGCTTGCCCTTGGGAATTCCTCTGCCCCTCTTGCACAACATGAACCTCAATTTAGAAATTCTCAATTCAGAAGACCTCAAAACTAGTAGAGACCAAGGGAAAACATAAATCAGCCACCTGACCCTCAACTAAGGCCTCCTTTTCAACAAAACTTAGTTGATGAGGAAGATCAGCTTGAAATACAAGAATACTCAATTCATTTCTTAGATGAAAATATGTCAGGAATTTTTTTTACTAAGGAGGAACATAATGAGTCAGATCATGATGTAAAAAAGGGTGAGGAACCATATGATTATCTTAAAGGGTATCAACATGCAATCTTTGATATGCAGAAATAGTACAACCTCAAAAACATAAATGTGCCAATTACTGCAAACAAAACACAGCCTAAGAAATATGCCCCTAAATATGCTGAGGTTAGGAAAGATAAGCCACCTCCTCCTCCTGATAAAGAGACTGAAAAATATGCTTTTGTTTTTCAGTTTGGAGAGTGATATCTCTAAGGTCAAAATCCCAGTACCTTTTGGAGAAATTCTTAAGGTGAATGAATACAAAATTAATATTGTAAAAATGTTGAATTCCTAATTAGGAGTTGTTGATATCGTAAATGTTCAAGAAGATCATCCAACTATATACATGGGTTCAATATTAGAGGATGAGTGGAATGAATAAGTGACTCCTTTTTATGTTAGCCTTAGTATTCATGGCATGAAATTGCATAATGCCATGTTGGATTCAGGAGCCTCTCACAATATTATACCCAAAGTGATCATGGAAAGGATGGGATTAGAAATTACTAGACCATATAAGGATTTGTTTTATTTTGATTCAAAAATAGTTCAATGCATTGGTTTAATAAAAGATGTTTTTTTTGGTCTTACGCAAGTCCCTCTCAAGACAATGGAAATGGAAATTGTGGTAGCAGACATTCAACCTAATTTTGGCATGATATTATCAAGGTCGTGGGCAAAAAATGTCAAAGTTACAATGCATATGGACCTAACTTATGCCACCATTCTTGTTTTTGGTGACCAAATGAGACTATACAGAGAAAAAAGGATGGCTCATATGATAATTAGTAAATAAAAACCTCATAATTTTCCAATATATACTATTGATACTAAACTAGGATCTGCTATTCTTTTCAATGAATTGACTGATGAAGTAGAAGATGAAAATAAATCAAAAAATAAGCAGAAAAAAAATTAGCAAATCAGTGAGGAGAAGTCAAAAGGTTGGTGGTTGTTACACTTTGATGGATCAGTAGGAAGAGAGGGGGCAGGAGAAGGAATTTGGATCACAACTCCAAAAGATGAAAGTAAGTTATTTTCTTACAAACTGAATTTTGATTGCACAAATAAAATGGCTGAGTATGAAACTTTATTTTTGGGCTTAGAAATTTTGAAGAGAATGGGTGCCCAAAATATTTTTGTTTTTGGAGATTATGAATTAATTATTAAGCAAGTTGAGGGTGTATGTAAAACTAAGGATGTGATAATGAGGGCATATAGAAATTTGATCATGGAGATGTTAGAGAATTTCCAAGAATATTCATTTATTGTGAAGACTAGGGACCAAAACTCAGTAGTTGACTCCCTAGCTGTCTCTAGAAGTCTATTTAACATACCTACACATTCCAATGAAAGATATGAGGTTGAATTTTTCCATAGACCTGCTATCCCTGATAACGTTATCCATTGGCAAGTTTTTCAGGATGACTAGCAAGTCAAAAATTTTATAGAACTGAAACAAGGGTTTGAAAGTACACAAGTAGACCAACAAAACATGCTTTCTAAAACAAAGGGAAATTCTGAAGTGTTACAGCTGAAGAATAACTCTATACTCAAAGTTCTCATACCCCTTGAAAATATTTTTGATCAGAATGATGTGTTCAAGTTTCCTAGGATACAAGTTGATGATGACGAGGTATAGAGTTGTAACATTGGTACAGTAGCAATGCCAAAAATGATTAAACTTTCAAAGTTTCTTTCAGTTTACATGAGACATAAATATATTGAGATGATGAAAAGGTTCATAGATGTTTTAGCGTGGAGTTACGTTGATTTGAAGAAGTATGATCCTACTATAATTCAGCATACCATTCCCATTAAAGAAAATGAAAAGCCTTTCAAACAAAAGCTGAGGAGGATTAATCCACTTCTCATGCCTGTGATTGAGAAGGAAATCAAGAAAATCTTTGATGCTAAAATTATTGTTCCAACCATATTTTCAAAGTGGCTTGCAAAGTTGGTTCCAATCAGAAAAAAGAGTGGAGAAATCAGAATCTTCATTGACTTCAAAAAATTGAACAAAGCCTCTCTGAAGGACAACTACCCTTTCCCAAAGATGGAAAGAATTTTGCAGAACATTGTTGATTCCCAAAGGATGTCTATGCTTGATGTTTTTTCAGGGTACAATCAGATACTTATGCATCCAGAAGATCAGAATAAAACAACCTTTACCACACCATGGGGCACATTCATGTATGCCAAGATTCATTTTGGTCTGATGAATGCAAGACCTACCTTTCAAAGAGCTATGGAGATTCCCTTTTCTGAGGAGAAATATGAGATGTTGGTTGTCTATTTGGTTGACATAAAAATATTTTCAAGGAGAGAAGAAGATCACTTGAATCACCTAGAAAATATTTTTTTGAAGTATAGAAGGTTTGGAATTTCTCTCAATCCCACTAAAATCATTTTTTATCTAACTTCAGGGAAGTTACTTGGGCATATTATTTCTAAATATGGGATTAATATTGATCCAAATAGGGTCAATGCAATTCGTAAAGTGGATCTGCCCAGAATTAGAAAGGAAATTCAGTCTTTCCTTGGAAGGGTAAATTTTGTGAGGAGGTTTATTCCTAATTTTACTGAGATTGTAAAATAAATAACAAATATGCTGAAGAAAGGAGTTGAAATCAAGTGGATAGTAGAAGAAAAGCACTCATTCGAGGATATTAAGAAGGAACACACTCAAGCACTAGTGTTGATCAGCCCAGATATTTCAAAAGAATTTCTGGTTTTTACATTTACATCAGAAAATACAATTGTTGGAGTTTTGCTGCAGAAAGGACAACAAGGTACTGAGCATCCCATTTCATTTTTTAGCAGGACATTAGCTAATTCAGAGCTGAAGTACAACATATTAGAGAAGCAAGCTTATGCATTGGTCAAGGCCATCAAAGATTTCAAAATTTACATTCTGCAGTCTCATATTATAGCTTTTCTTCCTAATGCTATTGTGAAAGACATCTTAACTCAAGTTGATCCTGATGGTAGGAGAGGGAAGTGGATAGCTAACTTGATGGAATATGATATAGATATTAGGCCCAAAACATTGGTTAAAGGTCAAGGCCTAGAAAAGATAATGGAATAGTCCAATTTTCACTGTCTTGATATGAATTTACATGCAAAAATTTCAGAATTATCAGATGAAGATGAAGAGTTGATTCCCATTGAAGAGAAGTGATCGAGAGATCATGTCCATTGTTCAAAAATGTTCAAAAATGAAAGTGATAAAAATTGTTTGCAACTTGAGTGACCTGAAAGGTCTTGTCATTGTGATTCTGGCGCCATAAACGTTTCGCAAAATAGAGGTTGTATGCAGAATTTATGAAGGTTTGAAAAGCCTAGTAAACTCCAAAAAGAATGACATTTGACTTAGTTTGACTTTGTATGAAAAATTTCAAAAAAAATATATTTTCAAAAAATTATTTTTTATATTAAAGTTTTTCAGGCCAATCATCAGGTACCACGTGGCCAGCTCGGAGGCTGCCACGTGGCCCTAGGCCGGAGGTCGAATGGGCATATAATTATTTTTGGAGACTATGGGGTTTGAACGTGGGACCTCCCGCCCAACAGTGCACACGCCTACCGCTACGCCACCGAGATGTTATTAACCATTAATATTTTTGCATCTATTTGAACTTACCAGTTTTTTTTAACTGGTGGAAAAAGGGGGCCAACCCCTAGTGGACCAGCCGCCACTCCACAACACCAAGTGCTAAGAACCATGGTCCTTGCAATCGGCGATTAGTCTGAACCGTTAACTTCGGTGGTTTATTTGCAGCGTGGTCACATGTCTTATCTAGAATTAAATGTAGTTGGCAATCGATCTAGAAATTCCACTAGTGGAACTCCAGATTCGGTGCCAGTTTCCAGTTTTGTCGAACTTATCTGGAGTTCCACCATTTTTAGTGGAGCTTTCTCAGGAGTGATTGGGAATTTTATAGTTTGGGTCATAACTCCTTGGATTTTCAACAATTTTTGATGAATGAATAGTCATTTTTGGTTATCTTAGACATTATGAACACATTGGCAGAGGTTTTAAAGCCATCAGAGATCATTTTGTGTAGGTTTTGCTTCAGGAGAAGTCAATGAGCCACTAGGGCCTCCAAGGTGTGTTCAGCGTATTGGGCATCCATTCTCTTTCTTCTGCAAATGAATAGTCATTCCTGAAAAATTTAAGTATTATAAAGGTGTTTTTACTGAGACCATAGCCATTTGGGGCTTTCTTTTACCTGTACTTACCATTTTTGAGCAATAAGATATGAGGGACATGCCATTGAGAGTTGGACCAGCAGATGTAGCCTAGGAGGGGTGAAATACTTCATCAAATTTTATGAGTATTGTTACATATGATGTTTATTTATCCATTATATACTGATTCATAGTGTTATACAAGAAATTTACGTTCTTTAACCTCACATAAAAATCTGTTTAACTAAGTTAAAACCATTTCTTTGACCTGCAAACTTCAGTGAGCCTTATGCACACAATTTAATTACTGTTTGGATACTTAGCAAAGAAAAAACTAATACATTCCATTTAGATAAATTTGGTAACAAAACTTAGGTTAAGCTTGAGTTAAGCTATAGTATTTTCTCTATTTAATATTTGTGCAAAAGGATGTGTATTCTAACTTTATTGAAGGGAATTAAGTTGAAGAGAATGATTATCACATGTATAACAATTTGCTGTTTCATTTGGGCAAGTTGTGTATACCACAGGGAGAGAGACTAAGTGTCATGAGAGAAGCTCATTCTTCTCTTGTTGTTGTACATTTTGGGGTAAGCAAAACAGTGGCACATTTACAGAGGTATTGTTATTTTCCTCACATGGTATATAGTGTTTCACATTTCATTATAGGTTGTTCATTGTGTGCTACAAGCAAGCCTAGCAATAGGAAGCTTGGGTTGTACATGCCATTACCGGTACCATAAAGGCCATGGGAAAGTGTTTCTATGGAATTTGTTGGAGGTCTACCTATGTCTAGAAAGAAGCATGATTGTCTTTATGTAGTAGTTGATAGATTCAGTAAGATGTGTATTCTTATGCCATGTAAGAAATATATTACTCCTGAACAAACGACTGAATTATATTTTCAAGATGTATGGGTTCATTACGGTTTTCCTAATTCTATTTTTCATGATAGGGATTCCAGATTTGTTGGGAATTTTTGGTCCAATCTATGGAAGATGATGGACACCAAGTTAAAAAATAGTACTTCTTTTCATCCACAAACAGATGGCCAAACCGAGGTAGTGAACATAACCATTGTGAATATTTTGAGAGGTTATTGCAGCAATCATCCTAAGTTGTGGGATGAGCATCTGCATTACATTCATCACGCTTACAACCGGGCCAAGCACTCTTCTACAAATACTTCACCTTTTGAAGCCCGCTTTGGGTATTTGCTAAAGTCACTTCTAGATTTCATTCTTGCGAAGGATGTTGCCATTGATGGGCATAGTAACATTGACAAAGCTCGTATGGTCATTGAGCGAATTTAGCTTATTTATCAACAGGTTTAAGAAAAAATTGAAAAAATTCAAATAAAATACAAGGAGAGGCATGAAAAACATAGAGTTGATCACAAGTTTCAAGAAGGTGATAAGGTATGTATTGTTATAGGACAAATGACCTCCTCATCAGCTTAGAGGAGAAGGTAACATGGAAGGAAGAAAATGACCTAGACAAGACCCATTTCTACCAAGGTAACGCGCCCCAGAAGCAGCTATACAATGTTATAACGCACTTAAGACATGTAAATGGAGCGTTAGTACCTAGGGTAACGCTCTGTCTTGCCCAAAGGGCAGCGTTATCCATGTTTTAGTGTGAAAAGGGAAAAGATCTTGCAGAAAAGTGACTAGCACTTCTAGCCTTTTCTCATAAAGGACCAATACAAAATAGAAACTAAAAGGCATAAAAATTTTATTAGGCCTTTCCAAATACAACTAGACTCCTAAGGAGGAAAAATCATGGAAGGACATGGAAACATCTTGATCTTTCCCATTAAAAACTGGTTGGATAGGTTGGCAATGTTTGCCCTCTCCATATTCTATAAAATGGAGTTGTGGGCTCTTGGTCTATGGTCAAACGATTGAATATATGTAGAACAGAGTTCCATTGTTGTAGTGTGAGGTTTGAATATTGGCGAAGCTCATTGAGAGCTTTCTACCTTGAGCATCATCACACTCAGAAATAGAGAAAGAAGGAGAGGAATTGGGAGATTGAGGAGGGCTTGCTACAACCAATGGTTATAATCCTCCTTTTTATAAGTGAATAGAACTTTATCTATTTTGTCCATTCTATGTATCAGTGTCACAATTGTTTTTCAATCGTCTATGTAGCATGATATGCGTGGCTTACATCTGTATTATTCCATGTTTCTTATATGCTACTTTAATAAATAACAAACTATACTATTGTAGATATGACACGGGTGCTTTTATTGATTGCAGGATCCGGATTTGGAGCTGGTGAGGAAGGATCTCTACTTCGCTGCTCGTTGTTCTCCATAGGATCCACTACCAATAAAGAGGTGATTTCTCTGTCTTATTTTTTTGATTATAGACAGTAGCATGAACATGTATGCAGCTTCTTTCTGAACTTTGCAGCTAATCTTACTGTCTACCTCAGGCATCGGAAAGTCCTGAGAGGGATATTTAGTAACCATCACCCAAGCATATTACCCTATAACAGAATTGGCGACTCCGATGGGGAGTTAACCCCAAGTTTTTGGATTGTTCCTATCACTTTCCATTTTTCCTTCTATTCACATATCCTTCCAACCAACTTATGTGCTTAGTTAACATCTCAAAAGCTCACAAAGTCTAGATCAGGCCCTGTTTAGCCATTTGTGCAACTTTACCCTGACTGACGCTTCCCCTGTAAGTGTTTCAAAGTGTTATAACGTGGTATTTTCTCAGATACGGTGCATTAGTCTCATTACTAATTCTCTGTAGCCTCTGCTTGCCTGCGTTACCCAACCAAAACAGCTGTTTACACCCCTGTTATGTTTCCCCTTTGGCTGTGTAGTTATTGGCCATTAGAATAGTTTCTCTTGTTGGATCCCTGTGCTTGTTTACCAGCTAGCCATTTTGTCTTTTTGTTATTATTTCAAAAAGTTAAATGTCAATCGCGTCTACTTTTTGAAAGAAGAAATTTTCTTTTTAGTTTTCTAAACTTAGTTGCATTATTTCTAAAAAATTTTGGTTAAAAGGCTATTAAGAGAGGATAGATAGATGTTTGAATATTTAAATATGAACTATGTTATTTGAATCATTGGTGCATAGTTGTTGAAAATTCTCTCCTTGTAGAAAAGCTCTTCATTGAAATTGAATATCTAGAGCATATTTTCTGCATGGTTTTTTTAGTTAGAGTCTCATCACATTTCATATGTCCACTCCCCCTCTGCAAGACTAATAATCAAGTACACTAAGAATCAAGTGATAATAAAATTAATCATATAACATTTTCTGAGCTCACGCTAACAGTAATTCAGGCTAGGATCTTGGGGTAGGAGAAGTGAGAAAGTCACCCAAGATCTCAAAACTTGAAACTAGAGTCATTAATAAGTGAAATCCTACTGCACTCATATTATCAGGACCACTCCACTACCACCGGAGTTAAGCACGAGACAACACCAGGGTGCATGAGAAGGTAGCCCAACTTTGAGTGCATTCAGTGGGAATGCTATATATTGGGGTTCCCTTCGGGGATGTCGAAACTAGATCAGGGATCTAGGTGTTCTGCCCATATAGCGTGTTGTCTACGACTGTGACCCCCCTGATGATGTCTATGATTTGAGGTATATTTAGTGGCAAAACGTTTTTTAGGGACTTACACGAGGTGACTGGGACGGGCTGTCCTGGTACCTAAAACAAACAGACCTACTCTGTCTTTGGTCTTTGGGAGGGTAATCATCTTCACGAGAGTGCTTACACCTATTGCCTGAGGTTTAGGTGAAGCTCTAGAGTAATTGTAATTGTGTTTATGAATAAACCTCTCTGTATCCTATTGTGATACTGGGTTTCATCTCCAGCAAACGGTAGTACTCAGACGGGGCCACCCTGTTCTGGCTGCTTGTAGATTCATTTTAGAAATTCCTTTTTTATTTTTTCTTTTCTAGTTGTGTGGTTACTATCATTTATACTTCATAATACATCACAAATAATAAAAAAATTGATAAAAATAAATAGGTCACTGTGGCATCTTTCGACCCTCGCCGTCTATCTCGACGACAGTGGGGTCTCCCTCCATTGACACCGAAGGAGGAGTCGAGTCTTGGTGAGCCCGTGCCTTCTTCAAAAGAGCAGTCTCTAGTGACAACCCCTGATTTTCACAAAGCACCATATCACACAGAATTTCTAGAGGATCCTTTTACAGAAGGAGTCATCCCTCCTTCTAATCCTCCACTCACTGATTCGTCGGTGGCAGTGTTAGTTCAGATTACACCAAGCCAAGATATGTCTTCAGCTACACCAACATCCATTTCACAACTGGCACCCATGGGGTGGATGCCGATGGAAACCAACCCAGATTCACCACCATCTTCCCCGTCGGTAGTCAGTTATACACTGCTAATCGAAAGCCCTAGTAGCCAGCATATGCCTGGTCCTAGCACTACAGTCACCACAACTGTTAGTGTGTCTCCGAATCCTTCAGGACCGAATCCTATGGTCACTATGCCAGGACCCACGGTACCCGCTCCCATGAGCGTGGCTACTTCAGTTCCTTTTAGCAACCCTTTTGGTTAGAACCATTTTCTGAGTTCAAACCCCTTGGCTATCATGCCAGGGGGCAGTTTCACCAACACACAGATGAGTGGGGGCACTTCGGTACCCCTGCAATTATCTGGACAAATGGGACAACCCACTATTAACATTGTTCCCTTAAGTGGTCAAAATTTCGGTATAGGATATATGTCGTTGCTTAACTATGCGAATAGCAGCATGCCTCCGGCTAGCTCTATTATGTCCATATGGAAAAATGAACCCCAAAATCCATTTGGAAAAGGGGGAAACTTTTACGTCAGGAGCAACCAACTGTTGGCCCCCCAGTACAATATACCATATGGACAGCACCCATACGTTCCTACACCCCCACCCACAAGGAAATTTTATCAACAAATTCCTACTTATCCTATTGATAACACATTGATGGGCTGACCCTATGGCCTAAATATTTAGTCTATGCTTCCTTGGTTGGACTCAAGGGAAAACATGTAATTGCCATTTTTGGAAGCTCTAAACATCTCTGACATCTACAAACTAACCAATGATCCCATCAATCACAACCCACTCTGGCCTCTAGTACCACACAAGATTTCGTCTGAAATCCCTAAATTCGACGAGAAACAAGGGGACGATCTGGCTACGTAGGTCACCACCCTTCATTTATGGTCTGTCTCTAACTCCATGTGGATGATAGTATCTAGCTTCGACTTTTCCCCCGCACTCTCACAATCAATGCTGCCAAATGGTAAATTGAGTTACCACGCAGAGCCATCAACACTTTTGGTGCTTTAGCTTTGGAATTTCTTAAAAAATTCCAACTACCTATTAGATATGAAACAGGAATGGTGCTCTTAACCTCGCTGCGCCAAGACACTGCCACCCACATCTCCAATCACATTCATGAATGGAGACGTAGGAGGAGGTTAGTCAAAGAGCCAATCCTAGATCATCTCTTATCTAATTGGTTTTGTAAGTCACTCTTAAAAAACCTAGCTAAAGACATTTTTATATCTGGTTCGGTCATGAAAGATCAATCCATTCATTGTGCACAGCATCTACATTTGATATATTCGCAATCTGGCATGCTATATGATTTAATCCCCTATGCCCCTGGTAATCTGAATCCTCTCGCTACCTAGAAACCTAGAGCACATGATGATGGCCTCGTTGATGCAATCTCTAGTATAGCCATAAAACAACCCAGTGGTAAAACCTCCCAGCCATCTTCGGCTGCCACCACCCCTAACCAATCAACTACTCTTCCTACCGCTGAGGTAAATTTTGTGCAAGTTTCAGAAAAACCTAGTGTCAAAAAAAAAAGAACAAGAAAAGGTCCTCTTCTTCAGAAGAGCAGTCAGATCATTAGAATAATCCTAATTAGAAAAATGCTGCTAAAAATGACAAAGGGAAAGAAAAACTCATGAAATTTCCTTGCCGAATTAGTGTGGAGGACCACTTGACATAAAAATGTCCTCAGCTGCAGGAATGCACAGATTTTATCACAAACAAGGACTCTGGGAGGACACTTTCCATCCTTCATAATCCCTTCCCTATTACACATCAACAACAACAACACATGATTGCAAATCCACCACAACCCCTGCAAAGGGGAAATGGTGGTACGCATCCTTCCAGTGAAGGATCGTCTGCCATTTATGGTGTAGAATGTGTTGAACTCCAAACACTAGCCAAAATTTATGGAAATACTGTCATTGATACTTAGGAACCCGATACCAGTTCAAATCCATTGTCACGCAACGATTTGCGTATCGAACGGCCCACTGTTGACCACGCGATTTTTCCCCCCAAAGGGACACTTCAACGTACATCTCATAACACCTCTGCATGTGCCACCAAAAACTACAATATTGTCGAAGATTTGGCGTAGGCACCATCAACTATGTCTGCTCTCGAAGTATTGCAAACTTCCCCAGTACAAAGGAAAGCCTTTCTTTCGACCATTGGTGGGATTGACCCCCAAGATTCTACGCTAGCTACTTTTGACATGGAGAAATATAAACCTTGCCTCTCACCCCAACTTGTATTCCAGGTACAAGTTGTGTCAAAATGGAGACCAATCCATCGTACTGTCATAGATGAAGGTGCTTCGACCTACGTTATGTCAACTACTTGTTGGCTCGCTTTGGGTTCTCCCACTTTGTCTTCACTGTCAAATTCCCTTAAAGCTTTTGATGGCCACACTTTTCTCCCAAAATGTTATCTTGCTATCTTTCCCATTTCCCTTAGTGGGAAAATGATAACGGTGGACATAGAAGTCGTAGATCGTCATCTCGACTATAATCTATTGCTGGGTCACAGTTGGTCATATGCAACGACTGCCATTGTTTCTTCAGTTTTCCTGCTCATCCTCTTTCCATTGGATGGGAAAATAGTCACAGTGGATCAGTTATCCTTTTTCACCCCTGATTATGCCACATTACCAAGTATCACTGTACCCCTAATAGGAGGCCTTCCTGACTTGTACGTCAGTATTGGTACTGGTATTGTAAAGGCATCTTCCCTGAAGGGTTTATTTCCTCTTCTGCCGCCAGAGGTTCCACATACGGTTGAAATGATATCTACCACTTTGGATAGCTCTATCAACACATGGATCCTACCGGTCCCTTCATAGATTTATTCCTATGAAGATCAGATGCCGCTCTCACCAGCCGAGTTGGCTTATCAAACCATCAAAATTACATCTGAACCCTCCACAACTATGGTTTTGACCAATGGTACAAACCTCCCGCCCATCACAGTTCTTTCTAAGGATATCCTCGATGAATTCCTTCATAAGGACGAAGCTATTTGAGAGATCATGTCTTTAGAAGAATGACCTTCAGGAGAGTTCCACCATCGCGCTTCGATGTTTGATTCAGACATGATAACTACTCAAATCCCATATTTTGACCCACCTGAGATCATCTCCTCTATTTACATGATTGTTCAAACTATCGATTTGGAAGGGAACTTGGGAAACCTTTCTAAGACCTTGTTCATAAATATCTTGGTCAAAATGGGTATCGTGGAAAATATTCAAATTGGAGCAGATTGCAATCCTGAGGAAATTTCACACTTCACGTCCCTTTTTAAGGAATTTCGCAATGAGTTTGATTGGTCTTACGACAAAATTCCCATCATATATCCATCTATCATCGAGCATGAAATCAAGGTTTATGACAATGCCAAACCTATTCGGCAGAGACTTCAACCTGTCCACCCATGCAAAGCAGCCACCATTAAGACTAAAGTCAAAAAAAATTTGAACGTTGGTTTTATCTATCTTGTTCCTTTGACAGAATGGGTTTCCAATCTAGTCCCCATAGACAAAAAAATAAGGCACCATCCGATTTTGTGTTGATTATTGTGATTTGAACACCGCTTGTGCCAAAGAGAATTATCCCACGCCTTTCATAGATCAGATCCTTGATGATTGCACCGGATGTGAGTCTTTTTCCTTTATGGATGGTTTCTCGAGATATAACCAGATTGCGATTAAAAAAGATGACTAGCATAAAGCCACCTTCATCTGTCCTTGGGGCACATTTACATATCGTAAACTCCCATTCGGTATGAAGAATGCAAGAGAAAATTTTCAAAGGGCTATGGAATATTCCTTCCACGAAATTAGGCATATTGTACAAGCTTACTTGGATGACCTTCTGGCTCATTCCAAGAAGTGATCCCATCACCTCGCACATCTGAAAAAAATATTCGCTCGGTGTAGGTTCTACAATATACGTCTAAATCCACATAAGTGCGTATTTTTTGTCGAGTCTGGAAGCCTTCTAGGTTTTATTTTCTCCAAGCACGGGATTAGGGTTGATCCTGATAAGGTTAAGGAAATCATTGAATTGCCTGCACCTCAATCCATTCTGCAACTCCAACGTTTACAGGGGAAGGAAAACTTTTTACGTCATTTCATAGTGAAATATGCCGAGATGATGAAAGGCTTTATGAACTTACTAAAAAATGGAACACTATATTTATGGGATGACCAAGCTCAACTATCGTTTGACGCCCTGAAACGAGCATGCATTTCTACCCCACTTCTTAGTGCCCCCAATTATTCATGCGACTTTCTCCTCTACTTGGCAGCCTCACCATCCTCACTTGGCATGGTTCTGGTTCAAGTTCATGATGACGATCGTGAACATGTGATATATAACTTGTCAAAAGGTCTCATCAAACCCGAGCTACGATATTCACATGTGGAAAAACTCTCTCTCGCGGTGGTCTTTGCTGTCACCTGACTCCGACACTATATATTACTATGTCAGACTATTTTTATTACTTTGGAGAATCCCATGTGACACATTTTGTCTCACCAAGTTGTTGAAGGAAAATATTCCAAATGGATAGTGATCCTCGAACAATTTGACTTGGTATTCACTGCAGCCAAAGAAAATAAATCCCTAGTCTTTGTCGAATTACTATCAGACCTTCCTAGAATCGACCCAGGAGATGTAGCTCATGATCCATTTTTTGATGAATCCATCTTCTTAGTTGATTATTCTGATCCTTGGTATGGAGACATTTTTCTCTACCTCCAAACTCAACGCTTCCACCCAACTCTCATGTCTGACGAATGCCGTCATATTCGCCACCAAGAGAAACACTACCTCGTACTCAATGATACTCCATATTGTCGTGGTGTTTATGCTATTCTTCGGTGTTGTCTCACCTTTGACGAAGCAGAACACGTTTTAAATGACTACCACGCGGGGGCGTGTGGTGGTCATCTTTCTAACATAGCTACTGCCTAGAAAATCTTGTGTGCAGGCTATTATTGGCCCACTTTATTTAAAGACTGCATCACAGCAGTCCAGAAGTGTCATTCGTGTCAAATTTTCACGAAGAAAATGTGTGCTCAGCCCTCCCCTCTCCACCCGATTATCTCCATTGGTCCTATAGCTAAATGGGGAATAGAATTCGTTACATGCAACCTCGTTCAGTCGACGGACACAACTACATTTTCGTGGCAGTCGATTACTTTACGAAATGGGAAGAAGCCATTCCCACTTTTAGGGCCGATGGAGAAATGACCACTCTATTCCTGTTCAATCAGGTTATCTATCGTTTCGGTGTACCCCTTTCAATTGTCACAAATGATGTATCACATTTTCACAACCATATGGTGACGGAATTAACGTCCATGCTAGGATTTCAATAAGATCAGTCTTCGTCCTACTATCTGCAAGCGAATGGTCAAGTTGAAGCCATAAATGGCATCCTCAAAACCATGATTTGTCAGTTAGTCGGCAATCATAAAACCACATGGCATTGGAAGTTATATTCTGCGTTATGGGCATACGGTACATCAGTGAAAGCTGCCATAGGATTCACGCCATTCCAACTCACATTTGACCTAGACGCAGTACTCCCAATCAAGTGTGAGATTCCATCACTCAAGCTCGCTGTTGAACTCCTACCCAGCACCACTTCCATAGAAGATCACTTGCTCTCGCTCGATCGCTTGGATGAAACTTGTCGAGATGCCACACTGGCGCTCGAAGCTCACCAATGCCGAGTTAAAGCTCAATATGACAAATATGTCAAGCCTTTTTCTTTCCAAGAGGGTGATCTCGTTCTACTCTACGATCAGAGACACGACCTCTTGGGGGCAGGAACACTTCAACCATTATGGATTGGTCCTTACATAGTCACCAAATTTCTCTCAAAAGGAGCTTTTAAAATTCAGGACTGTAATGGAATTCCACTCGCGGAGCCCTGCAACGGGCTCTATCTGAAGAAGTACTTTGCCTAGTTCTCCACTAGGCATATGATTTGTAATTTATGTATATGATTTTTGCCTTTGTTTTGATGTCTTTGGATATTTTGGGTTTTTTAGTTTCTCTCATACACACTATTTTTATTTTTTACATAGATGCCTTCGTCATCCTTATCACACGTCGGATATGCAGACGGTGCTATTCATCATACTACGCACATTGCGTCAGCTGCTTGGGTCCTCTACACACCTGAGTCGAAACTCCTTAGTTCCGGGGGAATCTTCCTGGGCAATGCCACCAACAACATTGCTTAGTATATGTTGGTAATCCAACTCCTCACAGAGGCTACCTCTCGTGACATCTCCAATCTGGTGGTTAGGTTAGATTCCCAACTTGTAGTTATGTAGTTAAACAATCATTATCGCGTCCGTCATCCTGTATTGTTACGTTAATTATTAAGGGTGCGACTTTTATAACGTCACTTTCAAACCATTGTGTTTGAGCACATTCCTACAGAATTTAATGCATTAGCTGATTCATTAGAAAATTATGTGTTAAATTGGCATTCGTCACACTTATTATAGAAAGGGTCATACATGAGTATATATTTTTTATTTAAGAAAATACATAAACATTAAAAAACACATGAGATCAAAAATCACCAATATATTAATATATGTCGTGTCCAATTTAGATTACATCAAAAAAATTCCCAAAAATTGGGTGTTTTACAAAAAATTGGCTTCGCTAAAGCCTTGCTATGACATTTACACATTTGTCTACTCCTCCTACAGAGCGTGCTGCTCAAAATAATAGACAACTGCTCTGGCTATCCTCTTCAGAGGCACCAAGTATCTCTCTGACACACCCATAGTATGTCGTTGTAGATGGATTGGGATCTCTCTCATGGGCAGAGGTGGAACACCCATACTTAAACCCTCTAGATTTCTAGTAAGATCCTGCAAAATCTGTGTGTCATCAAGCTCTTCAGCGGCTTCTGCAACCTTTGCTATTGCACCAGCCCTAGGTAGCTGCATTCCTCGCCTTGCATAGCGAGGGGCTTCGACAGGACAGACAAGTGTCACATCTATGTCAAGCAACAAATCTTCATGTCAACATAAATTTTCACCCATTAAAACAAAAAAATTGCATAAAAATTCAAAAGATAATAAAAAATACTTCAAGACTACACTGATCACACTCTTTCTTACCACCTAGACCTCACTAAGTGCCCGGAGGAAATACCAACTCTAGATCTCCTGTATATTTCATCCCTGCATAGAGATAATCTTTAACGATGAGGATCTGGTGTTCAAGCCACTCGAACAACCCCTCATCAAAAAAGTGACGAATTGGACCCTCTCTAGTCTACGGAATCAAAGCTGCCTAGCGAGCCTGTCTTGGTTCCCACAGGCCCAACGCATCTGTGAACATTCTGGGCCTCATGGCTGGCACCCACTCTAGTATGAATGAGACGATCAATGTACCATACCCAAACTCTCTTTGGGTCTGAGTCTTGCATGTTGTCAACTCTACACGAACTCAACGGAAAACCCCTTCACACCAGTCAAATACCTGGGGCTGCATACAATCCAGTGCTAACAACACCTGGGCATTGGTGGCCACATGCTAACTCTTGGCACCAGCGAAGCGAACTATCATCCATAGTAGAGACTTCAGTGGTCTCAATGCGACCCATGCAATAGGCACCCAGTTACTCACTGCCACCGTATTGTTTATGCAGTGTGTATGGATCAAATTGGCAGTGGTACAGGGATCAACCCTGGATCCTCTCAGATTAGGCCTTGGCCCTTAGCATGACAGGCCAGTCAAAAAATATATATAGTCTTTCTCAATCAAGAGCTCATTACCCCTGATATGAAAGACATGTTGGCAGTCATCCCATTGCTGAATTATCCATCTCAAAAGATCCTCATGTCTCCTCATCAGCTCTAAACGAGCATACTTTAGAAATCTGCATCTACGGAGAACTAGCAAGGTAGCTACATCAGTCACCATTTCACGTTCTTTCCGCTAATGCTCCCTCTCATGTAAAATACTCATGGTAAATAGCTTTATACCTAAACAAGAAACCATTTCACTGGATTAGTTTTTGTCTAGAACATCTTAAAATGCTACAAAATGAGTTTTTAAAACGTCTTTTCTGGCTAACGTGGGCTATAGTGCCCGACAGTGAGTGTTAACGTTTTGATTCTTCATGGGAAGAGCATTTAACGTGGGCACAACACTCATCACCCGCGTTAGCTGCTTAAATTTTTTAGGGCCTGCTAAAATTGACACATTGAACCAGGAAAAAGACTTAAAAAACACAATGAAATGATATATAAGGGTTCAAGATGTTACCTGGATCTCACAGAATGAAAATACATTGCCTTGATTGTCCACAATCGACAGCTGAAGTTTCACCACTTTTTTCTCTAGAGCTCTATCACAACACTCAACAGAGTGAAAATGAAGGCATGTGGCCTCCTTATAGCCATTCTAGAGGTCAGACTCACTCATCTAGTCTGATACAAAGCAGTAAACTCATGCTACATTTTGTCACAACTATTGGTTTTTATAAGTTACCGATGCTCTGATGAGTTTTAAATGTTTATATGCAGATCTGACCATCTTCGACACTGTTTTGAGCTTTCATTTTAGGGAATTTTTCTAGCTCATAAAACTGAAAAAACCCCGAGATGCCTTTGTCCGGCTTGTTAAACCACCATGACAAAGACATATGAGCCATTCTTTTCATCTTTTTCAAAGCTCTTTAAATAGAAAAAGTGACTGAGTTTTTTTTGCGTGACTCGTTAAAATTTCACGGAAAGCATCAAGTCTTTCCTTGTTGGACTTGTTAAAATTTCACAAAGAACACTGAGTGTACTCCATCTCCTCGTACTCATAAAAAACTGAGGGAGATTTCCATCGAACATAGCTTTCTCACTGTTCCGGATTCATTGGACTAACTCATAGAAAATGAATTGTTCTGGGCTTACTACTCTCCCTTCGTCACGCCTGGTTATCAAACATGACAAAGTTACACCCTGGAGTTGTCTTTTATGGTGTTTTTAAGACTCTCTAAATATGAAAAAAACCATCGAGTTTACCCGTCTGGACTCGTTAAACTTAATGAGATGGGGAAAAAAAATTGGACATTATGGATACTTCTTCTGTTACATTTTCTAAAAGTGGATTTGGCACCAAAAAATCTTGAACATGGCACTTCTCAGAAAACTATTTCGCATTTAGCCAAACCCTACCATCTATGATTTTAGCCTTTGTCTCCCAGTGTTCCTGCATTGGTGAATCCTAACACTCTTTAGTGTTCATTAAGCCTAAGCTGCCTAGTACCCTGTTAGAGTGCCTTCTATTGTTAAAGAGGATCCCACTATCTACTGCTCCCTGTATAAATCAAAGTCATCATATGCTAGAACTTGTTTTTCATCATTTATCCCCATTTTCTCTTAACTATTTCCATCAGGAAAAAATCATGTTTTCCTGTTTCGTGTCAACTGATGTAGGACGCCTCAGTGCCTACCCTTTGCCAGATCTCTTCCTATCAACTTCAACATCTTATCTAGGAAGTTGATCCAGAAACACATCAGTACCAAGATACTTGAAGACATCAGTGGCAAGTCATCTTGTGTTTGGTTGGTGGTTCTCATTATTTTCTCTCGATCCAATTATTCTACGAGTGTTCGACATCAAAACCTTTTATTCATACTCGCTAGATTGTACTGTGCATCTTGGGGACCATCATCATTATCGGTGGCAGCCCTCGCATTTGTTAACATTTACTGGTAATAAGACGATTTCTTGCATGTTCGACTATGAATCATTTATTCACATGTACGGGAATATGCAATTTATTGAAGAAGCGACCAAGACATTGGGTCAAGAGTTACATCATTACAGCTGTGTTTCCTCCCCCAAGTTACGATATTGGTTTTAGAGACCGCTTTTCAGTTTGATCCTATTATGACAGAAATTTTCACATTATTCTTACCAGTGGATATATTGTTCATATCTTTGTCCTAGAGACATCATGTTGATTGGCTACTGAGCATGGGAATACCTGACTCAAGATAGATACTATATTTTCTAACATATGTTGTTGTTTCAGGCTTTCCTCAGTCCTCCAATTCCGCTTATTCTGCTATGCTTGTTATAAAGTATGTTGGCCATTGTCTGCATCTCTGACCTCACAGTTTAGGGGGAATTTGTTACAGGACAAATGGCCTCCTCATCAGCTCAGAGGAGAAGGTAACATGGAAGGAAGAAAATGACCTAGACAAGACCCATTTCTTCCAAGGTAACGCACCCTAGAAGCATCTAGACAACATTATAACGTACTTGAGACATGTAAAGGGAGTTTTAGAACCTAGGGTAATGCTATGTCTTTCCCAAAGGGTAGCATTATCCATGTTTGAGTGTGAAAAGGGAAAAGATCTTGCAGAAAAGTGACTGGCACTTCCAGCTTTTTCTCATAAAGGACCAGTACAAAAATAGAAACTAAAAGGCATAAACCTTTTATTAGGCCTTGCCAAATACAACTAGACTCCTAAGGAGGCAGAAGCATGGAAGGACATGGAAACATCTTGATCTTTCCCATTAAAAACTGGTTGAATAGGTTGGAAATTTTTTCCCTCTCCATCTTCTATAAAATGGAGCTGTGTGCTCTTTGGCTATGGTTGAAGGATTGAATATATGTAGAACAGATTTTCGTTGTTGTATTGTGAGGTTTGAAGATCGGCGAGGCTCATTGAGATCTTTCTGCCTTAAGCATCACCACACTTAGAAATAGAGAAAGAAGGAGAGGAATTGGGAGACTGTGGAGGGCTTGGTGAAACCAACAATTGTAATCCTCCTTTTTATAAATCAATAGAACTGTATCTGTTTTTTCCATTCGATGCATCGGTTTCACAATTGTTTTTCAATCGTCTATGTAGCATGATATGAATGGCTTAGATCTGTATTATTCCATGTTTCTTATATGCTATTTTAATCAATAAAAAACTATATAGTTGTAGATATTACACGAGTGCTTTGATTGATTGCAGGATCTGGATTTGGAGCCAGTGAAGAAGGATATCTACTTCACTGCTTGTTGTTCTCCATAGGATCCACTACCAATAAAGAGGTGATTTCTCCGTCTTATTTTGTTGATTATAGACATTAGCATGAACATGTATGCAAATTTTTTGTGAACTTTGCAACTAATCTGACAGTCTACCTTGGGCACCAGAAAGCCCTGAGAGGGATATTTAGCAACCACCACCCAAGTATATTTCCCTATAGCATGGTTGCACATTAGCAAAGACAGGCTGCAAGGAGAAGGTAAAAATATAAAGGCTATTCATTATGGTATGTTCAATATTATTAAACAAGTTGGTAATAATGCATTTCAAGTTGAATTGCCTTCATATATGCAAATGTATTCCTTTGTCAATATGGAGAATTTACATTTGTATGAGCCTCCATTGATTGTTGATCAAGGGAGTGACATTCAGCTGCCATCAATAGAATATTTCTCGCTAGACTTTTGGGACGAGCTCAAGGAGGATGCCATCCTTGACAAGAGGGCACACACTTCTAAAAGAGGAAGTGTCGATTATCTTTGGATTGGGCTTAAGGGAAGAAAACCAAGTAAGGTAATATGGATGGAAGTGGAATAGGTGAGGGAGTTGTACCCTCATCTTCTGAATAGGTAATTGAAGGCTTTTGGGGTCCAAATGCTTCCCAATGGGGAGGTGTGATCAGGAGATCACGTCCATTGCTAAAAATTGCTCAAAAATGAAAGTATTCAAATTTTTTTGCAACCTAAGCGTCCGAAAAGGTCTCATCATTGTGATTCTGGCTCCGCAAACAGTTCGCAAAATAGAGGTCGTATGCAGAAGTTATGAAGGTTTGAAAAGCCCAGTAAACTCCAAAAAAATGACATTTGACTCAGTTTGACATTGTATGAAAAATTTCAAAAAAATATATTTCAAAAAAATATCTTTTATATTAAAGTTTTTCGGGCCAATCAGTGGGTGCCACATGGCCAACCCAGAGGCTGCCATGTGGCCCTAGGTCGGAGGTCGAATGGGTGTATAAATGTTTTGGAGACTATAGGGTTTGAACGTGGGACCTCTCGCCCAGCAGTGCACACGCCTACTACTATGCCACCATGATGTTTCTTAGCCATTAAGAGTTTCACATCTATTTTAACTTCCCATTATTTTTAACCAGCGGAAAAAGGGGCACAGCCCCCACTCCATAAGACCAAGCACTAAGAACTGTGACCCTTGCAACCGACGGTTAGTCCAAACCGTTAACTCTGGTGGTTTATTTGTAGCACAGTCACATGTCTTATCCAGCATTAAATGTAACTGGTAGTTCATCTGGTGGTTCCGCTGGTGGACCTCTAGATTCAGTGCCAGTTGCCAGTTTTGTTGGACTTATCTGGAGTTCCACCATTTTTAGTGGAGCTTTCTTAGGAGTTATAGGGCAGTTTACAATTTTGGTCATAAATCTTTTGGTTTCCGACCATTTTTATGAATGAATAGTCATTTTTGGCTATTTTTGACATTCTGAACACATTTTTAGAGGTCTTAGAGCCATCATATGATCTGAATGTGATCGATTAAGTGTTGATCTAGTTTGATTAATTTTTCCTTAATATTGATTGTTAACTGAAGATAAATTTAAACTGAAAGACGACATAAACAAATAACAAATAAATGATTAAATCACAACATAAAATAGAGAGAAGAAGAAGCAAATAGTTGATTACGGAGTTCGTTCCTGGTGGACTACATCTCCGGGTCCGCTTTCAAGTGGGCGTCCACTTTATTAGGATTGAACGAAGGAATTTATTTACACATAAATGAATCCAAATGACTATGCTCGCAAGCATTTGTGGACTCTATAAATAGAAATTAATCTCTCTCCTTTCCGATGCCTATCTCTATGCTCAATTTTGACTCACGGCGGTCGAGCAATGCTAAAAATGAAATTGTCTCTATCCTTATGAAACTGAACTCCAAAAATTCAATGTCTTGAATGTAACTTTGTCATGGTTTAAATAATGTTGGTCTTGAATTCCCTAATGCAAAAATAGCAATTGGTTGAGCCTTTTGTGTGATAAGGGTCTTGGATCCTATCTCCTAATTAATACCTAGGATAAGGTTGAGAAGGTATTAGTTATAACCTTAGCGCAATAATAAATACAAACCCAAAAATGAACCTTAGTATAAAACTTAGCCCAACAGTTAGGCTAACCGAGCGGTGGAAATCCCTCGTCGTGTGATCTGCGCCAACATTGGTAGTGAAGCCTGACGATCATGACTTTACTCCAGTAGCTTTGGCTTATCTGCGGTGACCTGTCACATGGAAAATCCGTCATAGGTTTAACATGCAATTTTAACATGCAGCTTTACAACTAGTGGTCAACAGTCTCTGCTGCGGTTTTCAAATAGAACTGTCACATGACTTTCGACGCGTTCTATGCAGTGCCGTTAGGTTAGCATTGTGGGTTTTTTTATAAAGTTTTATTGTAATATTTTACCACCGAACCATTATATAGCCCAAAACTTTATATTAAGGTTTTATGATATGGTTTTTACCTTAGGCCTTAGGTTTAGCATGAGTCTTTTGTGCTAGGGATTTTTCCCTTAGGGTTTAGGACTAGATTTGACATAGGATTTAGATGCATAGTGCTAGGATTAGACCTTAGTTTTTGGATTAGGTATTAGCACTAGGTTTACAACTTGTACCACCTTTACATCCAAAATTCGAATCACATGACAACCATAAGAAATTAATACATGCCATGAACCTGACACTGAACCATGATCAACTTGAGGACATCTTCTTTGGACGATACTAGAGAAACTGATGGATTGGAGACTGAACCGGACATCAGACTTCTAGAGCTGACTGGACCTCTCTATCAAAATACACTGAACAAGATCCTCCTGGATCAATCCTCTCCACTTGAAAGCTTTTGCACCACAAAATATTGACTTTAAGAAAACATTAAGTGAGGACACAACTCCCTCAATTCTACGACCTCTATCCATTTAGTTGGATTCAGGCCCTTGAGTCCCACTCAAATATATTCTACATCTCCTTGCCTGGAAGTATGAACTCTTCTGTCCAAGATGGTATCTTCCTGCAACTCTTTCATGTACTTAGATGATAAATCATCAATAGAAGGAATCAGTATATCATCCTCGGGATCAACAATCATGAGAGGTTCATACAACCTTATATTTTCAATTGAGTAAATATTCACATAAGGAAGTAAATCTAATCAAAATGCATTATTGCCAATATTCTCAACAATATTGATATGACCATACCTGATAGATTTTAGTTTCTTACCTTCTCCTTTCATCCTGACTTTTCTGATATACAACCATACTTGATCGTTGACCTAAAAATGATGATCAAATTGATGCTTGTCATAGCAAAAAAAATTCTTGGCTTGACTCAATGTTTATCATGACGCAGAAGAATCTAAGGCTTGATTGTAAGCTTGATATACATAAGGTAAATATTCATCCCAAAACTTAAGACATTTACTGCAGCTACCTCGAAGAATATGTATACTGGTCTTGTTCACCATTTTTGTCTGTCCTTGAAAAAAATCCATTCTGCCCCATCGTTGCAAAAGAAATGGAAGTGGCATGTGCAAACCAATATTTCAATTGCTTGGATTTCTTGTCGAATACATTACACATCCCTTAATGTACTTCACAATTGTTTCATACATATGAGGCCAGTAACAATACCTTTGACTTTGTACCATAATTTTACTTACGCCAAAATGTCCTACAATCCGAGAAGGATGAACTTCCCGAATAACCTACACTCTTTCTGTCTGCGATATACACAACTTACCCAGATGATATAACAATCTGTCATGAATATGATAATTGAATTTTTGTATCTGAGTATCATGAGTTATTGATTCATAAATATCTTCGAAATTATCATGAGTACTATACTGTTCTACATAAATTTCATATTTCAGTGAACTATTATGTAGTACTACTGAAGCATTCAAAGATAGTCTAGACATCATATCAACTATTTTACTTGTTACACCTTCCTTGTCCTTAATTAATAAGTGAATTTGCTGAGGATTTCCCATCCATCTGTAATAGCGAGATTGTTGCAACTTAGTATATGACTTAAGTTATTGAAGCTTTTGATGATTTATATGAATCACTATTTCCATTGCATACCCACTAGCATCTATTTTAACTTCAAATGGTTGTTGATGATCTAATAATGCTGTGAAATTTTTCTTCTTAAATGAATCAAAAACTTTAAAATCCACACACATTCCCCATGTCCCGTTTTTATTAGGAACCAAAATTATGGGTGAACCACATGGAGATGAACTGGGTCGCATGAATTCCTGTCCAACCATCCCTGGAATTTTTTGCTTTATTCCTTTGTGCTCTATAACTGACTGGTGATACATTCCAAGATTAGGAAGAGCGGCAACATACATCAACTGCATCTCATGTTGAATTTCATTTTTATGAAGTAGATGTTTTGGTTCTTTAACTAGATCTTGAAAAGAATCTACCTTTTTAACCAAAATACCTTCATTTTGAAATTCACAACCTAAAAAAGCATCATTAAGATCCTTATGTTTCTCTTTTACTGACATGAGTATGTATCTCTTACTTTAAGTTATTAAGCACTTCATCTGATTAACATTAATTAAATTCAAGTGATTTTTGACTTTATGTGCCCGAACGATGTATTTAATCCCATATTTATTGAGATGATACGTATGCTCTTTCCTATAAAATAATGCATCACGATCATAGAGATAAGGGCTTCACAACTAGATCCACTTCGTTGATATAGTTAGCTGTGATTGTAAATTTTAACCAAAGCTCTTTGGCAACATGAATTTGAGTTTGTTCCTTTAACCAACCTAAATGATATGGTTTTGGATGATTATTTGTTTTCAAACCCAATTTTTTAACCAATGATTTAGAAATAAAATTTTCATGTGATCTCATATCGAATGATGTATCTATCTTTGTATGTTTTGAAGTTACCCTTATATGAAATAACTTGATTATTTTATCTTCATTCAATTGTTTAATGTTTGAAGAAGCAGAAGTACTATCTTCATAATTTTTACCTGTTCTAAACATAGCAGTGATTTTTCCTTCATCATGTGAATTGTATCCCAAGTCCAAGCCTTGTTGGATTGTTGTTTCAACCTTATTTTCACCGTTCTTCATTTGGAACTTCTTTGGCTTGAGTTCTGGATGAAGTTTCCAACACCTAGCTTCATCATGGCCAATCCTTTGGCAATGTGTACAGATAGGTCTTTCATATTCCTTCTGAGCTATGGTATTATTCTTTCCCTTTCACTTTCCCTTATTTTTTCTATCTTTGGTTTCCATCTGCTTGGATGTCTTTGCTGTAAAATTGAAATGTATACCACCTGATTCGACATGAATAGCTTGAACACAAACTTCAAAAAAATCATTAGGATTGAAGACTAGTAATGTATGCTACAAATATGAATGCAAACTACCAATATATTTCAACAAAGTTTCTTTTGTGTCCAAAGAAATACCAAGTGCTAATGCTTTCTTTTTGAATTCATGTGTGAACTCTTGAATATTTTTTCCCTTACCTTGTCGCAAGCATTGCAAATCAATAACAACCTATTGTGTGTGACCCAATGGATAGAGTTGTTTCTTTAGAGATTTTATAAACTCAGTCCATGAGGTGATAGCTTTTCCTTTACACTTTAAATGTATATATGTCTTACTTTCCCACCAGATGAAAGCATACCCCGCATTCTAAGAGTAGCTAATTGGATTTTTGTCTTATCATCAGTAATATCTTGAATACGAAAATAGAATTCTAGCTGTTTTCCCAATTATCTAGTTTCTCAGGGTTTATTTCACCATCATACATAGGTAATTTGAACTTAACATCAATTTTAAAAATTGGACTCTTAGGTTTCTTTTATTTTTCTGACTCAGAACTATACGCATAAGAAGAAGAATATGATCATGGAGATGACGGAGGAGAAGGAGATTTATCTGCCTTGCCTTTACCCTTGTCCTTCTTTGATGCCTTCAAAAATGAGGCTTCATCTATTGTCTTCTTATCTTCATAATTTTTTTCCAACATATGTTGCATGTTTAAAAATATCTGATGGATTTGATTCTCATCCATGGGTTTCGATTTAGTAGCTTCAAGAGTCTCAACGTTCTCAGTCCTTGTCATCGTTAATTGATGAACGAATTTCCACTTTTCAATCTCTGGATCGAATTCCTAAAGCTTTCCTTTTCCACGTTGCAATCCCAACCTGGTTAACATCCACTAACAAACAAGCTACAAAGCACAACCTGCTCTGATACAAAAAATGCTCTGAATGTGTTTGATTAAGTGCTGAGGTAGTTTTATTAGTTTTTCCTTAAGATTGATTGTTAAATAAAGAGAAATTTAAAGTGAAATATGAGATAAACTAGCAGAAAATAAATGATTAAATCACAACATAAAACAAAGAGAAGAAGAAGCAAACAATTGATTATGGAGTTCGCCCCTGGTGGACTACATCTTTGGGTCCACTTTCAAGTGGGCACCCACTTTATTAGGATTGAACAAAGGAATTTATTTACACATAAATGAATCAAATTGACTATGCTCGCAGGAACTTATGGACTCTGTAAACAAAAATTACTCTCTCTCTCGCCTTTCTGACTCCTGTCTTTGGTCAAGCAATGCTGAAAATAAAACTACCTCTATCCTTATGAAACTGAACTCCAAAACTTCAATGTATTCAATGTAACTTTTTCATGGTTTAAATAACGTTGGTCTCGAATTCCCTGATGCCAAAATAGCAATTGGTTGAGCCTTTTGTGTGATAAGGGTCTCAAATCCTATCTCCTAATTGATACCTAGGATAATTTTTATAAGTTATTAGTCACAACCTTAACACAATAATAAATAAAAACCAAAAAATGGACCTTAGTATAAAACTTAGCTCGACAGTTAGGCTAACTGGGCAGAGGAAATCCCTCGCCATGTGATTAGCACTGACATCGACGGTTAAGCCTGGTGGCATGACTTGACTCGGCGGCTTTGGCTTACTCGCGGTGACCTCTCACATGGAAAATCCATCACAGGTTTAACACGCGGTTTTATCACTCGGTTTTACAACTAGTGGTCAATAGTCTCCACTGCAGTTTTCAAAAAGACCTGTCGCATGACTTCCATCACGGTCTATGCAGCACAGTTAGGTTAGCACTGTGGGTTTTGTTATAAATTTTTATTGTAATGTTTTACCACCAAACCATTATATAGCCCAAAACTTTATATTAGGGTTTTATGATATGATTTTTACCTTAGGCGTTAGGTTTAGCATGAGTATTTTGCGCTAAGGATTTTTCCCTTATGGTTTAGGACTAGATTTGACAGAGGATTTAGATGCATAGTGCTAGGATTAGACCTTAGTTTTTGGATTAGGTCTTAGCACTAGGTTTACAACTTGTACCACCTTTACATCCCAAATTCGAATCACATGATGACCATAACACATCAATACATACCATGAACCTCACACTAAACCATGATCAACTTGAGGACATCTTCTTGGATGATACAGGCGAAACTGATGGATTGGAGACTGAACTAGACATCAGACTTTTGGAGCTAACTAGACCTCTCTACCGAAATACACTGAACAAAATCCTCCTAGATCATCAGAGGTTATGTTGTGCAGGTTTTGCTTCGGGAGAGGTCAAGGAGCCACTATGGTTTTTTCAGTGTATTGGGAATTCATTCTCTATTTTCTACAAATGAATAATCATTCCTGACTAATTCAAGAATTTTGAAGTTTTTTTTATAGAGGCCACAACCATTTGAGGCTTTATTTTAACGTGTACTTACCATTTTTGAGAAGCACATATGAGGGACATGCCATTGGGAGTCGACCAGCGTATGTAGCCTGTGAGGTGAATACTTCATCAAATTTGTCGTAGTATTGTTACATGTGATGTTTATTCCTCTATTATATACCATCGCATATTGTTATACAAGAAATTTACATGCTTTAAATTCACATAAAAAATTGCTTTTTAACTAATTTAAAACCATTCGTTTGATCTAAATCCCCGTTTAACTCTATGCACAATTTAATTACTCTTAGATACTTAGCACAATAAAACTAATACATTCCATTTAGATCGAGAAGCACATCCTTTCTAACTGGTAAAAATACATTATTTTACTCCTACAATACCATAGAGCACATGATGAGTTGACAAAGTCAAAGGCACGGTTTGTGAAACTAAATTCTTTGAGGTACTGCATCATTGATAAAAATCTATATTGGAAAGATACTGGTGGTATTCTTTTGAATTTTTTGCTGGAAGAGGAGGCTGAAAAAGTGATTGAGGAGTTTCAAAAAGGAGATTGTGGAGGTCATCATTATTGGAAGGCTACAACAAATAATATTCTCAGAGCAGGGTATTATTGGCCTACTATGTTTAAATATGTCTACAAAAAGATTGTTGCCTGCCATGAATGCCATATTTTTGATGGTAAGAAGAAGCTTGTTCCTTTATCCTTGATGCCTATCTATGTTGAGGCACCATTTCAGCAGTGGGGGCTACATTTTATTTGTGATACTCATCCATCATCTTCAGGTCAACATCGTTGGATTCTAACATCAACTGATTATTTCACCAAGTGTATTGAAGCAATACCAACTAGGCAAGCGAATGATTCAGTTACCATTTCATTTTTGGAAAATAATATATTTTCTAGGTTTGGCTGCCCTATGAAGATCATCACTGATAATACATAGGCATTCAAATCTAAGAAGCTGATTGGTTTTTGTCATCAATATCAAATTACACTTGGGCATTCTACTGCATATTACCCACAAGGTAATGGTCTTGTTGAATCTTCTAACAAGAGCTTTGTCAGGATTATTAAGAAGGTGTTGCAAGAAAATAAGAAATCATGGAATTTGAAGTTGAGGTATGCTCTGTGTGGTTGATAGAGTGTGCACAAAGAGATCAATTGGAACTTCACCTTATGAGTTGGTATATGGAGTTGAAACCATCTTTCCTACATCCTTGGGAGTGCCTGTCATGAAGCTGCTACAAGGATTAGAGGAGGAGCCAAATGTAATTCAAAGGAGGATTAATTAATTGATAGCCTTGCAAGAGAAAAAGGAGGAAGTCTATAATAGTAATCTGCAATCTCAAAACAGAATCAAGAAGACATTTGACAGAAAGGTCAAGGAGGAAAATTTTCAAATCCAAGATGTGGTTTTGAAATGGGAGGCCAAGATTGAAGAAAAGGAAACATGGTAAGTTTGAGAATATTTGGAAAGTTCCATTCAGAGTAGTTGCATTTCATGGGAACAACACTTACATTCTGCAGGAGATGGATGGACAACCTTGTGCTGGAGGGCCTGTCAATGGTAGGTTTTTGAAGCACTATTCCTCTTAAAATTCTGCTGATCATTCATTCCATTGTATATATTCCATTTTATATGTTTTTATGCTAATAAAGACAAGCTTATTATCAAGCTTGAGCCCGAGGTGAAGGCCATTAGAGTTTGAAGGAAATCTTGGAAAATTTTAGAGTTTTTGTTTTCAAGAAGATGGATAGCAGCACTCGAACTACAGGTTCTTTGGTGTACCACAAGGGCACACCATCCCAAGTGGAGCCACTGTTATCACTCAGAAAAAATGAAACATCATTTGACAAAGTATTAAGAGTTCATGTGTCAAAGGTAGGGTCATAGAATTCATTACTTGGTTGAGGAAAATTTTAATTTTTTCTTATTATCTTATCCTAAAATCCAAAACCCACACCCATTCAAATATTTTCAGGTTACATCAGTCATTATTTTCTAAAATTTTTCATTTCCCAAGATTATAACTCTGAAAAAGTCATTTTAGCCAAGAATCCCTAATTTCGTCGCAAAATACACAGAGAAAACACACTTTTTGCTACGAAATGGCTAATACTTTCATAGCGAAACTGCCCAGAATTACACTAAGCACGCTACGAAAGTAGGGATTCCTGTTTGTATTTTCAAAGCATCTACTAGGTGTCAGTAAATGATTGAAAGGGATAGGGTAGATGCCATTCGAGTCAGTTAGGGTTAAGCTCAAGGTACAATGATCAAGGCTGAAGTCATTATTACCATTTTTAGCATGCATGAGTCATTATTATGCCATGAGTTGTCATCAAACTTCAAAATATTTCCCAATTCAGTCATTTTCCATTCTCTGCTCCCTCTTTGCATGTTATTGAGCTCTAGAGAGCTATTTTATTGAAGGCAAGATGTGGCTGGTATTTTCAAAAGTCTGCAAGTATCACTGATCAAACGAGGCAGAGAAGACATAAAGGGACCATGGTTGCAAAGAGGAAGACCAACAAAGGTGGCCATTGTCTCAGATACGAGCCATTAAACATGAAATTGATAAATGAAGACCCAACAACTTCAAAAGTTTTCAAAAGAACAGGGTGTTTGCAGTTTTTCCAAATATTGCAAGGATGCCATGTATAGGTTTCTAAAGAGTTTGCCCTAAATTTCAATGGAACAACTACAAAAGTGGGAATGTTGAACCTCACTATAACACCAGAGAGTATTGCAGTAACAACAAGGATTCCAAGAGGAGAAGAAAAATGGTTCAAAGGTTTCAAATTCAACATGTAGGAATGTAAAGAATTTATCAAGCCAGAACATCGTGTGGTTGACCTTACAAATGCCATTCCAAGGAGCTGCATGAAAGATAATTTCTCAAAGCTACTGCTTATCATTCAGAAATACTTCACTTGTGAAGGTGTTATCACTCGATTTTCCCTGAAGTTGTTGGAAGAGTGAAAAGGGGTCCGAGGTAACCACAAACCAACCTTCGTGCATGGCACCCAGCCAACTGTACCCGCAGGCCTTCTATAAAATTTAGCTTTGTTTTGCAAGGTATTAGGCTAGTTATAAAGTCCAGGGGTTTTGTTTGAATTTAGGTTGATGGAATTCTTTAGCTGAGATTAAGATCAAATAGTTTCAGTCCATTGGGCTAATGGAGTCAAAGGATTGGCTGCACTGGCTTAAGTTTTTTAACAAAAGATGGTTTATCAGGGCAAGATAATCAAACTAGAAACAATTATAGATCTAAAGTGAATGGAATGGAATTCAAACGAATGAAAGGCAATAAAGAATCTTTCAACACATTCAAGAGAAGAGAAATAGATTGATTATCAATAAAGAGCAGTTAAGTATTCTTTACTAAATAACCAAAGATGTATGAACTAGACAAACAGGAGCAATTAAGAATTCGCTGTTTAAACCAGTTTAGAAGAAAACATTTAGAATAATAACAACTGAAATCAGATTAAACCTAAGTAATTTCTGATTTAATCCTTTTCATTAAATATTAAGATAATGAAACACATATGATATTGTAAAAAAATATAAAACTTCAAAACATGGGATAGAGATGACTTATTGATCCTTCATTTGACACATGAATCCTGAGAAAAGTCTTCTGCCTCAATTCCTTGTCCAGTGTTGCCACGAAAAATTTCTCCAAAGCTCTTTATTCCAAAATATTCAATGTTACATCAGAGTATAAGAATCCACCCTCAATAATCCGATTGAGGGCTTATTTATACAAAAAATCATACAAAATATCTCTTAACAAAACGAGATATAATCTAAGATGACTCACAAATAAGTTACAATAAAAATAGAGACAAATGGTCTTGTAGATAAGATAAAAGGCAACTGATGTTGTGTTGTTTCCTCCTTTTGAGAATGTGCTGGAGGAAGGACCTATATTTTGCCTCATTGTTGTCCTCTTCTGTAATTTTGTTCTAACTGCCTTGCTTTACTGATACTCTTTGTTCTTACTGATACACTTTTAACTGAACCGATACTATTTGACCTTTGTTTATCCTTTTATCCTTTATACTGTAGTAAATGGGAAAAATTTCATATAAGGATGAATTTTACAAAAGTTCCAACATATTTTCCCACCATTTATCTTCTGCTATTCAGGTCCGTTGAAGCTTCCTTAATGTTTCATCAGCCTTGGTATATCTGAAGAAATTAGGCTGATTTGGAAACAAATGTTTTACTTCATGTTCAAGATAAAACAAATTCTCTAATCTGTCATGAAGATTTCTTCCTATAGGTAATATTTCTTCTGATGAAATGGTTGAGGAAATGGCTTGATTGTGAGCATGTTTGTCCAGTTTCTCAACATAAATTTCTAGGTCCGTTATTTTATCTTCTGAAATCATAGGGCTGGGCAACCTTTTATTCAATAAAACATCAAACCTTTCTCTGAAAGCAATGATTTTTCCTTGCATGTCAAAGCACCTTCGTTCTAAATTTTTCATAAGAATTCTTTTAGTAAAAACTCTTTTTATCTCTAAGATTGTTCCAGTTCTGTCCTGAATACCCTGATTTGCAAGTTGATGTCTGGTTTGGGTGTTTATAAATTGTATTAGTTGATTGGCTTCCTTGGGCCTATTTCCTAATTCTTCTCGTGTATTTTCAACTTCATCCAAAGCTACTTTGACCAAATCATTCTGCTCGTATATTATCTGAATTGAAGACCATATATCTTTTATTGACTGGATAATACTATCCCAAAGAATGTCACTTATTTCTCTTAAAGGTTTCTCCAATGTGAGATCCTTTTCCAAAGCTTTCACCAATTTTTCCAAATTTTTGACTTCTCTTGTTTTGTCAGCAACAGTCATTTTTGAAATATCATATTTCTGTTCCAAATTAATAAGTTGTAACTTTGTGAATTGAAGTTTTGTTACTTGCATCTTCTGCATCTTTAACTGGTGTTTTGAAAGAAGATATTTCAACACTCTGTTTCTTTTGTAGCTCTTTCCTGTGTGAGGTAGTGGATGCTCCACTGACTGTGCCTGTTTTTTGACTGCCCAATGGTTCTTGTCCTTGAATATCAAGGATTTCATCAATATATTCTACTTCTGCAAGAGTATTCAATTTCTGTCTCTTGGCCTGAGGTTGTTGTGAAGATCCAGTGAGAGGGGTAGCAGCTTCAGCATCTCTCTTTTTTCCCTTTTCTACATTTAATGGAGTCTGCAAACTTGAAATTTCTACTAGATTGGTTTGAACAGAAGAAACCTGTACTTGATCCTGTCTGTTGGAAGTTTGAGGTTGTTCTGTCATAGTGAATGTTTCTTTAACTTGTATATCAACCTCTTTCTCTTTTCCCTTAGATGATACTGCAATGTTTTCTTGTAACTTCTGCTGAAAAATTCCAGCTGAGGAAGGACCAACCTCTGATCTTGGTACCTGTGCAAAAGAGTCTAGGTCAAGCATCTTTTCAAGATATTTCATAACATTGTCTACATTGACCTGCTCACTATCCTGCTCTATCAATGTTCCTTCTATCCATTCATCTGTATTAGCATATTTTTCAATCTCTGGGATTCTTTGATGTATGTATGGTGCTGATTTATTCTTCATTCTTTTATCACAAATGAAGTTGAATGGGTCATAAGGCACCCAATAGAAACTCTTTTGTAATCTGAAACGGTCTTCTAATATCTTTTCAGCCTCTTCCCCTGCATCCCTAGAGTTACAGATAAAGGGACCTAATTGAATTTTGATCCGGAGTTGAGCCTTCTTCTTTGCATTACAAAAATGAATTATATCAGAATTGTTCATCTGCCTGAAATATTCTAAAGAAAATATTCTCATGGGGACATATTTTGGCAATTTGAATGGACATAATTCACATCCATATATTTTGAATTCAGTGTGATTTTGGTATAAATACCAATCACCAAATTTGTATTGTTTTGAGAGCTGTAAAGTTTTCTTGATTTCATTGCTAAGTCTTGGAGGAGAAACTCCTGTCAACAAGGTGGTTGCAGGATGTATAAAAATATCAATGAACTCATTATAGGAATAGGGAGAATCTCGAGAACTATGAGTGATGGCTGACCAAAAGATAACAGATCTTGGATTCCCTTGGGCATCAAGCTTCTTGATATAGAAAGGGAGATTTTCCGACTGATAATAGAGCATGAGGTGGTAGATGACAGAGGAATACTTGAACACTTTCTCATTTTCTAATCTCATGAATTGATCATGGATTTTATCTGCAATGTATGATGCAAAGTCATACCTGACAGCAGGAGGCTGTCCAGGGGTAAAAATAGACAATAATACTAGAGTTAAATGGTCAACATATTCACTGGTATTAAAGCCCATTATAAAGGATATCATTTCCAAAACAAGTCTACCCTCCTCAGTGAAAAAAGCATACCCATAAGGGGGAGGGCCTTTAGGCTGATGATCAGGCAACATAAAGGTCTGACAGATGTGGCTTAATTATTCATGGGATAGTTTTGTGGATTTTTCAAGTAGTTCTCCCATGGACAGGGGAGTGAGGGCTTGGTCAGGTTGAAAATGTAGCATCTCATTGATAGACTGAGCAGTAATTGGGAAAAGGACATCTTGATTTGGGGATAAGACTGCTCTTTGGTTAGGATCATAATTTGCATGGCAAAAATGGATTATTTCAGGGAAAATATGGACAGAGGGAAAGAGGTACCTGGGAAGATTAGATTCCCATAACCCAATCATATCCAAGCCATTCAAATAATTGTCTCTGCAACGACAAAAAATTCGAAGAGGACTATCACTAAAAACCAGGTCTTTAATTTGGAAATCTCTGTCGACTAAAGATAAATAATCCAAGTCTCTGTGAGGGGCATTCAATGGGGTGACATTTAAAGCCAAGGGAATCTCCATTTCTAGTTCTTGTGGATTTAGAAATGAATTGCGGGGTTTTTTGAAGAAATGGGCACAATCTCAGGTTTTGGGGATTCAATTGCGGTTTTGGGAACTCAGGGAGAGTAATTTAGAATCCTGTTTTAGTTTTCTGTATAGAGTTCTTTAAACAAAAACCAAGATTCTAACGGAGTTCAGTGGAAATTAGGGTAAATACCTGTTTTTGGGAATGTACAGTAATTTGGACAGGTACTGGTTGAGGCAGACGAACTCTGAATTATTGGTATGCAATAGTCCTCAACAAAGTATAGTTAAGGGCGCTTGACAGTTGATTTTTTGAAATTCTTTGCATGGAGGGTGAAGTCGTTTTCTGCGTACAAAATGATGAAAAAGACGTGGGTTTTTGTTTTATTGGAAAAGTCAAATGGTGGCAGATTTTTTATTATTTTTATAAATGACGTCAGTATGTACGACAGACGAGTCACGAGGGGGGAGGTGGTAAGCGGTTTTTTCCGCACCTCTTTTGAGGGAAGGCGGTATTGAGCGGATGGGCAGCGATTCCACAGAACGAATGACACGTGGCCATGGTACTGTTTGAAAACCACCATCATTTTGCTCGTTATTGTTCGGATCGGGGATGGCCAGCAGAATTATAAATAGCCGTTAATCTTTAACAGGTCGATCGAATGGTTGACGGGACAGGGAGATGACGGGGTTTTAATGGCGCGGGCCCGACACGTTTTATTATTGATTAATCATAGCGGCATCGTTTTGATTGGCAGAGTTAGGTTCTTAATTAATAGTGAGGATTAATTAATTCCTTTGTTTAAAAAGAGGAAACGTGATCGGGCGAGGGGAAAATATACATAGATATGGGTTATTTCAAAGTTTGGTTTGAATTAAACTTCGGATTTATTTTTGTTTAAAACACATATATTATATGTTTAAAGTTTTTTCATATTTTTATTATATGATAATTGAATTAGATTAATCCAATTACCATAGGGGGCGGGATTAACATATAATGATATATTTTAACCAAAGGTGGTATAAAGTGGGTTTTTATTTGAACGAGTTAGGAATAAATACTTTGGTTAAAATCATAATACATGGGTTTTTGGGATATTATATAAAAGGAATTACATATAATAGGAGAAGGTCATTTCTATAAGGAGTTAATAAATAAAATTAATGTTAATATGACAAGGGGACAAGGTAAACTTCAAAATACATTAATATAACTAAGCAACTGAAGATTTGCAAGCAAATTGCATTATAATAGCTTCATCACTTAGACTTAGAATAAAAAGTGATTTTGAGGGTTTTTATGAAATATTGCATGATTTTCCTAATTAAAATGGGATTTTACTTAGAAAAATATTTTTGAGAGGTGGATGAATGTTATGATGGATAATTTTAAGTACTTAGGTCTTTTTCAATTATTGGGCCGAGGGTCCAGTCCCTCCAAAAGTCAAGGAAATGCCTTGAGCCCCTTTAATTTTCAAATACCTTAGCACTTAGGGGAAATTAGTGAAATCTTTAGGGAAAAATGAAGGGGAAGTTAATAATCTTGACTTTGCTTTGCTGTGAACTTTTCCAATGTAGTATCTGCCTTTGCACTTGTGATGAAAGTAAAATTGAACACATTTAGAACCATCATTCATCACATGTAATTCTACAACAACATCTACCTACCCTACCTACTTTACTCTACCATTTTTTCTTCTTTATTAGGGTGCACTTAGATTGGCAAACCCTTATCACACCTTTTCTTTTACATATGGAAATCTATCTAGTTCTAACCTTATTACATCCAAGGGCTCAGATTAAACTGTTGAGCTCCTTTTATTTACTCTACCTATCTACTTATCTGCCAAGATTAAACAGTTTGGTCAGATTTTATTCTCTATCTCTAAAACATGAAATTGAAAGATGAACTAGCCAAGCTTAAACTGTTTGACTATTCATAAATTGTGGCATAGAATACAAGTTGCACACAATTTGTTTATTACATCAAAGCAAAAAATTAGTGGCATTTAGACCTGCACACTTTCCTTGGCCTTTCTTTTGTTGGGGTTCATTTTCTTTCACTTTTTTGGCCACTTTTATTTTTTCACCCTTTGATTTTTCTTTTAGGGTATACCCTCTTTACATTTTTAAATTTTTTATTTTTTGATTTTTTTGATTTTTTAAGAATATGGAAAAACTTTGCAACCAGAAAAGGTATGAACATATTACATAGTTCATCAAGTCAATCATGAAATATGACACCTATTGGTATAGGAGTCTAACACTGGCTCCACTTGGGGATGGCTTTTCCTGGTGAAAAGTCAAGAACAGCAGGTCAGTTGCCCTCAGAATGATTTTGAATGAACCATGGAATCTTCTTCTACTTATTTCTTTATTGTATGTATGACAGTAATACTTCTGAAGCTTAGGGCCTTCTCCTCGGGCTTCAACTCCAGTAAGTTACTATCCACTCAAAACTTAAAACTTTGTTTCCCAGTTGAAAATATTTTGCCTTGGTCCAATCCCAAACATGCATTTGTTGTGGCTAAAAATCTTGAATTGAATATAGTCCTTTTTCTGCAACCTGAAATCTGATCTGAAACTAAAACAACACACAAAAATTTTCAAACCAACTTAATGAAAAACTAGCTGAAAATTGAAAACTAAAAAAAAAATTGCTCAAAATTTTGAGCTTATTAGCACTCATTTACCTACTCTAATCTACTAAAAATCTTATTGAATCAGGTAATACAAAAATGCCAATGAAGCCAATCAAGTAGCTGTAAAAATAAATGGATAACTTGATTGCTTGTGATCAAAATTGGAAGTATGTTATGATCATGTGCCTTTATAATAAATGATATGATGTGTAAAGACCACTTTTGATGTATTTGATCCTTATAGAGAAAACATGTTTGCAAATTTGGGCTCAAAATATTCTCCATATAATCTGATATAGGATCAATAAAAGCATGATGTATGTTATTTACTTCTAGGCCTTCAATGACTAATTGTTCAATTGAATTATGAATATTAGTCCATGAACTTATTTCTTCAATCTTGTGTTTGAAAGAATAATCATCTTCAATATGCAAGTCAAAAGATAGTACAATTTCCTCTTGCTTTGGAGAAGGAAGATTTTCAAAGAATTCTTTAGGATTTCGGAAATTGTATGACTGAATTTGAGAATGCAAAAGTTTGATTTCATTTTCATAATTTTCAAAAATTATATCAAGAAGCCATTTTTTAATTCGAGGAGAACATTTTCTTGATTTAAAAATAAGAAATAAAGCTCTTAGAAAATCCTCATCAAGCTGAAGTTCTAATATCTCATTCCTCAAAATAGCTAGTGATTGTTTTGTGAAATTATCTTGAATTGGGAGAACATAATTATCATCATACTGATCATATTTAGGAAAATCTTCAGAATAAGGAATGTCATCAATTATAAACATTGGATCAGCATATTTCTCTTCCAACAATCCCAATATGTCTTGATTAGATTGGTTGCATTCTTTTTTAAAGTCATTTTTTTCTCAATAGGAGTGCTATCAAGCAATGGGCCTTTTTGGGAAAGTATAATAACATGAGCATCAACTTGTTCTTCTGTCCCTTTATGGATAAAAACTTTTGTACATTCATCAACATTAGAAGAAGTAGAAACAATTTCTTCATTATGTAAATATTTTGAGGATGGTTGCATGTTTAGAAGCAAATTGATTTCTTCTTCGGTGAGGGGGGGTGGGAATCTCTGAATTCTTAGATTGAAATGACAATTTTTTTTTCCCTTATCTAAAAGTTGATCATGAGGTTGATTATTTTCTTTAACTCCATTCAAAACATTAAATGAAACATCATTTGTTAATACAGAGGGGTTTTGTGGATCTTGATTTATCTCTTGACTTATTTCATCTTTGTTTAACTCCTCTTGATTATTATGACATTTAACTTGAGAATGAAAGTTTTGGACTTCTTCTAATAAATCTTCGGGAAACCAATTTCCAAAATCTTCATCAATATTTTTAAGGTAATGTATAAGATCTTCAGCTTGATCACAACAATTTTCAGCTAATGATAAAGATGGAAAATTTTCTTTGTAATGCTCATAAAATACCTTATGAAAATCTTTTAGAGAAAACAAACTTGCAGGTTTGAGAGCTTCATACCATTCCCTTGCTTTTCCTTCTAAGGATGCCATAAATATCTTCATGAGGCAATCCTCATGCCAATCACCCTTCAATCTTGATGAGTATATATGAAATTTAATGAGATGCAACAAAGGATTATCAGTATTTTCATCTTCAAATCTAGGAAAATTGCTACCCCAATCTACCTTTGGTAATTTGTGTGGAAATCCAGGTATGTAATTTCTACTCATGGGAGCATATATTTGTTTTATTCTTGGATCATCTTGAAAATCAGCCATAAAGAAAAGCCATTTTATCTGTACAACCAAGTTAGATCCTTATATAAAATACAATACATATTGAATCTTAACGAGAAAGAACATAATGTCTTGGATTAAGATCCAAGTTGAAAGCCTGATCTTTCCATATTGTTCTTCTAGGTTCATTCCTCCAGTGGAGTCTTGATTGTGAAATGGATTTGGAGTCGCCAGGTGGATGATTTTAAACTTTGTGTGTCTGATCCCTATCCACCATCATAGATCAGATCTAAATCTGTAAAACAATTCTGAAGAAAAATTTAGTTCTTCAAGAAACCAAATTTTGAGTATTTTATGATTATTTTATTTTTTTATGAATTTTCAAAACAACTTCTATGATTTCTTTAAGAGGCTTTAGATATGAGATTTAAACTTTCTTAAAGACTTATTTGACAAAAGGAACTGATCAAGTATTTGAAACCAAAGTTCAGTTCATAAACTAGACCGGAGATAGACTGAAGTAGCACTTATTTACTATGTAATTGCAGAGAAAAAGCAGTTCAAAGGCTACCTAGCTATCTTCAGGCTCTGTCTGTAGTTTATAAAGTAAACACAGTAACAATAAAATATTCAGGTCCCTAGTATGGTCGCCATTATGTTATCCGTCTATAGTTTATAAGTCAAACAATAGTAAAAATGATTCAGTTTCCCAGCGGAGTCGCCACTATGTTATCACTCAGATTTTCCTTGAAGTTGTTGGAAGAGGAAAGGGGTCTGAGGTACCCACAAACCAACCTTCAGGTACAGAATCTAGCCAATCTGTACCTAGAGAGGGCTCTCTCTATAAAATTTAGCTTTGTTTTGCAAGGTATTAGGCTAGTTATAAAGTCCAGGGGTTTTGTTTGAATTTAGGTTGATGGAATTCTTTAGCTGAGATTAAGATCAAGTAGTTTCAGTCCATTGGGCTAATGGAGTCAAAGGATTGGCTGCACTGGCTTAAGTTTTTTAACAAAAGATGGTTTATTAGGGCAAGATAATCAAACTAGAAACAATTATAGATCTAAAGTGAATGGAATGGAATTCAAACAGATGAAAGGCAATAAAGAATCTTTCAACACATTCAAGAGAAGAGAAATAAATTGATTATCAATAAAGAGCAGTTAAGTATTCTTTACTAAATAACCAAAGATGTATGAACTAGAAAAACAGGAGCAATTAAGAATTCGTTGTTTAAACCAGTTTAGAAGAAAACATTTAGAATAATAACGACTGAAATCAGATTACACCTAAGTACTTTCTGATTTAATCCTTTTCGTTAAATATTAAGATAATGAAACACAGATGATATTGTAAACAAATATAAAACTTCAAAACATGAGATAGAGATGACTTATTGATCCTTCATTTGACACATGAATCCTGAGAAAAGTCTTCTGCCTCAATTCCTTGTCCAGTTTTTCCACGAAAATTTTCTCCAAAGCTCTTTATTCCAAAATATTCAATGTTACGTCAAAGTATAAGAATCCACCCTCAATAATCCGATTGAGGGCTTATTTATACAAAAAATCATACAAAATATCTCTTAACAAAACGAGATCTAATCTAAGATGACTCACAAATAAGTTACAATAAAAATAGAGACAAATGGTCTCGTAGATAAGACAAAAAGAAACTGATGTTGTGCTGTTTCCTCCTTTTGAGAATGTGCTGGAGGCAGGACCTATATTTTGGCTCATTGTTGTCCTCTTCAGTAATTTTGTTCTAACTGCCTTGCTTCACTGATACTCTTTGTTCTTACTGATACACTTTTAACTGAACCGATACTCTTTGACCTTTGTTTATCCCTTTATCCTTTATACTGTAGTAAATAGGCAAAATTTCATATAAGGATGAATTTTACAAAAGTTCCAACAGATCTTCCCACCATTTATCTTCTGTTATTCTGGTCCGTTGAAGCTTCCTTAATGTTTCATCAGCCTTGGTATATATGAAGAAATTAGGCTGATTTGGAAACAAATGTTTTACTTCATGTTCAAGATAAAACAAATTCTCTAATCTGTCATGAAGATTTCTTCCTGTAGGTAATGTTGCTTCTAATGAAATGGTTGAGGAACTGACTTGATTGTGAGCATGTTTGTCCAGTTTCTCAACATAAATTTCCAGGTCCATTATTTTATCTTCTGAAATCATAGGGTTGGGCAACCCTTTATTCAATAAAACATCAAACCTTTCTCCGAAAGCAATGATTTCTCCTTGCATGTCAAAACACCTTCGTTCTAAATTTTGCATAAGAGTTCTTTTAGTAAAAACTCTTTTTATCTCTAAGATTGTTCCAGTTCTGTCCTGAATACCCTGATCTGCAATTTGTTGTTTGGTTTGGGTGTTTAGAAATTGTATGAGCTGATTGGCTTCCTCAGGCCTATTTCCTAATTCTTCTCGTGTATTTTCAACTTCATCCAGAGCTACTTTGACCAAATCATTCTTCTTGTATATTATCTGAATTGAAGACCAGATATCTTTTATTGACTGGATAATATTATCCCAAAGAATGTCATTTATTTCTCTTAAAGGTTTCTCCAATGTGAGATCCTTTTCCAAAGCTTTAACCAATTTTTCCAAATTTTTGACTTCTATTGTTTTGTCAGCAACAGTCATTTTTGAAATATCATATTTCTGTTCCAAATTAATAAGCTATAACTTTGTGAATTGAAGTTTTGTTACTTGCATCTTCTGCATCTTTAACTGGTGTTTTGAAAGAAGATATTTCAACACTCTGTTTCTTTTGTAGCTCTTTCCTGTGTGAGGTAGTGGATGCTCCACTGACTGTGCCTGTTTTTTGACTGCCCAATGGTTCTTGTCCTTGAATATCAAGGATTTCATCAATATATTCTACTTCTGCAAGAGTATTCAATTTCTGTCTCTTGGCCTGAGGTTGTTGTGAAGATCCAGTGAGAGGGGTAGCAGCTTCAGCATCTCTCTTTTTTCCCTTTTCTACATTTAATGGAGTCTGCAAACTTGAAATTTCTACTAGATTGGTTTGAACAGAAGAAACCTGTACTTGATCCTGTCTGTTGGAAGTTTGAGGTTGTTCTGTCATAGTGAATGTTTCTTTAACTTGTATATCAACCTCTTTCTCTTTTCCCTTAGATGATACTGCAATGTTTTCTTGTAACTTCTGCTGAAAAATTCCAGCTGAGGAAGGACCAACCTCTAATCTTGGTACCTATGCAAAAGAGTCTAGGTCAAGCATCTTTTCAAGATTTTTCATAACATTGTCTACATTGACCTGCTCACTATCCTGCTCTATCAATGTTCCTTCTATCCATTCATCTGTATTAGCATATTTTTCAATCTCTGGGATTCTTTGATGCATGTATGGTGCTGATTTATTTTTCATTCTTTTATCATAAATGAAGCTGAATGGGTCGTAAGGTATCCAATAGAAACTCTTTTGTAATATGAAACGGTCTTCTAATATCTTTTCAGCTTCTTCCCCTGCATCCCTAGAGTTACAGATAAAGGGACCTAATTGACTTTTGATCCGGAGTTGAGCCTTCTTCTTTCCATTACAAAATTGAATTATATCAGAGTTGTTCATCTACCTGAAATACTCTAATGCAAAGAGTCTCATGGGGACATATTTTGGAAATTTGAATGGACATAATTCACATCCATATATTCTGACTTCTGTGTGATTTTGGTATAAGTACCAATCACCAACTTTGTATTGTTTTGAGAGCTGTAAAGTTTTCTTGATTTCATTGCTGAGCCTTGGAGGAGAAACTCCTGTCAAAAAGGTAGTTGCAGGGTGTATAAACAGATCAATGAACTCATTATAGGAATAAGGAGAATCTCAAGAACTATGAGTGATGGCTGACCAAAAGATAACAGACCTAGGATCTCCTTTGGCATCAAGCTTTTTGATATAGAAAGGGAAATTTTCTGACTGGTAATAGAGCATGAGATGGTAAATGACAGAAGAATACTTGAACACTTTCTCATTTTCTAATCTCATGAATTGATCATGGATTTTGTCTGCAATGTAGGATGCAAAGTCATACTTGACAGCAGGAGGCTGTCTAGGGGTAAAAATAGACAAAAATACTAGAATTAAATGGTCAACATATTCACTGGTATTAAAGCCCATTTTAAAGGATATCATATCCAAAAAAAGTCTACCCTCCTCAGTGAAAAAAGCATACCCATAAGGGGGAGGGCCTTTAGGATGATGATCAGGCAACATAAAGGTGTGACAGATGTGGCTTAATTATTCATGGGATATTTTGGTGGATTTCTCAAGTAATTCTCCCATGGACAAGGGAGTGAGGGCTTGATCAGGTTGAAAATGTAGCATCTCATTGATAGACTGAGCAGTTATTGGGAAGAGGACATCTTGACTTGGGGATAGGACTGCTCTTTGGTTAGGATCATAGTTGGCATGACAGTAATGGATTATCTCAGGAAAAAAATGGACAGAGGGAAAGAGGTACCTGGGAAGATTAGATTCCCATAACCCAATCATATCCAAGCCATTCAAATAATTGTCCCTGCAGCGACAAAAAATTCGAAGAGGACTATCACTAAAAACCAGGTCTTTAATTTGGAAATATCTGTCGACTAATGATAAATAATCCAAGTCTCTGTGAGGGGCGTTCAATGGGGCGACATTTAAAGCCAATGGAATCTCCATTTCTGGTTCTTGTGGATTCAGAAATGAATTGCAGGGTTTTTGAATAAATGGGCACAATCTAAGGTTTTGGGGATTCAATTGTGGTTTTGGGAACTTAGGGAGACCAATTTAGAATCCTGTTTGAGTTTTATGTATAGATTTCTTTAAAAAGAAACCAAGATTCTAACGGATTTCAATGGAAATTAGGGTAAATACCTGTTTTTGGGAATGTACAGTAATTTGGACAGGTACTGGTTGAGGCGAACGAACTCTGGATTACTGGTATGCAATAGTCCTCAACAAAGTATAGTTAAGGTCCCTTGATAGTTGATTTTTTGAAATTCTTTGCATGGAGGGTGAAGTCGTTTTCTGCGTACAAAATGATGAAAAAGACGCGGGTTTTTGTTTTATTCACAAAGTCAAAAGGGTGGAAATTTTTTTATTATTTTAATAAATGACGTCATTATCTACGACATATGAGTCATGGGGGGGAGGTGGTAAGCGGTTTATTCCGCACCACTTTTGAGGGAAGGCGGTATTAAGCGGATGGGCAGTGATTCCACAGAATGAATGACACATTGCCATGGTACTATTTGAAAACCACCGTCATTTCGCGCGTTATTGTTCGGATCGGGGATGGCCAGCGGAATTATCAACAGCCGTTAATCTTGAACAGGTCGATTGAACGGTTGACGGGACAGTGAGATGACATGGCTTTAATGGCGCGGGCCCGACTCGGTTTATTATTGATTAATCACAGCGGGAGCATTTTGATTGGCGGAGTTAGGTTCTTAATTAATCGTGAGGATTAATTAATTCCTTTGTTCAAAAAGTGGAAACGTGATTGGGGGAGGGGAAAATATACATAGAAATGGGTTATTTCGAAGTTTGGTTTGAATGAATCTTCGGATTTATTTTTGTTTAAAACACATATATTATATGTTTTAAAGTTTTTTTCATATTTTAATTATATGATAATTGAATTAGATTAATCCAATTACCATAGGGGGCGGGATTAACATATAATGATATATTTTAACCAAAGGGGGTATAAAGTGGGTTTTTTATTTGAACGATTTAGGAATAAATACTTTGGTTAAAATCATAATATATGGGTTTTGGGGATATTATATAAAAGGAATTATGTATAATAGGAGAAGGTCATTTCTATAAGGAGTTAATAAATAAAATTAATGTTAATATGACAAGGGGACAAGGTAAACTTCAAAATACATTAATATAACTAAGCAACTGAAGATTTGCAAGCAAATTGCATTATAATAGCTTCATCACTTAGACTTAGAATAAAAAGTGATTTTGAGGGTTTTTATGAAATATTGCATGATTTTCCTAATTAAAATGGGATTTTACTTAGAAAAATATTTTTGAGAGGTGGATGAATGTTATGATGGATAATTTTAAGTACTTAGGTCTTTTTCAATTATTGGGCCGAGGGTCCAGTCCCTCCAAAAGTCAAGGAAATGCCTTGAGCCCCTTTAATTTTCAAATACCTTAGCACTTAGGGGAAATTAGTGAAATCTTTAGGGAAAAATGAAGGGGAAGTTAATAATCTTGACTTTGCTTTGCTGTGAATAGTTTGCAATGTAGTATCTGCCTTCGTACTTGTGATGAAAGTAAAATTGAACACATTTAGAACCATCATTCGTCACATGTAATTCTGCAACAACATCTACCTACCCTACCTACTTTACTGTACCATTTTTTCTTCTTTATTAGGGTGCACTTAGATTGGCAAACCCTTATCACACTTTTTCTTTTACATATGGGAATCTATCTAATTCTAACCTTATTACATCCAAGGGCTCAGATTAAACTATTTAGCTCCCTTTATTTACTCTACCTATCTACTTATATGCGAAGATTAAATAGTTTGGTCAGATTTTATTCTCTATTTCTAAAACATGAAATTGAAAGATGAACTAGCCAAGCTTAAATTGTTTGACTATTCATCAATTGTGGCATAAAATACAATTTGCACACAATTTTTTTATTACATCAGAGCAAAAGTAGTGGCATTTAGACTTGCACACTTTCCTTGGCCTTTCTATTGGTGGGGTTCATTTTCTTTTGCTTTTTGGCCATTTTATTCTTTTCACCCTTTGATTTTTCTTTTAGGGTATACCCTCTTTACATTTTTTAAATTTTTTGATTTTTTGAATAACATGGAAAACCTTTGCAACAAGAAAAATGTATGAACATATTACATAGCCCATCAAGTCAATCATGAAACATGACACCTATTGGTATAGGATTCTAACAGAAGGGAGATATCATAAGGTTTATTCTTACCACTTCAAGATTATTCTACATTTTTTTGGTAAGATATCTCTTGATCTACCTTTTTATTTATACATAATCTTAGAAAAAATGGAAGATAAAGTTCAAGCTAAATCTAAAGGAAGTGAAACCTCACTTTTTCATCATGGTTTAATAAAGTTGCTGGTTTTAGATGAGTTAAAAAGTCTATACAAAGATTGGTCTTCTTTTTTGTTTGTTAGTGGTTATTAAGTGGATGCAATTACCCCTAAAATAACTCCTAAACCTAGAGGTATACCATCACCTTTAGTGGCAGGAAAAAGTGAAGCAGTAGAGGTAGAGAAAAGTGAACTAGTAATCATTAAAATAGAGTAGTTGCAGAAACTTGATACACCTGCTATTTCACCTGCAAAAAAAAATCAACTATGAGAAAACCTACAAAAGAAGATCCAACTGTGAGTAAACATGGCTGAAAAAGGATTACAAGGTGCGAAATAGTGGCTAACAGAAATTTAGAAGACATTCTACATGCTATTTATATTGAAGAGACTCTCATAGTCCAAGCTGAGGATACAGATGAGGGAGGAAAGAAGCTCAAGAAAGCTAAATTAGCAAAGAAGTTAGAGTTTGAAGGTGAGGGTGCAAGTTTTATTTTTTAGGCTAGGAAACCCATGACAAGACATGCTAGAAAACTTTTGGAAAGCAGTAAATAAGTTCATCTAGCCACTGACATTGTCCAACCACAACCAAATCTCATTGACCTATCATCACTTGCAAAACAAGATTCAGTCATCAAGAAAAAGAAAGGCAAGGAGAAAATTATTGAAAAAATAGAGCTTGAGGTCCTTGAGTAATAGTTGAAGTTAGAAAATCATGAAATATTAGTCATGAAGAAAGAGGCAAGGAAACATAATGTCCAAAAAGTGTAGTTTGAGAAAATGAAAGAGATTTTGGAAAAGCAAGTTGATAGTGTATCAAAGACTTTAGATGATACACAACAATTAATCAAATGGACTATGCCATTGAGGAAAGAGGTGAATCATGTTAGAAGAATGAACCTACACTGGAAATATAGCAACAGAAAGCTGAAGGACCAAGTTAAAGACCTCCAAGAGCAGTTAGAATTGATCCATGAGGAGCTGGAGAAAAATGGTTTAAAGATGACTGTAGTTGAGGAACCTATAGCTCAACTCATCATCAATGAAGAAGAAACACCTCAAGGCTCTTAAGTTGAGTTTGTTTATGTTTTGAGAGGTTAATGGCATGTTGAAAAAAAAAAAAATTACATATGGAAGGTACCTTTTTGAAACAAGGTCAAAATCTGGAAATTGCACAGTTTTCCACAGTTTCATAGTGTTTCCTAGGCTTGAAACTAGGAAAACGCTACGAAAAATTCTGTAGCTTTCTTTTTTCTTCTAAAACCATTTTTTGCAGATTTTATGGAGGGGAAATGGTAGTTATGACATCTCAGGTCATGATGGACACCATGCAAAAGAAAAGAAGCAGAAATTTTGATTGCGAAAGTCATCTTTTGGACGCTACGAAAGCACACTACGAAACTGCCATGTTTTCGTAGCGAATTTTTTTAAAGGTTTCTGAGTGATTTTAAGAGCAGTTTTAGATAGGTAGACACATTCAACAAGTAAAGGGACCTTGCCAAAAATCATCCATGAATGGAAGACCATGAAATGGAGGCAACTCATCAGTTGAAGACTTCATTGAAGATAGGGTCTTGTTCTCCTAAAAATTAGTGTTTGTTTCCATATGTTGAGGAGGATATTTAACGTGTCAAGTAGTGATGAACTATGAAATAGCATATACGAACATGTGAAGAATTATTTGTATTATATGTAATATTTTTAAGAGATAAGGTAGTTTGATGTAATAAATATGAGTTTGAGTTCTATTAGAAAAATGACTGTTTTAGAGTGTAGCTGTCATTTTCTGATTAAAGCACATGTTTTACTGTTATGCAAGGTGTCATAGGAAGAGTTCGATGAATCTAGCCAAGAGGCAGATCATCTTTGATGTAAGAAGGTCTATTAGAGGGCATATTATCGAAATTGTAAAGGGTTGGAGATTTTTTTCACTACTGCAGCTCTATGTAATTTGAATGATATCAGTAATAGAAAGGACTCTTTCTTAATAGACCTAATATTATCATGGAATTTTTAATGCTTTTCTAATCTATATTTTTATGTGTACTACTTTCTGTGTATTTCATCTTTATTACTCATAATTCATATGTGTATGCTCTGACTTTCTTTATTGATGAAATGGTTGTGTTTTTCTATGTTTCATGTGTGGTTTACGTTTGTTAAAAACTCTTACTTGCCTCAGCTTCCATGTCAAGAGAACTTGCAATTGAACCTACTGATTTTTTGACTCCATAAGCCCAATGGTTGTTGACTTTTACTCTTTTCAACCTACACACATCACAATCAAGTTATTTTTCAAATAGAGTTATCCATCTAGTTTCATCATTGTCTAATATCATAAACCCCTTTGAGAGAGCCCTCTAAGACTTAAGAGGCTAAGCTTTAGTCACAAGATGGTTTGAAACAGTTACATAGAGTTTCCTGATTAGCAGCCAATCAAGTGAAATTTTGTGATAACAGAACCCACCACCCTCTGTAAAATGTGATCCATGTTGGGGAGAGGGTAGTTATATTTTAAAGATTCTTTATTTAAATTTCGGAAATCAACACACAGTCTGATCTCCCTTATCTTCTTCCTAGTAGGAACTAGGTTTGAAACCCAATCATAATATCTGATAGGTGCAATTATCTGGGCTTCACAAATTCTCTTAACCTCCTTTTCAATTTAAGGCAATAAAACTGGATTGATTCTTCTAACCTTCTGTTTGAAAGGTCTTTGATCTTATTTTATAGTTATTTTTTGTTGTATTATGCTAGTGTCATAATATTTTAAGCCTTCATAACTCCATGCAAACACATCCTGAAATTCCTTAAACAAAGTTATACATTTCACTTTTTCTTCTTGAGGTAAGGCTTTTGAAAGTTTTTTCATCTTAGGTTTAAGTTCTGTTCCTATATTGCATTCTTCTATATCATATCTTAATGGTTCCATATTTAGTTTTCTTGCAACATCATTTGAATCAAAAATATCTTCTAAAGGGGATAATCCCTTAGGTAAAAAGTTGTTCTTAAGGTTTAAAATTTCAAAATCATCATCTGTCAATTCTTCCATTTCTACCTTTTCTAAATTTTCTATTTCTACTTGAGTAAATTTAGTGGGTTTAGTGAAATCTAAATTATTTACATCTACAACATTTATATCAATCTCACTATCTATGGTTTGATCTACTATACAATCTGTGTCTATGTTACAATTCTGAAATTCTCCTTCAATATTCACGAAATGATAAGTCTGTTCATCCTCTGAAAATATCTACCAATTTTAAAATCTGGTATTGTAGGCATGTGTTTAACTTATGTTGTATATTAATGATTTGGTTGAAAAGGAAGATTGTAGGTGCTAGCAAAAGTTGCTAAATTGTGTGCCTACATGTTCTGTTTTCTAGGAATTGTAGAAAAGTCACATTCAATCAATTCACTAATCAGATATAAAATTGTTTCTCTATATTGGCTTAATCTAGGATTATATAAAGAATATTCTCCTCTTATCTATTTCACAATTAACCTAGAGTCACCCATGATTGACACTCTTTTGGCTCCTAAATTTCTAACAATATGCAGTCCTAAAATCAAAGCTTCATATTCAGCCATGTTGTTTATACATTTGAAATTTAATCTAAAGGCATGACCTTCTGCATTATTGTTTTCCATGTTGTGTATTCGAACTCCTACTCCTACTCCTAATTTGTTCACGGATCCATCAATATCTAAATGTCGCATTGATTCATGAAAAATGTTGTCACTGTCTAGTGCTTTCTTTTTTAATTTTAGTTCAGTTTTTTTCTTAATGCCAGTTTTAGAAATACATAAAATTAAGGAGTCCATATCAGTAGGTGTAGAATAAATAGGATAGTTTTGAGGTCTTTCTACACTTCTAACCATGTACTTCATTAATGTCTCTCTGTAAAGTTTCTTGGGTTTCCCAAAAACTGATATTGTTGCATAAGACATATCTAGTTGTAGAGATCCCTGCAGTTTAGCTCCCCATGAGTGAGATAACAACATTCCATACTTAGGAGGGATTTCAACTACGACAATAACCATGACTATTATTTTTCCAAGGTATTGAACTAAAGTAACACATAAATCTTTTGTCAACCCTAAACTTTTCACTTTACTGGAATCAAATGAGAAGAGATCTTTATAAGGCCTAGTGATGTCTAAATTCAAGGTTTCCATTATTTCTTTTGGAATTAAATTGTGTGAAGCCCATGAATCTAGCATTTCATTTTGTAAAATATGATCATGAACAGTTAAGCTAATGTAGAAAGAAGGAATTCCTCCCTCTTGGTGTTTTCCATTAACTTCAGGACCAAAGATTATTTATGGTTGATCAGCATTCAAATTAACTGAATCTTCTCCATCATTCATATTTAAAGTCTCAGTGATATGTGATTTGTATAGATCATGCTTAACCAATTTTGTTAAAGGAATTGGTATCTTCAGTTTGGAAATTTCATCTTGGATTTTGAATGGTGCTTGTGATTTTCCTAACTGAATTACTTCTTCTTTTGTAACTGTAGTTTGGGTGGGTTTATCTTCTTTTTCTACATTTTGTTTTTCATTTTCTATTTGTATTTCCACTATTTTACTATTTTTAATTTTCTTTTCAGGGACAGTTTGATATGCAGTGGAAATTTTAATAGATTTTTAGGTTTCAACAGTTGTTTTAGCAGTGGTTGTTTTAGAATCTGCTGATTTTGGATCAGCGAAAGATGTTTTTAGATCTGAAATTGTTGTTTTAATAGAATTTTGTGTCTTGGTAGTAGCAGATTTTTGAGGATCTGATGATGTTTGAATAGCAGTATCTATAATGTCAACAATTTTAGGACTGGGTGTAATTTTGGGACTTGAAATTTTCTGATTAGGACTTGAATTCTGCTATGTTTACCTAGGAAGAATTTCCATAACTTTTTTTGTAGGAACCTCTATTGTCTTATTTGTTTGAGTTTGGGAAAATTTCTTAGTAGAAGGCTCTACATTTTTCTTTCCCCTAAGGTTATATTGCTTATTAACTTCATTAATTGCAAACTCATAACCTTGCTTGTAATCAAAATACTCACCATAATCTAATTGTATTTTTTGTAATTCATATAACTACTATTCTTCTTGTGTAAGAAAAATGGTGTTATCATCATTAATACCCATTAGATTTATCTGATCTTCTTCATCATTTTTGTTTTGGTGAGAACTTTCAACATAGTTCTCTTGGAAAGGTGGTCATATTGTTTGGTCAGGTGTTGATTCTCTACATTTACCAGTGTTTGTGTTTTTCCTTAAATTGGGATTTCTACTTTGAGGTCCTTGTTGTTGGTTATCCCATTGTGGCTTCCTTTCCATGTTATCTAACCTATCCATAATTATTTCTAATGTTTTTTCTAATTTATCTATTTTCAAATCTAAGGTTGATGTTTCCTCTTTTATTGTCACTCTTATTTCATTTCTTAATCTAGCTTTCTTTGCTAACAAATTTTCCTCTAAACTTACAACATTACTTTGCATCTGCCGTAAGGTTTCTGGGTTTCTCTCAGATCTTACTTCCGATCTTCAAGGTTGATAGTGAAAATGGTTTTAATCAGGGTAAGAGAGCAATTAAGGGTTCTCAAATATGGATAATGAGTGAAAAGACAGAGGTCAATCGAAACTAGGGAGCAATTAAGGGTTCCTTAGTCTAGATATCAGCTGAAAACATATAAATGATAAGCAATTCAAGACAGAGTGCTATTAGCATATTCTGAAATAGAAATTATTGATTTATCATTTAGATTTTAGAACAACGTACAAGTATTGATGAAAAACATAATAAATTGACAAAGAAATAAGTGAAAATTCTTCATTGTAGTGGCCCAACGCATGAATCATGTAATATAATTCTTTATTGCTTTATTCCAGTCAGCTGACTTGAAATTGGTACAATCACCCTTAGGTTTAGAATAGTACAACTATAGAAATGTTCAGAAATTCATCCACACTCAATCATTCTAAATAAGAAGTATTTATACAAAACATCTTTACAAAATATGCTAAAACAAACTTAGGAATATTCATGGAAAAGAAACATCTTCATGCAATAATATAGTGTCAGCTTTCTAACTAATGCTAGTTGTCCCTGTTTTTTTTTAAATTACTGTTTGTTGAATTTACTTGTTTATATTTTCTCTCTTTTCTATTAAACGAATGTTGTTGCTGGAGAGTGAAATGTCCTTTACGCTGGAAGATTTATCTATGCTTTATAATTATTGATTTGACTTTTAAACATTGACCTTGAACTAATACTCTTTAACCTGATACTCTTTTAGTGCTACTCTCCTGATTTTGACTGCAAAACTATAACTATAAATGTAAAAACAACATGCTCTGTTTTATTTTTACTTTTTTGTGCTTACTGCAATTTGATTTCACCATAAATTAGTCAAATTTTCCCAAATTTCTACCTTTGGAATTTTTATCTTCATAATCCTTCTAAAAATATCATCAGCTTCAATATACTTTGAGAATGTGGGCTTGTTGATAAATATGTGTTTCATCTCATGCTGTAGGTTAAATAAATTCTCCAAATTCTTGTAGATTACCTTCCCTGTTGGAATAGCATGTGAGGTAGGCAGATTGACCTGTTCCTTGGAAACTTCTCTCATTTTCTTGTCATAGTCATTTTGCTTCATTAGTTTGTCATGAATAACTAATGAATTTGGAATGCCTTTCTGCCTTGAGACAACAAATTTCATCATAAAACTTGTAATAGCAACCTCCATGTTTTTGCATTTCTCTTCTAATTGTATCATTAAATTCTTTTTAGAAGTTACCTTCCTAACTTCTAGGATGGTTTATGTTCTTTCATTAATACCAATTTCTTCTAGCTCTTGCATGTTCTTAGAATTTAGAAAATTGATGATTTCAAGAGCTTCTTCAGGTTTCTTGCCAAGCTCTTCTTTGATCTTTTGAATTGCTTCTTTTGCTGATTTGACTAATTATTTATGCTCATATATAACCTGGATTGATGGCCAAATATCATTGACTGCATCAATGATATTGGCCCATAGTTGTTGTTTGATTTATGCCACGGGTTCTTTCAATGTTAGATCTTTTTATAATTTCTTCAATTGCTCATTTAATCTATTTTCTCTTTGTTCTTCATTCTTATGCATTATTTTGGAAACTTTCTTTTCATCTTCAAGAATTTTAAGCTTTTATTTAAGTCTGTTAATATCATTAGTATGAATAGACATGTCATTCATAGCTTTTACTAACTTGCTTGCTTCATATGAATGTTGTGTTGTTGTTGTTGAAGAATATGTTGATGAAGTTGTTGATGAAGTGGAAGGTAATGTTGTAGCCATGGGGACTATTGGAGCCAATGATTCAGCTAGTGTGAAAGGTACAAAAGTAATGACTACAGGAATAACTAAGACTAGAAATACTTTTTTGTTGGCTTCTTTCTCCTGGACCAATTTGTCCATTTAATTCTCCATTTCCTTTATCTAAGCAGTGAACTGTAGAATGAGATTCATCATCTCATCTTTCTGATTTGTATCCTGTAGTACTTCCTTTGCTTGATTATGTTCTGTAGGGGGTACCTTTAGTTGTTTCTTTAATGCACCAATGTCTGAATTTTTATTCTTTATCAATTCATCTACAAATTTGATATTTTTAGGATCATATCCTACTTCAATTACTAATTCTTCCAAGGATTTAATTCTAGTGTATTTTTTCTGTGAATATTCTTTTTCCAATTTGAGCTGATCTCTAATATTTGCAAGAGTGTTTTGCAGCTTTTGTACACTCATGTCCTTGGTGGTAATTTTAAAATATATCATCTCCCCTTCCTGCTTATGAAACTCAATTTGATCCAAAGGATGAATATCCTGGGCCAAGACTTAAAAATATATCTTTTTGTAATCAGACGATGACTTGGGATTTTGAACTATGGGTTGAAGAAATGTCATCTGCATATCTTTATTCTTATAGTCAAAGGCTGAAAGTAGCCTATTCTGGTTTCCATGAGTTTGTTTCAGATATTGAGAATATATTTCTTTGTATCTTTCTTTGATATACATATCCTTTTCTATTGGTTTTTTAGATGAATAAACTTCCATAATGTGATGCTTTTGAATAAGTTGGGTGGTTGAAGTTGTAGGTTGTTCTTCTTCTTCAATTATTGTAGGAGGTACATTGTTCTTTGATGCTGTTTCTGTTTCAATCACCTCTATTGTTTCCACTTCTTTATTGGCAGGATTTAATTTTGTCTTTTTACTGTATCTCAATTTGAATTTAGTTTCAGTTGTAGTCTCTGTAGTGTATGATCCTTCCTCTCTGTTTCTCTTTGTAATCATATCTTCTTGGGCTGGAGTCTGCAAAGTTTGACTAGTATCACTTTTCTTCTCTGCTTCTACCAAGGTTTTCTCCAACCATTCATATTGATTGGATAATTTCTCTTTCTGGTTTCTTTTCATGTATATAGGGAGTCAATTTACATTTAACTCTCATTCTAATTATAACTCCAAGGGCATCATAATACCATAGAAACTTTTTACTGAATTTGAACTCTTGTAAACACTTTTTAGCCTTAAGACCTACATCTATATTGTTACATATAAAAGGGCCAACTTGGTTTTTCAATTTTAACTATGTATTCTTCTTTGTTGCCAAGAAATTAATTGCATCTGAATTAAGAATCCTCCTTATGTACTCAAGGGAAAATAACCTCATAGGGAGGTATTTGGGTAGTTTATATGGAACAAGATTTTATCCATATACTCTTATCGCAGTATGATTTTGGTAAAAGTACTAATCACCTGTCTTATTATGCTCTGAAAACTATAGGACCTTCTTAATTTCTTCACTATTTCTAGGTTTCCTGCTATTCTTCAGCAAATTGACCATGGGATGAATGAAAGAATCTATAAAATTTGTATAATTTAAATCATTGGAATATTTCCTTATCAAGGAAGTCCAAAATATGAATGATTGCAAGTTTCCTTCTACATCAAGCTTCTAAAAGTTTATATCAAATTTCTCAGACTAAAAGTATAAAAGCATATGGAATAAGAAGGAGAAATAATTGAAAACACCTTCAGAAGGAATTTTGACCGAATTCTCATGAATATTGTGAGCAAGATATTGGGAAAAATTAAAAATGGTAGCAGGAGGCTGACCAGGTGTGAAGGTAGACAAAAAACCTAACATTGCAACATCAACATGTTCATCTGTAAAATAGCCAAGAATAAAAGACAACATGGAGATGATATGTCTTGTCCTTTCAGATAATTTTGCAAAAGGGTATGGAGGATTTATTTGGGAATTTATACAGAAGAAGGCATGAAAGTCTAGAATATCTAGAACCTCTTGGGGAAGTCCAGATTTAGGTATAGTTAAGTGAGGGCCTCAATGGATAAAGGGATTTCATTAGGCCTAGGTTGTATCTGCAACATCTAATTAATTGACTCAGCTGTGATGGTAAATATAATTTTCTTTTTAGGGTTTATTATGGCTATTTGATTAGAAAAATAATAGGATTGACAAAGTATAATCACTTCTGGGCATTGGAAGGTCTGTGGGACAACATATTTTGGAAAATTTGACTCCCAAATAAAAACTTCATTAGCCTGATCTATATATTTTTCTTGGCTCTAGCAGTGGAGCTCAAGAAGGTTAAATTATGTGAGTGTGTCAGTAATATTGAAGTTTGTGTCAGTTAAAGGAATGTGCTCTACATCTAAAACAAGGGGTTGTAGATGATTGACAACTACAATGTTTTTGGAAGCCATTGCTTTGCTTGATTTATCAATTTTATTACTCTTTTGAATTTAGAAACAACTGATTTAGGCCTGTAGGAGAACCTCTAAAATTTTATAAAAGTTTACAGAAGGATTTGGATATAACAAGGGCTTTATCTATTGTCTGCAAAGGTATAAACTTGCTCAATTGATAAAACTGCGTTTTTTGTAACAAAAGGCCATTTCAGGACTTTAGAGTTTCTAGAAAAAGATGTCTAGGGTCTGTAGTAAAATATTTGTGACAAACAGTAATCTCAAGACCTTGGAATTTTGTAAAAAGATACCTAGAGTCTGTAGAAATGGATTGAAAGGCACAAGAGGCTTTTTTAGGTATACAGAGGATTAAATTTCTTCAGTTTATTCAATCTTTGTAATTTATAATGGTCCAAGGTTTCAAAATTTGTGAAAAGATGCCTATGGTTTATAGAAAAACTTTTAGGAAGTGACAAGGTTTTCTTTAGGTTTGCAAAAAGATCCTAAATGATTCAATTAGTTGTATTACTTCTTTAGATCAAGGAATATGTCATTTCTTTTGAAGAATACCTGGGAAAAAATGCAGATTTCATTTCGCAGAGGGTTTCTGAAGTAGCGAAATGATATTTAAGGATCTCTTGGTCTTTAATAGCACTTTGGATTACTTCTGCAATGATTGTAGTGGAAGATGGCTGGTTTCTATTTCAATTTGGGTAAAAAATGGAGTCGGAAGCAATATTTTTGGTATAAATAGATCTTTCTGTGTGAAAATGGTAACATAAAGGATGGAAAGGTGCAGTTGGGAGGTTTATATGAATTTTTATCAATAGTGAATGCATTAATGGGTAGTGAATTTTGAATTTATAGTGTGGTTTGCGCAACTGGCAGGAAAAAATCACCGAGTAGTTTTCGCAATGAGTAAAGGTGGTAAGTGATAATGGTAATGAGGATGCAATCAAATAAAATTTAGACATGTAGCAGGGAGGAGATCCCTGCAAATAGTGCTTTTCTCAAGGTTTGGGGTGTGTTAACAGTTGGGCAATGAAATGCGCGATAGGAGATAATGGCCTTCAGATCTGGTGGGTGAAGATCTGATGGTTGGGAGGATGCGATGGAGTATTGGGTTTTCAAAAGGCGTGGGGCCTGGGGTTTATGATATGATATTGGTTAAATATATTAAAAATATGGTTTGATACATATAGTCATGACTTTTTATGCTATTGGTTATATGTAATACGGTCAGGGTTTGTAATATAATCAATGGGGTTTCAGTAAGTGTGATTTATGTATATGCGGGGATAATAATAAGTGGGGTATGGAAATATATTGCATGTTGGGAAATAGAACTACAGGTTATAAATAAAACCTAGGTTGGGGAGATATACATAAAGGAATTAATTAATACGGGATAAATATATAATGGGAGTTAAATACATAAATTTAATGTGTTAATAATGAAATTTAATGCGGGATGTTAAATACACCAAGTATAGTGTTAAAACTGCTATCGGGAATGGATTTCTTCATTATGGGACCTGATATAACATTTTTTAAAGAAATAGTTAGGATACAAGTAATTTTGGTTTTTTTGGGTATTTTTGAATATAAATGGGAATTAGTAAAAGTTTTCTTTACTTTTCCAAATAAAAAAATGTGTTTTAACTTAGGAAAAGGGGCATTTGTAAGGAAAAATGAATGATAATGGAATAAAGGAAAAAAATGAAGGGGAAGGGGTATTTTTTGCAAGGGGGGTGACTTTGTGCAGAAGTTAGTAAATGAAATGATCAATTATCTGTCATCCATGCTTTTGAAAACTGCTTCTGCCTACCCATCTGCTACCCTAACATTTTTTCTTCATTTACATGGGTGTATTTGAGCTTGCAGCCCCCTCACTTCTATCTCTCCCTGCATTCCCACATCAATCCCTACATTCCCCTTCTCCGTTGCCCTCCCTCATCGACCTGCGCTAACACTACACCGTGACATGCGCTTTGTCATACACTACCCACGGGTTTCAAATCTATCATTACATCCCCTTAACGCATCTGCTCCACCTGCGTACAATCCAATCCCTGCGCCCTGCTCTACCATATACCACCCCTCCATTACATATTTAACACCATCCATATATGACAGTCATATTATTATACAACGCATATACAGTCCGCATGCTCTTTAACATAACGTTGTCTGGTGTTAATACCGCATGTCGATACAGTCCACTGCATGTCAATACCGCTCAATACGCACTGTCTTATCATTCAATGCTGCCTCGGTGGTATACGCACTGTCAATACCGCTCAATACGCACTGTCTTATCATACAATGCTGCCTCGGTGGTATATGCACTGTCAATACCGCTCAATACGCACTATCAATATCGCTCATATTCAACACGCACAGTCAATACCGCCCATCTTTCAATACCACGACCCAATATCACTCATACATTATTTTATACCGCTGTCCATTCATCGTTATATAACACGCTTTTTATATGTGTGTCTATTGATATAAACGTTGTCTATTGATATGTCTATGGTTTGTGTGTCTATTGATATAAACTTTGTCCATTGAATAGTTAATACGTTGTTCATTGTATATGGAATACGCCCTGCATATATGGTAATACCGCCCCTCAATACCGCCCCTCAATACTGCCACTCCTTTTATAACATACCGCCACTTCATACCGCCCTTCATAATATTTAAATCCCGCTTCTCCTATTCATATACCATTCCACCACCTTATAATACCGCCATTCCATATACGACCTCCACTTTGTATTATATGCCCCCACCACATTACTCCATCTCCTTCATATCATACCGCCCCCTCCCCTATCATATAAATTTTTATCCCCCAAAAAAAAAAATACAAATATTTTTTTTTTTGTGCAGAATTCAGTTTATAGCAAAGAGTATTTTTTTTTAAATTCAGTCTTCAGCAAGAGTTTTTGAGCAGAATTAGTTTCCAGCAAAGAGTTTTTTAAACTCAGAGAATTTTTTCCAGCAAGAGTTTTTGCCCCTTTAATTGAGCAGATTTCAAGAGTTGAAAGTTTTTATAGCAGAAATTTTTTTTTTCCTCTTCAGAAGATTTTTTTTCCAGCAAAGTTTTTTCTCTCCTCCTTCAAAAGAAGATGACAGTCCCTTCATCTTCTAAAGAGGCTGCATACTTGGCACAAAGAGAAAAGAGTCATGCTCCAGATTCATCCAGAGGAAGAGAAGGTAGAAGACGAAGAAGAAAATTCAGAGAAAAGGGGGGCAGACAATCTAAATCTCAGCAGCAAAGAAATCAAGACAAAGGTAAAACTAATGACAAAGACAAAGGTAAATCACCTGAATCCGCTCACTATGTTCTAGCACATTGTAACAATGGAGTAACAAAAAACCTATTTGATGTTTCATTTACTTCATGGAGAGATGATTGGTTGCTAGATTCAGGACCAACATGTCACATGACATTTAGAAAATATTTTTTGAAGAATTCACTGACAAAGTTGATGGAGCAGTATATTTCGCAGATAAATCCAAACTCAAGCCATCAGGGCTTGGAACAGTCAGGCTGAAAATGCCTGGTCTTCCTGATCATATCCTACATGAGGTTCTATACCTCCGGGTTGAGGAAACTTATGTCCTAATTGAAATCATGCAGAAGGATTTACTCAATTACTTTTAACGATGGCAAAGGTAGGCAGGCCAAAGAAAAGCGTAAATCCTCACTTTTAATCATGGAGAATGAAGGCTGGAGATCTTGAAAGTGAAGGATTTAAATACACCTTCAAAACTTTGCATTCAATTCACATCATGATGAAGGTACATTCCCATCAAGTCTTTTATGGCATGCTAGATTTGGACACTTAAACTATGACAGCCTTTGTTTGTTGAAGAAAAATGGTGTTGATGGACTGCCTACAATTCCTAGAAAACCTAAGGAATGTGATGCTTGTATTCTAGGAAAGCATAGCAAATAGCCATTTCATGATTCACACTCCAGAGCACATAGAAAAATTGAACTTGTTCATTCAGATTTATGTGGCCCTGTGCCTATTTCTTCTGCAAATGGAAACAAATACATGATGACATTTATTGATGACTACACCAGAATGTGTTGGATTTACTTACTGAAGAATAAGTCTGATGCTTTTCAAACTTTCAAGAATTTTCATGCATGGATTGAAAATGATGCACATACACATATTGGCTCTCTACGTACTGATAATGGAAAATAATACACTTCAAACGAATTTGAAAATTATCTTTGTCAACATGGAATCAAACATCAAACAACTATGCCATATAATCCCCAACAGAATGGTGTAGCTGAAAGAATGAACAAAACTATTTTAAATATGGTCCGCTCCATGTTATTTTTCAAGAATGTGAAATTGATGTTTTGGGCTGATGCAGTTCTATGTGTTGTTTACATAAATAATAGGTGTCCTTCAAGTTCAATTAGAAAAAAAACTCCTTTTGAAATGTGGCATGGCCACATTCCTTCGATAAAGCATTTCAGGGTCTTTGGGTCCACCTGTTATGCCTTGATACCCAAGGGTCAAAGGAAAAAACTTGGTGCTAGAAGTAGAAAATGTATCTTCTTGGGGTACTCCAATACCTCCAAAGGATATCGTCTCTATGATGAAGCAAATAAGAAATTTGTAATAGCAAGAGATGTCATATTTCTTGAATCTTCCAAGAGTGACAAAGTTGTTGAGCGGCAACTTGATCACCTGGATAGATTCACACATGCAAAGTCCTTCCAAGAATTTGATAATGTGATTCCACATCTTGAAGGGGGGATTCCGATATTGAATCAAACTGTGGAATCATGTCCTGAAGTACTCTCTCCCCCACATGAAGAAACAACCACAAATGACACATTGGATGATGTGATTGACAAAATTGGGAGATTGAATCTTGAATCAATCCCAACTCAGTCAAATGACCAGCCTGGGCCATCTCAGAAAGGTCCTCCCAAATGGCTGACAAAGACACTGGAGAATGTTCATCCTGATGAGGTTGGAAAAATAGGAACAAGAAGTTCCACTCAAAAAATCGAAGGTGATGTAGATAATTATGATTCTCCTGTTGATATGGATATTGCTTATAACTGTGAATTGAGTTTGTCTACAGATCATGAACCAACTTCCTTCAAAGAAGCCGCTTCTCATGATGAATGGAAAGAAGCGATGTAGAAGGAGTATGATGCCTTGATAAAGAATGGCACTTGGAAGCTGGTTGATCCACCTTTGGGAACGAAACCAATTGGCTGTAAGTGGGTCTACAAGAACAAGTACAAAGCAGACGGCTCACTTGATAAGCACAAGGCCAGGCTTGTGGCAAAAGGATTCACACAGAAAGAAGGAGTCGATTATGAAGAAACTTTTGCTCCCACAGCAAAATGGACCACCATCCGGACTCTCTTTGCCTTAGCAGCTCAGAGTGGATGGAAAGTCCATCAGATGGATGTAAAAACAGCTTTCTTGAATGGAGATCTAAAGGAGAAATTTTATATGTCCCAGCCAGAAGGATTTGTGATAAAGGGTCAAGAACACAAAGTTTGCAAACTTGTAAAATCCTTGTATGGCCTTAAGCAAGCACCACGAGCCTGGTATGAGAAATTGACCGAGCATCTTCTGAAACTTGACTTCAAACATTTTGATCTTGATGATGCAACTTTGTTTGTTAAGAAAGTTGGAAAACCAGTTGTATATCTTGTGGTATATGTAGATGATCTTTTGATAACAGGAAACAATGAGAGCTATATTGCATCCATGAAGAAAGAGTTGAAGAAAGGTTTTGAAATGACTGATTTGGGTCATGTTCATTACTATTTGGGTATTGAAGTAATTCAAAATCCTAAATTCATATTTCTTTCTCAAAAGAAGTACATTGGAGATCTCTTGAACAAATTTGGCATGGATGACTGTAATCCCTTAACCACTCCAATGGAACAAAACTTGAAGCTCACATCTATTGAAGGGAAGGAATTTGAGGATGCAACTAAGTATAGATAGCTTGTAGGAAGTCTTATCTACCTGACCACCACCAGACCTGACATTTCATTTGCTGTTGGAATCCTCTCAAGGTTCATCCAAAAACCTTGTGAAGGACATTGGTCTGCTGCAAAAAGAGTGTTAAGGTACTTGAAGGGGACTCAAGACTTTGGACTCAAATATACACAGGTAGGCAACTTCATCTTGATCGGATACTCTGATTCAGACTTTGATGATGAAAAAGAAACAGGGGTGTCTACTACAGGTTACACCATGAGTCTTGGATCAGTAGTTGTCTCATGGAGATCACGCAAACAGTCAGTTCCAGCAGATTCCACGACCGAGGTAGAATATGTGGCAGCAGCTGAAGCAACAAAGGAAATTGTGTGGCTTCGGAAAATCCTGGAAGATTTGCAGATGAAACAAATGTACTCCACACCACTCATGATCGACAACACTTCTGCAATAAAGTTGGCCAAGAACCCAAAGTTCCATGATCGAACAAAGCACATCAATACAAAGTACCATATAATTCGACATCATGTTCAGGCCAAAACCATCCATCTACATCATTGTTCCACAAATGAGCAAACTGCTGACATCTTCACCAAAGCACTTGGAAGAGAAAAGTTTGAAAAGTTCAGATCGATGCTTGGACTCACCAACATCCCTTCGGATTAAAGGGGGAATGTTGACACCTAATCCTATGGGATGGGTGTGCACATTTAATATTGTATATTATTTAATATTAGGAAATAAGGAAGGCCAAGAGTCATTGGGAGATGAATCCAAATAGCCTCACCTCCATGTCAAAACCTTATTCATTTTTCTTTTAAACAAAAAACTAACTAGTTCTATCCTTATTTCTTTCAAGGGCTCAGATTAAACTGTTGAGCTCCTTATTATTCTCTACCTAACTATTGATCTGCCAAGATTACACTGTTTGGCTAGATCTTTATTCTCTATCTATCAACATGAAATTTAAAGAATTAAAGGTCAAGATTAAGCAGTTTGACCTTGATGTATTGTGGAATTTTAACAAGTTGCACACAATATTTATTTTGCAGTAAAAGTAAATAGTAGTGGCATTTGGATTTGAATCACCTTCATGTTTTATTTTTATCTCTTTTTTGTTTGGGGTTCATTTTCATATTATTTTTGATATTTTTTCTTTCAAGTCCTTTGATTTTCTCTTTTAGGACTTTTACACTCTTTACATTTTTTAATTTTCTAATATGGGAAAACAGTTTTCAAAAATAAACGTATGTGCATATTGCAATATTAATCAAATTCAATTCAAAATTATGAATCCTATTATTATAGGACCCTAACAAGTTATTCTGCAACTTTGATGTTCTTGGCATCATATCCTATCTATATGAAAAATTATTCTAGAGATTTGATTCTATTGTCCTTGGCTTGTGAGGAAGCCTTTTCTAGCTTTAACTGTTCTTTGATGTTTTCTAGCGAATTTTGCAATTTCTGGACACTCATAGATTTATTGGTCATGGTGGAGTATATCATTTCTCCAGCTTCCTTATGGAATTCAATTTGGTCTATTGGATGTAGATCTTTGGCTTTAACTTCATATGATATTTTATAATAGCCAGCTGATGACTTTGGATTCTTTATTGTGGGGTGGAAGAATGTCATCTTCATCTTCCTGGTTTTATAATCAAATGAGAAAAGAAACATGTTCTAGTCAGTAGGTGTTTGCTTCCAGTATTGGGCATAAGTGACTTCTTTTAATGCCTCATTCCTAAGTTTTATTTCCTTGTACTTCTCCATGATATCCCGTTCTTTATCTGTTGGTTTACTTGATGAATACACTTCAACATTATGCTTATTTTGAATGATTTCAATAGTTTCAACTTGTTCATTTACATGATTTAGCTTGGGCTTCTTCCTGTACATTAATTTGAATTTAGTTTATGTAGTGGTTTGAGATGAATATGATCCTTCTTCTCTTACTCTCTTGGAGTTCTTATCTTGCGGGGCTGGAGTTTGAAAAATGGAACTATTATCACCTTGCTTCTCTGCCTCTTTCAAAGAATTTTCCAACCACTCTGACTGGTTGGAGTGCTTTTTTATCTCTGGTTTGGATTCATGGACAAAAGGAGTTAATTTAAATTTGATTCTTAACTTGATGATAACTCCTAAAGGATCATAATTCCATTTGAAGCTTTCACTAGACTTGAATTCCTGTAAGTACTTTTCTGCTTGTTGACTAGCAGTCCTATTATTGCAGATGAAAGGACCAATCTGGTTTTTGATCTTAAACTGTATTTCTTCTTGACTGACAAAAAATTCACTTCATCAGAGTTTAGGATCTGCCTAATATATTCAAGTTCAAATAACCTCATTGGGAGGTATTTGGACAACTTATATGGAGTTAGTTGACATCCATATACCCTAATCTCAGTGTGGTTCTGGTATAAATACCAGTCTCCTATTCTACTGTGTTATGATAACTGCAAGACCTTCTTGATTTCTTCATTGACCCTAGGTTCAGTAATAAATCTTAGCATATTGACAATTGGATGAATAAATGAATCAAAGAAGTTGTTGTAGGTAAACTTTGTTGAATCGTTGCTGATTAAGGAAGTACATAGGACAAATGATGTGGATTACCCTCAGTGTCTAGCTTTTTAAGGCTAATTGCAAACCTTTCATATTGTAAGTAAAGGAATAAATGAAACAACACTAAAGAATACTTGAAGACACCTTCTTCTAGTAATTTAACAAGTTGCTCATGAATAGCATCTGATAAGTGCTAATAAAAGTTAAATGTGAAGGATGGAGGCTGTCCTAGACAGAAAATGGACATAAAACCTAGGATTGAAGAATCTACATACTCATATATGAAATAACCTAGAATACAAGACAACATTGTGGCAATCTGTCTTGTTCTTTCTAAGAAAATTGAGGCTGAATAGGGAGGGTTAATCTTTGGGGTTTCAACTAATGAAGGCAAGAAGGTTTGGAAGATCTGAAACTTGTTTGGAAAGTCAAGTTTTAGATATAACTTAGTTATGATTCCAATAGATAGAGGGGCTTCATCAGGCTTGGGCTAGATTTGAAGCATTTGGTTTTTGGTTTCAGTAGTAATAGTGAACAAAAATTCCTTGTTGTGGGTTTCTAGGGCTCTTTCATTAGGTAGATAATTAGCTTGAAAAAGTCTGATGATTTCAGGAAATTGGAATTTATGTACGAGGATATATTTTGGCAAATTTGATTCCCAAAGGTGGATATCATTAGCTTGGTCCATGAATTTATCGTGGCTCCAGCAATGGAGCTCAAGGAGGTTGAAATCAGTGATAGGGTCATTGATTTTGAAGTCTTTTTCTGAAAGGGGGGTATGTTAAACATTTATAAGAGGAGGTTCTAGGGGATTGACTGTCATAATGCCTTGGGAAGTCGTAGTTTTATTTATTTTTATCAATTAATTACTCTCTTGCTTAAGAAATAATCTCAAGACCTCAGGAATATCTGTGAAAAGATGATTTTTGGTTTGCAGAAAAGGGTTTGAGAGGTAACAATGGATTTTATTTGGTCTGAAAAGATTTTAAATTGGTTCAATTAACTTTTTACTTTCTTTTATCTTAAGTACAGGCCTCAGCACTTAAGAATACCTGGAAAATGAAGCTTTGGTATGCATAAGGGGTTCTGGAAGAAACTTAGGATTTCTGGCATACGAATATGCTTCAATGGACTTTATAAAGCTTTAGGCTGAGTCTGCACCAGTTGTAGTAGAAAAAATGCTTGAATTCTATTGTGAAATGGCTTCAAAACAGGTCAGTAGAGTTGTTTTAGCTTGAAAATAGGTTGGTAGAGGCTTCTTCTGTGAAAATCTGAATAGAATGGTAAAAAAGGCTTGAAAGGGTGGTCTTTATGTTTTTAACCAACAATGGTTAAACATATGGGTGCGGGGTCAAATTAAAATGGAAGGGTGGTATTATTCGTATAGGTGGAAAATAACCCAGTGGTTTTCGCATCGTAAAAAGATGGTAAATGGTTTTGGATTGGAGGATGAGATGAGTTGTTGGGCTACCACGTAGCAGGGGAGAGGGGTTGCGAAACTGCTCATTTCACAACCCCTCAGTGGTGCTAAATATTGAGCAATCGGGGGTGCGATAACTTTCATTGGTCGTCGAATTTGATGGAAGGAAATCTAACTGATGATGGGTGTCGAGGGATGACTCGGGGATTTGATAGGCGGGGCCGGGGGATAATTTTATGTGGGATTATATATGTAAAGGGATATTTAAAGTGGGGTCGGGGAAAATTAAAAAGTGGTTTGATGAATAATCAATGGGGTTAGAGGAAAGTTGGACCTGATATTATTATAATGGGAAGTGGGTTAATATGCAGGGTTGGGTTAAACTGTTAGTGGGATGGTTTAGCATATAATACATAGGGTTTAATGGAATATGTATGCGGGAGTAAATATATGTAGGATATAAAATACACTAAGTATGAATTAAAATAACATCGGGGAGGGATTTTTCAATGAGGCCCAACATTATTTAAAACTTAGGATAAGTGTATTTTAGTGTGTTTTAAATGAAAAAAGGCAAATTAGTAAGGTGAATTACTTTTTTCGAAGAATGAATGTGTTTTTAACTAGGGAAGGGGGTATTTAGGAAGGGAGAATGAGTGAAGTAGGGGTAAAAAGTTAAAATGAAGGAAAAGGGATATTTTTACAAGGGAAAATTCCTTTTTAAGAATGGCATTACTGTTTTAAACAAAGGGAACAAGATTTTGAGGGATATTAGTGATATGCAATGACCAATTGCTGCTCTCCACATGAAAGTAATCTACCTACCCATCATTTACCCTAACATTTTTTTCTTCATTTATTTGGATGCATTTGAGCTTGCTGACCCTTTTTATTTTTCTTTTATAAGAAAACTATCTAATTCTAACCTTATGACTTCTAATGGCTCAGATTAAACTGATGAGCTCATTATTATTCTCTACCTAACTATTGATCTGCCAAGATTAAATAGTTTGGTTAGATCATTATTCTCTAACTATCAACATGAAATTTAAAGTATGAATAAGTCAAGATTAAGTTGTTTTACCCTCATGGATTTGTGGCATTTTTTGAAAAGATATACACAGCCTTATTTTGCAAAGTAAAGTAAAAAGTAGTGGGATTTGAATTTGCATCATTTTTAGGATCTGTTTTTATCTCTTTTTGGTGGGGTTCATATTTTATATTCATTTTTTATATTTTTCTTTGTCCTTTGATTTTTATTTTAGGACTTACCCTCTTTATATTTTTTTAATATGGGAAAACAATTTGTAGAAAGAAAAGTATGTACAATATTACAAGACTAATCACAATCAATTCAAAGTTATGAATCCTATTATTATAGGACCCTAATAGTGGATCCACTTTGGGATGGCATTTCCTGGTGAAATGTCAAGAACTTTAAGATCAGTGGCCATGGAACTTTGATTGTGCTTGCCTTGAAACTATTTTTTGATCTTTGGTTTATTCATATATATGATATCATGTCTTTCAAAGCTTAGGGCCTTCTCTTCGGGCTTCAACTTTGCAAGAAAACATCCAATCCAATCTATGCTTTGCAATGTTATGTACAATGAGAAATGTAAACAAAGTGAATTATTGGTTAATATGGAGAAAAGTAATGCTTCAACATCCTACCATTGAATGGTCCACCTAGTAGATCTGATCCATCTAACTCCTTCAAGAAAAATTCATTATTACCTCTGTAACCATAAATGATATATGGGCCTTTCCAAAGAAAATAAAATTTACCATGTTTCACTTTATCTTCTCTTATATAATCCCATTTAAGCACTTTATAACCTATGTAAAAATCATCTTTTTTTTGTCTTCTTGTAAAATATATTTTTGATTTTATCTTGGATAACTTGTGATTTGACACAGACTTCTTCCTTGGTTTGCTGTGAATGTATTGTCTAGTTTATCCTTCTTTGGATATCATTGGGTTCTACTTGCAGCTTTTGGATTATTTTCATCACTGGCACTCCTAAAGAGGATGGAAAAACAACATCCATCCCATGTACTAGTTGATAGGGAGATGTACCAATGGACTTCTTTATTGTTAGTTTGTCTTCCAATAAGGCATTAACTAACCTTTTGTTCCAGGTATTCTTGTTGTCTTCTAACAAGTTTTTGATGATATTAACCAACCTCTTGTTTGAGGATTCTGCAAGTCCATTACCTTGAGGGTAATAGGTAGTGGATGGCCAAGGTTGATGTGGTATTTATTACAAAATTCAATCATCTTCCTGGATTTGAAGGAAACTGCATTATCAGTAATGAGTTTTTTGGGCATATAAATCTAAAAAGGGTATTATTTTCAAGGAATGAGATAATGACAGACTCAATGGCTTGTCTATAAGGGATGGCTTCTATCCACTTGGTAAAGTAATCATTGGCTGTCAAAATCCATTTATGCAGGGCTATGGAGGGTGGGTGAATTTCACCAATGAAGTCTAAACCCCATTGCTGAAATGGCATTTCTGTTGAGATGGGTTTGAGGGGTAATGGTAATAGTTTTTTATTTCCTTCAAAGATCTAGCATTTATGATAGGAGGTCACATACTTTCTAACATCTGAAAAAAGAGTGGGCCAGTAAAAACCTGCCCTGAAGATTTTATCAGCAGTTGATTTCTAGTAAAGGTGTCCTCCACAGTCACCTGCATGAAACTCTTGCATAAATTTATTAGCTTCATATTTCAGTAAGCATTTCAATAGAATGCCACTATGATATTTCCAAAACAAAGAATTATCTATGATACAATATTTCATGCTTTTAATTTTAGGAATCTACCTTTAGTTCTAGATAAACCAGGAGGAACTTGTAGGTTAAGTAAAACAAATATGATATCTGCATACCATGGTGAATCTAAAAAATGTTCATTAATCTAAAGAGTCACCATCTCTTCCTGATCATCTAATTGAGAAATAAAATTTATATCTAAGGTCTGACAGTTCGATTCAGCCATGAGTTTGGCTAAACCTTGGCCTTAATCTATTTAGTGGGATTTATTTCAATGTCATATTCCAAAATAGTGGAAATCCATTTGCCTCTTTTACCATCATGCCCATTCTAAGTCAGAATGTCCTTAAATGAATTTGGAACATATGAAATAATGTGAAAATACAAAATATACACTCTAAAATATTTAATAGCCTTCACTAAAGAAAGTGCTTGTTTTTCCATAATGGTGTACTTTAGTGTTGCATCTCTTAAGTATTTTTTTAAAAAAGAAATAGGATATTCATAACCCTGATCATTCTTTTGCAACGAGACTGCTGCAATGGTATGTTCTAAAGAAAAAGAAAAAATAATAAAATCTTTTTTGAAATCATGAATTATTAGGACTGGTGTTTTTGTAAGTAATTGTTTAATTGATTCAAAGGATTCTTTAGCCTCTACTATCCATTTAAGTGTTGAATATTTCTTTAACATGCTATTCAATTCTCTAATTAGTTCTGCTAATTTAGAAATGAATCTTCTAAGAAAATTAACTTTACCTAAGAATGATTGTAATTCATTGTTGTTTCTAGGATGACTTATGTTCAACATGGCCTCTATTCTAGCTGGGTCTATCCTAATTCCCTCTTTTGAAATTATGTTTCCTAAGATTTTACCTTCTTCTAGTACAAAGAGTGACTTTTTGGGATTCAAGGAAATACCAAATTTTCTACATTTAGTGAACACTTGTCTCAAATGATCTAGATGTTAATTTTATATTTTTGAAAATACTATTATATCATCTAGATAAATGACAAGAAAATCATGAATTTCCTTGGAAAAATCTATGTCCATAGCTCTCTAGAATGTAGCTCCTACATTCATCAATCAAAAATGCATTTTCAAATACATAAAATTACCCCAAGGAGTAGTAAATGTTGCCTTCGGTTGGTCTTTTGGTTGAACTAATATTTTATTGTATCCAAAGAATCCATCAAGCAATGAAATCCTCGATGACCTACTACCCTCTGTAAAATATGGTCCATTTTGGGGAGAGGATAGTTATATTTTAGTGACACTTTGTTTAAGTTTCGGAAATCAACACAAAGTTTGATCTCCCCTGTTTTCTTCCTAGCGGGAACTAAGTTTGAGACCCAATCAGAATATCTGATAGGTGCTATGATTTGTGCCTCATACATCCTTTTACTTATTTTTCAATCAATGGCATAAGAACTAGATTTATTCTCCTAAGCTTATGATTAAATGGTTTTTTATTTTCTTTGATGGGTATTTTATGTTTTATTATGTTGGTCGAATAAGACTTAAGGTCTTCATAACTCCATGCAGACACATCTTGAAATTATTTAAACAAAATTATGTATTTCATCTTTTCTTCTAGGGGTAATGCATTGAATAATTTGATGAGGTTAGGTTTTTGTTTTGTTCCTATGTTACATTCTTCTATGTCCGATCTTAATGGTTCCATTTTTGGTTTTCTTGCTACATAATTTGAATCAAACAAATCTTCTAATGGGGCTAATCCCTTAGGAAAAAACATATTTTTAAGGTTTAGAATCTCAGAATCATCATTTGTTATTTCTTCTATTTATATTGTTTCTAATTTATATATTTCTACTTTAGTGAATTTAGTTGGTTCAGTCAAATCCAAATTATTTACATCTATCTCACTATCTATAGTGTCATCTAATGTACAACTAGTATCTATGTTACATTTTTGAATTCTCCCTCCGCATTCATAAAGTTGTAGATTTGAGAATATTGTGAAAAGATGTGCCAATATTTCAAGTTGTCTGGTATAGTTGGCTTGTGTCTTAATTTTGCAGTGTACTGGTGGTTTGACTGGAAAGGCAATATGCATGTACTGGTGAAGGTAGGCAAATTGTGTGCCTGCATGTTTTGTTTCCTTGGAATTACAGCAAAATTAGTTTCAATCATTTCTTTAATCATATCTAGAACATTTTCTCTGTATTTACTCATTCTAACATTATTCACAATATACTCTCCTTTGACTTGTCTTATGATTAATTCTGAGTATCCCATTATAGAAACTCTCTCGGCTCCTAGTTTTCTAACAATCTGCAGTCCTAAGATTAAAGCTTCATACTCTACCATGTTATTTGTGCATTTAAATTTTAACCTAAATACATGACCTTCGGAATTATTATTTTCCATGTTATGAATCCAAACTCCTGCTCCTACTCCTAATCTATTTAATGGGCCATTAAAGTCTAAGTGCCACATTGATTCATGAAATATATTGTCACTGTCAACTTCTTTATGTTTATGTTTTAATGTTGTGTTTTTATCTATGCCAGAATCTGAATTACATAAGATGAAAGAATCCATATTAGAGTGTACATAATAAATATGATATTTTTGTGGCTGTTCTGCACTATTGACCATGTACTTCATTAAAGTTTCTATGTAAATATTTTTGGGCTGACCAAATACAGAAATTGTGGCATAAGACATGTCTAACTAAAGAGATCCCTACAATTTTTCTCCCCATGAGAAAGATAATAGCATTCCATACTTTGGAGGGATATTAGCAACCACAATATCCATGACAGTACTCTTGCCTAGGTATTGGACTAGAGTGACACACAAGTCTTTTATTAGTCCAATACATTTAACTTTGCTAGAATAAAAAGAGAAAATATATTTATATGGTCTGGTGATATCTAGATTCAAAGTTTCCATAATAGCTTTTGGCATTAAGTTGTGGGATGCTCCTGAATCTAGCATACCATTGTGTAAGATTTGATCATGAATACTCAAGCTAATGTAGTAAGGAGGAACACCGCCTTCTTGATTTTTTCCATTTACCTCAGGGCCAAATAGTAGTTCTGGTTGGTCATCATTTAGATTAATGGAGTCCTCTCCTTCACTTATGTTTAGTTTTTTAGTGATTTGTGATTTGTATAAATCATGTTTTACCAATTCTGTTAAAGGAATTGGTATATTCAATTTGGCTATTTTCAGTTTGGATGTTGAATGGTACTTTAGTTTTTCCTAACTGAGTGATTTATTCTTTACCAATTGTAGTTTGAGTGTTTTTCTCTTCTTTATCTACAGTTGGTTTTTCAGTTTGTGTTTCCATTGTTTTTCTATTTTCAATATTTTTATCTGAAACAATTTGAGTAGCAGTGGTGGTTTTGGCAGTAGTTGTTTTGGCAACAGTAGTTGTTTGGGTATCAACTAAAGTTTGAACAACAACAGATGTTTTAGGATCACCTTTTGTTTTAGAAGAAAAAAATGTTTTAAGATTAGCTTATGTTTTAACAATAGTTTTTGTAATGTATACAATTTTAGGACTCGGTGCAATCTTTGGAGTGGAACATTTTTGAGTTTCCCTATGGATAATTTGTACCACTTTGGTTGTAGTAGCTTCTCCTGTTTTCTTGGTCTGAGTTTGGGCACTTTCCTTAGTAAGAGCTTATATGTTTTTCTTACTCCTAAGGTTATATTGCTTGTGAACTTCATTAATTGAAAATTAATAGCCTTGTTTATAATCAAAAGACTCCCCAAATTCTAACTGTAACTGTTGTAGCATGTATAATTCATGTTCTTCTTGGGTAAGAAAAATAGTATTATCATCATTTATTCCTATTAAGTTAATCTGAGTGTCTTCATCTTATTCATTTTGGTGAGAAATTTCAGCATAGTTCTCTTGGAAAGGTGGTCTTATTTGTTTATCAGGTGTTCATTCTATAGATTTACTAGTGTTGGAATTCTTTTTAAAGTTTGGATTTCTTATTTGAGGACCTTTTTGTTGATTATCCCATTGTGGTCTTCTTTCCATATTTTCTAATCTATCCATCATTATTTCAATGGTTTTTTCTAAACTATTTATTTTATTGTCTTATGTGGATGGTTCATCCTTAATGGTTACTCTTCTTTAATTTCTCATTCTGGCTCTTTTAGATAACAATTTTTCTTCTACACTAACTACATTTCTTTGCATTTTTTCTAACATCTCTGCGTTTATTTCTCTCAATTGGTATGACATATCAGCATCAAAACCATCAGGAAATTTGATTAAAGCTAGATCTGTTGGGGGTTTGATTTTTGTTGGAATAGCATTATAGATGTTGTTGAACCTAGTAAAATAGTCCTAAAATGACTCATTAGGAGCTCTTCTAAGGTTTTCATATTCATATAATATTTGTAAAGGATTCTTCATTTTCTCCCATATATTGATAAACAATCTATGGAAAGCTTCTAAATCAACAATATGATTGGCATGTAAAGCTTTAAACTCTTTACGTCTCTAGCTAAATTTTGGGCAAACAATATCATTTGAACTTCAGCTTCATCAATTTCATGCAATTCAAAGTAATCAGTAATTTTGTTAACATGTTGTTGTGCAGTGTATTGACCAGTACCATCAAATTGAAATATTTTACTTTGGTAATCTTTGGGCATGGCATGTAAATGACCTGGTAAGACCAACGGGGCAATATCTGGCTGCCATGGCTAATATTCTGGATTGGATAGGAGGTAAATTTGTGGTGCTTAGTGATGAGGTTGAAGTACTTGTAGAGGAGGTTGGTACAGTAGAATATTTGTTGGGAAATGAGGTTGAAGTACTTGAAAATGTAGCAACAGTGCTAGAAGATGAACTTGAAGTATTTGGAGATGGAAATAAAACTCTAGGTTGAAGAGGAATCTTGGGGATGGATGATTCAGTGGAATGAAGTGTAGTGGAAATAATAAATGAGGTGGTATTAAATAAATATGAATTTACAGACTCTGAATGAATGGTAGAAGGCTTAGGGGTATAATCAGATAAAGCATTTAATTCAATAGAATGTTGAAAATAGGCTTCATCAATATCCTTAATCAAATTTGCATTTAAAGCCTCAAGTTTATCAAAAGGTTATAGAGCTTGTTTATCTGAATCAAGCGAAACAATACTTCTTTGTTTCAATAAATTGAACAAAATTAGGATCTATTACACTATCAAAGATGGAACTTTTAGATTTAGTTCTAAAGAAAGAGTGTTCAAAAGACAAATCAAATTCAATATCTTGTAAACTTCATAATTCTTTGGGGAGTGAATTTTCTTTGATTAATTGACTTTTACTTCCTAAACTTTCTACTTTTTTATTTTTTCTTAAAGTTATGTTAGGATCATCTAAAATTACAGTAGGTTGTGGATTAGGATGAGAATTGTATAGTATGTTCTTCTGGAAGCCATAATTTAATTTTCAATGAAAATTTTCCTAACAACCCTAAAACAACATTAAAGTAAAAACATGAGTAAAATTATTTACTTTAAGGTCTATTTCAAAACTATGGACTGATTTCCCCAGTATGGTCGCCAATATGTTATCACTCCAATAATTCTTAGGGTTGTTATGTTTTTTTAAAAATAATTATAGAGGTAACCACATACCTACTTTTGAGATCAAGATATAGCCTTCCTAATGCTCAAAGAGGGCTCTCTCTTTATGATTTAACTTTGTTGTTTTTAGTTGATTTTAGGATAGTTATGTAAGATTTATTGGGTTTGGATTTTGGTTTGGTTTGGTGGTGGAATTACTGATTCAAATTGATAAATGCAGGTCTATTTTCCATTGGGCTATGGAGCCAATGTATCAAGCAACAGGGCAGAATCAAGTTCTAAAGGAAGTGTTCACAAGGAAAGGTAGCTGAGTAAATTGAGATCTTTAGGCTAGATGGTGAAATGGTTTCAATTGGGATCAAGGAGAAAGTAAGGGTTCCTCAAACCGGATAATGAAGGAAATGAGAGAGTTCAATCGAAACTAGGCAGAAATGAAGAATTCCCTAATCTGGATATCAGAAGAAAACATGAAAATTAATAACAGTTCAATACATAGTATATTTAAACAAGTTCTGAAATAAAATTCCTGTTATATCATTTAGATTCAGAAAACATACAAGTTTATGAAAAAATTAAGAGAATAACAAAGAACAATTCAAATTACTTCACTGAAGTGGCTCAACACATGAATCCTATAATGCAATGCCTTTATTACTCAGTCCAGTCTGCTAACTTGAAAATGGTACAATAAACCCTCAGCTTCCAGATCAATACAACTATAGAAATGTTTATTAATCCACACTCAATACTTTGAATTATGAAGTATTTATACAAAAACTATTACAAAATATCCTAAAACTGATTTAGGAATTATTCAAGGAAAAATAAATATCTTCATGCATGAACATAGAGACAGCTAGGAGACTAAATTCTAGTTGTCCCTCTTTTATTTGGATTTGTTGTTTTCTTGTTGATATTTTGTTTCTTTCTCTCTTTTTTTGTTGCTCAATGCTGGTTGTCTTTTATGTTGTTCGATGTCCTTTACATTGGTTGCATCTTTACTTTTAACTCTACTTTGTCATCCAATACTCTTTAAACTACGCCTTTAAACTTTGTGACTTATCTTTATCTGCATGCACTGTTACTATTTTACCTTTCATTGTTTTATTTTTTACCTTTATCTTGAACTGCTCTGTTTTAACCTTGATTCCTTTTGTTTTACTTTTACCTTTCAAAGTAAATCACATAACTTTTCCCAAGCCTCTGCATCTAGTAATTTAATTTTTACCATTCTTCTGAAAATTTCATCAGCTTCTGTGTACTTTGAAAATGTGGGCTTCTTGATGAATAGATGATTTAACTCATGCTGGAGGTAAAAGAGATTTCCAAAAATCTGATAAAGTAATTTTCCTGTAGGCATTCCTTGTTGTAAATACTAAGGGGGGGTTGGGGGTGAATCAATATTTCTTTCAATTAGAGCATTAGTTAATCTTCAATTATTATCAGTGTTTGTACAATGATAGCAGTAAATAAAAGGAACACAAATGCACACAATTTTTAAGGTGGAAACCCTCTCCAAGACAAAAACCACCTGAATTATTTTCTAATAATTCTTTAATATTCAACTCCAATTGAAAATAAATCTCCAACTTCCTATAATTTAGAAAATAATTCTTCTCCAGCTCCCAATGGATGGATGCTCCAACGCCCAATATTCTTCAGTAGTCAAATGAATGGATGTCCCAATGCCCAATGAGATACAACTCACCCAAGAGCCACCCTACCACCCTAAATTTTTCACGGGCTTGAACCTGTTGGTGACTTCATGCACCGGCCTGGCACCACCCTACCACCCTATAGAAGAATAAAACAAGAATGGACTCTCGTACTAGGGAAAATGGTCCACTTTACAATGATATAGAATGATGTAGAAGAAGAAGAAACACTAGGCAATAACCCAACTATGGCACAACCACCTAATGGTTATCCTAGTCCTCCTGACAACACCTCTTCAACTCTTGGCAGATAGACGCGTGTACAATTTTTACAATGATGCATTTACAATAACTTAATACAATGGTACCTTTACAATGATTGTATGCAGTGTTGCCCCCTTGAATACTTCATGTGCTAAACTTCTTATTGTTTTCTTGCACCTTGATTTCTTCTCTTGTCATGCTACCCTCTACTGCACCTTGCTTTTCTTTCTTCCCTATAAATTCTGGTCCTTTGCAGCCCTTGACAACACATGATCTAGCTTTTTCTTGCCTTCTAGGATCTCGATATTGAATCTGGTGTATCTTTGTTATTTAAGCTCTCTAATATGTAATTTTTGGTTTTGTAGTATTAATCTAATTCTTCTTTCCAATTCCATAGGTTTTATCCAAATTGGATTCTTCAAGAGGGAGTTATGCTCAATCTTTCACAATGACCTAGTTATGGACTGTTTCAGTAGAGAAAACTTGTACGGCATGCCACATGTCATTTTTTCTTCATTCGGATCTGGAATTGATACAATGAAAACTACTATCTGTGCACTATCTGCCACATTTTATAGAATTCCAATCCACTACTCAGAGAGAGAGTTATGATGATTTTCCCAAGGTCACTTCTTTGACATGAAGTTCACGAGCCTACAAAAACACCGACTTCCATAGATCATATCTCCGAAAATGATGCACACATTGATCTGAAATTTTTATAGGAGCTTCCTCAAGATTTCTTCCTAGCCTTATAACAATTTCAGATTTTGAACCTTTGTAGAAAAAAATGTAGAGTGAAAATTCCACTATGACCTGTTTTAGGTAGCAAAATCCCGACATAAGGAGGATATGAGGATCATAATTTATATAAATGCTTAGGTTGAGAGGGGCTTCAACAAGTGAAAATGGGAGGGATTTTAGGAGCTTAAAAATTATTATTTATTGACTTTTCAATGACCCATGCCACAACCCCATGGGGTTTTATCCCACTAACTGGGATTACAAACTTCAGACATGAATATCTCTCAAACTGTGAAGAATTACGTGGTATGCCATATATCAACGGAAACATCTTGACAAGTAGAAAACATCAAAATAATTCTTGAACTAGAATATAGTAATTTGGTAGGTCAGTATTCCCATGAAATATTTGGGTAGCCCCTGGTGCTGCTTGGGTTGACATTAATGACAACCACTAATCAACAATCTCCCCCTTTGGCATTGATGGAAACACAAGTACTCCCCCTACAACCATCACATCTCTTCCTACAACATTCTCTCCCCCTTTGACATAAATGGAAAAGGGTAACTCCCCCTGACACACAACCATCCTATAGACCTGTACACACTTCCACTCCCCCTGACACACAACCATCCTTCAGACCTATACACACTTCCACTCCCCCTTTATATTCTGAATAAGGAAAATATAATGAGAACTTGGGAGAATCCCAAGATTCTAGCAAAGATATTCAAATGATTCACGAGGTAAAGGTTTAGTGATGATATCAATGATTTTTTATTTTGTACCAACATACTCAAGTTTGATATTCTTTTCAGCGACTTTTTCTCTAAAAAAATGATATTTGATTGGAATGTGTTTTTTTTTGAACGCATGACAAGATTCTTGGAGATGCTGATGGCATTGGTGTTATCACAGAATATGGGAATAGGCTCACTGAATTGTACTTCAAGATCTTGCAAAGTTTTTTTCATCTAAAGGAATTGATTACAACATGCTTCCGCTGCAATGTATTCTTCTTCCATTGTAGATAACGAGATTGAGGTTTTCTTTTTTCTCAACCATGATATGAGACAACCACCTAGATAGAATGTTGCTCCACTAGTACTCTTACGATCATCAACGCTTCCTGCCTAATCTTCATCTATAAAGTCTTTCATAATGAGATTGTTACCCTTCAGATACCACAAGCCATATTCTTCCGTGTCCTTTAGATATCGAAGAATTATTTTGACAGTAATAATATGTGATTCTTTTGGTGCTGCTTGGAATCTTGCTACTTGTCCAACTACTTGCATAACATCTAGCTGGGAGGCTGTTACATATAGAAGACTACCAATAATAGATCTGTACAACCTATGATCCACATCATTATATGAGTCATATATGATCAATTTGCAACCTGTTACCATCAGAGTAAGGATGGGTTTTCAATCTTCCATTTTGAATTTATTGAGAATTTCCTTGATGTACTTCGCTTGACGTATAAATATTTCTTTCTCTTGCTGATATATTTGAAGCCCTGAGAAGTATGTTAGCTCACCAAGTAAAGACATCTCAAACTCACTTTACATATTTGTAGAAAATTTCTTACTTAGTTTATCATCATTGCTACCAAATATTATATCATCCACATATACCTCAACTATTGTTAAATTATCTTTATCTATTTTTACATAAATATTACTATCAACAGTACCTTTCTTGAACCCTTGTTGACATATATATCCATCAAGAAAAGCATACCATGCTCTGAGAGCCTGCTTGAGACCATATAGAGCCTTCTTTAACCTGCAAACATAGTCTTATTTTTCTGATTGTAGAAAACCTTCAGGTTGTTCAATGTAAAATTCTTCTTCTAATTCTCCATTCAGAAATGTTGACTTAGCATCTATTTGGTATAATTAGATTTTTCTTGAACATGCATAGGCGAGAAACGTTTGGATGGCTTCCATTCTGGTAGTTTGTGCAAATGTTTCGTTGAAATCAATTCCTTCCACTTGTGCATAGCCTTTGCAAACCAATATTTTGTTGCTTATGGTAACCTGTCCATCTTCATTCAATTTGTTCCTGAACACCCATTTAGTCCCAATGACATTTTTATATTTTTTTCATGGAACTAATTCATAGGTTTTATTCTTCTCGATTTGATCTAATTCCTTATTCATAGCTTCTACCCAATGTTCATTCTGGCTGGCTTCCTCAAAACCAGTAGGCTCAAATGTTGGTAGAAAAGTAATGTGAGATTTTTGTGATGAATGAAGCTATCGACCTTCATTTATGTCACCAATGATTTGATTTGATGGATGGTTCTTTTGAATCCATTATTTTTTTCTCTTTGGAGGAGCTTCTTGTTATTGTTCCGGTATAGCTTGATGATCATTATTGACTTCTTCCTAGTTGATAGTTTCTTCTTGTTCTATAATTTTATCTGTGTCTTTTTCAACCTCTGACTCAAGTTTCAAAGATTCTAGATCCTCATTATTATTAGTTAGATCACCATCTTCATCAAATGTAACATTTATGCTCTCCACTATCTGTTTTCATCTTAGATTATAGAATTTATAGGCCTTTCTTTTGCGTGAGTAACCAACAATGATACCTTCATCAAAACATGATTCAAACTTACCCAACTTTCGATCTTCTCTTTTTATATAACATTTTCTTCTGAAGATTTTGAAATATTTTACATTAGCTGGTTTTCCTTTCCATAATTCATATGGGGTCTTGCAATTATTTTTTAGAAGACTTTGGTTGATAATGAAGACTGTTGTATCAATTGCTTCAACGCAAATTTTTTCATCCAATTTTGAGTCCTTCAACATTGTTCTACCCATTTCCTATATGGTTTTGTTCTTTCCTTCAGCATCTCCATTTTTTTGAGGTGTTCGTGCTGTTGAAAATTGTATTTTTATTCCATTTTCATCACAGTGTTGCTGAAATCATTTGGAAGTGAATTCTCCGCCATTATCTGATCTTAGACACTTTATTTTCAAATCAGTTTCATTTTCCACCAACTCCTTATAGATCTTAAAGCACTCAAATGCTTCAGATTTTTTCTTTAGGAAACTGACGGCTCTCATCCTGGTATAGTCATCTATCATTAACATGAAATATGATTCTCCATCTAAGCCTTTTGTTCTCATGGGACCACATAGATCAGTATGTATCAATTCCAATGGATGTGATGCAAAGTGTTCTTTTGTTTTAAATTGGAATTTTTGTCTTCTTTCCATGCCGACGGGACTCACATAGTGTGTTGGAAGGTTTAATATTTTTGAAATTTCTCGTACTTCTTCCTTTTTGTTTATACTAACAATATTGTCAAAGTTTATGTGACCCATTCGTTTATGCCATAACCAAATTTCATCTTCTTTATCTAGTATACATGCTTTATTTTCTTCATCCACAACATATATGTCGTTTGGAGCTCGACTTGTTGTAGCCACAATTTTACCATACCTGCCTTTCGTAATTTCAGATTTTGTGGAGTTGAATAGCATTGTGTGTCCTTGATCACACATTTATCCAACATTGAGAATATTTTGATTCATGTTTTCAACCAATAGAGCATTCTTGGCTATAACATATTTTCTTTTGAGAGTGATGGTACCTGATCCTATAACATTTGAAGATCCATCATTTCCAAAGGATACGGCTCCATCCTTCTTCCCTTTTAGAGATACAAATTTCCTTCTATCTCTAGTCATATGCGTTGAGCAGCCGCTATCAACATACCACACATCTTTGTTGTTTTCAGCCTTGAGAGCGAGAGCACAATTATTAGTCTTCTTCTTCTTCCACGTTCATTCGTTCCGTGGTTTTGAAGATTCTTCTAGAGGATTTTCAAGTTTGCAGTCTATGGCTATGTGTCAAAAGATCTAATATTTGTAACATTCCATATTATTTATTAAATGTTCAAATCTATTGATGTTTCGTTGAGCCTTGGGAGGTTCATATTTGAAGGATCTCATACAATTGTATTGGTTCCTAGGGTACGTGCGACATTCTACAACTTTATGATCAAATTTTCCACGTTAATAACAATAGCCATGAAAAATATGTTGGCACTAGGATAGAAATATTTGTCGAGGAATCGTCTTCCAAGGATGTTCTTGCAAATCTTGTCTAATGAAGTCTACATGCATGTCAGATCTCATAGGTTCATTGTATTTTGTTGTAGATGGTCCTGCTTCTTCTTCTTTGTAACCGAGGCCATTTCTGTCATTGTAAGATCGTGGATTGTTGATGAGTTCTTCCAATTCCCTTGAGTTGTTGACATAATTTTGGACAGTTTTTCCCTTCTTCACTTCCTTACACAGTGAGACTACTTCAGCTTCTAATGCTTCCCTTTCTTGGTTTCTTTCTTCCAACTTCTTTTGAATTGACTCTTCAATAATTTTTTGTTCTTCGACTTCAATTTTGAGAAATTGAACTTGTTATGGAAGAGTATTGGAATGAATCTTCTCAGACTTGGGCTCTTTTATGAGCCTAATTTCCTCCTTATAAATTTTTCTATGATCAACCCTTCTTCTTCGTTGTTTGATACCTCTTGTTTATTGTGCTTGGCCATAAAAAATACTCTCTTATTAGCTTCTTCTTCATTTTCATTATCTTCATTGGATGATGAGCTATCTTCTTTAGAGATAAATTTCCTTTTGGATCCTTTCTTTCTTTATTGCTTGTTGAATTTCTTAAAGCCTTTCTTTCCTTTTGAGTTGCCATCACTTATGTTCGAACATTTTGCTGCGAAATTCCCAACCTCACGACAGTCGAAACATATAAATGGAAGTTTACCTTTTAATTTTCCCTTACCAATTTTTAGTTTTCTCGTAAAGTAAGAATACTCTTCATCTAAAATACCTTATTCATCATGTCCATTTTCTTCACACTTGAAGGTGCATGTATTTTCAATTGAAGGTTGTTTATCCTTACTGGTTTCCTTAGATGCAATAAACGTAGTTTCTAGATGTGAAGTACCCTTTTCTTCATCAAGTATCATTTAATATGCTATGAGAATTCCATGTATTTCCTCTTTGTTGAGTTTCTCCATATTTGCATTGTATTCTATGTAATATTCCTAAATTAGCTTGCAACTAATTGGAATATTAAAGTTTTGTTTTGTCACTTAGATAGGTGAATAAGTGGGTAGGAAGACCCATAAATCTCTTTATAAAGAATAAAACCACTTCTCATGTGAAAGTGGATCATCTTTTTAGCTTAATAAAGCACCTTAAGGTGTGAACAGGGGTTGGAGCACCTTGACTGGGTCAACTTTGACCAAATCTACAGCATTGTCATGGAGGAGTGGACATTAATGGAGGGACAACATGGTTTTATATGGAGACACATTGCATGGAAGTAGTGTCATTAATGAATGGGGCTTAGGGTTTGGAAAATAATATCTTATAAAAGGAATAGGATGGAAACCATATTCATTATGTTGATATATTTTTATGTATTTCATATTTCTGAATATATGGTCTGTTTAGACATAAATCTTTCTCTAGCTATTTAGCTGATATTGTGTGTTGTTTAGCACTGGGTGTTCCTAATCGGGAATCCCACCTCTTCCATTGAGAAGCTCTTAGAGGATTCTTGTACTACATTTTCCACTTTCAAGCTCAAGACCAAGCTTCATCTTTCATTTACAGCACAGATCCTGTTCAGGGTTGAGTTGTTTTGCAGGTTGCAGCAGTCGAGACCATCTTTGGGTCACCTCATTACTTATTTTAAGTGGAGAATGGTTCCTTTCCATTGGGATGATAGTAAGGAATTCCCTTGAGCTTATTGTTAGATCTTGGCATCAGGCCATATATTTATTTTCCCCTACAACACAGTTTATTTCCAGATCTGCGTTATTTTGTGGGAGGAGTTGTAGGGTGGTTTTGGCACACCATTTGGAGAGGAGGTTTTATAGAGAAGGGATTAGCCCTTGATATAGAGATTCTATTGGAGGAGGCTACATTATTTATCATATCAGATCAGCCACACTTTCAAGATCTATATTTTGTAGTGGATCTTCAGTCCTAGGGCTTAGATCCCCATTTTGTACATGGTGTTTTGCTGAAAACCCTTAATGGGTTCTTCAAAGGAGGTTGTATAGTGCCTATATCTATATGAGATATATATTTTCTGGCTTATATCAGCCCTAGATATTTTTTATAACCATTTACTGTAGCAGTGCCTTTTAAATAGCGTTGTAGCAGCCTTCCAGCTCTTTATATATAGAGCATCACCTCTTTGAGGGATTTTTTCCATTGGAGGCTTGTTCTTTCTTATTTTACATCTTATGGCTCATTTCTTATGTACAATTTTATGTTTTTATAATGAATGAAAGGTCTCCATATTGGCCTCTTGATTTTATATGATGTTTTACACTATTCTTCTAGCATTTTTCACTATATTCCTGCTTTTCCCATTTGGGAATATTACAGTGGTATCAGAGCATAATCTTGGCTCAACCTGTGTAATTCATCCAATATGTCATCTAAAGAGGATTCTCATAGAAAGGATAAGATCCGAAAAATAGATGAAGGAAAAACCTCATCATCAGGAGGGAAGGAGTTCTCAAAAATTCTTCTTCAAACTATGCAATGCATTAACAAAGATGTCAAAGAGATGAGAATGGAGAGATGTAGCGATTCTCCAAGAGGGCTTGTTCATTAAGAAAGCTCTACATTTTCACATTATGGATGTGAGCACTCAGCTACACCGTGAGATCTAAAATTTGGTACCATGCCTACATTATTGCCAAGAGAAGAAGAGGAAGGAGATGTACCAAAGGAGAAGACTGTTGGTGACTATCTTCAAGAGTATGAATCTCAATCTCAGAGGTTCAAGGATCATTTAAAATTCCAAGGAATTTTCAAGATCAAGGAGGATAGAAGACCTAGCAACCATGATAGAAGCACAAGGTGCAAGCAACATGATTTAGGTATATTATTTCTATATACTTTTGATGGGTCACCAATATGCACAACTAGGGCTTGGGTGAAGGAGCTAGACACATATTTGCAACAACACCATGTTTTAGGAGAAGAAACCATTAGAGTAGAAGCGCTGAATCTTGAAGGTAAGGCTTATGCCTAGTGGTTTTATGAATATTCTTCATTAAATAATGAAAATATATCTACTTATACATGGTTCACTAGGAGTTTAGTAAAAATATTTGATGAAAAACATTTGAAACTTCCTTGGTTGAGCTAGCCAAGCTTAAACAAACAAAACCTTTGCATGAGTTGGAAGGAACTATAAACCCAACTCCGTTTCAGAAAACGATTGAGGGGTTTAAAATCTTGTAGAATACGTTTCTAGAGGAAATATCCCCACTTCAGAAAGAGCTCTCTTCTCAAAAGGAAGACATGGAAATCTCTTTTTCAAAAGAGGATCTAAACATAGAACCTCTTAATGATGATAAGGAAACCTCCATTCATGATGAAGGGGAAGAGAAGGTAAGAGGTAACAGTGTTGTCACAGTAGGAGCAGATCTAGTACCTCATGAAGAGGAATATGGAGAAATTTCTCCAAAGAGAGGAATTATTGTACCCTTGTAAGGAGTTCCAAAGAATCTCACATGTGGAGATCTTGGTACATTCCATGAGCAACATGTGCCATTATTGATAGATTGTGAGATCTTGAAAATGAAAGAAGGAGATAGGGATGAGGAACATCATCATATGACTAGGAGAACACACCGCTCTCTATTTCATAAGGTTAATGCATAGAAGAGGCAAGATGATTTGCACAATGAGGACGAGGTAAAATCAGTCCACTCACATATACAACCTATTATAGGCCTTGATGTTTCATTACATGGAGACATTCCACCAGGGAGACCCCCTGATTGGAAGATGAACAAAGAGTTCTCTCAACATGGTGTATATTTTATATATTTGGCTAAGGAAGAATCCTTGGAAGTTGCTAGCACAACATAAAGAAGCTTTCGTGGGTTCAAAGGAGCAATGAGCAATTTTCTGATATGGACATTGCCATCTCCCACTCAGCTATTTGCGCTGAAAGATGGTGATTCAGGAATATGTGATGAAACAAGCATGGGATCAAAGAGATAATCCATCTTATTGAAGCAGAAAAAGATGCTTCCAAACATGAGGTAGATTTCTGAATATGACAAGAGGTTATTAACACTCTTTCATGCATTGGAAAAACTATGGAAGTTTTGGACGAGAAATACCTTCCAAGAGGAGGTTTACCTCCATGTACTTCAATCTTGTCTTGGGCAAGATCAGCTACAAGGGAGGCAGCAAAAGTGGGGTGACAATACTCCAACATGTGACTTTGGCATCAAGCATGTGAAAGAGTAGAGTTATGACGAGACAGGTGCTTCATTTCAAAATCATACAGTGTTGTCATTGTTGGGAAGCCTAGATCCATATTGGGAGTCCCAACTATTGGTGGAATATTCCAAGAACCTCTTCACATGTAAGGTTCTTGATGGGAAAGTGATATATGGGAGGCATAGAGTGGTTGATGGAGTAATTTATTTCCATGATCAGATCTACTTGACTAGAGACTCCAAGCTCAAGAAGGAGATGCTACATGCAACATATGAGGCACTCTCTTCAAGACATGTAGACTTCATTGAGTCTTATCACACCATCATGTTAGGATTTTATTGGGAGGATATCAAAGAATATGTGCACCAACATATTAGGATATATGTAGCTTGTTTGATGTATGAGGAGGAATGAAATCCCCTTGCAAGGTAGTTACAACAATTTCCCCTTTTGATGGAGAAATGGGAAGGTTCAAATATGGACCTCTTAGCCAATTTGTCTACAATATATGGTAAAGATTGTATTTTAATGCTTATTTATCAAATAACAATGTATGTGCATTCCTTTACCATGAATTTTTAGCACATTGCTCCACAAGAGAGAAAACCTCTCTTTGGATTTCATGTTCTTTTTAGGACTACTTTTAGTGATGAGGGTGACCACCTTATAGAGGAATTTGGGCAATACATGTTTTTCCTTGGTTCATATTCATCCAACGCCTAATGCCCTCCACCCTTTTCAAGATTTTGAGAAGCTTATGGCAGCAAGAAAGTGGTTTGATGGCCACTTATCATATCATGTTTGGATACAGGAACAAGCAGAACAATGTTGGTCTCACTTGAGGGACTATTTTCACCATCCAGTATGTCATATGACACTTATTCCATGTTTCTTTTTGGAGCCTATGCAGGATGACACTCTATCCACTATATGTAGGGGAAGATTGGGCAAGAAATGTTCCAGAAATCCAAGGAGTGGATTCCAGAGATTCAAGAATATTTGGTTTTCCATGAGAACTGCATTATTACAACCTAAGATTAGTACTCCCAAATTTATCATAAATGGAGAGATATATATTAGCAGTAAGTTGAATAATTTTATCTCTTATTTTCAGCCATACAAATTCTATACATGTATGTGATTGGTGATTGTTCCTATGAGCGAAGGATGGCTCTATTTTTGAATGATAGCATGTATATTGGAGTTTCTCATTGGGATTGATACACCCAACATTTACCATCTCTCATGCCTCGAGGAGGCCAATGGACAACATATAAATCTCTTTCCATAAATTCACTTTTTCATATTAGAAGGACATTTTGGTTTATCCACCAAAGTGTTCGTATTCTTAGATAGTATTAAGGATCATATTTAGATTTTGTCTTTTCATGTTGCTTTGAGCATACAACATTTTGGAGGGAGATTGTATATTCTGAATAGTTTGTTTCAATTGGAATATTAAAGTTTTTTGCTGTCTAGATAGGTGAATAAATGTTTAGGGAGCACTCAATAGAATTCAAATGAGAAGAAGAAACCACTTCTAATGAGGAAAAGTGAGAATATTTTTCAGTTTAATAAAGCACCCTAAGGGTGAGTTATACTTTGAGAATCCTTGTGAATGGGTCAACTTTGACGAATTCAACAATGTTTCATCAAGAGGAAATTAATGAGGCAACACAATTTTAGATGGACATTACTACTGCATGGAAGTAGTATCATTAATGAAGTGAGCTGTAGGATTTGAAAGTCAGATCTTTATGTGCTGAAGAGGATAAATCATATTCATTATGTTGATATATGTTTTGTATTTGATATTTCAATATATGGTCTATTTAAGATATTATGATTTTTCTTAGTTGTCAGTTGAGATTGTGTGATGTTTATAATCGGGTGTCCTTGATTGGGAATACTACCCTCTTCCATTGAGAATATCTTGGAGAGTATTGTACTACATTTTCCACTTTTAGGCTTAATTCTAAGCTCATCTTTTCATTACAAATTGCCTATCTGTTGTATGGCTGGCCACGCTGCGGTTGCACATGAGACCATCTGGGGTCACTCCCTGCCACGGGATTTAAAATGTGAGAAGGGTTCTTCCATTGGGAGACAGTAGCAGGAAGCGTCCTTGATCTTATTTTTAGATCTTGCATCATTCCAGTAGCATTATTTTCCATGTGTGCAGCTGGTTTCTAGATCTCATACACTCTGTGGGAGTTGTAGGGTGTTTTTGCACACTATTTGGGAGGGAGAGGTTTTCTAGAGAAGGGACTTCAGCTCTTATCTAGAGACTGGCTGGAGAGGCTACATTGATACATCATGACGATCAACCCACTTCTTCTAGATCTATATTTTGTGAACTTTCAACACTAGGCTTAGATCCCCATCTTGTATATGTGTTTGGGTTTAAAGTGTCCTTTATGATTCTTCAAAGGAGGTTGTATATTTCCTAGCTCTATATGAGATCTATTCTGTGTCATCATCCATAGATATGTTGTATAACCATTTTTTGTAGCAGCCTTTTAAATAATGTTGTAGCAAATTTCTTCAGCTCTTTACATATCGTAACAACACCCTTTCGAGGATTATTCATTAGATGCTTTATTTCTTATTGTACATCTTATGGCCTAGTTTCTTATGTACAATTTTTTGTTGTTGTGTTGAACAAAGTACTCATATTTTTTCTGTTTTATATGGATAATGCGATAATATTTTTCCAAGATTTTGCACTATATTCCCGTTTTTCCCATTTGGGAATATTACATTCTTAGACCGATATCTTTGGGTTGAATCTCCCTCGGTAATGTTCTAAGAATATTTTGTATAATATTCTTCCTTCCAAATCGGCTCTCCCAATCCTTCCAAAGTATTAGTTATTTCATCAATGTATTGGAAGTATGTACCAATGTTTCCATCTTCTTTCATTCTCGAGTTGCTCAAAATTTTCTCTATATATTTGAAGCTTTGCTTCTTCGATACTTGAGTCACCGTATATATATTCTCAAGCTTCTCCCATACATTTTTGCCGTTTTTACAACTCCAAGACCTATGATAAGAAGATTCAATATGTCTCACTAATAATAATATTTTTTTTTTGTATCATTTTCATTTAAATTATTTACCTTGTTCATCCCCTAATGAAATCATTTTGGAAAACAAAGAACCATACTACAACTCAAAATCACAGGAGTGACCGTCTTTCCTTTCCAAAGTACAGTAATGAGTCATTAATGTTAGAGGTACAACATTCTTGGTGTATGCTCCTAAGAACTCCTTCCTACCATTAAACACACAAGGAACCAAGCTCGATACCAATTGTTGGAAATACTTAGAGGGGAGTGGAATTATTTATTTGTCTTCCAATTAGAGCATTAGTTAATCTTCCTTATTATCAATGTTTGTACAATGATAGTATAAACTCAAAAGTAGAATACATGTACACAATTTTTAAGGTGGAAACCCCTCTCCGAGACAAAACCCACCCGAATGCTTTTCTAATAATTATTTAATATTCAAATCCACCGAAAAATAAAGCTCAAACTTCCTAGAATCTAGAAAAGTATTCTTTCCTCAGCCCCACTAGATGGATTGCCTTATGTTCTGTATCTAGGGTCAATTGAACGGATGCCCAAACACCTAATGAGTTGCAAATCACCCTAGCGCCACCCTACCACTCCTAACTAACAAAGCTGAACCAGTTAGACTTCATGCGCCATCCTACACCACCCTAACACCTGAGAAGAATAGTAAGAAATGGACTCCCCATACCAGGGAAAATGGTCCACTTTACAATGATATAGAATGATGTAGAAGAAGAAGACACAATATACCATAACCCCAACTATAAGTAAGAACCATTTAGTATGATCTCAATTCTACATTCATCTCTTTAACTTCTCCTTATAGATACTTCAGGCATCTCTTACAATGAGCAATACAATGACTTAGTACAATGATACTTTTACAATGACTTTCATGTATCTCCTCACTTGAAGACTTCATGTGCTAAACTCTTGTTGTTCTTCTACACCTTGATTGCTTCTCTTCTCCATGCTACCTCCTACTGTTTTCTACCCTAGAAATTATGGTCTCATGTTCTCGACAACACATGATATAGATTTTTCACTTTCTTATATTCGTATTTGAATCTGTGGTATCTTTTATTATTCTCATTTCACGAGATTGTTGGTTCTATAGTATTAATATGTGATACCTGGTTTCACTTTCAAGGTCTTCACAATTGACTTCCTTGGAAGAGAGGCTGCTATGTCACACATCTCACAATGACCTAATTATGATCACAGTAGATCGAACTTGTACGGAGTGCCACATGTCATTATTTTCCATTCGGCTCTGAAATTGATAAAATGAAACTAAAGTCCATGTCCTGACCGCCACGTTCTGCACTTAACTGGACACTAAAGAAAGAGAGTTATGAATATTTCCCGCTGTCACTTTGAGAAGTCTGTGAGCTTGCAAAAACATTGACTTTCACAGATCATATCTCCGAAAATATTATACCTTGATCTGAAATTTTACAGGAGCCTCAATATTTTATTCTGGCCTCATAAAAGGTCCTCATTTTGAGCCTTCATAGAATCAAAGTTAGAGAAAATTTCATGATGACTGTTTGTGTAGCGAAATCCTACATGAGGATAAGGATATTCACTTACACATACACATCATTAGGGTTGAGAGGGGCTCAACAAGTGAACGGGGAAGGATTGGAAGCTTAAAAATTATTAAATATTGAATTTTCAATGACCTATGCCACAACTCCCATGAGGTTTTAGCCATTAACTAGAAGTTACAAATCCTTCAACATGAATATCTCTCAAATACAGTTATGTTGAATGATACAGTACCATATATCAAATCAAACGCCTCATAATTTAGAAACCATAAAATGATTCTTTGACCTAGAATATAGTAATTCTAGAATGAAAGTTCATAACATTTGGTATAGCCCCATGGCTGCATTATGTCGACATCAATGACAACCACTGATCAAAATTTCTTTCATGGAGGAATTTTTTAGCTTGTTCCTCCTTTGCCACTTCTCTATCTTTTCTATCATAAATATTCATGTTTCATCAACTGTTGGTTGATAAATTGCATGATTAGGCGTATATTTCTTCGTCGAAAATATTTAAATTCTTTACTCTGCTTTAACTGCTATTTCAAGTTCCATGTTCCATAATTACTTGTCTTCAAGTTGTACCTCAAGTTCTTCTTCAATAACTCTTCAGTTTCAAGGATTGTTTAATTTCACATGAATGCCATCATTCTAATTCATGTTTGTTCTGGAATTAAGAAACTTAATGATCTCATGGCTTCTTCTAAATTTTTACCAAGTTCTTCCTTAACTTTTGAATGGCTTCACTTGCTTCCTGATTACATCCTTCCGCTTCATAAATAAATTCGATAGATGGCCAAATATTATCGATGAAGTCAATGATATTGGCCCACAAATTTATTTCTTATCTTGGGCAAGTGGTTTTTTCAATGTTGTAATTATTTTCAACTTCTTGCATTTTCAGTCAATCATTGATTCTTTTGTTTCATTATTATGCATGATTTGAACTAGTTTCTTCATTCAGAGACTTTACCTGGTTTTGTTCTATTTATTTATTTGCGTATATATATTGGTGCGTTTAACTAGAAGCCATCACTATCACTAGGATGAGTTGTTGCTATTGTTGAATCTGTAGCTGATGTAGTTGATGATGTAATGGGAAGTGTTGTAGCTAATAGAACGGTTGTGGCCATTGAGGCTTCTAAAGTAGAAGGAACCGTTGTAGTAATTGTGGGAATAATAAAGATTGTAGATTGTTTCCATGTCGAATTTTTCTCCTATACGCACTTATCCATCTCATTTCTCTCATCTCTTTCAGTTGAGATGTCAAATAAATGATGAGATTCATCATTTGTCTTTTTCCTACCTGTAAAAACTTCTTGAAATTGTGGATACCCAGAGAGGTATAATTTCAATTTTTTTCAATGCAACAATGTCCAGATTATTTTTCTCGATGAGTTCTTCTGTAATGACAGTTCTGATCTATCCTATGTCTAGCAATTAATGACCAAGAGATTTGATTCTATTGTCTTAGCTTTGTGAGTAAAGCTTTTCTAGCTTTAACTTTTCTTTTGATTTTTTCAGAGAATTTTGCACTTCGACACTCAGTTTTTATTGGGTCATGGTGTGAAAGAGATTATTTCTCCACTTTTATTATGTAATTAAATTTATCCATTGGATGTGTGTCTTTTGGTTTGAACTTCATATGATGTTTTCATAGTCAGATGATATCTTCTTGGATTATTTACCGGTAATGCAAAGAAGTTCATATGCATATTCCTAGTTTGTAATCAAATGCGTAAAAGAAAAATGTTCTGTCATTATAGTTCATTTCATGATTGGGCATAAGTGAATAATTTTCATGCCTCTGTTTCAGTTTGATTTTGTACTTATCCATGACATTATGTTCTTTATTTCCTTTCCGTTTACTTGATGAAGACAATTTCCCCCAACAATTGCTTCCTTTTGAATGTGATTTGAGTATTAGATGTTTTCAAGGCCGGTGAGTTTTGAAACTCATTGAGAGCATTTTCTTTAACCACTATGTTCTGTACTAATGATTAAATAGTTCTGAATTATTCATTTATAAGATTTAGCTTGTTCTCATTTCGTACATTAATTTTAATTTAATTGTAGTGGTTTGAGTTGACATGATCCTTCTTCTCTCTTACTCTCTTGGATTTCTTATCTCAGGCTAGATTGTGCAAGATGGAACTAGTATCACTCTGTTTTCTGTTCTTTCAAAGGTGAGCTTTCCAACCACCAATCGGTTGGAGTAATTTTCTATCTCCTGCCTATTCATGGACAAAGAGTGACTTTAAATTTGATTCTTAACTTAGTGATAACTCCTACATCATAATTCCATATGAATAAATCTTCTAACTAACTTTAATTCTTGTAAGTATTTTTCTCAGCTTTGTTGAATTACCAGTCCTGTTATTAAAATGAAAGGACTTAATTTGTGGTTTATATTAAATCGTGTTTTATTCTTTGGTTGACAAAAAATTCATCATCACAATTTAGGATCCTACTGATATATTCATGTAAATAATCCTGTCAGAGGTATTTGGGCAGCTTATATGGAGTGAGTTTAACCATATACCCTAATATTAGTAATAACACTCTAGTATAAATGTCACTTCCTGCTCTTCTATTATATTTTTATAAATGCGTATCTTCTTGATTTTCTTCATTGACCCTAGGTTCATCCGAGAACACAGTATATTCTGAAATGGATGAATAAACAATCAATGAAGTTTTTGTAGGTAAACTTCCAGGGAATATTTCCCAATTAAGGAAGTCAGTATGAAACTATTTTGGATTATCCCTACTTCATTTTTAAGGCTAACTGTGAAACCTTTCATTGGAAGAAAAGGAATAAATCAAACAAGCACTAAAGAATACTTGAAGACTCTTCTCTTGTAATTTAACCAAGCCTCATGAATAGCACTTAATAGACTGACTAGAAAGAGGAAAGTAAGTTAAAATGTGAAGGATGGAGGTTACTCCCATAAATGATAGAAAACCTAGATTACCATGAAATGACATCATCTATGAAATAGCCCAGAATACAGATAAAGACAGACAATTTGTCTTATTTTTTTCTAAGAAAATTGAGGTTGAATAGGGAGCGTTGTTTCAGATTTCAAATGATGAAGGTAAGAAAGCTGAAGATCCAAACTTTTGGAAAGTCAAGTTTCAAATATAAATCAACATAGATTTACCAGATAGAGGGGCTTCATCGAGCTTGGCCAGATTTGAAGTGGCTCTTTGGTTTATGGTCTTAGTGAAAATAGCATGTACCTCTGGAGTAAAGTCATTAGGTTCTTTCATCTAGAGATAATTAACGGACAAAGTTTGATGATTTCAGTTAATTGAACAACTGTGGGAGGATATATTGTAGGTAAATTTGATCAAAGGTATATCATCACTGTTCATATTTATCATGGCTCCAATGCTGGAGCTCAAGGGAGGTTGAAATTAGTGACAGGTCACCCATTTTGAAGTCTTTGTCTACAAGGGGGTATGTTTAACATCTAAGTATAGAGTTTGCGGGGTACTGATTGTCACAATGCCTTGAAATCCATACTTTATTTATTTTTATCAATTAGTTACTCTCTTGTTATAGCTGGTTCCCAGACCCCAGAATATCCGTGGCAAGATGATTTTGGGCTCCAGTAGAGAAAATGTTTGTAGGTAAAAAATGGCTTTCCTTGGTTCAAGAAAGCTTTTAAACTAGTTCAATTAATGTTTTACTTTTCTTTTAGCTTTTGCTAAGGTGCCTGACATCTAGGAATGCTTCTGGTACTAAGCTTGGTATACATGGGAGGTTCTGGAAGTGCCACCAAGGCTTTATGGCAATGTGGAACAGCTTCAATGGTTTTTATAAAGTCTTTCATTGAGTTCACATTGGCTATAGTAGCAAAAAAGGTTTGAATTTTGTCGTGAAATGGCTTAAAAAAAGGTCAAGAGAGTTGTTTTAACTCAAAAACAAAGCCGACAGAGGTTTTCAGAAAACAAATTTAAATAGAATGGTGAAAAAGGTTTGAATGAGGTCTCTGTGTTTTTGAACTGGAAAAATGTTTTAAACATATAAGTACAGTTCAAATTCAAAATGGCAGGTAAGGAAGACCGTGACAGAAAGGAAAACACCTGAATGGTTTTTGCATCGCAAAAAGATGGCAAATGGTTGGATTGGAGGATGCGATGAGTCGTGGGGTTGCCACAGAGGCAGCAAGAGCAGACAAAAGGCTCTGCCTTCTGAACTCCTCAGCAGGTTAAATATTTATAGTACTGGGGGTGCGATAACCCTGATTGGTCATCGGATATGATGGAAGGAAATCTAATGGATGATTTTGGGTGTCAAGGGAGTTATTTTAGAATCCTGATAGGTAGAGCCCAGAGATAATTTTATGTGGGATTATATATGTTGGATAGCAGAAAAGGGGTTTATGAAAACATAAAGTGCTTGCAGAAGAATGTTAGTTAGATGGGAAAGTGGACATGATTATTATAATGGAAGTAGTTACAGAAATGTGGTTGGGTTAAACCATAGTGATGTTTAGCATGCAATAATATATAGGGTTTAATGAATATATGTGTGAGTAATATTAAAGTGATATAAAATACACTAAGGATGAATTAAATGATCGGGGAGGTATTTTTCAATGTCCCGACATTATTTAAAAAATTAGCATAAGTGTATTTTAGTGTGTTTTAAATGAAAAAAATGGAAATTAGTAAGGGGAATTAATTTTTTCAAAGAATGAATGCGTTAATTAGGAAAAGGGTGTTTAGGAAGGAAATGGTGAAGTAAGGGAAAAAATTAAAATGAAGGGGAAGGGATATTTTTTACAAGGAAAATGCCTTAAGAATGTGAATGAAGTGTTTCAAAACAAAGGAAGGGGATTATGGTATGTTAGTGATATGAAAATGACCAATTGTTGCTCTGTATATGTCTGATCACTTTTACCATAATTTAATTTCTAACATTTCTTTTCTTCATTTATTTGGGTGCATTTGAGCTTTGTTTATCTTTTATTTTTCTTCCTTTTTAAGAAAATATCTAATTCTAAGTTTATGACTTCCAATGGCTCAAATTAAACTAATATTTTATTATTATTCTCTACCTAACTACCGATCTGCCAAGACAATGAAGCTTGTTCAGATCTCATTTTCAATTATCAACATCAATTTGAATCATGAATAAGTCAGTATTGTTAAGTTTAACTGTGGATTTTTATATTTTTGACAAGCTGCATATGAATTTTATCTCCGCAAAGTAAAGTAAAAATTAGTGGCATTTGAATTTGCATCATTTTGATCTATTTTATCTCTTTTTGGTGGTTTTCATATTTTTTATTCTTTTTTTGATATTTTTACTTTAGTCCTTTGATTTTATTTAGGGACTTACCCTCTTATATTTTTTTAATATGGGAAAAAAATATACAAAGAAGAAAAGATGTACAATATTACAAGACTAATCATATTAACCCAAAAATTATGAACTTAATATTAGACCAACACATGTGACCTCGCCATTGCGCCCTTACGATTGCCACGCCTGCTGTTCTTTTCTTGCATATTTATATCCACTCCCTACACGCGGGACTTCCATCGACTATGATGAGGGGAGAGGCAAACCCTCCCCCCCCCCCCCACCCCAATGGTTTTCCCTCACGCTGTTTACTCACACGTATTAACAAATTAATTGTAGGTATGGCTAGATTGGTCTACTCATCCCCACCTTATCAGTTGTTATGCCCCGTCAAACCCCACGAAAACTACAAGTATCCCTTTATGCTCTTTCACTTCATTAAATCTTCTGATATCCAGATGTGATGGCGTAATGATTAAACAATGATTTAATAATTATTGCTAGGCAGTACTATATAAATAACGGTTTATTAATTATTCTCATAGTTTTTAATCGTAAAAACTTAATAAAAGTGGTTTAATAAATGATTTATTATAGTGAAAATGATTTTACTATGCAAGGTACCATCCGAGACAGGGGAGTTATCCACTCCAGAAGCTAGAAATAGCTAGGTGATATTTTTGGTGATAATGTAGATTTCCCCCCAACGTATGAGCATTAGGAGGAAATAATATGGCTGAAATACATTGTAGGTTACATTTCCATAAGACACCAAAGGGGAATTAGAGAGAGAGAGAGAGAGAGAGAGATGACTAAAGAAATGCAAGGAAGGGAAAATGATGGGATACATATTTAAATGATATGAATTATCCTTTTATTTTCGATTACATGATCTCAAATGAGGTAGGGAGGCATATGCATACCCACCAAGGATATTTGAGTAAAATAATAATTGAAATCCAACAATGTGGGATTGAGATACAAATTACATAATACGGATCCTACTGCATCAATGGGCCAAGACATAATATGTTTAAATTCTACGTACATTATGCGTCAGAAAAACATAGTTCAGATCGAATACAACAGAAGGAGAGGTATGAGATAGAATTCTCTCAAGCTGACATGGGAGGGGGAAAACAACCAAAGAACTTTGTTGAATAGGAAGGGATTTGAAGCACTGAATGGACCATATAAAGGATACTGTATTGCCTGCACTACATGCGGGTTGGAATCCAAACTGTCACCACGAAACTCATTGAGGTTGGATCATAATTTGAGGTCATAAGGGCATGTTAAAGGTCAGTGTGGCCCAAGGAGGGTTTGGAACATAACTGCCATGTCCAAGATCATACACCTACTGGATCACCAATCATCACAGTTGTATTCTCACTGTGTGATAATGAGCCGGGAGTCGAGCACCTATGAAATAAAACTAAAGTAGCAGAATTATGGATTCCTTTGATTGATCCTTACAAGGCATTGAAATATAAAAGATAATCCATACACACTTCCCTCTAGATTATCTTCTTGCAGTTTAGAACAGTGCTAAAGTCAATGTAAGAGGGTCCAAATAGATTGAGGCAATGAGGAATCCTTAAATATGGTATGAGGGTCATGTAGAGTGATTATTATTCTACACCATTAAGCATTAAGGAAGGATATAAAATCTAAGAGGCAGCTAATATTAATTTTCATTCACATATTATGCATGGTTTACCTAGAAAAACAATCGATTCGATTCCATAGGGGATAGTCAATTATCTATATGATAGTTTTCTTTAAAGATATAATACGTGTGAATGGTATCAGTGAGTAAAAATGGATGAACGTGACAAAAATATGGATGGAATAATATAACAGACACAATGGTAATTTCTGAAACAAATTCCATGAATGTAAGGGTGACTCATCTTGGATAAGTGATCACAAGACTGATGATGTTTCCTAGGATAGGCCTAGGGGGACTGCGCAAAACATGAGTAAATAAGTGTTACCCATGAATAAAAATCGACAGATGATATGACAAGTGCCAAGGCAAAGTGGTACCGAAGTACATGAGGCTCATATGGAGAAATTTGATTCAGAATTGGTGGTAAAGTGAACTGGACATGTAACATTTTTAGGTGAAGTAAAATTGCTCAGTATCAGGAAAGACCTATTTATATTCATGAATGAGAGCTTTCCATCGGTGTTACGCTCATCAACCGAGCTATTATTTGTCACAATGGGCAATGGCAACCAGTTTTTTCCTATGTATGGGCTTCGGCCCAAGTCCAATTCATTTGCATAGTGATGTTTGGAGAAATTGAGAGGAGGAGAAGGCCCTAAATATTATGGAGATCGAAGTGAAAAACTAACCATTTAAATCACATTTACAGCTAGGCAAGGTTCAACCTTACCTTTCAAATTCATTACAGATTTTCAGGTTAGGGTCTCAACTCTTGTCAGTGGGAGACCCCCGCCATTCTCACGATCGCAATGAAATTTTTTGGGGAATACATGCATTCTAATACAGAAAAATAGCCTCCCAAGTGTGTCCAACACTATTTTGAAGGGAAAAAATTATGTTTTGGGCAAGGACGAAAAAAATCTGAATGAGTGGGTTGCGGGAAGCTAAAAGCCGAGACTAGAATGATAGCCTTAATCTGCACCAATAAAATATAATGTATATTTTTCACGTATGGCAAGAGCTTAAAAGGTGTCATGGTGAGAATGACAGAGATTCCTTGCGTCGAGATTCCGACAACTGTATTGGCAGGTGTTTTGGCTCGTTATGGGGTTCTTGGGTTCTTAGAGAACTCATCGATGGCAGGTTATCCTTACTATTAAGATACTAAGCTACCGAGACCTGTATCATGAAGCATTTTTGGTACAAAATATGTGATCAAGTCAAGCATCTAGGAAATATATTTTATGATATAGACTTACTGCCCTTAGATCAGATGTATACATCCAATGCTTCCTCATGGGAGTCATATTAGCGTGAGTTTTAGTGATTGTCATTGTATTTTTAGGTTTTCGTGCAAAGGGTATGACAATTTAGATCAATGACATATAGACTGAGACATGAAATATATCCGTGAGAAGTGGTACCAATATTATGTCAGTACTGGTCACATCGTCAAAGCGTAGATGATGCTAGTAAAGAGTGTGCTACAGGACCTACTATGAGTGGGAAGCCAAGATGCTATATTGTCGTTGGCATGTCATTCACCTTTTGAATTCATATGGACTAATGATAACTATTCATTTGGGGCATTTCTATGTCTATTCTTCTTTGAGAAGATCCCTACCACTGGCCCATATATATAGATTCATGATAAAGGTCATATGATTGTAGATATAATTACTGGGGAAGTCAGCATAAAGTAGGAGGAGGGGAGTCGATGAGTGTTTTGACTCATTTTGGGTATTGTAATTGTATTCCAGTTTATAGTTATTATGATTATCTATATAAGGGCATGAACAATAATGGGGATCCTCACTTTCCATATTGGAGAGGATGAGTAACAGTCTAATGGTAAATGAAAGTTATTAGTCTGCTGGCTTAAAATTCAGAAATTTTAGATATGCGGTATTTATTTCAAAATCCATAGCAGATATATAAAGTAATCGGTGAAATCGGTAGGAAATATACAGTACAGCCACGTTGTCCTAATGGACTGCAGATCGATGTCATGATAGAGACCAGACAGTTGATGTTCTACCATGTGACTCCTATCAGAGATTCAACATGTCATCAGATGGTGTGACCGAGGCAGAGCTGGTATGTGTGTTAGGAATGGTTCTTGAGATGGCAATGAGCGACCGGGTTTTCCTTAGAGTGGTGGAGGTATCGTTTAGATGGCTAGCTGGCATGTCAGAATTTTTGAGATGCAGGAGTTGGTGGTATAGGGATCTACTGTTCTTTAGGAGTTCTTAATATATTGATGGGATAGGGACATGGGTCCTTGGCTTTTATTTTGTAAATGATATCATGTCGTGCGACGAGAGTAGGACTCCAAACACTTATATGCTTTGATATGATGATACATATTATGGTTATGCATCTTTTGTGACTATCAACAGAATTATTAATGCAATTGTAATAGTGGAGTCAATAGAAGTATGTATGGGGAAACTCAAAAATAAATGGTTGCTTGGCATCTTTAGATCCGGGTGAATTCAGGTAGTTAGAAAAATGTTGCAAAAATGTGATTCTGTGGAGTAAAATTAGTTAAATACAGAAAATAAATAGTAATTACTCCATGCATCCAACAAACAAGAGAAGATTTAAGGAATGTTTCATATATTATTACACCTAGGGAAGGGAACAACAAATTTTACTAATCCCTCAATGAGATGGATTCTTGGTTGTCCCTACCGTGCTTCACCCCAAAAATTTTGTTCCTCTGAAGTAGTAAGAAACCCAAATGTACAACATCAGGAGCTTAAGAATTAAAAAGAAATAGGGAAGTATAATGAGAAATTAGATCAAAGCGTGACAATGAAAAGGATCAAAATGAAGAACATTTGCAGTCCTTTCTGTTTATAACAAAATACGTTGAGTTATTCCTATTTAATGGCGAATAATAAAATATTATTAAGAGAGTACCTAGATTTAACTTTCTAATATTTTATTATATTTTAGTGAAGTAGCAGTATTTAAAATGGATAATACTTATTTAGAAATAATAAACAAAATGAATTATTTATTTATCATTTCAAGAATGTGGTTAAAGAAATAATAAAAAAGTAATAATTTGTTTGATTATTCCTAGATGATTTAGTCAAATTTTAACAAAGGAATAAAAGTCCTTAACAAAGGAATACGTGTGACCAACAAGAGGTTTGAGCCTTTGAGCCAAGAATTTTGCATGAAGATAAGTAGGCCCACCTATTGTGTTAGTAATAGGTCTTAAGGGGACCTTAGTCTTATGAATATTTGGAAGGCCATAAATTCTGCGGGTGAGGGGATTTATTTTAATAAGTTTTTTACAGATATTTTTAAGAGAATTATTCGATTTAATGATGACCGTTACTTATTTAGTAATTATTTTTTAGGTCCCTATATTACTAGTATAGTCCCTTATTATTGTTAGTGTAACCCCCTTATTGTTATTATTGTGCCCCTGTAACCCCCATATTGTTATTATTGTGCCCTTACATTATTATTGTTAGGTCGCCTAGGATTACATTGTGGCCCCATGGAATCCTATATATAGAAAGGAGGTTTTTTCATTTGTATCATCCAAGAATTGTTCATTTATGTAATGTATTGGAGGTTTCCCTCTCGAAGTGTCTTATTTCTAAGGCATTGATCTCTCTTTTCTTATATTTTTGGTGTTAGTTTCCTAACATTTGGTATTAGAGCTTTGGATTCTAGGGTTTCGCTGCTCCAAACAGGTCATCGTGGAATTTTCACTATAAAGTTTTTTCTACAAAGGTTCAGAAGCTGAAATTTTTACAGAGCAAAGCTAAAATCCTGAGGAACATCGTGTAAACATTTCAGATCTTGGCTCACAATATTTTCGGAGATATGATCTGTGGAAGTTATGCTTTTTTTAGGCTCCCAAATTTCACCTAAAACAGGTCATCGTGGAATTTGCGCTATAAATTTTTTTCTACGAAGGCACAAAAGCTGAAATTTTTACAGAGCGACGCTGAAATCTTGTGGAACATCTTGTCTAAATTTCAGATCTTTGTTCATAATATTTTTTGAGATATGAGCTGTGGAAGTTAGGGTTTTTTCAGGCTCCCGAATTTCATCTCAAAGAGTTGACCATGGGAAATCGTCATATAATGTGCAAAAAACACAAAAGGTACACATTGCAAATTTACATTAGAAAAAAATACATTTGTATGGTATTGATGGATTTTCTCCCGTAAAAAAATTGTCACTTGGTCAATTTTTACGGAGGAAATGATAACACATTATGAGGATACAAAGAGCAACACCTTCTTTAGCCATTTGATAAATCTCAAACAAAAGGGTTTAGTGGTGGAGAACATTGAGGACTTCCAAAAATTGAATATAAGGGTAATTGATATTCCAGAGGAACACAGGATTGATATCTTCATATGGAATTTAAAGGATAACATCCAACATGAAGTTCACGTTTGGGAACCTGATTCATTGGAGAAGGCATTCAGGTTGGCAAGAAAAATTGAATGTAAAATTATGGCGACAAGGAAGCCTACCACTCACATCTATAAAGATGAAAGTGTTGCTACTCCTAGACTTCCACAACCTACAAGGTTGACACCACACAAATTGGAAGAAGAAAGAGAAAAAGGTCTTTGCTACAGTTGTGATAGCAAATCACTAAAGGTCATAAGTGTGCTAAGAAGAAATTATTTTACATAGATTGTGAAGAGGAGGAATAAAATGAATAAGAAACTTCAAAAGAAGAGGATATACACTAGGAACCAACCCTAGAAGAAGAATAAATGAGTCCGACCATATTGTGTAATGCATTGGCAGGAATTAACACTACTCAAACTCTCAAGATAGAAGGACATATCAAGAAGAAAAAGGTAATAATGTTGATTGATTTGGGTAGTACCCATAATTTTATTCATTGTAAGGTAGCCAAGGAATTGAATTGTTTCCTATACCGAGCACCAAAATGTCAAGTGATGGTTGGAAATGGAGGAAATGCCATAATATCAAGCTATCCATGGGGGAATATGTATTGAATATTCCAATGCTTTCCATCCCAATGGGAGGTGTTGATGATGTACTAGGAGTACAATGGTTACAATCTTTGGGGACGTTAGCTTTTAATTTTCAAGAACTTTTCTTAAATTTTTTTCAGAAGGAAAGGAAATCAAATTAAGGGGTATTGCAAGGAAGCTAGGAAAGATAATAAGATCTAATGTCATGAAAAATCATTTGAAGAAAGAAAAATGAGGCATAATTGCACACCTATCCTCACTAGAAGTTCCAACATCAAAATCATTTATTTATCCAGATCTCCAAAAAGTCTTGGACAATCATTCCAAGGTGTTTGAAACTCCCAAAGGACTCCCACCTATTCATGATCATGATCATGCTATTAATTTTATTCCAGGGAGTGTTCCTCCTGTTGATCATAATCATCTTCCAATAAGATTTTCACGGGAAATATGGCATAAAGGCTTTCGAATTTCCTCTTGCAGACTTGAAAAATCATTTTTGTGCCTATCATTGCCATTTCCTGCCTCCAAAACTCATTATAAATGGCTGAAAACCCCATATTTGAAATAATTGAGGCATAGCTCCTTCGGCCCTAGCCCCTCTGTCTTCTTCCCCATGTAACCTAGATGCTAGACCGGGCGCTAGTCTGACGGGTGCTTATCTAGTACATATCGGGTTCATCCTGAGCCATCGATCTATGCAGATCGAACGATGTTTGATCATCCCTGCCGTGCCCGTAGCCTACCTATTCACTGTCCGATCATATCACAAATCTACGGTTTGCGATGCGCCTGTCCTGGTGGTCCCCGCGCCCAAAACACTGTTCAAAACCGGGTGGTATGTATCGCACCGCCTTTCGGTGGGAGGCGGTATTTCTCCTTGGGCCAACGATTCCATACAATGCTCACCATGTGTCCCCGCATACGGGCCGAATACCGCCCTCCATCGCGCATTATTGTTCGGTCAAAGTCGTGCAGCGATATTCACCACAGCCGTCCGATCTGAGAGCCTTCATCCGTCGATCGTCGCGCCCCGAAGCATGGGATTTAACACAAGTCAATCACGCCCCTGGCCCACTACACATCGCCTCCGATGCTCTTTCCACCGTCGATCTCCTCCTGAGATCAGACGGCTGAGATTTCATCGTCCATGCCATTGACCCGGTCTCCCTCCACGTCATCATCCCACGTGTTATCGCACTTCTTCTTCCTCCATTTATATATTTCATTCATACGTTATATTCCAATGTTTTTCTCTGGTCAGCTCGTCCTCCATTCCTCCTCTGCATTTTCCACCACCCTACGTTGTTTGACCATATCACAGTTTACACGACTGTTTCCATTAACCTTTCCATTATCCCCACTGTGTTCACCGCTCCATGCATGGTTTTCTTTAAAAATTTTGTGGGTTTTGCAGATCAACAACGACGGAAGGTGGCTATTACTCATAGCCTCCATTTCAGAGGCCACAAGCACGTCAAAGGACAATGATTCAGAGGCAGAATTTATGAAGAAAATATTTGGGAAGCTGTTACGACACGACTTTCACTAAAAGAAGAAGGGTTAAAATCTATTGAACCCTCTGGAGTTATTCAAAGCGCAGATTTTTGCAGATGAAGACATTAATGTTGCGGCGAAGAGTATCAGTGGAAGATCTAGGGATTCAATGTCCAATATTGAAGATTTTGAATCTTAATTCAAGATTTAGAAGGCAGAGGGTACAACGCACAAGAAACAATACCTTCCAGGTCTTCTTTCAACCAAATTTTCCTTCAGGAAAGGACATAATGTTGGTATGGTTATCCCTATATCGTGCTCCTGAAGAAATTTTCACCCAGTGCATTTACTTCAGAAGGCAGGCAACATAGTACAAACAACACAGCGCCGTCAAGTAGTATGGGCGGGTACTTCTCCACCATTTTTTTTTAATGATAAAATTAAATGTTCATCACCTACCTCTTTTGTTAGGTTTTAGTTTCTCTTATAAAAACCATGAAGAAACGCATTGTAAGGGTTCCAGATTTTATCAGAAAATTATGCAGTAAAATGCTTTTTGCATACATTTTGTAAAATTCTTGTATGAAGGCTCAGAGCCCATAGGGTTTCAATGAGGAGGAGTTCTGTCTGTCAAAGAGGATTCTGGTCTTTGGTATTTCATAGTCTGTAACTCTCTTTTATATGTTATTTAATATATCATTTCATCTCATCAATCTTTCCTGTATCATGTTTTGGAATGCGAGTGGCTCACTGGTTTCTGGTAAGGATTCATCCTAGTTGATGCCCATACTCGGGTCAGTCAAGCGCTTTAAATATGGCTCATGCATGATATTCTGTTCCATTATTCAGCTAACCATACTTCTGCTATATTAGCTGCTTTGGGAGGGTGCTTTTAAAATGATATTATCATGTATGGATTCTTAGATTGGTAAGCCCATGCATGGTGGTATTGTATATCTGGGTATCAACTCAATATTAACTAATATCTTCTCAACATTCCTTTCATTACATACTCCTTTTGATAATTTATGTCTGTGAATTATTTCTGAATCGGCCCGCTTTGCAGTAAACTGTCTCTGAATTGTCTGTTGCTTTTGTATTAGAGTTCTACATCTTGCCTCTGCAGTATTACTTTTCCTGTGTCAGTTTCTGAGAGTTTGGTCCCATTCTATTTCATTTCCCTGTTTATAGGAGATAGCATTTGAGCTGAAGCTGACAACTTCACACATTATACTATATGCTCCTTGCTATGCTAAGATGTCCTAGGCATTGGTCTATCACAACTTTAGATTGTCTCTAGGAGCTACAACATCTTTCTGGCGCCGTTGCCGGGGACGAATTTAAGAACATCAGAATCCCTGGGCCTCGAAAAAATCATTTTCACTCTCTAGGTAGGTGAGCACAGAGAGTTGAGAGTTGTAAACCCCTCACCTTGGCGACTCCACATTTGTCATTTGATATATCTATTTGCAGTCCTGGCTCCTCGTATGCCACACCTGAGGTCAAATTCGTATAAGCCAAAGACACCTTCAGTGTCTGACCCTGACCAGATTATATATAGAAGAAATTGGAGGGAAAGGAAATCAACACGTTCCCAAATTCCTGAAGTGCCTATAGAAGATTTTCCTTCCTCCTCCTCTCAAGATTCTCAGTTGCAAATCCCCGACTCCACTATGGGAGATACTGATTATTATTATTCGGATAGTCCACCTCGAGAGGGTATCAGAAATAAAAACAGTCTTCATTCTACTCCTGAGGTTGAAGAGGTCAAGGAAGTAACCAAAGTATCTGCTGTTAACAGACCATTATTCCCCTCAACCCCTCAAGCTGCAGTCGAGTATATTCCTATTATTATTCATACTCCACTCCCTCCTCCTCTTCCTCCTCTTACTCATCAAACTATTGCACTACCTCCACCTCCTGCAATGGCTAATGTTCCAGCCTTTTTGATGAATAAATATGCTCCCTTGGCATTACCCCAAGTGCTGAATGATATGCCCTAGGATTATCTGAAAATCTTGCCCAGATTCAATGGAGAAAATGAAATCGATGCTCAAAAACATCTTGAGACTTTCTGCGCCTTTGTAGAGAACTTTAATGTTGAACATTTGGATGTGGTCTTGAGACTGTTTGTGCAATCTCTAGATGGTGAAGCTCGAAAATGGTTTAAAACATTGGCTGGCCGTTCTATTACTACTTGGGATAACATGGAAGACACTTTTCTCAGGAAATGGAGAGAAAATAAAGATCATGGAAATTGCCTCATTGAGTTCAATACACTTAAGAAAAGACACAACGAAGGAGTGTCAGAATTTATCAAGAGATTTAATAAATTGTACCTGAATCTCCCCGCTGATATGAAGCCCCATCAGACTGTTGCTAATTTTTTTTTTGTACCAGCCTTTGATTCAGAATTTGGTTTCTCTCTTAGAGAACGAAAGCCTGCTACTCTGGATGATGCTCAGGCAGATGCACTAGAGTTGGAAGCAAACTTTGCCTCCATTGGAAAATTAAAAGGAAAAGCTGAGCTAGATAGCATAAGAAGGGGAAAAGAAGAGGTGTCTACTTCTAGTCAGGACAGAGACTCAGACAAAATGGAAGAAATGAGAAAATTAATTAAGAAAATGGTCAAGCTTGAATTGGAAGCCAAGAATTCAGCCTTCAGAAATTTCCAGAACGCTCCAAATAGAGGTTACAATCCTCAATATAGGAAACCACCCTTGCAAATATTGCCAAGGGAAGCAAAGGAGCAACAGGATCAAGTGCCACACCCATTGTACCTGGAAGGTCCAGTAGATGACTCCACTGAGGATACTGCCTATAGGATGGAAGATGCAAATATTTCCTTTTAAAATAGTGATGGAGAAGAATTCCCTTTACAAGCGAATGATGAAGTTGGGTGCTCATTGTAAGAAGAAGAAAAGACCAGAGACACAGAAGAAGCATAATTTGATCATTATTGTAAACAATTTGATGATTTCATTCAAGCACATTTCAATAGAATATATGATCTCAGATCTTATAGAAAGAGGACTCGTACCCAAGAGCAAGAAGAAGAGCTTCCCCAGGAGGAAGTACTTGCTCAGAAGGAGGCCACAACGCAGAAAGCTCCAGACAAAGGGAAGCAGCCTCTAGACAAACCTTTGCAGTCTAATGATCAAATTCCTTCTTCTTCAAAAGTGGTTACTTCCCCTAATTCCAAACCAGTGTCAAAAGAAGTCAAGCCCCTAGCTGAAAATAAAGAGTCCAAAGAGTTGTGATAGAAAAATCCCCTCCTGCTTTTAGTCTGCAAAAAGAACTAGAAAAAGTTAAAATCCCAGTTCCCTTGACTGAACTGTTGAAACAACTAGCATATCAATCTCAAGTCACATCCTTTATGCTCCCTCCAGAAGCACCAATCATCCCAGATAGTCTCAATCTTCAAGAAGAAAGACCCATGATAGTCTTTGGGCCCCACGTTGAGGAGATAGACCCCTCTACTCCTCCCTTCTATGTGTCTCTAGTAATCCATAACCTGCTATTACATAACTGTATGTTAGATTCTGGAGCGTCCCATAATCTTATGCCTTTGTCAGTCATGGAGCAACTAGGTTTACAAATCACACATCCATATAAAGAACTCTACTCATTTGATTCCAAAAGAGTTAAATGCTTGGGGATGATCAAGGATTTGGTGGTCAATTTGGCCCAAATCCCAACAAAAAGTGTGGTAATGGACATAGTGGTAGCTGACATTCCAGCTCGTTTTGGTATGTTACTATCAAGGTCTTGGGGAACAAAAATTGATGGATCACTGAAGATGGATTTAACATATGCCACTATCCCAGTTTTTGGGGGCCAAGAGAGGAGACTATACAGGGAGACTAGATTTTTCAAGATGGTGACTAAGGCTGACAATTCCATAAATTCACCAGTTTACAGTAAGGAAGGAGATATTTCATGCTTGATGCTAGAAGAAGATCAAGACTATGCTCATGAACCATCCTTTTGCCAGATCAAGACCGAGCAGCCCTCAGAGAACCATGAAGTAGGAATATGGACCCTACATTTTGATGGAGCAAATTCAAGAGAAGGAAATGGAGCTGGAGTGCTATTAATCTCTCCTGCAGGGAGATGGATCCCACTGTCTTTCAAAATAGAATATGAAGCCACCAATAATGTGGCTGAATATGAAGCACTTCTATTGGGATTACAGACAGCTAGGAGCATGGATATACAAAGTTTAAAGGTTCTGGGAGATTCAAACTAGTAGAGACAAGTCAGGAATCAGTGTCAGACCAAGCACCCTAGGCTGAGGGCTTATAGGAATGAAGTTTGGGACATGGTGGAAAATTTCCTCTTGGCATTCAATATCCAGTTCATGCCCCGAGAACAGAATAGGATGGCTGATTCCCTCGCTGTGGCTGCTAGCACATTTCGACCACCTAAGAACCCTCTTTTAAGATATGAAGTAGAGGTGCGTTATCGTCCTTCAATCCCAGACAATATCAAACACTGGCAGGTATTTGAGGATGAAGAACAGATGAAGAGATTCCTGGAAACAGTGGGAGAATTCTCCAATATGGAGATTGATGATGAAGAAGAGGTAGGACCTGAAGATATTCCAAAAAGGAATTAGGAGGAGAAAATGGCAGGTAATAAAGTGTTGCAGCTAAAGGGAAATATTATACCTAGAGGGCTGGTGCCTCTAGAAAGATTATTTGATAAGAATGATGTCCCACTACAGCCAAGCAAAGTGGTAGAAGAGAATCAGGTGGAAGACCTGAATTTGGGTACTGAGGCTGAACCCAAAATTGTTAAACTGTCCAAGAAAATCTCTGAAGAATATAAAAAGGTATATCAGAAATTATTTCAGTCTTACAGAGATGTGTTTGCATGGTCCTATCAGGACTTGAAAACTTTTGATATCAGTATCATGCAACACAAAATTCCATTGAAGGCGGATGCAAAACCCCATAAGCAGAAGCTCAGACAAATCAATCCCCTGCTGCTGCCTTCTATTGAGAAAGAAATCAAGAAGTTGCTAAAAGCCAAAATAATTGTGCCATTGAGGTACTCTGAATGGGTGGCAAACCTTGTCCCTGTACGAAAGAAGAATGGAGAAATAAGGCTGTGTGTGGATTTCAGAAATTTAAATAGAGCATCCTTAAAGGATAATTATCCACTTCCAAAAATGGATTACATCCTGCAGAAGGTGGTTGGATCTTCCAGGATGTCAATGATGGATGGATTCTTTGGTTATAATCAGGTGGCTGTAATTGCAGAAGATCAAAAGAAGATTGCTTTCACCACACCATGGGGTACATTTATGTATGCCAGGATGCCGTTTGGATTGATTAATGCAGGGGCCACTTTTCAGAGGGCCATGGACATTGCTAATGTTGGAGAGAAAGATAAATTCTTGGTGGTCTACCTCGATGATATCACTGTATTTTCCAAGAATGATGCTGAGCACATTGAACATCTGCAAAAAACTTTTGAGAAATGCAGAAGGTATGGTCTCTCTCTGAATCCTCAAAAGTCTTTATTTGCATTAGAAGAGGGAAAGCTTTTGGGACACATCGTGACTAAAGATGGGGTGAAGATAGATCCTAAGAGGGTAGAGGTTATAAACAGTATTGATTTTCCCTGAAATAAGAAAGAAGTACAAGTATTCCTTGGGCGCATAAATTTCTTAAGAAGGTTTATCCCTAACTATGCTGAGATAGTTAGGGATATAATAGATATGCTGAAGAAGAATAATGAGGTAAAGTGGTCACAAGAATCACGGGGGGCATTTACCAGAATAAAGAATGATTTTGCAGAAGCCCCTGTGTTTGCTGGACCAGATTATGATAAACCTTTCATGATTTTCTCTTTTGCATCACCTCATACAATAACAGGAGTTTTACTGCAGAAAAATGAGGAGGGGTATGAGCAGCCTATTGCCTTTTTCAGTCAGGTGCTCCATGATGTAGAATTAAAATACAACATATTGGAAAAGCAAGCATATGCTCTAGTGAAATCCATCAAAGAATTATGTGTATATATCTTACAGTCCCACATCACTGCATTTGTGCCTGCAGCTGCTGTAAAAGATATCCTTATTCAGGGGGACAGTGAAGGAAAAAGGGGCAGGTGGATTGCTAAAATACAGGAGTATGATTTAGACATCCACCCTAATAAGCTAATTAAAGGACAAGGACTGGCCAAAATGTTATTTGAATCAAACTATCAAGCCCTGGGCATAAATTTTTCCATTATAGCAGATGAGGAATCTGAGGAGAAAGAAGAACGACATGGAATTGGAGTAGCTACTCCAGAGACACATCTAAAGTACCTCACCAGTCCATGGTACAAATAGATAGTAGAATATCTCCTTACACTCAGCTGCCCTCCAAGTTGTGACAAAACTAAATACAGAGCACTGAGATTGAGATCACAAAAGTATATAGTCGCCAATGGCCGGCTATACTGGCAAGATCCCTCAGGTATATTACTCATGTGTCTCACAGAGAATGAAGTCGAGAGTATTATAGCAGAATTCCATGAAGGGATCTGTGGAGGTCACTACAGCTGGAGGGCTACAACTCATAAAATTATGAAAGCTGGCTTCTATTGGCCAAAGATTTTCGGAGATGTTTTTGCTAGAATAAGAGCATGTGATAAATGTCAGAGATTTGCAGAGAGACAGAAATCAGCACCATTTCCCCTGATTCCAGTCCATGTGGATGAACCATTCAAACAGTGGGGTATTGATTTTATAGGTGAAATACATCCCCCATCAAGTGGATAGCATAAATGGATATTAACAGCCACTGATTATTTCACTAAATGGGTGGAAGCCATACCTGCAAGGAATGCTACAGATACTGTGATCATAAAGTTCATGGAGGAAAACATCATATCCAGGTTTGGCTGTCCTGCTAGGATAGTGACTGATAATGCACAAGCCTTCAAGTCTACTAAATTTTTGAATTTATGCCAGCAATATAATATCATACTCAGTCACTCCACAACTTACTATCCACAGGGAAATGGATTAGCAGAGTCTTCAAATAAAACTTTGGTGAGGGCCTTGAAGATTATTATCAACGAAAACCAGAAGAATTGGGATTCCCAACTGAAATTTTCTCTATGGGATAATAGAATCACCAGAAAGAGAGCAACTGGAAAATCCCCTTATGAATTGGTATATGGACGAGTAGCAGTTTTCCCTGTTGTTGGCGCTCAAATCTACCTTAGGCTGAAATAAGGTAAAACTCAAGGCTACATCAAACCATGCTCAGCCTCGTAGCTAGCCCTACGAGGACAGGAGAGGGCTCTCTCCGGGTCTATCTCGGCAAAAGATCTTCAAAGGGGCTGAGATGACTTATAATGAATACTGATTTTAGGCTAGTAAAGAGATAGGAAAGTTTGATTTTGATTTTTTGGGTTTTTGTTGAAAAAATAGGAAAAACAATTTTGGGCTCGGGGATGAGGCCAGATCTTTGTAGAATTCGAGTTGGGGTGAGGTAGGCAATAGTCTTGATGCTTTTGATCAGGTGTATGGATGGATCAGAACGAAAAGGAGCTGAAGAGGGCAAAAGAGAACATGGATCCTCTCCAAACTGACGAAAACATGTAAAACTAAACAAATTTAAAGGTAGAGCACTGGAAACAATGGATTCAACCTCATTTACTCATTCATTTAGTTTCAGAAGCATAAGAAGGGAATGGAATACATTAAACATGAAATAAATTACAATAAAATGAGAGAAAACACCATCAAGAACTGAAAGCCACAAGAATCCCAACAGGTGCTGCAAAACCTCTAATCTTTCCTTAGCCAAAATATGAAAAATATGTACAATAGTGTGCCAAACTTTTCCCAAGAGTCCAACCTGTAGAATGTCTCAGAAATTACATCATATAGACTATCCTAACCCCTTTCCATGCCTCTAGGGGTCGAATTCCTCCTTCTAGGAGCAGTTCCAACTAATTCTAAACAAGGAACTAGAATTTAGGCAGCCAAACAACTTGCCTCTAAAAGGAAGGAAACTGATTCTTACACTTGATTTTTACTTTTTTAGGAGTGAATCTTCTAGAATAGGTAAAAGTGAGTCCAAGTTACATGCCAACCAAAAAATTACATCAAGATGAGTCAAAAATTACATCCACAATCAAAACTAGTCCAACTGGCCGGAATCCTGAGCTGGAAGGTGAAAAATTGACCAATTTTCTCTATGCGTCGCGCGCCTGAGCTCTATGCATCGTGCGCCTTTGGACCTGTTTTTGGGGCACTTACCGGAGTCCAAATTGAGCTCATGATAGCTCGTTGGAAAGCCCTAGATGTTGGCTATCCAAACCAAGTGGAATTTTTCAATTTGGAGCTCATTTTCCCTTCAAAAACTTCATTCTCCCCGTAGTTTCCCCGCTGGTGCAAAAGGTGGCGTGAAAGGTGGTTTTCATGGTGTTTTTGACCCTTTTGATCATCCAACTTGATGAAATTCTTAGGCCATACCGGAGCATGTGCATAAATTACCATGAAAAAAATCCAAAAATATAAAGTTTTCCTCCCGCGAGTGTCCCAATCATGTTTAGGCGTCGACGCGCTTTACGCTGCGTAGTCGAAAAATCCGTTTTGAGACCAAAATTTTCCAAAATGACAAAAAATTCTTCAAATCTTCACGAGCGAAGACCCTCCATAATGTATCATGCCTAGCCAATGAAGCCTCGCCCAAAATCCGGAGTGGATCGGGCTCTTCCGCCGTTTTCTTAGTGCTCGTCAACCTCCTCTTCGTAATCTTCATTTTTGTCGTTGGTACGTGCATGCGGGCCCACACAGACCTTTCATGTGACGGTACATGTCTTGTCTCTATTGGCCTTTCCAAATAACTTCTCCTGGAGGAATGTTAACATGCGTGAGGCAAGAATCTCGATCACCGGGTGTCATATCACTGTCTCTTCCGGCATCATCGATCCTCACTGAGCCACAAGCAGCTCTAAAAAGAGTGTGCCGATCCTCTAGTCAGTTTGTTACGCCGATCCGTAGTTTATCACCCACCGAGCCCTCTCGCAAGCCTCTTTCGCCGTGTCATTCTCGGGGCCTTTGCTCCTCGGATGATCTCTTTCAGCCTTCGAGCTTGAGAGCTCGCAGATCAACATCGATGAATGTGAAATTAGTGTATCGACCACCCGATGGGCCTCATCGTGCATAGGCCTCTTTGCCTCTGCCTTGAATCTATACCTGCCAAAGAAGAAGGCGAGACCCCCTTCCACCCTTGGTGGAGATAATACTCGCGCCGCCGACAGTCAACGAGACCCTCTCCACCCTGTGGAGATAGTACCGTCGTGTGGTGCCGCAAATAGCGTCCTCGTGGCCTCGCCGGCATGTCACATACACCGGAGCACCGATATGCTCTGTCTTAGGAATGCCAGTGTCGGGTGTGAAGGCTCTCCCTCATCATGAACTACCTCGGAGGCGGCCGTGCGCCATAAGAAGTCACGAGAGATGAAATCCTCCCAAGTACGCCCGTCGTGTCAACTCATGTACCACCATGATTTCACGCGCAATGACATATACCGCTATGCCGCTGTGTCGGGGTCTTCTTCGTACGAGAAATGTCATCCTCTCTATGTTACGATACATGAAGTATGGAATGCTCATCATATCGCACTTCGTGAAATGCATCAACAAACGGACATGGTACGCATAGAGACGCGAGACCCGCCTCGCACCGAAGATACTAAACATTTAGCTTCATCAATGGTGCAAACTCATCCTTTCGTAAATATGAAAGGAAATACCCTCGGCCAGCCTGCCCATAAACCCAGGTTTGATGTATGGCTCATACTAGGATCTCTAGTCACATTGCTTGTTCCATTCCTCTCCTATGTTTGGTGACCTATGGCTCCAGCAATGGTCTCTGTGACAGAACAGTACCTGCCTCCGGTGAAGGTTACACTGCCATCATTCAATGTAGAACAAATAGACGAGATAGCTCATGATGATGTCGGGTTTGTGAAATCATCTCACAAGATCTAAACATGATCGATGCTCGAAACAACCCATTGCAAGCGGGCATGCCTACAATTGAGCCAAAGAAGTAGGCCTCCTAACATGCTCACTTTTCCACTTTTGTGAGACCTCCTATAATATTACGCTCGCTGTGGGAATCACCGTCATACTCTTGCTCATAACCGAACTGCTCTCGACATGGCGCCGAAATCAAGATGTTTGCAAATATATGCTGAGGATGTGTAGTGAAGACAAAAGTTCAGCAGTATGCTCAAAACCAAAATATGTCTGTGTATCAGTTATAGAAAGCCACAAGTGGTAATGGCTCTGTCAAATGAGTTTGCATGAAAACGGCCACGTTTTTGGATCATATGTGGACTTGACAAGTGAGTAGAAAAGAGTGTAAATATGGAGGAAATAACTATTAGAAACAAAAGTGACAATAGCCTCAAGTAAGGTTTGGACAATGTCAATGGAGGATGTGGACAAGTGAAAATGGACTATGTCATAACATGAATGATAAATAGTGTGAAAATGACAATGGCAATAACAATGACAAGAGGATGTAATAAAAAAGAGAGCATGAGGCTAAGGTAAATAATGAGCAGGGACACCACCGAAAGTAGATGCATGAGCATATATATCAACAACACAAGTTTGCAAACCCCCCACAATCACTAACATTTGTTTCAAAACCCAGAAGTGAATTGGGAAATAAACATAGGGTTTACATTTCCACTTCCAAACACTTGTTTCTCCACTTTCAAACACCATAATTATGTCCAAATTTACTCGAGTAAACGTGAAGAACTCCATTTCCCTGTGCTGCATTGAGGCACTTGGCATGAATCTCGACGAAGGAGCGAAATTTTTTGGCTCAGACTTACGCGTCGCGCGCTCACCCGGCGCCGCACGAGTATATGCGCCGCGCGGCGTAGCATTTAGAGAGGGCTCGTGAAGCCCAAGGCGTCGTGCGCCTTATGTGCGTAGCGCACTCTCTCCTCTCGTGCGCCGCGCGCACTTCCACCTCCACCACGATCACTTGAAAACACTTCAAACTTGACTTCAACACTCCAACTCGGTTTTGCTTTTGGGAAATTTGTGAAAATGATTTGCTTTTAATGCTTTATATGGGTTGTAAAATATCTCATAAAAATCAGATTTGATTTTAATTTGCTCCATAACCCACTTTTGTAATGTTTGGCTGGCACTTTATCATTTAATGCAATTTATCTTACATCGTTTTTCGAGTCTTGGACTGATGAAACTTGGTTGTTTTTGTAGGGATTTGGAATTTTGGTTTTGGCAAGACCAGAGGTCGTTTTTGAACTTCTTATGGTGGAACAAATACACAATTATTACAAAAATGAAATTTGACAATTTCTAGTTCCAAAACAGAGTTTGACTAGAAATGTCTTCAAATGTTTTGAGAATAAAAACATGAAATAGGAACCTTTTGAAACCAACCTCAAGGCCTCGCGAGCTTTATTACATGTACCAAAAGACCGAAAACCCTAGAATCTAGGACTAAAGACTCTTTTGACAAAAATAATCATTTATGACCATAAATGAAGGACTCCGAACTTCGGATTAAGGAATTTTAATTAGCCCTGTAGGTACAAGGAAGCGGAAACACAAGATGACTAGACCCTCTCGTCAGTCAATGGCATGCCCCTAGCGAAATGCAACGAAGTGGAATGAGCGAGACACCTAAAAATGATATGCAAAAAGTGAAATGATCTCTGACGG